>CM067354.1:42670774-42933274 GCA_034190875.2 Urechis unicinctus | reverse complement strand
TAGATATATATATATATAAATATATATATATATATATATATATATATATATATATATATATATATATATATATATATATATATATATATATATATATATATATATATATATATATATATATATATATATATATATATATATATATATATATCTATATATATATATATATATATATATATATAACACGTTATGATTGAGTTGGAGGCAATTAAAACAACCGCATAGGTAATCTCTGAATACAACCTTTATTTACTTATTGTGAATTGCGTACGACTTTTATATGATTATAAAATAGTGAGGTATGTCTGGAAATAATATATTTATAATTATTGATAAATTTGACACATAACACAATCATTGCAAATCAATTTTTTTTTTCTAGCCATTACACACTAATGAGATTTCATTATAATAGTGGAATTCGTCATGATAGTCACAATGATGTAACTTGCATATAATGGCCATTTATAATTACGACCACATGTTACTACTACTCTGTTTTCACTGCATCACATGTGTATATCCTTTTATGTAGCACATTTGTCATGAAAGGTTTTTTTCATTCTATAGTGTTCTATGCAGTTTAGCCTCTTGAACAACATGGCCTTAAGAAGGAAGTGTTAGAAGGTACAATAATTGTTAGATGTGTTAATTCCGAAACAGCCTTTAGCTAACCAACACCGTTAATCCCATTAAACGTTTGATGCATATCAAACAGATACATTGCCATTCGGATCATATCAAAATAATTATGAATCGCAATGGGCATAGATTTTATTCAAGCGGCAAAATGAGAAAACCGTAGAACTACAAAGGGTCTTGTCAGGCCAGAAAGAACCACGATGTTGAACCAGAGCAATGCTAGAACTTTGGTGTAACCATATTGTATTCTCTTCTAATTCAATGAGTCAGCTGAGATCGACTTTCAGATGTCTGGTACCGTCGACTTCTCTTTACACACCTACAAATCTTGGCCATCTTAGGGACAAACACGGCACGAAACTTGGACCCAAAGATGCAATAGAATACGAAATTGAGGGTGTGGTTAGACAAATATAGGACCTGTAGTGATTGATGTATGACGTTTGAGCGTCCAATTGCAATAAAATCTTCAGGATCAAGGGATAGGTTTACTTCGACGATTGTATATAAGCAAATTGGGGATGTTGCAACCGCAAATAGAACGCTTACGGCAATCATCAGAACCGTGAATGATGATACACTGCCACCGTCTTTTGATCCTCCCGATCCTGATCCTGCTCCTGCGGACATTATCGCGCGCTTGCGATGTGCAGCGCGTAATTGCCTTATGACAATAAAATTAAATATGATGATTAAAGGAACTGGGACACCTGATAATAAGAAATAGTCAATCCACATGAAAATATCGCCCCACTTTTGTAGCTGTGTGCTATCCCTTTTTAAATCACACGGCATCATCGGCACATCACCGCCGATACTACCTGGTGGGAAATTGTCGGCGGTGTAGAAATGCACGGAATTTATTCCAAACAGAACGCAACAGACACTCAACCAAGCTAAAGCAATTTTCTTACGGGTAACCCATACTTTAGTTTATTGGAAAGCAAACCACAATCAAACGTTCAGCCGCTAATGTAACAACCGTCCAAGACGAAAGATGCGACCCAAAGAAGAGTACAAACAAATAAACTTTGCAATAGCCCCTCCCAGCACTAAACATACCCCAATCCTCGTCCGCTGTGCCTAGAGTGACAGCCAACCAATCAACAAAGCCCAAGTGAAGCAAAGCAATGATGTCTATTAGAGCCACAACTATCATCAGAAAACCCGCGCTACTCCTCCTGAAGTGCTTGCTCATTAAGACAACCAAGCATAAACAATTACCAACAAGCCCAATGATTACTGCGGATATTCGACAGTAGTAATAGACAGTATCTGTAATGCTGATCAACTCCAACATTGCATGATAATCATCATTACTGGCGTTATCACTACCGTAATGTCCGCTCATATTGATCATTCCGGCAGCCTCTTCTGTAGTGGAAAGTGTTCTCTGCAGATGCATTCATGAACTCATTGAACGGTGCGCAAGAATTAATTTTCGATTGATTCCAAAAGACCATGCAAGATCTCTATATGGAAGGAAGCTGGAATGAAAGGAATACAGTCAAGTGCAATTGGCTTCATTGTTATAATATTGATCAGCATGAGAGCCAACCGGAACTTGCCTGACCAATGAAAAAACCCATCTGCTATCAATTATTACCCATTTTAGCTTATTGATAGCAAACATATTGCTATTTTCGGTGTAGCTGTTATTCCAAAGTATCATCATCGCATAAGGCTTAACGACGTACCTGTGCCAGGTGATGATGTAAACAAATGGTGGTTGTATCTGTGTGATGTTGGTGTGGTCCCGTGCAAGACTGGTCACAAGTAGCGTTAAGCAGTGGAATCCTCCTTTCATACAAAAATCATGTCATCGCGTCTAACGCAAATGCTTTCATTCCATATGCCTATATTATTTCATTGTAACAGCAATTATCCTCTTAAGTAATCAAAAATTATCTCTTATACTACCTGGCGGGACATATAAGAAGTAATGTATCGATAGAGTAATCGGCCGGGTGAATGCCACCTATGTTCGTCAACCAAATGAGTTATCAATGCAACATTGGACATTAATAAACTAGAGTATCCCAATGAAGTGTAGTTGATAATTATCAAACGAATTGAAGTTATATTTAAATGGGTAGAGAATCTTGAATCTATTGTCATTTTAAACTCAGTTTTGATGTCAATCTTGGTACAGTTTGTTCCTGAATGATTTTCTGACTGGAGATAGCTGGGAAAATACATCTAACCATTATGTGTCCATTCATTTCACATATATTACCATATTTTCCTTGGTTGGTTTTCACTAAAGAGGGAGGTAATATATAACAGCCATTTCCATGGTTGTGCCCTTTTGATATTCTAAATGTGGTGTTGTGTAGTGTGGTGTAGTTAGGTGTCGTCTAACAAGGAGTGGTGTAGTGTTGTGTGGTGTAGTGAGGTGTAGACTAATGAGGTCTGGTGTAGTGAGGTGTGGTGAAGTGAGGTGTGGTGAAGTGAGGTGTGGTGAAGTGAGGTGTGGTGCAGTGATGTGTGGTGAAGTGAGGTGTTTTCTATCTTATGAGGTGTGATGTGGTGAGGTGTGGTGAAGTGAGCTGTGGTCTAATGAGGTGTGGTGTAGTGAGGTGTAGTGGAATGTGGTGTGGTGCAGTGTGTTGTGGTGTAGTGAGGTGTGGTGAAGTGAGGTGTGGTTAAGTGAGGTGTGGTATCCGCTCATACCTTGTACGAGGCCTTCGATCGATATTGAACATTTGTATGCGCTAATCAAGAAGAATGGTGGAGGCTGGTCCATCATTTTCGACTGCTACCTTTAAGACACGTCAATCAAATACGGGTGACGGACAGAATTGATTAAAGGTGCCGAATCGTATCAGACCGTGGTGGGACACCATGCATTGTCGCAACAGATACCTACCGGATATCCCATCAGTTGCCCGGCACCCGACTTTCAGTGCTCTTTTTTTGTGCGTGGAAGGCTTCACGTCCTAAGTCACTTTTGAAGCGAGGAATGTATCGGAACCGCATATATCGCGTTTCATCCTCTTGCTCCGTTTTGTGTCTCATACTACGGTCTGATATTATAACTGCTGGCAGTTTTATGGGCGGGCCGATTTTGTCTGACTATCTGAGTGTAACACATGATGTTTGGCGATGAAAAATCAACAACCTATTGTTCTACAACGTCACGTAGAATGCCATGTCAATCTCAATTTGGACTTTAATATAGTATAAGGCCTTAGCACTAAAGAAAAAGCCACTCACAAATTTCTTTTTCCTTATAAAGCAGAAACATTTATAAAATGCTGAATGCAATGCCCGTGAACAAGATGGAGCTTAGAGAATATAATATGATTTCCACATTAGCGACTACTTGACCAATTACGGTCCACACATCATTCGTGAACACTAACAAGCTTCATTCAGAATGTCATTATCTTTGCAGATCAGTTTTGTCCGACATCGAACCGATCCAACCATATAGGTAGCCTCATGTTTTCTTTACATGTAAAGTAGTATAGTTCACTGACTGCGATTCCTGATTGTAAGAGGTGCTTGCCAACCACCTTGGCCGAATTTCCATCTTTGTACATACATTGGGGAGCCCCGACTGCACTTTGTGAACTGTAAACTATTATAAACTAGAGTGAAATAAATACCTTTACATGATCTTCTCATGGGTTGTGCTGATGCGGACGTGGTCGCCCATGTTGATGACGTCCGTTGGTGGTGATGGTGAAGGTGATGGTGATGAATATGGTGGTAGAGGTGATGTGCACAAACAGTACGCCTGGGGCACAATTTCGTTATTCCATCTTATATATGACACACATTTGAACTCTTCGTCCACGCTATCTAACAAATACCGCTCCTCTGTGATGCTACGTGCCTATGAATGGCCATCCTCTCCATTAGCTATGCATTAAATATTGACCACTCCATAGGTGGATTGTATCGATCATATTGAGTTCTGGCACTCGTGGTATTGTGCTGTCCACTTCACAAACCAATGATGTAAACATTAGGTAAGGCTTTCTGGTTTGACTACCTAACAATTTTAGCTGGACTCGTGGATCCCCATGAGAGTTTACCCGCTTGGCTCGCCCGTCATATAGCTGACCTGCCACACGACCGTCCGCTTATGTAATCCCGATGGCACAACGGTGCGGTCGCATCAGATATCATGCGGAACGCAATTGCTCGCGTCCGTTGCTCGTAGGTCACAGCTCAACCAAACCTATCTGGTATCGCAGTATTTCTACCTTATCTTTACAATAGTAAAAACCAGTCACAAAATCATTCGAGTTTGCTCAAGACAATCGGTCGCGTTATATCGCATCCTGCATTGTGCACATGTATACAACGGTCAGAGACAATAGCAATAGTCATGGCAGCTATGGCATAATAATAGGAGCATTTGTCTCACATGGCTTGTAGCATTCAATGGCTGATATAAAGCACGGCAAGGTACCACCGAATCTTCACGGCATGTACCGTTTGTAGTCACAATAGACTTTGGTGTGTTTCACGACAACACAGATAAGGAATTGTATGATGTGTTTTATGAGTGGATGGTTGGTCAAATATGCATCATTTATTCGAAAACAATTGACGATGAGCGTGGAGTGGGGTAAAAGTCCAGTAATCTTCTAACGACACCAACAGCCATCGGGGAGAGTTTCAGAAACAACACTGATTGGGTATGCGTCGAGAAATGTACAGATGTAGATTTGTCAGCAGCTAAATGGCCGAGCTTAATACGAACATGTCAATTACTGCATGCCGTTGCTAGGTATTATTTGATAGGTATTATTGCACGATGTATGTTATATATGTGGTTTTTCGTTAACGTTTATCGCTTAGTTGTACAAGGACCAGGTCATTCTATCGTCATTGGTAATTGAGCATGTTTTGTCTCTGCATACAGCCAACGCACTATCGCCTATTCTTCTGTAGGAATAGTGTCATTCTCAAATTTCAATGACAACATATCTCAGAGCCAGTCTGCTCAGGAAGATCTTTCAGGAGCATGTATCTAAGTTGACACCAACTTCCTATGCTCTGCATGTCTACCATTAGACACAAACTTCGGTCGCAGAACAATCATAAATGATGTGCAAAGTATTCCTATAATAGTATTCTAGGCAATCTATTTCAATGACATTGTTGACACGGCTTGTCGGGCCACCGTGTAATGCAAAAAGCGGTGAGACTTACATAGGTAACATCGCTTATCTAAACACTTAACGTGCAGTTTGGTCCCGTCTTGGGATGGCTACCGCTATGAAGCATTCTCTTACCTCATCCACGATTGATAAGAATGCGCCCTCTGGCTGTGTAATTGTTTGGCTTTAAAATGCTTGCGTGAATAAATCTAACAATCATCAATGAGCTAATTTGGCATGTACATAAATATCGCTACCGTAGATATTTTGTACAGCGCCTTGGAAGAATTGCAAACCGACGAGAAAGGTTACACTGTCTACATTTATGAGTTAAGAGCCTTGTAAATGTTTGCAAGGGAGGGCAAATCCACGAGTTCTCGTCTTTACAAGGCTTATTCTGTAAATGCATAGAAGCCGACATGAGATCGCATTTATGAGAAAGCCCTTTGCTGTACTGATCTAGCGGCGATTGTAACGTAGAGACACGGAATAATATTAGACAAGTGTCTCCGAAGACAAAAGCTGGCGCTGTATCAAATCCTGTCTGGAATTTCGATTGATGCCCATGCGATGGGAATGCAGTGGTCTGAGACTATAGAGATAGTCGAGGCAATTTCAGCACAATAGCAGAAGCATATCTCAGTCAGCCTGTCATAGCATTCAATGGCTTATCGGAAGCGAGGCTTAATAGCACAATATATTCATCAAATGCTACGCTTGAATAATCATATTCCGTTTTTATATGGTAGACCATTTACACACAATCTTTCTTTTATCTGGCTTGCTGTACATTGATCATATACCAATATTGAAGCAGGTTTTATGAACACATTGATTTATTTGCAAACAAAAATCTTAGCTCAAATTAGTCACTGGTTGTAGCAGGCAGCACAAATGGGTTCTCACAATAGCATAAACATGGCAGCTGAAGCAAATGTCACAGTTCGGGTTGATTAATTACTCAGGAGGATTGGTATGCAGTGTAATAGCATTGGTTGCTGTACACAGCAGGCACTTAATGAACAATTGTTTATATAGACAGTGTTCTGCGAGGAAAGTTTTGATAGTAAGCTCTTTTATTAACAGTAGTCAGATCGACATTCGATGTGCAACAAAATATAATCTTTTTGATCGATCCTTCATGGAGTTAGTTTAATAAGACTAACATATATAACGTTTCGATGAAGTGATTGTCATTAATAGAAATGTACAATAGATACAATGTAGCAGGTGTAAATGTGCTACGACTATATTGATATATTTGTCAAACATTACAAGCTGCAAAGAGCTATAAATGTCCATGGCAGCCCATACAAGGGATGCAGCGTTTAGTCGGTGCAATAGTTACATCGCTGACTAGCTCCTTATAATTGAATTCCACCATTTTCCAATCGGCTAGCTTTAATAAACACAACGTTTACATGAGAGTACGTGAAATGGTCTATTAATTTTCAAGCCATTGTGTTAACAGTTTAGTCTTCTCATTTCACCAGGATAAATGTCTTTCAAAAGCCACGCGGCAATAGGTGCAGGAATCTCTATTATGTTTGCTCAGACAGTGTTTGTAATAATACTATCAGGTCTAAATTATTAGTTATTTGCTCAAAATATAATGCAGGCAAACCTAACAGGGATCACATCTATAGCATGAAGGAATATCAATAAAAAAACCTTCTGTCTTGTAATATGTGATGAGTAATTGTAGCCAAATATTTAAGATATATGACCGTATCTTCAGTGTCCTCGTCGGATTGCTTATTAGACGTGATACTTTGCCTGCTGCTCCAATCAGATAGTGAACTTATCCTAATGAGTGTACCCTTAATCGGCGGGGTTCGGTAAACATTGACTGCAACCATGAACCCAATGATGTGTGTCATAAAAGATTGAGAAATTGGAGTTCTTCATCAGTTTAGTCTTATTTGTCAACATTTACATTTTAATCAGACCACCACTCCATACCTGATACTGGACGAGTATAAATCACGCAATATCCGACCTCATCTGGTTATATACATCATGAGTACATAATAGACGAATATAGCTATACCAGATATTCATGTAATACTGATGAAGATATTTCAAACCATCCTTTCTCGTGTCTATATTGCCTATCATTTCTCCATTTGTTTATAATATATGTTGGCGCCACATCCAATCAGAGATTGAACATATATCAATGTCTACGCATTCAATGAACTGGTTCCGATGGGCATCTATTGCAAAAATCAATCCAATCACATCTTTCCTGATATATGAGAAAAAGTTGTTCGTCTGTGTGCACTTCTTCAACTTATGCAGATATGGTGACTGTCCCAAATTTGACAAACCAAGAAAAGGTATTGAGGTGCATATATATCAACTACTCTATCAAAATTATGACCAGATAATGTTGATCGATAATGCGACCATGCCAGGATATTCATAATACACATGTCTAAAAAGCGTAATACACTGCAGCTGATATAGACACAATGTTGTTACGATTTTCGTGAAATGCAGTGCTTTGTGTACAGGTCTTCATTGCGCCTTATTGACGCTATCAGCAAACTCCACCTATAAGATTCATATTAGTCTATCAATTACATGTAGTAATTGTTCTGCAAAGTTGGCAAGGCAACTCCGTTGTACCGTTATATATTAATGATCAATTAAACATTCACAGGGCTATTGAAGTGCTGCTTATTGCATTATCAGTCACACCAATCGCTATAATAGAGAGAAGGCTAGGTCGAATAAAATTCAAGGCCACTAGCCGCACGAATGAACTACCATAGCCATGTAAATATCTTAACGCTAATGTCTCACCATTCATATTTTAAGAGAGATTGGTAACATCCTGTGAATTATTGAATGCAGGATGGATGCGTGCTGGTAATCGCTTTCACATAGCCATCCCTCATCTGTGATTATATTTTGCACCAACATGATTTCTGCTATCGCACATAACAAGGACAAAATTACTAAATGACAACTCAAGATTACATAATCATGACCAACTTTTATTGCTCGTAGAGTTAAACTTAGTAGTATGTAGAAACCAACACACAATCGTCTAACATAAACTGAAGGTTTGACCAATCAGTGTCATCGCTATTAGACGACAAAACTACCCAGGTGATTTCGTTCGGGAATATCCGATCTAAACCGAACTTGGTTTTCGTCCAGTTCTTAACTAGCTCTCGCAACCAAACAATAATCATATCAGCTGAAATGTCCTCGTCTATAGAATACTATATCGATGGACTAAACACGACAACTTATGTGCCAAATTGTTCTGCAGACAATGGGCCACGCAATGTCCATTCTTCCACAGCGATTTGATTCGTAGCAGTGAGATGATTATGCAACTGCACCGAGACACCAGCAGAGAAATGGATACGACAACGCCTGTGCACATGCTCGAGGTATTATAATAAGCGCAACACAATACTACAAGATTCTCATCGTTCTTACCGCTCGAAATTGCAATACCCTATACCTAAAGATTAAGTGTATTCCCTGTTGACATACTATTTATGTACCATTGTACCATTATGTACCATTGCTAAGCAAAGTGCGTTATGGAGGTATGTATGTATACTATCGAATTGTCAATGTGGTATAATCATGTCAAAGTTAAACCTTTACAATAAAGTTGCACTTCCAGTCACAAACAGACCTATCTGCATCAGTTACGTGCTTTTTAATTTCGGTAAGTACAGACGGATGAACATTAGCCTACGCTACTGATATGCTAAGTGCCGCGGCCCTTTGATTATGGAGCTAATGAATAGAAACAGCATCCTCTCGTGTCCATCCTAATGACCCTAACATAGATCTACGATATCTCTGAGCTTATGTTTACGGAATGTGGTCCTTTAGTGCTATGACTTTTCCGTAGGCGGTTTCGTTACGTCATTCGAGGTGACTACCATTAGATGCATATACGTGGTTGATACGTTCGATTTATTGTGGTAAACCAAATTGTGAAAACACATTTGAGACTGCTATTGATAATAGATTGCCGTTGACTGAACAAACATATTTGATGCTCGTGCTTGCAACACCATCAACGTTGTGAATCGGTAAGCATATATGTTAGTGTGTTTTAAATCTCATGTGGTACGCAACGGGCTATCTAGTCTAAATAGAACAATCTTTATGTGTAGATCTTAAGATTCTACTGCTAGTCGTGCATAGCTAAAGTTGCTAAATACGACTATAATTCGAACCAACAAACAGACAAACAGACGTCGGGAGTTCTGTAAAATATCAGCCGTGAAAGAGCGCGCTTTTGGATCGACATTCGACTTTAAAGAAAAGTTCGGCGTATCGAAACGACGAGATCATGATAATTAATCACCTCCGCGTGACGTCAGACCCGGCAATGTTTTAGTTGTGAGGCGCGATCACTATTTCATCACTTCTGGAGAGCGACGAAGAGACATGGGATGACACAGATCATTTGCTGGCCATCGTTACTTAGGCAGGGCAATTTATTACTTATAGATTCGAACCAGAAATGAGCGATTCAGACGTCTCTGATGAAGAGAATAGAGACGCCGGCGATGCCACTGCTGCGCCTGGGGGGCTTACTCACGCGGATCATCCTGCCCAGGACATAGTGCGGCTGCCAAACAAAGCTTGGTAAGCTTACAACGTGGTAGACTATCCTTCCAAAAACGAGTACTTGCCCGGGCCCGGCCATTTGTCTCGCGATCGTAGTACCTGGCCAGTCCATTGTTTCTTTAAATCGTCCTTATCAGGAAACTTAAACAAGCTCATGGCGTCCAGACTTGTACGCGAGCAACCCACAACACAACAGCGATTCACAATCGTGTTTGGTCGGTCAAAATATGTATGAAAACGATCAAATATCCAAAAACAAAGTAAACAACAGGGAACTCCCTACGTCTCTGAGAACGGGCTTACTTTGCTGGCGTCACACGCCTGGGTTTGACCTAGATCATAGCTGCCGTAGCGATTAGCGATTTGGCCTTAACAGATCAGATGTGACGGTTATTGGATCAGTTGTTGATCACATTATGAATTGATTTCAGCGAAGTACCTACAACCGTGCGATAAGGTCTTTATCTGACTCTTCGTATCCGATGTGGCAATAACAGTAATACCTGATAGCCTGACATAGGCAAGCGTCGATTATAGCTTTCATAAAGCAGGAAAGCGCATTTCCCTGTAATTGCTCTCTCTCGGTTGTATAATGACCAACGTTAATATAACGTCAAAAGCGTACCACAAACATGAAAAATTAGTCAAGGTCCCCCAGCCTGATGGCTGCGGGCGCTGTTTACATGTTACTGATGTTCAATAGTCTCGCCTTCAGGTCTGGGAGACCATAATGTCTTGAACTGGACAGGCATCCCAGATTTGGGATGCTCCAATCACAAGCTCTACGTCTCTGAGAACGGGCTTACTTTGCTGGCGTCACACACGCCTGGGTTTGACCTAGATCATAGCTGCCGTAGCGATTAGCGATTTGGCTCTCTCGGTCTCTCTCGGTACTTTTGAGTCGTTGTCTCTCATTGGTCTATTCTACAAGTTCCGAAGAACTTGTCCAATGGTTTCACGCGGCCGAGTGATTTAACTGACTTCATGAGCCGGGCACATTCCAGACGCCTACAAACACTCCGATTTGTTGTTTCACGCTGAGTGGCACCGTTTATCACACAGTCAGACGACGAGATTTAATAAAGCAGACACACAGCTGGTTCTTTTTAACTGACTATCACGTAAACATACTATCGTGCAGCTACGCGATAAAAGCGCTGGTTGTAGTTCCAATTTGAACTTTTGAGACGCCGATAGTTCCAGAAGACCTTCAATGTGTTCTCATTGGATGCAGACCACTACAATGTCCATGACGTCACATGGAACCGAAGGGTGCGTATCACAAGCCAGTTTCATGAGCCAGGCGCAATTAAGGTCAATCCGGGTCACAACCTTTGTGTTGATTGGTCACGAAGATCAACGAACGTGTCTAATGAATATTCGGACGCGCCACTTTTAGACCTTGTCTGGCCGTAGACTCTAGGGCGAGAAGCGTAGCGGAACCCCTAGAGTCTGGGACGCAGACTAATGAAAAATATTGTGGCTGATTAATCAAATTTGTAATAACCAACACAATCCAGTCATACAAAGCCGCACCTGCTCAAATCCCTGTATCTTATGTCCTTCAATTATTAAAATGCTGGGACTGTTATGACTGTCATGTGTAAAAACGAAGTTACTTACTTCAACTTACATACGTGTGGACTAAATTGCATAGAACATTCTAGAAATAATTTTGGTTACTTTGTTCTTAGCTCTCTGTGTATGATAAAGATATTAATCTTGTTTTTTTTATAAAACTATTCATTCACGCAAACTATTCTGTATTCAAAACTGCTTCCGTTACCCAGTCATGAGTCATGTTTTATATTCATAGATCTTGACAATGAAAGCGATTAAAAAACTACTTACGCACATAACTTTGTTCAACTCCGTAACAATTTTTAATGGATCATACATCTAAAAATGCATCATTTGTATATGTAGCTGAGTTGATGATCTCATATTCCACCGGGGACTGTTCCTTTACAAGCATGACCGATATTTGCTCATGGTTTATGACGTCCAACAGTCAGTTGCTTTTCTTATATCGCCAATTTTGACAAGCATAGAACATGTTATTGCTGTACAAACGAAAAAAAGATGGCTGCTCATATTGAGCAGGTGCACCTGTGTCTGATTGGACTTTCGGTCCTATTGTAAGCATTTGAATAGCTTTGGTAAAACACATTTACAGAATGATGTGTACTGATTAATCAGCCACCGTGCTGCTCCTTGTTTACATAATGTGCAAAGGCAGGGAATTCGCCTGATGTTTGCCAATGTTTGGCTATTAAATGTCCCTGTAATTGCATTATATGATGCAAATGATTAGATAGGCTCTTGATGCCTAAGTAATTTGGCTTGTTTTAAGCATGTTATCTAAAGCCTTAGTAAACAGGTATTTTGGTATATCACTTTAAAAACTGCATATTTATTATGTAAGTCTGGTCTGTTGATAGTGTTCTACCTCTTCATCATTGGCTATTACTGTATTGATAGATGATTGCCGTATTGACCATGTGATAGATGTCTGCCAGGGTCTAACTTGTTTGGGCATACGCTGAGATAACTAGCGTGGTCCAATAACTGATTTGGAAAATGAGACAATGAATAAGGATGATTAGATCTAAATAGTAAAGCAAGGATGTCTTTGCAAGAAACTCGCCTCTATGGTGGGTAATTGTGTAGCGTATAAAACATTCCTCAGCAAATGAACATGGTATTTCAATGTTATCTTTTGTCAGCGAACAGTTCCTGCTTTCATATGAGTTTTTCTAAGTTATGCCGGCATATGCCGGTCCGGAAAGTTTCGATATTTATCAAAGCTGAAAACTTTATATCCATGCATATGGACAAGTGACAAATAACATATAAGATGTATTGATGTATGACGGCGCCTCCGATCGGCTCCTGATAAGTAATCTTATTCAGGGTTGGTGTTGTTGAGTTCAGGATATAACCACGAAGAATCTTTGCAACAGAAAAACATATTGCTTCAAGTGGCTGTCACAGATATATCACTGAAAATTGTTATGACTAAACAAAAGTTGCGTATTACTTTTTAGTGTTATATATTATTGCTGATAAAGGAAACTAAGTATATAGTTGGAAGTGTCTCGCAGCTCGAAGCTGAATAGAATAGATCATTATTCTCATGCGAGCTTGAAAAAGGTTCATTCGTTTTGAATTCCTCTACATCATCGAAAAGCTTACACAAGCAATACAGAGCTCTCTGATAAATGGGTTTGCTGAATTATAGGCATTGTAGTTCCATTAATTATGGTAACTGCTGTTAGGATACTCTCCTGATGGCAATCAATAAGCAAACTGAAATCGATTCTGTGTTATTATACATGACGTAATTAGTGCGGGCCATAATGTATGGCCTGTTGGCCCAGAAACAGTTAACCGTCGGTTGCTGCAAATGACATAGACACTTCATTTAACACATGGCTGGATGGAGTTTCTGCTTTGGATGGTTTTCAATTACAACGATCGTCATATTCAGGAGTTACTAGCACAGATATGATGGTTGGTTTCATTGCCCTATGACCAGCTATGAATACGCCGATGATTACTGTTTAATAGAACAGGAAGAGATCAAATGCTGCAGAAATACCTGCTGAATTATTGAGCATTTTGGAATTGAGTAGTATTGTCTTTAATGTATAGTCTTTAGTACAAAACAACAGATCTGTGTTGTGCTCAGCTTACTCATATGACATAAGACAAAGGCCCATGTGTATATTTCATATTTGAACACACGACAATGTTTGCAATAAAAATTATAAACGGAGGGGATACAAAATATCTATGTAGAAATAATAAATATCGAAATACGGAGAATCACTATGAAATTTGTTTACACAATGTCTTTCTGGCTGTCATTTGGAAACAATATAAACAATATACAATTATTTTTTACTCGGAGCCAAAAGATGGTACCTCTGCTATCACGCTGTTATCTCTAATAGGCATTCGACAGGTTACACTGCACTTTTCATCAATGTGGCTATGCAAAATATCTATAGCTTTAATTGCATTATCAAACATCGGCGCATTGAAGCTGATAAATATGTAGCCTTTTGTCATTTCCACATAAAAGGCATGATTTGTCTGATAAAGGCATAAGCCGTCGACTACCAGCCACAACCCCCCAATTCTTGCCACGAACGACCATGTATTTGATTCAGAATGCTTTTCTGTCAGATGTTTTTGGCTATTTAACAATTCTACTTAATTACGATGTGTGTTTAAAATATGATGATTTCAGATGCATCCCTGTAGTTGTGCTTAGGGCTAGTATCAACAACAGTCTCAAAACAGGCAACTGTACGTGAACACTCGCCCGGGTGTTCTGCGGAATAACAACAGAATACCACGTGGAACGCGATTGCAATGCATTTGAATGAGATCAGATATTCCACACAACAAAATAACCGGTATTACGCATAATTGATTTCTTATTTGCTTGTTTCTATCTCTGTAACTTAGTCTGCCATAGAAGACTGGTGTTGCTTCATTTAAATACTTTTATATTTTCAAATAGATTAAGAGTTTCCGGTGTTAAAATCGGTCGGATGTTGAAATCTGAAGTGAAAGTAAATAAATTCACTAATAGGAATTCAAACTTGTCCGATGAGGAACAGTCGCGATAAATATGTCGCCAGAATGCGATCGCAAATCTGAAATATTAAGGTTCTCTTACGACGCATGGTGCTTGCGTATATTGATGTTCACCCTAAGATTATTTGCAGTTTAGTCGTCCATTTACTGCAACAGCCGTTGTTTGTGCAAATAATGTAATAAAATAAATAATCACAAAATGTTGCATATTGAGCTAGTTTGGCTTAACAAATTGCTAACTATCGCGAATTTTTTTGAATGGTAACCAGCATTGCTGTTTATACATTTGAAAATTAAACGTAAGACATGGTATTTGGACAAGAATCGCATATAAAGCACGGGGAAAACATCCAACACATCATGTCCACCCTTCATTGGCTTCCTGTGGAAAAACGCATTATATACACAATTCTTCTACTTACCTTTACCGCTGTCTATAAAACCGCGCCAAGCTACCTACAGTGCTATAACAATTAACATCCAGCTTTAGCGCCCTTGAGTCTTTGTATGTATGTATGTATGTATGTATGTATGTATGTATGTATGTATGTATGTATGTATGTATGTATGTATGTATGTATGTATGTATGTATGTATGTATGTATGTATGTATGTATGTATGTATGTATGTATGTATGTATGTATGTATGTATGTATGTATGTATGTATGTATGTATGTATGTATGTATGTGTATGTATGTATGTATGTATGTATGTGTATGTATGTATGTATGTATGTATGTATGTATGTATGTATGTATGTATGTATGTATGTCTGTATGTGTCTGTATGTATGTATGTATGTATGTATGTATGTATGTATGTATGTATGTATGCACTTCTGGGGGGGGGGGGACTTCGCCTGCACAGCGATTGCTATAAACATTTGTGCTATGAGCTATGTATGACGCCTAATAAATATCTGACTAGTAAGACATGCAACTTTCTGGCTCCGCATGTATCAACATGCGCATTAGCATATTCGACGAATTATTAGCATGTTTCAGGAAATATTCTAGTCATGCTCGCATCCATTCAAATGCCACTGACAATGGTAACTTTCTGGTATTGTATATGTTCAAATAAATCGCTCAACCGCAACTTACCAACACAACGTGACATCCTTATCCAAAATATCGGAGATAATTGAGACTAAAATTCCGGCAGCAAGCTCGAAATGATACTGAAATAACTTTAACAGAGCATCGCAAGAAGGCTCAACCTAGCCAGACGATTTGTTATAAGAGTTGGTTAGCTCTCGTCAGTAATATATCCGGGAACTTCCATTTATGTCTTGGATGCTGGCGGTTTATGTAAATTGTTATATATGACACTGTTTGCTTGCACTGCATACAGGTAAGAAAATATTAACGGGATGCACTTATTTTCTGCCCAGCAACCAGACGTTAGATATATTGTAACCATTAACAGCATCTGAAAAACAACAGTGAGTCTAAACTGGGATGACTACCGCGGTATAATCTAACGAACTTTTCCACTTCATGATGAAATGTGTACATAACCACGTAAACGGGTGTTACTTA
Source organism: Urechis unicinctus (assembly GCA_034190875.2). Taxonomy (NCBI): domain Eukaryota; kingdom Metazoa; phylum Annelida; class Polychaeta; order Xenopneusta; family Urechidae; genus Urechis; species Urechis unicinctus. The sequence continues at coordinate 42,916,752 of CM067354.1, read as the reverse complement.
CGGGCAACCCAGAATTACCTGGCAACACTTATTAGTGGCAGGCCAATGTTTATACAAATGTACCAATTCATTTGGGCTTCATACAAATTACGTAACCAAGGACAGACAAAATCACAAGAATAACAATCTAGTTACGCAGGTCAGGGACCAAATACAGTCCCACGGTAATCCGATATCCACGCATTATTAAGACTTCCACGGAGGCGCCCCATATAAGACGCAACACAATCGACAACGTGAGATACTAGATATCCCAATATACCAGTCTAATGGATATCAATGCCAAGTTGGAGAGTACAATTTCTTTATGAGAAATGGAGCCCAACCAAACCTCATAGGGCTATGCGACATTTGTACAATGTAATTTAACTAAATTGTCCCCGCATAGAGTCACAGTCAATTCGGCAACCAATCTACTTTTGACAGTTGTTTGGATAAATTGCCACCAAGAGCATGAATATCAGTGAGGCTATTTAACAAGATTATAAAAAAATGAATCATGGTTCGACAAGGTACTCGAACACCGATCTTTGCGCTATGGATGTGCACCCAAAACCAAGATCCTGCTTTTTCATTGTTGCGTTTGAAAGCAAAGTATAATAATTGTTAGGTAACAAAATACATATTTAGATTAAAATATAAAACACATGCAGGCGACCTCAATAAAATGCTCCCAGTAAGTTGTATGCTGACGTGGAATAAGGGAAGCAGATATGACCGCAAATCGGCAAGTAATGTCGCTCACAGTTTCACCGCCGCATTTCGCATTCTCATTATGCCGGATTAGCATCAACAGAGAAATGTTCTTGATGTATTACTTCATGTATACTTGGAGGGTTTGGTAAAATTTGCGTTTCACAAATAGATCTTCTGCAGTCATAAAACAAAATCACCAAACAAATCATTCTGACAAGGAAAGATAAACTAATGCTTTCATTTTCTATATTTTCTTCTTTTTTCCTTTAATTTTTATAGCCCATCTCTATTTGTTCTGTAGATCTATTACTTGTTGACCGACTTTAAAACAGATCTCTGCTTACAAGCAAGTAAATGTCTTAGTGTGATCAAATTTATCATACCAATGTCATAACTTGCGCGTAATGACACGAATAAAATTACCATATTTTCAAAAAAGACATGCACAAGTTACTGTAGGTAAGTAATGATCACATAAGGCAAGTGTTCATTTTAAATTTCCGTGAAATAGCATCTGTTTTGTGAAATACAGCAGCTTATTTTGCAGTGTATGTTACCGATTGATTCAGGCCTAGCACATATTATTGTTGCTGAAGGCCAAAACGAAATAAGACAGCTGACTCGGATTTGCCACTTGGTCCTAATGTAAGCATTCCATATTGTTGTTACAGCCCATCAAATGAAAGAGTACTTATTAACCAACAATCCAACTTGTGCTAAGATTGTGTCGGTTTGTCAAGGCAAACTTTATGCAGCTGAGAGAAATGTTACCACACATCATTGAAGCCGATGCTTGCCGGTTTCTGGTAATGCGGCATTAATGTTATTGCAACATCGGATACAGATGGTCCATAAAGCTTGTTTCAAGCCCACCAAAAGGATCTAAATGGACAAGCATGTTACCATGGCCTGAGTAGATTTAAACAAGGCAACTGATGCCCATGAACAAAGCATGAACATTTCTAAGCAATCCATTGCTCTATCATATTAAGGGCCGAATCACTGTTTTAAAGCAATGATGGGTGTCCGAGATGATATATTCTAAGCTTGTTTTAACGCAATAAATGACAACGATTATTGCTTATTTCTGAGATGTCTCTCTAGGTCTGACTAGGTGTGTGAGGCTGGAATTATCCGTAGGTGATACCGAAGAGACCGTGTAATGGTCAATATAGCAGCGCAAACCAACCAACGGCCTTTGCTAACAACTGTATAAAATGTATCGTCACTTATTTTTGTCAGAGAGCAAAAGCTGATAAAGCTGTGCGTCCTATAGCATTGAAAAACGTGACAGCATCAGCGTATTATCGTCTGCAACTTTATCAATACTCATACAATCAGGCCAAAATTATTCAATTCATTTATTAGCTTTTTACCTCCCAAGTGTCGGACTATTGATTCATTAACAGTATGCCCTTCGATGATTAGAGTTAAGAATGAGCAAAACTACGCATTGAAACGTTCTTAATAACCCTTGGAAGAGATGAGCACCCTCTTTAGAACGTAATCATGATATCGTTCCTTCATATATTTGTCGATCCCGTTCGTCTCACAAAAGACTTCCGGCTTCCAGAAGGCAGTTACAATTGGGATATTTATTGCCATAGTTGAATTATTTTACTATTGTGGTGGATGCATCACAATACCTAATATACGAGGGTACTTAGGGCTCCAATGGTATAACAATGCTGAAATCCTACAATTAAATGGATGAAAACACTAGTATTTGTACCTAGCATACGGGTTACATAATACATGTTTTTATAATACGGTTTATTGGTTTATTACCTGCTATGCTTTTTGCACTCATAACTACACACACACACACACACACACACACACACACACACACACACACACACACACACACACACACACACACACACACACACACACACACACACACACACACACACACACACACACACACACACACACACACACACACTCTCTCTCTCTCTCTCTCTCTCTCTCTCTCTCTATATATATATATATATATATATATATATATATATATATATATATATATATATATATATATATATATATATATATATATATATATGCATATATATGTTGGTATTGGATACTGTATACATCAGGCAAATGTTTATAAAAAATAAATCGAGTGGTATAAGCGCCTGAATTCTAAGTGGAATAACATTGTATCGATATTCAGCTTGCAATAGCGAAATTACGCATTGACGGGGATTCTAACTATATTCTCGAAATCCATCCAGCCCTGAGACTTCACTATCGACGTCGTCGCATTGCCAAATTAAACACACACAATTCACACAATTCAATCCAAATATCATGAAAGTTATTGAAGTTCATTATAACCCTCCGAATTGATATGCAAATCCAATTTTCGATGTCAAAATAGCAGCTGCGTTTAAAAATAATCCATGCTATCTAAAGGTATCGTATCACGTTTAAAATCTTCGGTTAGCCTTCAGATGAAGACTATTGGTGTGTATAACATAGGCTGCGATTTGCGACTAAAGATATTCACGAATCCTTTCCGACAACAGTGACATCGGCAAGCATCGTGTTTAAATGACTACTGATACATGTTGTTAAGCTAAGTGCCCATAAACCTAAACCCATTGCAGAAAGATTGGAAGTACTCTTTGACCTAGCACTGCGACGCAATCGTTTCGATAATATAGGTTTCCTTCGTGTCGAGAGACAAGCCTAAGCTACTTCCGCCATTATATCTATAAAAGGTTGAACACAAGGAAGCAACTTAACTGTACATATGATTGTCACCTCGCTGATCTTTATAATACCAACGTAAGAGCTTGCCTTGGTATGTTTTCGAATTCACAGCCATAATTGTGTTGCAAGCACAACATAATATTCGGATGGTTTAGTCGACGACACTCTCTTGCCACAAAGTTTTCTTAGGCGTAGATTCAAAGTTCGATTAACCATTTAATAAAGTTATGCGCATCAACTGGAAGTCACATCAAACGCTGTGACGAAACAGTCACTAGAAAACCCAGAGCAACTAAGGAAAATATTTCCCCATGGAGATCGTAAATCTATTTTTGGATTGTGTGGATAGACTACTGATGGTGGTGTTTCCATACATTAGCTCCATAATCAAAGAACCTCGGCTCTTTTTATATCAGTAACGACTAGTATAATGATGGAGCTAATGCACACTTAGATTGAACAGAATAGAGAACTAACAGCTGATACTTTGCTTCGACTTGCGTGTACAATATTAGAATTATTGTTGGATATTATGCATGCCTTCATGACGATATGAGTCTGGCAATATCAGGACCACCTTAACAAATCAATCTCTACTACGTTTGCCAGGGATTGCAGAGATAGAAAAAGATTACGCAATCAATTGCAGCATTTCAATATAAACGACGGTGATAACCATCGCTAATTCAAAGCAAATGTGAATATGACGCGCATAAGCCAATTTGCAAACTGCTTGAAGTGTATGGTAAGGTAGTCTTTCTAAATACACTGTCTCACCCTCAATGTAGTAACGATCTTATGATGAAGCACGTATCGGGTAACTCATGGCATGCTGTTAAGCAGACATTCAAAATGAGTCATCCACCTTGACAATAAATCAATGTTGGTGACAAATTCAGAATGGATTTCGATTGTTTCTGATTGCTATACTAAGGTTTCGGGCCTTGAGATGTCAAGTTGTAAAGGTGATGAAAACCTGGTTGTATTGTTTTGCGCTTCTGATAAGGCATCGACCCCGCTTGGAGACGGTGTGTGACCAATGGGTCTGCTATTGTGGTATAATTGCCACGACTATCGGTATTGTCTTGGAGTGCTGCGTTCACATCTCGCGGGTATAAATCAAAAGAGGGCGAATTAGTGCACAATCTATTGTCTTCAGCAAAACTTGACTGATGTTTTACCACGCTTTGTCCAATATTATATTCCATAGACGTGCATATACCTGCTGATATAATGATTGTAATCGTGGTTGTATTAAATTGATAGCAAGTGTTTTGCACAAAATAGACGAACCATAAACACGCGTTACCTCTGAATATTGACGAATAAGTTCCCTAATAAACAGAGTTGTGCATCTTTTAGTAGTGAAGTACGGGGGCCAATTGTTATCTGTGGTAAGTATCTACAGACAGTCAAGAATCTACATTGTAGTGCTTATAGATGCTTAAACATACGTTAGTATTATGACATGTTCACGGCTAAAACTGCTTCGTCGGCTTGTGAATATTTGCTATACATGTTATTCGACATGTGTTCCATGTCTTTATTGTATTTAACTGTTAAAGGAAAATTTCAAGGGTTATCCTGTTGGAAGGTTACTCGAGTTGCTTTCACCTTCTGTAGGACCGGGCGCTAACTGAAGTTGTACATGCAATGAAAATCGTGTGATAATGTGTTGATAAGCTGTTGAATGCTGTGAGATAAATCATTGGGCTATCGTGCCATAATTGCCTTGACTATCGCTATAGACTCGGGCCATTACATTACATCTTCTATAGATATTAATCACATTTGATATCAAATGTGAAATTGCTCGAGCTATTGTCTTCAGAGAACTTGACTGATGTTTTCCCATGTTTTGTTCCCCTTTTATGTATTCAACAAATGTGTACTTAAGAAGACGTTCCCATAAATACAATCTCGGCTCGCTTGCATTGACATAAAATTCCATGTGAAAGAGAGACCTAACAAAACTATTCAATATGTGATTGCCTCCTAATAAAAACAATGTATTTATATACATTTATATATATATACATATATACATTTATATAGACACATATATATATGTATATATTTATATGCATACATATAAATATATACATGAATATATATACATATATATACATATATATAGTATATATATATCGAAAATATATATATATATTTATATATATACATACATATACACATACTATATATATGTATATATATCTTATATATATATATATATATGTATATTTATATATATATATATATATTTACATATGTACATATATATTTATATATATATATACATATATACATGTATATATATATCTATAAATATATATATATATATATATATATATATATATATATATTCATGTATATATGTGCACATACATATAAATAAATGTATATATATATATATGTATATATATATATATTTATATATGTGTGTTTGTTTATATAAACAATGGAACTCTTTATATATAACCAGTCAAACAAGACTGCAGTCCTCTACTTCGCTGAATTACCGTTGGTGTGAGAGAATTTAAGATCGACCTTGGTTTGAAAGTTTAAACTTGGATCAGACCAGAATGTTTACGGCATTCTGGACAGCCAATATTACGTTAGGTTAGATGTGAAAATGTAATGCACAACTAAACAAGCTTAGCCGAATGTCAAATTCGAATACTGGACCAATACCAACCCTACGCAATATACCATTCGAAACATTTAAGAAAGATACCATATATACGTAAATTGTGTAATCATTAGGCTCACCTCACTAACATTACATGCGCAAGGTCTATAGCCTTTACATTTATGTGATGCAAATATGAGCAACCATTCACAAATACAACACATCACACAATTCCATAGTTCAGTTGTATTGAAGCACACGCCATTGGTTTTTGCGGGTATGATAAAGCCAAGCGGTACATGCTATGAACATCAAAAGCTTATTCGTTGTTCTTCTTATAATTCAATGGATGCTACGACAGGCCATGTGAGATTAATACTGCTCCTATTGTGCCATAATTGGCGTGACTATCGCTATTATCTCTGACCAAAGCATTCACATCTCTCGGCCATTGTTCGAACCACCTCACAGGAAGTGATACTGCGCGGGCTATTGTTTTCTGAAAACCTGACTGATGTTTTTACCGGGTATGTCGCTCTATATAATATTATACAGGCTTGTACAACGAAAGATATTCCCGTAGAATCGATCTCATTTCGGCTTTCTTGCATTGAGAACATGAGGAAAGATGAGAGCAAAACTAATTAACAGATATTGTAAGATGCATTGACTGGGTAAAAACGTTTCATAATTTAGAAACACAATTAGTTTATTGATGGCTTATATATCATGCGGACTGTTCAAAGATCAGAATAATATGGAATTACATCCCGATAACCTCCAATGGACAGTTGTCTGCGACATATTGTTTATTTTGTCAGTCAGTAATTCCTTCAAAGTACTACTCCGGGTAAATACGTCATTGATATTGATATCTATGTTCAACTAATGGATCTACCTGAAATGAGCTAACTAATCAAGGTTAGCATATTTGATTTGATCTGTTCTGTGTTCTCATTTGTATTTGATAGTAAGGCTGATTGAATTCATAAAATCGAATTTTGTCGCACTTCGTTATATGCAATTTAAAACCAGCAATATATTGTAAATTGATCTAGAAATAGCTGGTGTTGCCGTTTCATTAGTATGTTAGATGCGATATAGTACTAACAATGCATTAATTTGATGTGTGCAGATAAACCAAGTTTATCTGCGCACTATATGGCTTTGAGTTAACAAAATTAAATACGAAAACAATCAAATTTGATTGCCTTGAATAACACGCAGCATATTTGACGTCTTCTGTGTGTATCTGCTGCTGCAAAAACCAGGGTAACGATTCTTTAATCTTATTTCATACGTAGCGGGATCCCGGCTGGGTTCGATACCAAGGTGAAAACCCGACTGGTTCCCCATAAAACTGATCCAATCTCTTAAAGGGGATGCACCCGATCCGCAGGCACTTACGCGGAACTGTCCAAACATCACAATCATCCTCATCAGTCACCTTTACGATATCACCTTGTTGATACAACTGACGTTCATCTAATATCACCATTACCATTACTTACCACATACACGGACGCGTTCATAAAACGACGCTATACTGTGTGGCATGTGGATATGTACAGGATGTAGATTGTTGCCCTCTCAATCGCGTTAAACCCATCAAGCTATTATGTTGATGCACACCCCATTATAAGGTGCTCAAAACACCACTCCTTAGGTCGTATTTCGGTCTCAATAGCAGAACTGGAATTCTGAATTTAATGACAATAGATGCACGAATCTCTTCTAACTTAAGCAATACTTGCTGTTGTTTGATAATTATTAATATTATTTAAGTGAAATAAGCCAGATGATTTATGTTAAACGTTGCATTGTGGTTTGATGACATAGGTGTGACATCAACTAAAAGGATATTACGTGATCACGAACGTGACTTTCCTTAAACGCTAATGGCGCGTTAATGAATTGATGGATGCATTGCTCCTTGAATAGCCGAATGTACTTGCTTAATTATTCAATTACATAAAACCGACCAAAAATGAAAAGAGGGCGTTGGCTGTGGATACGATGGTATTAAATTGATATGTACCAAGAGTTTAGTATATAAGGAGAATTCCTCTGCATATCGCTACTTGTGACAAGACTTCAAGCAGGACCAAGCCAACATTGCACAGATACAGCTGCTTACTGCCTAAATCATCAACTGACGAAGGTACGTCGTGTAGCATTTTATGTTGACCATAGTTCAGAAAATCGTTCCGCAAAGATAAATAATTAGAACTAGTGATTGATTACTCCCTCCTCCGCACAACTGAGCTCAAGTGAATAATATTTTACATACAAACAAGTAATGGTTGGGGACCTCTTTTATTTTTGTTTTTTCTCGTGAGTGGTCCCGCGCTGATGTAAATAATCACAGTGTGCCTATGTCGTTATGGATCCTATAGGGGTGCTTGTGACTACTCAAGCTTCTAGTGCACCTGTCAATGACATCATGAACGCATCTGCGCAGAACGCATCTATGTCACCGTCCAATGCAGAAGACACTACTGGAGTGACCAGTATGGACGGACAATATGGTGGCGATTACGCCAGCGATGATGATTATCATGCAATGTTGGAGTTGATCAGCATTACAGATACTGTCTATTACTACTGTCGAATATCCGCAGTAATCATTGGGCTTGTTGGTAATTGTTTATGCTTGGTTGTCTTAATGAGCAAGCACTTCAGGAGGAGTAGCGCGGGTTTTCTGATGATAGTTGTGGCTGTAATAGACATCATTGCTTTGCTTCACTTGGGCTTTGTTGATTGGTTGGCTGTCACTCTAGGCACAGCGGACGAGGACTGGGGGATGTTTAGTGCTGGTAGGGGCTATTGCAAAGTTTATTTGTTTGTACTCTTCTTTGGGTCGCATCTTTCGTCTTGGACGGTTGTTACATTAGCGGCTGAACGTTTGATTGTGGTTTGCTTTCCATTGAAAGCTAAAGCATGGGTTACCCGTAAGAAAATTGCTTTAGCTTGGTTGAGTGTCTGTTGCGTTCTGTTTGGAATAAATTCCGTGCATTTCTACACTGCCGACTATTTCCCACCAGGTAGTATCGGCGGTGATGTGCCGATGATGCCGTGTGATTTAAAAATGGATAGCACACAGCTACAAAAGTGGGGCGATATTTTCATGTGGATTGACTATTTCATATTATCAGGTGTCCCAGTTCCTTTAATCATCATATTTAATTTTATTGTCATAAGGCAATTACGTGCTGCACAACGCAAGCGCGCGATAATGTCCGCAGGAGCAGGATCAGGATCGGGAGGATCAAAAGACGATGGCAGTGTATCATCATTCACGGTTCTGATGATTGCCGTAAGCGTTCTATTTGCGGTCACAACATCCCCAATTTGCTTGTATACAATCGTCGAAGTAAACCTACCCTTTGATCCTGAAGATTTTATTGCAGTTGGACGCTCAAACGTCATACATCAATCGCTGCAGGTCTTACATTTGTCTAACCACACTCTAAATTTCGTATTCTATTGCATCTTTGGGTCCAAGTTTCGCGCCGTGGTTGTCTCTAAGATGTCAAAGCTTCGAGTGTGTAGTCAACCAAAGAAGCCGAAGGGGCAATCATCTGTAATGACGAACTCAACTGCCGTACAATGATCTTACATCTCTTACACTACAAACGGATGAACTATTGCTCCATCATAGTCTTTGCTTTTCCCGTTTGTTTCTCATACTGCCCTCTGTTGTTCTATTGTTTTCTTATTTTGCCGCTTGAATCAAATCCATACCTAGTGTGATTTATTACTGTATCTATGGTTATAGAAAGAAATGTTGGTAATTGCGTTTTTGGTAACATGTAGAAAGAAGGCAATTTGCATTTGCATGTATATTAATTGAATGAAATGAAGATAATTGAATTGCTCGTAACATGTATAAATTAGCCATTTTAGGTGTCTCGAATTTCTTGATATATACGATTTCAATGATATCTAGAGAATCGCGTTGTCAGTAACGTGTTTAAATATTGTCATTTTAGGTATCACATATCTCGTTATAAATATGAATTTGGAGAATTGCGTTGTTAGTATTGTAGTGGGAATCTCTAGTTGCCACATACATCTTGCTGTCTGAGGCATATAATACCGCTGCATATATTTAATGATAATCAATGGTTGATTATACTTGCTGATATAGACATTTCAAGTCATCAGCAGTGAAACGAACACATGTACCAATTACCTCGCTACAACAGTTAATTATATACTCTTTAGTTTCTCTCACATTGGCATGTAGTACTTGCGGCAAGACGACGCCGAACTGTATGTAGTGAAAAATTGTTCAATGTAATTTGTGTTAACGTATAGGACAAACACATTTGATGTAGTGCACACAGACTAGTAGCAATATGCGATCGTAATTATAAACGCATCTAACTATTGTAATCATATGTCATTGGTTGTTCGTGGTCCGATTAAAGCAGTGCGTGATAAAATGTGTTGCGTGGTTAATATGATTTTAGATCACACATTTTCGGACAAACCTCACTATTTCACAATCACGAAACAGCGTTATGTTGTTGACTTTACGCCAGTTGATGATCGTCGCAGGAGAATATTGATATTCTTAACCTAACTGGTAGCTCTATCTGGTATGACACAATGCAGGGCAGCTTTGAGCTGTGTTATCAAACAACAAATACCCTATAATGCTCTAATACACAGATAATGCTTATAGGATCATATCCTGTTTATCTAAGAGCTATCATTTAGACCTCCTGTATGCACTCTTTTCATTGATAATAATGTTGGGGACACTCATGATGGAGTATTTCTGTCCCTAGAGACTGTCGATTCGGCATTACCTTTTTTGATCATATAACTTAGAAAAAAAGTCCAACGGCCCGCGAGCTGGTGCATCTTCTCGTAAAATATTGTCCGCTGACAGTTGGAATGGTCTTAGTGCGCTAACGCAAGTTGAGTGCTGTAAGTGGATGTCACACGCGCCTTTCGTTGAAGGTCAGGCGAGCAACCCGACAAACAAAGTTGTCCTTGCACAAAACATCGGCCCTTGCCACAAAGAAAGCGCTGTTCACATGTTACACAGGGCTGATCAGCCATAACATTTCGTTTTAAAAGATTTATCGCTGACCCATCATCACATTGTTTTGAATGATGTCATAGTGACAAATTTGATGCCGACTTTGTGCAGATGCACAAACTAACAATATGTGCACTGTACAGGATGGTTTTGTTTGACATTTCCTTTTTGTACGTACCTAAATACACACCCAGTTAATATTCTTCTACACCGAGCAAGTACAATGCGTGTAGCGCAACATAAATGTCTAATGTACTGATGATCTAAGGTAGTTCCAATTCAATGAGAAAGTATATTATGATAAATGTATATATGGTTTTTAAAGACAATTATTGTTACATTAAATGTGATTGCATTGTGATATCAATTACGTGTTTAGTTTCTTAAATATAATTATCTTTATCCCATTGACTATTATAGTGAAATAATGTTGTAAAAAGAATATAATTTTGTGCCTCATCAGCATTCATATTTTCTTCGTCGGTTATTTGCATTCCCGTAAACGGTCAAACTACACCTCAACATTTGTAGACCTATACATTTCACTTTTCACTGGGAATCTGCAACTGTACATTAAAGTGTGCAAGGTTGTTGCCTTGAAGACCAACACTTCCTGCAAAACCAAACTTTTTAAATTTTCTACGCATTTGATGCCAGAATGATATCAACCAAACGGAAAACTGTTTATTTCAGTATTGGCAGGAATCAAGCTGGGGTCATAGTTGGGGTCACGATGGCACCATGGCAAAGATGGGTAGGGGGGGGTCATGGTGGCCATTAGAGTGGGATCACGGCAGTGATCAAGAAAGGGTCATGGCGGGGGTTAGTGTGTTGTTATGGTGGGGATCAGGGGTAAATGACTCGAATAACCTTGCCGTATATGCCATGTTAAACAACAATTATCGGTAATTGGTAGCTACATTTAGCCCTAGGTAACGCCAGGCCATCCTCCAGTACATTTATATGGACGGCGGCTCAAATTCCATTCTGCGGTTGTACACATATAATGAGTGCCCATCTTGATATAATGCCAAATGGCAATGCATAATGTCAATAAGACAGTGATGATAACAGCATCGTATTCATCTCAGTGCACACGTGATCCAGAAACATCATATGTTATCTCAAATATCCTCTAGTGAGTATTGTTCATGTACAAATATGAAACATTTCATGCAAGTACACACACCTTTGCTACTCGAAACTTTAATGACAGACAGGATGATGGTTGGGGGTGGGGGGGTCAATTCGCAGTGGACGTCTATACAATTAAACAGTTTGTCATATTGTCAAGGCCAACACCAGGGACGAAAATTTTAGTCACGGTAAGGGTATGAAAAAGCTGATGAAAGAAAATTATGTTTGAAACGTTTGATATTACACCAACGGCCCTTGTATAAGACTCAAAATAGTACCTCGAATGTATTGTTGAATGATGCCATGGTGTTTTACGAGGGAGTTATATTAACCTGAGGTGAAACTAAATTTAACTTGCATCATTTGCCGTGATATGATGATACGGCTCAACGTTTGTTTAATATTTCTCGCCTCATACCATTAAGTGCGTTGTCACATCCACATAGCGCCTTTGTAATATACTAAGTCATATGATGCATGGACGATGTGAATAAAGATAACTTTTTTTTTCAGAAAATCGGTCATTTATAAACAATGCTAACATTCAAGCTGATTGTGCAGGTGGGTGATAATTCGATCTGCAATTACTAAATTCTCAGAATATACTTCTGAGTCTGATCAACAAAGTTGGTCGTCACACTTATTGTAGCATATTTATAACGGTCATTTGATATTGTACGCCTAAGCGCGCGCCCCAGCCATCATCATTAGTGCTGTGAATAGCAATAAAGGTTTCTCATTAGTGCTGATGACGCATTTGGACATTTTCAAAATAGTCAAGATTTGTTTCGCGTGGGGATTTAACATATCGCCATTATTATTCTGATTATTACATAAGGTATCGACACAATCGGTTTTCATTCAGCTCTCATGATGGCAGTGCTTTTATCAGCTATACAGGATTGTCCGCTTTAAAAACATTACGCAGGAATATGCTTTATAGGCTGAGCCTTGCCCAAGCCGACAGTCTGTAGAGCTTTTGGTCCGTTTGCATATCTGATACTTTTTCCGGAACAATATTTGAAACCGTATATTCGATCTCGCTATGATGTATGGAATTCATTTCTCGGTCTACTCACGGAAATATGTTATTAAAACATGACATTCATACTTCTTGCTTTTAACTAGCCAGCTGTTTTAGTAATTAAGGTGAAAATGAGCAAGGCTTGTTAACGTCAGTGCCATCTAGGAGTTATCTGTCGCATATGAGGTAACTTCCATCGTGATCGCTATGTGTTATCTTCATTTGCTCCGTAGTAGAATCAATTTCTGTGCAAGATGGTTACAATATGGCTTTGGACATCCAAAACCCCCTGTCTCATTGGTTAATCTTTTTGTCTGAAACATTACCCTATGTACTCAATGTATTGCGAATATGTGTCTGCAAAATATATTTATATATTTGTAACGCAATATTAGTTATACTGTCCATGAACAGCCTTGATAACATTAGCGTTAATTATTGAAATGTAATAAATATAGCGTGAGCATTCTATTACTACACTACGCTTTGTTTGATAGAATTCTGGTATGTGGAATGACATTGTGAGAAGTATATTGTATAATTCATAACACTTGAGTCATATCTCTCCGCTGTCCCTGTTTTATAAAGCTGAAAGTGAGGTGTGGAAAATGACCGATGCTGCAGTTACTTTGTTTGAATGAAGATGCATCTCTTTGTCTATGTTTCAAGCAGCAATAAGCTTCTTCTCCTGGAGAGGATAATTGTTATATATTGTTGCCCACTTGTTCTAATGATGGACGAATATTATACTTTGCAATGTCAAGTGCTCATACGGATTGTATAACGATTTTTTAATAGGCGGGTATTTCAACTTACATATATTATTGTAGTTGAAAATAAAACGTCGAGTGTGATATAAGTCAGTGTACTTCCATTGCGTGGAATGGGTGACGCAGAGAGTAATCAGCAAAATACATAAGATGTGATCATATCAGGAATAAATGGCGGAGCATTGTTCATTGATGTCACAGATTAAATGAAATCGTCGCCTAGCATCTTAATAGATATCATGAATGGTCTTGGAAGGTATTGGATCCTGTGACCTACCAACACGGAAAGAGCAACATCCAATAGCAAGAATTGTCGCACTACGTTTCATTAAACATTAAATCAGGTGGATGTAACAGCTACCCATGTTCCAAATGTTGACACTGTTATTAAACCCGCAGTGCGATCCTTATATAAAGCTGCTTATGACTGCAGAAGTACTATTAATTTACCAGTCTTCGAATTCACCACGCCCGTGCTAGTATCTTATTAACAAATGTCAAAATAATGTGTGCCACATCATGGTAATTAGTAATGTTTGTTAGTTGTCAGCGATGTGAATATCCCGGTATAATGGAAGGTTAAAACCTGTCTACTTACCCATTTTTTTTTAATGTTATTGATACACTTCACGCAAGCAAATAATCAAACAAACATTCATTGCATACAAATACAGGTTATCTGCTAAATCTACAACTAAATGTTTGCTAAAAGTGCACAACTGATTGCGATTTTGATATTGACATTTTGAGTGACTGATAATGCTATATCAGCATTTTAATAAGCACCGGGATATAAGGTTTAACTAGTCTGTGATCTATAAATCATGGTCTTTCTACTAAGTGATCCCAGCAATGTGAATCGTATCTATGCTACATATATGGATGTAATTGCGATACAGATATGGGTGTAAGCGAGATCCGATCCTTGATAAAGTCGATCTGTTGAATTACAAGCTATATACTGGTACGATATACAGTGAATAAATTGTATTCTGTTTCTACACGTTAAGTATTTTTAAAGTCAATGTTAAACACACACAACAAGGCATTCGTGGGACACATCTAGAATTCTATATATGTATTTACATTTATATATATATATATATATATATATATATATATATATATATATATATATATATATATATATATATATATATATATATATATATATATATATATATGTATTATTGATTTGTTGATTGCTATTTGTTCCAAAGTTGTTTGAGATTAGGAGAACTTAAAGATGAACATTTATCTTGCCAGTATTTAACTTTTGTTTGCTTTTAAATATACTTGACTTAAGCGATTGATTTTTTTGAATTTCGTTATCAAGTGTTTTATTATGATAATATTTATAACGAGCTTTGTTTCTTTCTTGGTTTGCAAAAGTACAAGCATCACTGCATCAGGGATGGGATCGAGGATCTTTTTTTTTGTGAGTTGAAAGGAATGGATAAATGAGCTATTTCAATAAAATTGTTGTAAACATTTTCATATTTGTTGATAGCATTTTACGGGTAATTGTTAAATTTCATTTTCTAGCTTTTCTTGTTGCGATGATGCACCTCCGTTGTTGTAATTTTACTCGCTGCTTGTGAAGAGGGGACTAGCCAGATAAATAACGAGTCCAGGAATCTCGGTCTGAATTACCTCTCTGACTAGAAGAATCTCCTCTTTTAAATCATGAGCGCGGGCTGGTTATATCGTGCCCCCCCGGGAGTTGGATTCCCCCGGGAACTTTGACCAACCAACGCTATTGGACCACGGCATCTTGCAAAACGAGTCCGCATGAGGGTGTAGGTTCGTTAGCCATTAATCAATGGTATGAGCGCAGGCCATATCGTGTCGATAATTAATGGGGTAGGCAGGGGAACTTTAGCTAGAATAGTATTATAACATCCTCCCCAACCATAATTAACTTCCTCTTTTCAATCAATTGAGAATTTACTCTTGAATTTCAAAAATTGACTAAGTCAAACTTATTGAAGAAACTAGGGTAAGGAAATTTGGAATATGAGTTATAGAATATAGGGACAGCACGACATGAGCCCAATATTGTTTGATATTGAATTTTGAATGATCCCAGAGTAGCTTGGACATGTTTTACATTGGCACATGTTCAAAATAATTTTACAAATAGCATTTTCCTTATTCAGTTATCTATAATGGTGTTGAAAGAAATATATTACTGTAAAATGGGAATTATTAAAATATGGTGAATAAATCTAGCCGTTATGACATTAATAACATTTTTGCAGCATTACTCCGCATTAAAACCACACGAGAAAAAGCGATGAGTCTATACTTAAAATACTCTATACTCAAATTGGTGAAATAACTTATTGTAACTAATTTGATTACCAATTTTTGAAGAACTGAAATTAATGTCATAAAAATAAATGATATAAGAACAATGGACTTATGCCATGGAATTTATTTGGTTCATGGATTTTTTGGATGTCTCGTTGAGATGAAATATATGAAGGGCTGCCGCGTTGGGTATGCCTGAAGTCACTTTGGGGTGAGGGGAGATATCGATTATCCGACGCTTGGTTGAGCCGCTGAGTATCTCTATTGTATTCCTGGTCAGGAAGACATCAGTTTTGACTCGCATGGGATTTGGTGCGTCGGATGAAGGCGCTATCTCTCTGTTGTATGGCCTAAATATACCTGGGAACAAATGAACTTACGGCAGCAATCCGTGTGTCTTGATGAAGGGTAATGTAGGCTATATTAAAAACATTTGTGCGTGTAAGTGTGATTGAGTATGTAACTGTGTAATATTACAACTTCAAAATGAATATTGGTGTATTATGCAAAGAGAAGTGTGAGGTGTGTTTGAATGATTGGAGTGCGTGGTAGTGAGTGAAGGTTATTGTTCAGGCCAGTATATATGTAGGCTATAGTGTTGAGAGCCTGTTAAGAATAATTATGCCTGAAAAAATATATATGTTCCACATGGTCACTATCTAACATGTAAGTCTGGATACACATGACACTTTAATTGCATGCGTTGTACTTGCGAGAGAAGATCATTATAAACATCTCATATATATTTGTGTTGAGAATTTAATGCTATACGATACTCCCCCGTAAATTGTTTTGATAAATACACACGTCTTCCCTAAGCTGCAGATTCCTTCATGAAATTATAGCCCGCATATACTTGAATAATATAAGATTAGCGTTATGGGTAATGTGTATCATAAAGGGTCACCAATTTGACGCGTGTCGACGTGATATGACAGTTGGTGCGATAATAGTGCAGTTGACTTCACTTATAGTAAGATTTTGTCTTATAATCTGCAGACTTAGAGGCAAAATAATTGTGAACATAATTGATGATATCATTGTGTTAAGTTTGCGCTGTATGGAAGAAGACAAGTTTTAAGAGTCTTCTTATAATTGTAACCTAGACTAACAGTTTATTGGATTTCGTGTGGCGGCAAAGGATGCGTGAGTACAGTTGAGAGATTAAGTGTCAAAGGTGTATGTCACTTTGCCTCTAGAGACTGCATTAAATGTGGGATTTTGATTAACTGTAGGATGGTCAAAGATTAAGCTCGCATTGAAGTTTTATAATGTAATCAATAGGGTGGAAGATTTATGCCTCTTAGACAGCTGTGTTTGTTGTAAATGTAATCGGTCCTGTGATCCTTGACCAATGCACGAAAGACGATCTCTTATACATGTCAGATTGTGGCATGTTTCCACAAGGAGTTTAACAGCCCAGGTAGTAATTTCTTATATTGGACCGGCAGTATGAGTCTTAATTGGACAGGTCAAAATCTGAATTTCGAGGCTTTGTTATCGCTGACACTTAAACTGTTCGTTGTGTTCGCTTTGATAATTTGAATTAGTCTAACTGTTGGGCCTTGAATGCGCTTGACACATGGCTGAGATGGTATGTTTGGTAGGAGAACTGTCGTTGAGAAGAGTAATATTGTTGTCTTGGACTATTTGTTAAAGTAAATTACCTTGAATGTTTTTACCAAAAGCGATTATGGTCATTGAAACCACCAACTATTATATTTTGAGGGAGATTGGTATAGGCTGGTATTGATCTGGGGTCTAGGGAGTTGAGATTGTCATAGATGTTTGAGATGTGATAATTTTGGTGAGAAATGTTAAACTGAATGGTTTGATGTTCTTCGTCAGGAGTTTAATTAATAATTTTGTATGGAATGTTTGGGTTGATTAGAAGAGATAGGCCTCCGTGGTTTGCTGGAACTCTATCATTGCGGATGGTATCATAATTTGGAATTTTTAGGTTGTGAATAGATTTAAGAATAGTTTCTTATAGGCAGATTATTGTTGGCTTGGGATTAGAATTAAGGAGGAAATCCAAAAAATCAGGTTGTTGGGTTTGAAGACCTAGGCAATCCCAAGACCACATTGTGATATGTGATCGACGAGAGGAGTTCAAAGAGTGAGTTGAGTTATTTAGGTCATATGGAGGGGGGATTTGAATTGATTGGAGAAGAGTGATGAGAAGCGATGATAACAGAAGGGATGAGAGGAAGAAAGGGGCGGAATGGAAGATACAACGGAAAGCTTTTATCAGATTTACTAAGGTGGATGATTAAGATTATGCAGTAATTGTTTGATTACGATATAATGTTGGTTTATTGCTTGAATAAGGGTCCTGGGGAGGATGTTGACATTGCGTAGTTCTTGGGCAAATTCAGAGAGAATATTGGCTTTCGAGTCGGGTGTGAGGTTAGATGAGAGTATAGCTGTAGAGAGGTATACAAAGTCAGATAATTTGATATCTGGGGAGGATTGCGCCGAATGAGATTGAGATGGGGATGGAGTGGGAGTGGATCGGTTAATTAGAGCAGAGAAAGGGCTTGGAGTTTTGGAAAAGGTTGTGGAAGTAACAGAGGGTACAGCAGAGTTGATGAGGTAGGCAGAGGAGGAGGTGGAGGAGGAGAAACATAAGGTGGTTGAGGTTGGGGAGTAGGTGGAACAAGAGATGATGTTTTAATTAAAATAGGGAAATAGTGCTTGAATAGTAAATGAACTGAGAGGAAAAAACAAAACAAAAGAGTTTGATGCAGATAATCCCAACATTGGTCCACTGTCCAGCTGGGAGGGGGTGAAGTCAATGGTAGGAGTAAGTCCTACCCGAAAGTTAGTTAAATAATCCTATGATAAGGATTCTTATATTACAATTGTGCTGAAGAAAACAAATAAATAAGTGCAGTCAAAAATAACAAACTCCTCTGAGGAGTAAACTTGAATACAGAACAAAAGAAAACTGAAGCGAAATTTTGGCGCCAAAGATCCGGAGCAACATACATACACGGCACATCCGTTTACTTGCGTCAAGCCACATGTACCCTTATATTCTATATAGTAGACACCATGCCAAAGTGACAACAATCTAAATGACCAGCCAAAATACTAAGTTGTTGGCATACTATCTTGCAATTTATCCACAATGGGAAGTGTGGAGCAGATTTAAGGATGGACACTGATTTATTTGATGGCAAAGACATTATCAAGTGGTGATTATAATGATCATTTCAGAGGATCCGTGCAAACCACCTGGTCAATCATACGGGGCTTAATGATTATACATTTGATTGATTGAATATGTTGATGTCCTGCCTGTGTTGTTATAAAGCTTGCAGGTGTAAATCTGTGTTTGATAACATCATTATGATTACTGCGGTTGTGTCTGTGTATCTGCATAATCCAAACGTAATACAACCATAATTAGCAAAACGTAAAGTGACAGCTCTGATAGCTTAGATGGTTCATACATTTATTATGTTTTCCTATGCATAAAAGTCCGTTGATAATAGTGTAATAGATTCGTTCGGCCTGCATAGAGAGCTTATCAGCCTTTTGAAACAGGAATTATCTGGTATTTGCTTGCCATCGCATCGAGGCATACGACAGCAATTTCGCTCACTGTTAACAAAGTTGATGGCCAGCATGCCAACAGCATATCCCACAGAAAAGTTGGATATCTTATGAATGCAGACCGCCAACTTCGAACGAGCAAAGCTTCGATGTGTATGCACAAATACACATTAAAATGATTACGCATCGATGCATTGTAAGACTGACACACAGACAGAGCGTAGAAAAATGTTTGTTATTGTTAAATAAAGCAATGCATCAAGCTTTGGGAGTACTATTATGGCTTACTAATAATTATGCCCTGTCGTTTGTTCGAAGACATGAATAAACTTATTTCCTTTTATAAAGAGCACATGATGCACACTGCCTTCCAAAGACAGGAATGCATTGCTATTAAGTCATTATTTTAACTAAATGGCTAAGCTAAATATGAGGTTTCCACTTCGCAACATGTCCTATTCCTTTACTTCCCATACTCTGTAGTCTTTCGCAAATATGCATATAATTAACTAGTACAACCACAAGGCAACCGTAGGTTTTTATGTTTACCAGCATTGATTTTATCGTATTCATTCGCATCTTTGAAGCTAGCATCCATATGTACGCGTGCTATCATGGTGCAACAGGTTGATGCTACGTGTAAAAACCCATCATGCAACCACACAAAAAAAACTGAGAGTAAATATAGCTAATCCCCAACGTGGTGTACGATTCTTTCATATCTATTTTAAGGGCAGGTTTGCTAATATGCCAACAACGAGCATCAGCGTCATCTCATTGAGTAGGGAGCGATTCGCATGCATGCACATGGGAAAATATACTCCAGTAAAGTAGTCCAACATGAACGCATCAATGCCAGTTTCCAGCTGTGGTGTATCTACAACATAATCTTAATATGTCTGTGGTGATGAGATATTGGATCGAAGAACATATTTCGATACAGGCCGCATCTATATTTGCCCGTCTCTATGCATTCCAACCACTCAAGGATGCGTTAGGCAATGAATGGACTACACACAACCGTCATAAAAGTCATTTTCATACAGCTATATAACATAGTTTTTTAATAAGATGTCATATATTTCATAAATATCCCGTAATGCTTTGTTATGTTTCTCTCTGTGGTCAGGGCAATTGTGGTTCTGTCGCAAGCGTATTGCATATAACAAGGACGTAAATTGCAAAGTGAACAGATATAAGCAATTGACCTTTCGCTCCCGCCAAGTGATCCACCAATCAGCGCTCAGAACACACCTTAGCAACAAACCCGCCGCCATCTTGGAGACAAGCGAACGCTGTTAGCTGTGGAAAGCTGTCGCTCGTATTGCCTTCGTTTGTAGCGTATCGTTATAATATAACTTTGCAATGGTTAAGCGGTGTGCATGGGGTACATGCAATAGTGATAGTCGGTATCCTGAGCGGCTTCAATCATCTGACGGCAAGCCGATAGGATTTATTCCATTCCCACGCGCGTTACGAAACTATAAGGGAATCGCTCGAGACTAGAAAACTGGCTCTAAATGGCCAACAACCCTCAGTTGCAGGTGTCTCGGTTAATGGTCTCACATAGAAATTTAAAGTGCAAGTAACGTCTATTTTCGAATCCCTAATCAAAGTGGAATAAGGTGTATTTCAGCCTGTGAAAGACGTTTCCGACAATATTTTCGTCCATAGATGTCGTTTTGTGTGTTTTTTTTCAATATTTCCATCGATTTTTCGGACCGTTTTGGCATATGCGCAAAAAACGACGGCCATTGGCTCCTGAGTTTGTGACGTCATATGTCACCGTCCAGCCGGATAGCGCAGTCATTTCCTCGTTTGTTTACATGGGAACTGTGGTAGGTGTGAGCATAATCGTATTTTATACCGTCATCATGTACATCATATACCGCAACGAATCACATCATTTAATGTGGCATGGAGTACTTGTTCGCCTAGAATACATTAAATTGTGATAAACTTCTATTATGTTGGTTGAAAACGTCAACCAAAGGGGACCGAGCGATAATACAGGCAGTACTGGAACAGAGGTCTGCACCTCGATTTCAGGCCCGTTTAATGGTTATCAATGATTGATTCACCATTTGCCTGTCCTGTTACGGAGAATATCTTTTCTTGTGCTTTTATTTGATTTAATCGCAAATGAAAACTGATACTACATTAAATGGGGATTTCACTCGATATTTCGTTTTTGCTATAAATTGAATAGAATTTCAATAATTTATATTCTCCTTGACAACAGAAAATATCAATTTTATTTTAAATATTGGCACTGGTTTTGGGAACCGAGACCTATCAGGGATTAGCTGTTACAATTGAATATACCTCTCCAGTGAATTGTACAGGATCCAAGTTCAGTGACATGTTTATGACTACATATATCATAGGCCTTTAAAGAGTTCAAGGCCTTACACTAGTTCTTTGAATTACCTGGGGTACCAACCTCAATAATACATACTTTATCTTGTCCTTATTAGTTCTATATTTATTACTTACACCTAGTACAGTGCATAACTGCCATTATACTTTGCTTTTATTATATGTCAAGGGAGCAAAATGTCCTCATCTTCCTCATATACAGACAACTCCGGAAGCGATGTGCTGGATTACAGCAGTGAGTGTTCGTCTCACCAATAAGAGGAACTAGGAACCTAAGGGGGCATACAGACATGCAGATTTGAACCTCCAGCTAAGACAAGGCAAATTCTCCTCAAAAAGAAGAGGACTTGAGCCGACTGGGTAACAGCACTTGGTATTGGCATATTTCAGTCCAAACAATCTTTGCAGATATTTTTTCTCTTACTTTACAGTTGTCCTTAAGTCTTGCTTCAAGTCATCTTCTTATTCATGTTTTATGTCAATTTTTTGTTTGCTGAAAAGCTAGTTATCCATTGTAATTATGTTCTGTACTAGGTGCTCATGTGGGCCAATGATTACAGTAGCAGAGAGTAAATGCTGCCAGGAAATTCCACGAGTTCTCAAGAAAGTAAAATCTATGGGCGCGTCCTGTATTACAGCACACCCAGGATTTGTCTCAGGGTTCCTGACTCCCTCGACACTAGAAATAGCATATAGTGCTTATATCCAGAGGTACAAGAAGAAAGTCACTACTCAGCATGAGTGAATACACTTAAAAATGGTCTGGTTTAGATGATAACTGATGAAAAATATTCATGTACTCTTTTTATTGCAGGTTATTCCGATTCACTGCATATCGGCAGTTGGTACAGTGGTGATGGGGTAATCAAGGCAGACATCATAGAGTGCCACTGCCAGCTTGTGCTGTACTTAAAATTAGAGATGATTTCCCAAGGGTGAATCAGTTTATGTTGGTTTCAAACTGCCAGCATTACAATAATAAAGGGACAAAAAAGCATTATGTGTCTTATTCTGTTATTTACATTAAGCTATGATGATACTACACGCTGATGACAACCAGCAACAAAATTCAGTTAAGGCCAGTCCACCTAATTTATTATACCATATACATAAAATGATAGGAAGCATCAATTCCAAAATCATGACATACCTGCAGGGCATCTTGTTCCTGTATCCTGTATCTCGTACAAAATATATTTTATCACTCAAATAACAGTATGTTAACAGTCGTTTAATAATTTTTGTAGGATATTTTATATATCCTGTGCCATTGCACATCAATCATCATGATTAAATTTCGCGGGCACATTATACAAATAATGCTTATGCAATTCTGCTCACAAATACCAACAATGTCTGGTTCTTATTCACTTGTCTGTGATAATAGAAATGGCAAAATATATACACCAGTCCAACATATATATTTACAAAATTAATTCTCAGCAAGCCACAAAGAGGAATCATATAACAGTGTTTGAGTTTCACCACAGCTTAGCTTACCTTAGACCCATTTAACATTCAAATTAAGTCATAAAGCCATACACATGCTGGATGATTTGAAAATAAAAATGGTTAATATTGTTGTTTAACATCACTTTCAACATCAGAGGTCATATTGTGGCGGTTACCTCACCAATGATGTTTAAGATGATAGGTCCACAGCTGTGGTCTAGCAGGGTGGGTGTTTGTCTACTTTCCCAAATGTGGCAAGTTCAAATCCCACTGTGTGCTAAGCACGGTGGTGCCATTTGGGCGATAGGATCTTAAACTCCAATGTTTGTTCGTCATCTTACACCACCAGTTTGAAATGACCTTTGATGTTCAAAGTGAATTTTAACCCCAATATTTACCATTTATTTTGTAAGTATGATGATAAGAAATAGTTATGTCCTAGTGCACTTGTTAACAGATAGGTAAAATTAAATGTTACAAGCTTGACTTAGCTGAAGCCAAAGCTGAAAAATAAACAGAGCTTAGATATTACTTGTAAACAAGCAAATATCAATCGGCCAACCACCAACATAATGCTTAGGCCACCACCATCAACTCCATCACCACCCCTCCCCTACCCTATCACTACCACCACCATCATTCATCATCACCTTTAGATACCTTACTACATGACTCATCTAAAGAAGAAACCTCTCCATATGCTGCCTCTCAGCCTCCTCCTTGTCAGGGTAGTCATACATTTCAGCAAGTGCACCTGGTTCATTGGTCATCACGGATGTACTTATTGATACTCGTGTGCCTATCGGTGATGATGCAGTCCAACTGGAGTCCTTGGTCATCCAAACGAAATGACATGCTTCGTTTGAGGCCCTAGATGCGAATTATTGCAGTACTGGTACTCACATATTCGCACAATGATGATACAGACTGGAAGACATAAGGGTAAAGTTATATGAAGCAAATTTGACAGTAGGCCAGAACTGACTCACTGAGCACTGGGCATCGTCCGAGGATTGTTTAGGACAAGTGTAAGCTACTGTCAGGCTAGCATACATCTACATATTGCAGCCTGAAAAGACAAATCTATATGTTATCTGTGAAACAGCCTTATAAAACTTGAGCCGCCCCACACTGATCGCTACCGGCCATGTCAATTTTGTCAACGGGCAAGTGCAAATTCTGTTTTCAAAATCAGTACGGAAACATAACTAATGAATTCTAATTCGACTTTCATATGGGAAATGTAAGGATGAGTATACTTACAGATTCTCAAGAAACCATGGATACAAAAACGCTGATGAGTTTCTGTAAATAGCGATAAATTAGTACGACAGCTAGTTCGCGAATAGAAACGGCGTCCGTGGTAACATAGATCTTCTGGTGACATATGACGTCACAGCGCCTTCGTTCATCTTCGGTGTGTGGTCGGGAAGTTCCGGAATGTGTTGTTTGTTTTTGCTTATTTCTTGTTTACTACGCGTCGGATCGAAAAAAGAACTGCAAATTATTGATCAGAAAATTGCGTTCTATAAGATCCCGAAAATTCATATTTTACCCATTACTTGCACTTTAACCCTGTTACTATGCTTCATCTTAATGTGTACTGTTTGTATTGAAATGTCTTTAGTTTTGCGGTAGAATTAGTTGCACACTTATTGAATTTGTAATGTATTGTATGTTGCACTTTTTCCGATAAAAATCATGTAAATAACTCGATTGTATATGCTCCTAGAGGGCGCGTGATTGCTTATAAACGTCATTGTTATTGTCATTGTATCCCCTGGCGAGTGTAGACAACAAAGTCACAAAAAGGTGCACCAATAACCAACAACTGTCCCTTGGGATTCCATCCTCATCCAGTTGTAGGCAGAAATTTCCAAGTTTCGTTGTGAGGCAAAAAGGATACCGAAAACTGTTGCGGCAATGCCGACAAACTCACGGGAGTCGACATAGTTTTCATTTTAAACAGATAACTCTATTCGCCATAGTAATGAGATTCGTGTATCAATGACGCGGCGAGGTAAATCACATAACCGACACCTCGCCCCTGGTGGCCCCCGCAGCTTGGTTGTACATGATGCTACTTAGATGTGTATTAGAAAAGAAATTGGTCGAAGTTTGTTTGAATAGATTTTTTTTTATATTTTACTTGGTAAGTTGAGGAGCTCATACCAGATATTTACTGTGACAAACACACCTTAGTATTTCGATTCGATTCCGTGCCCGCGTGTGCGGTGTGGGACCAGCTTCTTGAAGTTCCTACACGGCCTCGAAAAAATCGCCGAAATCGCATTATGCTACGGTTTAATATGGTCTTTAATTATCTTTCACCACTAAAACATAGTTTGTTATAAATTTATGCCTGGTTGTTATTGTACGAAACCACTTATTGCATTCACGACTGCCTCTTAAACTTTCACAAAAGTGTTGCTGGTGAACTGCTTTGTAACTTTGCATGTGTCCGACAGCGTCTTCACCGCAGCCCAAAGAGGAGGATAGTGACTGGTTATGACTCACTACATATGGATTTAAAAAGCCTCTTTCGTATCAGTCCTAATAGTCAGTCGGCGCTTGATGTCGCGATCATGCGAGCAGTGAGTGAGCAAGCTTATTTCACTTGATAGGCCGACCATTGTTTGCACAAGTGCTGGTATGACACCCTCACCCTTTTCAGCTGTCACATGTGCATCCATCACTTTGACCACTACAGTGATGCTTGCCAGTAGAGGCTCATGTCCTCATGCCTTATTTCCGTTCGAATGTTCCCGTACACTTCCGGGTTAGCCCTGACCACATCCTGCCTCTCATGCGTTATGTGTTTGTTTGTTGATTCTGATTATAGTCGCTTTCAGCTGCTGAGGCCATGTGCGACAGCGTTATGTGTGCTTGTGGCGTCCACTATTTATAGATACACTGCTCCTACCGGAATAGCAACGCGATTGGGCATTAGCAGAGGCGATGTCGTGGCGGCGGTTTGGTGATTGGACATTCAAAATTGCATCGGTCGGACTTCCCCTAAACCCCAGCCAATCACCATCAAATGCTCTAACCTACGCAGAGGATTATTGGCGGAATAATTTCTATGAAGCGTATAGCTAAGTTGATTAAGAATATACCCTTTTCATTTGACAACAATGCATCGGCCAATATCCACCCAGCTGCATTGCCGTTGCACATTCTATACATGTCGCCTTGTACTAATTTCTGTGAAACTAGGGAGAGTTCTGAAGAAATTTTAAACCTTAGACACAATCCAAAGACAGCCATCAAGGTGACTAAAGACGATAAAGAAACTGTGTCGTAGCCACATTATTGAACATGGCTCGTTTCCTGTCCTGGCACGATATGTTAAAGTGCCTTTGTGTATTTGGCTAATAAAGCATGCTCATAAACACATTGAAACGTGCTGATTTCGTATCCTCCCACCGACTGCATAGCCTCAAACGTCTATTCCTACGCAATTACTATGTACCGAAATAAATGTCACATTGCTGAATTCCATCGGAAAACCTTAACCTTTGAATTTGGAGGTTCACAAAAAATAACACGTATTCAAGACTTGCTAAATATGGTTACAAAAGCACCAACTGCTTAATAATTCTGCTAAGTCCACCCAACACCATATATTTTTATACAATTAAGAGACATTGATATAATCTCAATCCATTTCGATGTCCTTACACAAGCATTGCCTTTCGTTGCCTTATGAATTCCTAGCATCGACATTAAGTCAAAAACAAATACCCGCTTGGGCCAGATTAAAAGGCGACGTATTTTGATTAATTCGTTCCTGGTGAAGCTGATCAGCTAATGGAAGTTTCAATAAACAATACTGGGCCATACGACAAGTGCTAACATGAATACCGCAACTTTATAGATTGGCTGTAATAGAACATAGATAAATAACGATAAAACAGATAATAAGAATTCGACGTCCTTCCAGTTTAAACTAAATTCGTTATTATATTTTGCCATTGGTCTCGTAGTGTATTTCCTTTCTGTAAACATGTAATCTTACCCCATCAGGAGTGCTTTCACGTCTGGTTTGTATCGATGTGAAAAGTTCAAGTTCAGGACATTCCTCAGTTTAACCAAGACGCCACTCGCCAATGTTCGGGTCTAATGACTATAACCTGTGAACCGGTCATTCTGAATGATCAGAAAAACGTCAAATTAATATTTCTTACTCATAGTCTATCATGAAATGTACCATTAGCTATCGGAAACTCATTGTCAACGTATAGATCCACGAAAAATAGAGTTGACCTAATAATATTGCAACCGACCCCTAGCCGTTCTGACGGTAAAACTTATGACAGATGTCCTCGGAATGAATGTCCACGCGTCATGTTAGTGGCAGTTCTCATAGTTTTCAAGAGCACTGGAATATTGAAATTGACAGTTGCAACCATATAGCCTGTATCAGCATACATCTCCTGTGACATCTCTTGATTAATTATTAAGAGTGGTCAAAGTTAATTATCATTTAGCTGAAATCGAAACGATCGATAGTGGCTTAAGGAGCAATCAATGCACGTCAAATAAAAAAGTAAAGCAGTTAAAATAACAGTTTAATTCAATTATTTTAAGATAACTACCATTTTTATTTGCTCCAAAAGGCGTAATCAAGATACAGGTGATTAGGGTGATGACTGTGAATGAGGCATATGTGTTAAAAGATGGCTGATTAGAAGTGTTCTTTTTTATGCATACATGTCAAACTAAGTACGATAAGTGTTAAATGCTGACTGACAAGAACTAACTACGATAACATTGCTGAGAATACTGGATTATTATGAATTGTTACGTCTTGTAAATATTTTGACATTACATGACGCAAGAAGGGAGCTCATGAATGTAATATGGCGCTCCTTTCTCGGTTTTGTAGCCGATGCTCTTGAATATATCACTACATATGTGAACATCGCTGTGCGCACATCGGTTGAGTGATGTTATATTGGATAACCAAACGAGAGTCAAATGGTGAATTAATGCCTCTATTAGGAATTCATTTAGCCATCTCAGCTGCTGGTAAAATTGCAGTTACTAAGATTGAGCTTATAAAAAAATCTCGTACAGTCAATAAAACTGTAGCGTATTGAAATAGATGTATCGTCGATCACTGTAAATAGCGGACTGACTTGCATGAACGCCATGACACTAGCCAAGTTATGTCATCTCTACGACGCATGGTGGAATCACACTGGCACAAATATCGACCAAGAATTATTTGATTGAACTGTGACGAGCATCATCGCACGAGCAATGCCTATAGCATTTCAGTGTCAAAGTGGTCATCAGATTTGCTTGAATATTGCATTAATTGAGAATGCAGGAATCGCAATTGCAATACTGCCACTACCATTTATTTGCCAATACATTATCCGGATTGCGAGAAATTATCCAAATGGTAGAAAGCTTGCGATTAGCATAGCGTTACGTTACGTATATCGATCATATAATCTTATCTGACCGATGCCATGGAGCTTTGCCTTATCAAATTAGTAGGAACTTGCGTATTTCCAAACCCGGTACCTAATGCATTATCCTCCACTGTTACTATATCAAGACCTCAGTCCTGGTGTCAAACAGTATTGCTCGCTGTGCATTGAATGTTCAAGCGGGACTTGCCAGACTAATTGACGCAAATTAAGACAGCATATGCCAATTTTGCCCTCATGTGTTGGTTGATAATAATATGCAACTCATACAGGCATCGCACCACGACAACATTGGTGCATACTCAACGTTATGTGAGTCTGCAGTACAACTCTATCATTCCCTGGCTATATGATTCATCTGATGTGCCTTTTCCAAATAATTGTAATCAATACAGGCGAGATATTATCCAAGACGGATTGACCCGACCGACCCTGTTCGTAGCTTAAATTTAATTATGTTGCATTTCACAATAGCACCAATGACATTCGAACTACGTTATAACCTGTCAGTGATGGTGCGTAGTCCTTTTATTATTGCACTTAAAATTCAAACAGTGGACCTCATGTAACGCGGTGGCATACTAACATGTACATGATACTAATAAGACATTCATTTATTTGGTGTGATGAAAGATAAAAAAAGAATGGTTACAATACAACATGGGTTGTGTTATACGTAATTTTTCATAGGCCCAATTATGCAATATTTTAGTCTATCACTGGCTTTGAACGTGTGGTCTCGTTTGAACAGATATTCCCTCTATGTGTTGTTCAGTGTACCAAATCCGTATCACAATTTGATTGGGTTAGCAACGATGCATTAAATAAATGAAAGGTGTATATTGCTAGAGTTACGTAATTACGCAT
Organism: Urechis unicinctus; assembly: GCA_034190875.2. Taxonomy (NCBI): domain Eukaryota; kingdom Metazoa; phylum Annelida; class Polychaeta; order Xenopneusta; family Urechidae; genus Urechis; species Urechis unicinctus. The sequence goes on along the minus strand of CM067354.1, from coordinate 42,886,709 downwards.
TATTTAAACAGCGTAGCATGGTGTTCAAAATGTTATCATGTCAATGCCATTGCTAGCATTGGCACTAAATCTACGTAAAACATAGAATCAAGTCATTATAAAACGATATTAAGATACCTATATCATACAACAACAAATGCTAAATGAATCCATTAGCAGCCAACGGCTATCGGATATAGGTCACGAAGATACCAATGTCGCATGTGATTGTCTAAGGAAAGGGAGTAGTTATTGTCAAGCTGATATTAAAACGCAAAGCTGCTACTAAGTTAAATATAACACCAGATCCTGCTGCAATAAACGACTCTCTTCTACGTTGTTGCTTCATTCATTTATTGTGATGATATTCAATAATAATAGTTAATCACCACTATTAGAAACTGCCGTAGAATTTATCATTGGCCATGGTGAAGTTTATGCATCCAAATGTTACATTGTTTGGCTAAAATTTCACAAAAACGGAATATGATATATATTAAATAATCATTTAAATAATAGTGTTTAATTTTTTTCTAAAAATAAATCGACGGATCCGTCATTTTGTGGTAATATGTATCTTATAAGTTGGGCTCATTCAAAGCATCTTAAGTTAACTCTTATCCATTTCTTGGCAGTTCGTCCAAAATCTCTCATTCACTCGAATAGGTACCGTGCATGTTCGATGGTTCGCAATTATTCAAAAAATCGGCTTGTATAAATTCTTTGATAATGTACATCATGCAGGGCTACCTGCAATATAATCACTTTAAAATGTTTCGGTTGAATACAGTATCTAGTCAAACCAATATTCAGATGAACGATATCGGGCACTTCGCAATATCATCATGCGGTATATATGTTATTGCCGCTTTTCCTGCTGTCAGTATAACTTGATTTAATTTGATAGTATATTTCTTGCACCAATACAAACAGGTCTCTTATCTTGGAAAAGCTGAGTTAAGTCACAGCCTATTAATGCTATGGCGATGCAAACAATCTCATGGGAATCGCTGTAAAACTCAAGATAATAAGATTAACAAAGCAAACCCATCACGAGTAAAAGAGCCACGAAAACATCACTCAGTTTCGCATCAGAGTACAAGCAACTGCAATATTGCATCCACTCGACCATCGTAATTGGTTTGCAAAGCAACGGACACGGTAAGCCACAAACGTAGAAACAGATTCAGATAACTAAAAGCCTGTAGACAACACAATTGACACTTAATTGAACAGCAGGGAAAATATCATTAAATGACAAATTGTGTTCATAGTAACAATGAAAACTGTGATAGATGGCTATGGGAATTATTTTATCACTAATTTATCTTTTCGATGATCACACCAATATCGGTTCCTGTTTACATAATTACCTTACCACGATAGGATCTAATGATTAGAGATCATCAATCATGTATTCATCTACGGATCAGGATCTAAAGGTAGTTGGTGCAGTCACCATAATTCCTTAAACGATATCATATTCTGTTTAATAATCGCCGATTTTGATATTGTAAGTCACATTTCTATGGCAACGTGAATATGAACGAAATCCTTAATCACTTCCTAAACACAATACCAGGTTACCAATCATCACCTAGGCTATAGCAATACAAACTGATGTAGTGCATCAAATTGCTAGTTTTTCGAGCAGTGAAGTATAACGTTGGCCGGCCATGCTATGAGATAATCAGAGGACATGTTGTGACGTATTCTGGGCCAGCGGTGGCTGATCAGTGACTATATATACACAAATATGGAACCTCCGCCAACTTCAAACAAATAGTCCATATGGTACATATATACAGATGCATATTTTGCAATTCATAGCGGCAGAGCACAAAGTCATTTACATAGGCAATTTGGCTACATGTAATGCCAGACCAAATACTTCAGCATTATTATGTTTCTCTTTAATCAGGTAATATAACTTGAGCTTATAAATAGGCGGCTGGAATGTAATATTACTCAAGGCGGCTTTCGTTTGAATCGTTTCCATTAAGCTGATTGCTGCTTTTATGTTTGATAAATGAAGCCAGGTCAGCGACCGTTTTCATCTATGTCTACACACATTGTCCTGAACGGAGCATAACTGATTCCATTATCATACTTGCTGCACCAAGGCGGACACTTTCTGTAATGTATACAATACAATTTTCTGCTGAGATAGCTTCTTATTCACATAGCGATAAACAGAAATGGCACATTTCTTTGAGTTTCTTATTAATTAATTAGTTTTTGCTATAACAATTTAAGTTATGTTGTCATCCCAAATTTATGTATTTACGTAGAAGGACACAGGTAACATAAAACGCATTTAATCACTTCCTTAACACAATACCATGCTACCAAGCATCACCCAGGCTATTGCAATACGAATGGATGTAGTCTATATGATTTTAGTATTATCGAAGGGTATGTACCATACTTTTTCTTATCATCATCAAGCCACTTACCGTTTCGTAGTAGTTAACTGTTTCCGACCCCGGGACTGTGAGTTTGATCCCCAGGTGCAACAAACTAACTGGTTTTTCGTGACGATCACGTGAAATGGCGGTTCTAATTTTGAAAAGGAGTGTAAAAGATCATCTGAGGGCGACGTGCTTCATGACAGTGACCACCATCAAAGTTTCACTCGTTGCTATTTGCTAACATAGCCTTGTTACTACAGAACAACTGTTATTCGATACATACACATACACATACACTCACACACACAAGCAAACACTCAAACGAACACATACACGCATGACGATCACAGGCACATAATCCGTTATTCCAGGTTATGTAGTATATTGTACAATTACCGAGGCTATTGCGCATTAGGGTTCCGTACTGTTGCTGGGTCTGCATAATGTTACCCTTGCGTTAATGATAGCACCAATAAATAAAACTAATAGAGGCATTTAACAAATCGCATCTGCCATTGCCTGTTCCAGCGTTTTTGTACCGTACCGCTTTGGCTTGATGCAATAATTGTCTAGTGGTTGTATATAATCCTAACAATATTTTACTGACACAGCAATTTACTGACAGGTCAATTGTCACTGTAATTAATCATAACACACTTTCAACGGTGAATTGTACACGCTTCATAAATATGGTTCCCGTTCAACACATGATGCAGCAACGACAGCAAACAGCCCAAATTTCAGTGCGATATTCAACAGCAGGTTTGCTACGGATTGTTCAAACAAATAATGTTGTCCCCATCGTAAGACACAGTGTTCAAGAAGTTCTGTATTTATATATTTTTGTTTGATCTCATATTAACCGAATTGTTGTTTTACTTACATTATTTGTTGCTACGCATCTATTCATGGAGAATATTTTTGGCTTTCATTACAACCTCACTTTCGTTTCAATTAGCAGTTATTCAACGGCAATGGCGATTCAAGTTCTTAACGTAAATATTTCACGTTCACACATCAGCCTCATTAGGTCATTATAATTCAAAGTAATAGTTCGAACATTGTAATATACTGGTCATGGAAAACGACAAGCACGAATGGGAAAACACCTTGCAATACGCAGCATATTTAACCTGGAAAATCGATTAAATAACATTTGCAGAGAGGATGAATAATGTTACTACTCGTAGAGCGATGAAGATGATCAACAAAAATCAAAGAGGACAGGCCATTTACCCATGAAGCGGGGATGTATTAAGTACGTTAGTGACATGACACGAGGAAAGGAAACCGGTTGTGCTTCAAGCGAGGACAATATCGAATGGTAATTACATAATTCAATAATCGGTCCTACCCTTTTTCAACGTATCTGAATTTCCTTTTTGAAAAGAACTTGATGAGTGCCACTTAAAACTCAAATAGTTTTAGTAATTGGCTAATAGTTAGTGATTGTTGTACATTTTGTTTGATATCACAGAGGCAAATGTAATACGCATTATCTACACCCTACACATCCTCCCCCATGGCCCACGAAGCACCATTTCCCCGTGCGTCATAATGTCAGCACTGACATTTCTCCGACAATCAACCGGAGAAGCAACATTATTCATAATAAGATATATCACCTGCCCATGATATCAGCAGTGCATTTTACTCATCATTTTACTCATCATTATGCAAGGCCTTACAAGCTTTGCTGCCAGTGTTTCAAACGGCAAATGCGTTTACCAATTATTCATAATGTATATTAGTGTTCTAAGAAGGAAAGTAAACATAGCATCGTTCCGAGAGAGATGACTGATCAGTATATATATTTTACAACAGCGCCCAACTTTGTTGCTATTTTGAGCTTTGCTAGATCAGGGTTCTGTCTTTGTGATGGCATTTGGTGACGGTGTTATTTTCAACGTCCACCTCATTACGCATTTTATGTGAGACAACAGCGTCAGCAATTCACCGAAATAGGATAATTATCCGAAGCAATAGGTGTTAGGCATTGTGCAGTGATCAGATGGTATTACGTGTAGCAATTGCCTTCGTTATTCATATGGGGTCCCCAATCAAGATATTGTGCATCTTCTTGTGATGTACAACGTAGTTATTACGTAAAAATTGGTGCATATGTGTCTGGGTGGTAAACTCAACGGAATTACATTTGATGAGTCGCACTTGTGCTATTGGCGCATTTGGTCAAATATATCAGAGAATTGTTGGCATGATGTTAAAACAAATGAAGGGACACTAAAAAATAAAAAAAACAACATAGAATATAGATAATCTTTATGCGGACAAACTTATAAAAAAACGTTTAGTCCCATCTCTTTACCAACATAAGTCTCACTTGCACTAAAGCAAATCTTTCGTCTAAGCATTAATAATTTTTTGCCTAATTGTGTGTTATTAAAACATAATGTGTAAAGTGTTAGAGCTGGCTTGTTGCTAGTACGTCGGGAGTCCTCGAGCAGTGTCCTCCCCAGTGTTTGACGAAGCTTGCTGAGGCGGTAACATTTTTGGATTACTTATTGGGCTAGTCAATAAAACAGTATCAGATAATAATACTTTTATCCAATGCTAAAAAACGCCTTAAGACGTGATGATTCCAAAGTCAGTTTGCTAAATTTCATAGGCAAAGTTCAGTCGTTGTTGGTGATAAGTTCATCTGGCACCAGCCAATGCAATTTGTATTTATCATGCTTTCTTTCAACGGATGATTTGGAGGTTCACCAAGTACCGCAAAACAACACTTATCGTATTCAACACAGGTTAATCTTCGGTATTAAAAGCTCCAGCTGCGTCAACAATTTTGTCCACTTCTCCCCCAAAAATTTCTTTACGAAAAAAGGCATTGTTTGCAGGTGCATCCACTCATTTTGTAAACATTCTATGCAATTTTAAAAGAAAGGAAATTGAATTACTTTGCCTATTGAATAACTGGGATTAGAATGAAGACAAGAAATCGCCTGTTCCCTCCAGAATGAAAAGGCGACGCATTATAATTGATGAATTAATCAATTTGGAAGGTGAACAGAAGCTTCCATTTAAATTAATGCACCACTTGACAAGCGCTAACGAAAAATAGCGAAAACCATTTGTGATAGAACATTAGTAACACTGTAAAAAATTAAACCATTTTAATGGTTATCGATTTACCGACACCGTTCATAATGCATGAAACATAAGGTGAGGGTCATCTCAATCAAAGTTGATGTTAAACCTATCTGTTTTCAAAACAACTTTGTATTATCGTTAATCAAAAGTTTTTAGATCACTTGCAGTTTACGCGAAAAACAATCGAACCTAATTCTTTAACTATTGGGTAGTAATTAGCCCCGTCCCCCTCTCTCGCGGTAGCTCGGCTCCTCTGTTATCTGCTGGTCAGTTGTGACGTCATTTCCAGTGCCCTTTCTAATCCTCTACCTTCCCAGCAACCTCTCTCTGGTCACATCACTCGGATGCCAGCCTTCTAACAGCGCGCTCGTTTTGACACGCCCACCCACCCTTAGGCTTTACTAGGAGCTTGTAGTGGCCTTCCTGAGCATTTCCTTTTCGCTGTTCTTACATAATCATGTGTCTAGTACATAACTACAATTTCTAGAGTACTTCTGAATTCCTTTCTCGTACATCTAGCATTGTATAACGTTTGTTTGTATTGCATTGTATACCTGTTCTTGTAATCACGTAATTATTATGTGATATTTGTTTGTACTTTCTGTTGATCTCGTTTATTGCGACTCGAGTACATATGATTCATTGTATTATCTTGTCTAAGCCTCACTGTACCGAGGCACCCAATTAAGCGTGTTTAGCACCGGCCAACACTCTTTTTTGTTCTCGGCAGTCGAGGGTTAATTATGCACTTACTACCAGGCATGTAGCCAAAAAGCATGCCTTGCCACCAGCTATGGGTAAGCAATTCCTAAGTGACTTTATAAAAGTTAACATTGATTGATTTAAACTCTCTCTTAATCCGATTTTCCGATATATTGGTAAGATGGTCCTGCCGATGACTGTACCAGGCGCGAGCATCGATAGCGTTACGACATGCAGGACCGCCCTGGCTGTATTACATTAGCACAAGTATCGATCACGAATTATCAGACTGAATGGATGAAGAACATTCCCCGGGCAATGTCAAGAGCCTATATTGAATCAGCATCAAAGTATCCATTAGGCTTTGCTGATTAATGCATAATTAATCAGTGATGGTCACAGTTACTGGGTTATAATGGTCGGTTATCTGTACTTTATCCGCATTTCGAACAAAATATAGTCAGTCCATATATAAACTAATGTGTACTTCATTACAAAGCATAAATTGATCACCTAATCCATTCAATCGAACTTTGCGTTATAGCGCGTGTGGGAACTATCGGATTTCTGAAGCAGGCACTTAATGCAATAAAATTCTCGACTATTGCTATTTCTAGACCCGAAGTCTGGTTTCAATCACTATCCCAAATTCACGACAGCATCCATTATGCACCACGAAAGGCTAAGGATGATTATAACAGGTTTCCCATTTGCCCGACTGTACAACATCTACAGCCTGTTAACGTGTGACCTTGAACAAAATGGGCATTCCATTCACTGTTGAGTGGCGGTGTATACGATTCACATATAGGCGTTGTTCACAAGATTCCAAAACATTACAACGAATTTGCGCTGTCAAAACACTGATATTGGCCAATATAATAACGAGGAGTATGTTGTATTCGATAAGCGTCACGTCGCGTAGCCGCTCCACCAAGTCATAGCTATTGCAAATCTATCTCACCCCTGCTTCTTTGGTTAAAAAAACCCGTTTGTTTAAACGCTTGTTGCATGCTTTCTGCCGACCAGATATTTGTGAATTTATTTACCCGTAACTATGTTGCTTCGTGATATTGTATATATTCATTTATATACCTCATGCAACGCTCAGACTATACGCATTCTTGCAAAACATTACGCAATGTATTCCATGCAAGCAGCGGTCTGTGTCATTCTGCAAGCAGTTCCTCCATAATGGAACTGTGGAAGCCAGGTAATTATTGGAATTGTAATATTGTATTCTGTTGGACGTCTTGATTGGTAAATGTCAATTTAATTATTACCTGCAAACAACATCTCCAGCAATGCTTGTAAACGATTTCTATATGCAGGGAAAAGAATTAATCGACGATTAAGCAGTGAGTATCGAACCAATATGCACACTTATTACCGGACCTCTATAATAACCAGGGAACAGTAACTATTTATTGTCTGTATGTTATCGTTCATGTTGCCCCGTTTGATTTAGGAATGATCGTATATCTTTCCTCGAACAGTCCCTTTCCGGAGTCTTTCATACATACATACATACGAACATACATACGTACATAAATACATTAACGCATGCATGCATACATTCATACATACATACACACATAAATACATAAATACATACATAAATACATACATACATACATACATACATACATACATGAAATGTTGGATGTCTGTAATACATACATACATACATACATACATACATACATACATATACATACATACATACATACATACATACATACATACATACATACAGACATACATACATACATACATACATACATACATACATACATACATACATACATACATACATACATACATACATACATACATACATACATACATACATACATACATACATACATACATACATACATACATACATACATACATACATACATACATACATACATACATACATACATACATACATACATACATACATACATACATACATACATACATACATACATACATACATACATACATACATACATACATACATACATACATACAAGGCGGATATTTAAACACAATTGTGTGACCTGGTCAAATATTAAACTGGAATCTAACGCAATAAATGGTCTGTTGGGTAATGCGCTTCATGAAATGTTGGATGTCTGTAATACATACATACATACATACATACATACATACATACATACATACATACATACATACATACATACATACATACATACATACATACATACATACATACATACATGCATGCATGCATGCATGCATGCATGCATACATACATACATACATACATACATACATACATACATACATACATACATACATACATACATACATACATACATACATACATACATACATACATACATACATACACACACACACACATACACACACACACACACACACACACACACACACACACACACACACACACACACACACACACATACATACATACATACATACATACATACATACATACATACATACATACATACATACATACATACATACATACATACATACATACATACATACATACATACATACGGATATTTAAACACAATTGTGTGACCTGGTCAAATATTAAACTGGAATCTAACGCAATAAATGGTCTGTTGGGTAATGCGCTTCATGAAATGTTGGATGTCTGTAATAAAAGACAGCGGTTGTGGGTAATCATTGCTGACGCAGTAAGGATTAAAGGGGGTAACAGAATGCCACACTATCATATAAATGTCTGCTTGAAGATATAAATGACTGGTAAGCTGGCATTAAATCTTACATTATCGCCCTTGTTGAGTTCTGTATTGGGAACCGTGGAGCAGTAAATATGTCCTGTCTGCATTACTGCTCCACGTCATGAGTGATTCCTCAGATACTGCAGTATTGCACGGTGGAAAACCAATCGTAATCAGACCCTAACTATTTGCAGGTTTCGTAGCACGTTTTACTGAACATACGTTTTGGGCTAAATATCATGTTTGCATATCAAGTAGTTCATTGTTGGTTTAGACATAGCATCAGGTGCTCCACTAACCGCGGTATTATCTAACACTAGAAACAGACGATGCACCATGTTATCACTATAATGCACTAACTGCAAAACTTACATATCGGTACAACCCTTTCGGTGAATTATATTATGCTGCGATGCTCCAATTACGAGCGCAATGCCGAGACTTTGTAGGGGGTTCCTTTCTGCAACCGCTCTTATGGAATTGTAACGTTTTAAAATTGAGATGAGTCTTCTTAATCGAAAGGGAAACATATTACATTGTCTTTTGCATAGTTAATCATCATGAGCTTGATGATATCACTACTTTCCTGTCACTTTGACGATCGCAGTAGAAGCTCGAGCACAAATCACATCATGTTTATTGTATATCAAACTGAATGAAACGATCCGCATCAGTGTTTATGTATTAGAAACCGTGCCACTGTTAACGACTCAGAGGTACCCAGCTGTACAAACACGCCGTATCAGTTCTGAATTTTCAGATTAATTGTACGTGCTACAAATAATTGTATACTGTACACAAAGACCTTAGATATAATAAGACACCCAACTTGCGCCGTTTCGTGCAATTAGGCGCACTACTAGTGTCACTTATTGGCTGTCGGTATCAAATCGTACAATTATGGCGCAAGGAATTCGCGTGGCGGAGAAATTTTTGCCTCGGTTGATTGTCATAACCCGCGATATAACAGTGAATTGTCGTTTACAGAAAAAAGGTGGGGTAAGTCTGCATTACAAAAATATTACTCTCACACTTCAGTTTTTTATGATTCAGATTAAACAGATCAATAAAACGCGATAATAAGACTCTATACCGGATATGTTTTAATAACCTTATTCAACTTTCGTTGCCAAAAATGGGTTCACTCAGTTGTAGTTGCACTATTGTTCTGTTCTCACTCAAACATTGTTTGATTTATTTGAATACAATCAAACCGAGATGCTTTGCTATATTTAAGTATCAGACTCTTTAATCTTGTTGACTAGTAGGCTAAACCAAGACTGTTTAGAAAACCTTACTATAATTCGCAGAAAGATGGCAATAGGGACAACCCTGCAAAGGAATTTAGGCTTTATAGTTTGATCAGTTGTTACAGCCATCTAGATCTTTATAATGTTCCCCTCAGTCTAGGTAGCATTGCTTCTCTGCTAGCCCCAATCCTTGTTCTGACATGAATGACTCTGGTATAGGGGCCTCCCTTGATCCAACCAGGCTTTGAATTGATTATTCACAACAATATGAGGAAAATACTTAAGTTTATCCAGAGGAGCCATTTATTGATTTTGTGGATGACATGGAACTTATGTGTTTGAATATATTTGAGGGCACAATGCATTTAAAAGGTGCGCTTTATTTTCGGTACACCGTGCTGTTTGTCTAAACAAATCACAAATGTAAAGTCTAACTAGTGCCGTTGGATTCCCTATATTATTTGCATATTTCGTATTCTGGGCCTCGTTAATGTTGTAGCCAATGAGGATATAAGCAAGCCAATAAGGATATAACAGCGATCTATAATATGCTCCTGTCTCATAAAAACGACAATGAAAAAGAGATGCGACTGGCAAAGAGGTAATTTAGTAGACATAACTGTCCAACCTAAGGATTTTATCGGGATCGGAATGTAATTAATGCTTTGGAGCTGTTGTGCTACCATATTGTCTGCCTTAAATCAGGAGATATTTGTTACCCTTGCCAACCATGGTTTTTAATTCGATTCGACAACAAATTTGCTGCATATTCGTGTCTAACCATAATGTCGGATTTTATCAAATTTATTAATATATTTGCATCACCATGACTATTCTACACGACATATTAAAATATCATCCCACGTCGTGCCACCGCCAATGAAATTCCTAGAAGTCGTCTCTTTTAGCGTTTGCCTGTCAGCAGTATTTATTTGAACATCAATTTCTGTCTTGGTTCATGGCGGCGCCTGCGCAGTTTGGCGTAGCATATCCAGTTTACGCTGCCCTTTGGTCCGAGAGTATGCTTATTAATTGGAGCTATACTTAATTCCGTTCACCAAGGAAAAAGCTTTAACAGCAACTGGTATCAACCCCGATGAATTTCAGTTATACACGCTGTACGTTTCTAAATGCTGGTTAGGGACTCCATGTTAATTTAGATTCCGTGCTTCATGTGAACACCCATATATACGCCACGATCACGATGAAACCCAGTTAACAACGTGCTTCTGACTATACATTGTAAGAATTGTGTCACTGTCATTAATTACAATTCTTTGATAATACGGCAGCAACATTGATTTCCTATCTGACTCTACTAAGTCACCATGAAGTTGTACATTGAACTTCTCAGATTAATTCTACTTGTTAAAGTCTATATATGTGTATGGCATTCAGCAGCCAGAAATACATTGAGCCTTGACCATCTTCCAAACTGCGCTTCTGGCTACGAATGATATGCCAAAGTAAAACGTTTGATGACACACGTAGAAGAATATTTGCGTATAGTTGCATGGAATACCCAAACTTTGCAATTTGGAATGCCACGATTTCGGTTCTCGGTTTAGTCGCATCCCATTTCTCATAGACAGTTTCATAAGAAAGAGGCCTGTTGTAGTAAACGTTCAACGTTTCATGTAGGCAACCAATAACCGGTGTGATTTATTACAATATGCCAGCGGTGTTTCGATTATCATGTCAACGCATGGCAAACTACGCTGAATCACGATACATGGATCTCATATGCAGGCCATCGGCACTCTATACTTTCCATTCAATGTTTCATAAGTTTCGCTTTACCGCTATGTAATGCGATAGCCTCATAGGTATATAACATTCTACGAGGCAGCCAAGCACACCACATTCTTGGGTTCCCAACTCCATATGCGCCAAGAGTGATACTGTTTGCTTGAATATCAACTCGCTAGTAATTGATATCCTCGCACAGACATGTATATGAGGCTGTGGTCTCTTGATAATCGCGTTTATGCCTTTACTGTTTTAGCCCGATATGTTAACTGTCACTCCTTGTTCAACGTCAACATATTTAACTAGTAAGGTCAGCTCCTGGTGGCTTTTATTGGCATTATTAGTATGTTTTCGCAGGCCACTATGATACTGACATCGTTCCAGCAAATTTAGATATGTCAGAGATGTACATTGTAATCAAATTTTCTTTTTTCATGCTCTTAGTTGTTGCTCATCTAACATGTACATTACGTCACCGGTTGATGCAAGACTGATGAGCCTTCACAGTCGTCCATATGGAAATGCGGCTAAAAAGAACGGATATGGTTTGAGCTAAAAATGGATGAATTGGTATTTGAATAGTTATCATAGCCGATGTTCTTAACGATAGATAACTAAATGTGTCATTATATTGCTGCTGTACAAAGCGTTGGTGTTGTTGGTCAAATGCATTTAATAACGTTATTAGTCCCATACTTAACGAGTCTGTTACCTTGCTAAACCAATTAGGATTGCCGTCGGGATGCAATATTGTGACGGCTGGTATTCTGTGCCACAGATGGCAGATATTTCAATGGCTTTAATGTATTTAGATCATGGTGTGTTGGCAATTGTTATTACGAAGCCACTAAGACTGTTTGCACTGTCGCCGCTTTCGCTGAAACTAATGCTTAATTTGAAGAAAACATGATGGGCCCTATCTGAGCACTAAATTTCACAGTACTGCTTTACAGCTAAACAAATATACACATATTTTCCATCTCCTTCTCCGCTTGTAGATGGTTCGTTCCAAGTAAAAAACCAGATGTCATGGGGAAGAGCAAAACAGAGCATTATCAGACCATGCTATATCAGAGCTGCTACTCAAGAAAAGATTGATTTGCATGGGTGTTCAATATACATTAACATTTCTCTCAAGGATTAAAGCAACTGATGCTCACATAATCCATTTTATTTAGACTTATACGGGAATCATATGTGATGGTGACTTCTCATTGTTGCCCACTCACCTGATAAATGTTAGCTGGGTTCCAGCATGTAATCATCTTAGCATAATACTCCTGTGTCGTACAAACGTAACGTTAATTATTTATTTAATGGTAAACTCTTAAATAAACTCATGAAGTAATAAAAGGTAAAGCGCTTAATGTGTTTTTGGGTGCCTCTAATTAATTTGGTCTGTTTCGTTTTTGTTGTTGACTTAATCTGTTGCCAAACAAAACCAATCAAGGAGGTCAACAAGATGCAATTTTGCGATGACGATCATGTCCCTGCATCATCGATTGTCACAGCAATTCCGAGGATATTGCTTGCAGTGTGATATAACACACAAGCTGCCAATAGTATTATGCAATACCAGCAGGTAATATATTGAAAACTTGTGTATCATCGCTAAACAATGAAAGCAAAGCAATTAATTACACAAAATGATGACCTCAATATGAGCAGTCGGTGCGGCATGCGACTGAGCATTTTCAGCGTCACGTACAAGTACACGAATAAAGATCTCCAGGCAAATTTTGGGGGTTAAATATCTTTAAGATGTGGCTTAATTAGCATCATCCATGTTGATTGCTGTTCTATAGCTCAATAGATGATGGATTGTAAAGGCAGTGGTTATCTGTAGAAATGTAACTTTTGGTGATTTTGTTGATTTAGGCTTTATTAAGGTTTATCATATATATTGTGATGCAACTAATTTACATTTCTAGTTTCGGACTAGAAGACGACGGTAGATGGGTACAAAATCACGCTCGTACTAAAGCCACAACGATAAACTTATCATCCTATTGATATGTGCAGATATCCATTGAAAAGATTATATATAGGAATTTCGGACACTTCTAAGGATGGTATGAACTAAAACATTACAGATAAAATTGTTTATGCGTTGATCTGCAGAATGAAATAATTTATCGGGATATCTACAGCAATGATACAACGATTGACTTGAATCTAATCATATGATTGCGAACGATTAATGCTCAGATTAATGAAACACACACTCACACTCATACACAAACACATGCACATACACATCGTTGTTTTGTAATAGATCATTTAGCTTAATGAACACCAACTTACAATAACCACCTTATAATTACGCCAAACAAACAGAGGCAGTGCAGCGTGAGCAGCAACCAGTTTTTCGATTTTTGATACATGAAGGATATTCATTACATATGTTTGTGATATCATAATGTCTCAACTTATCGTCCGGGATCTCGGTAAAGTTTCAGAATGTTTACGGTAGCATCTATTTGTGCTTCACTTAGCTTGTTTACAATAACCAGATAAGATAACTGGGGTTACATACATATTTCCTACTGCCTTGCACGCGACTGAGAATAGAAAAAGTATAATGTGATACCGATATCTGGCACCGATCGATCCGGCCAAACGTAAATAATAAGGAAGCAGCTGATTGAATATCTGTCGAGGCGTTGTTGGTTGATGGCGCTTTAAGACTATACTTTCTAAATTTGCAACAATCATCAGTGTATCTTTAATGCATATATTGTTATAGGTGTGGCGATAAAAATGATCGGACTGCAACGTACGCTATTTCGGCAAATTTGATGTAGGTATTGTATCTCATAAAATGCGAAAACCACAACACACGGTGCTCATACAGGCGTAGACGTGATATTTCTGTGACAACGTTTCCAGTGCCGACAGACTAAATACTCATAATGTTGGACATCTATGTAGAGACGGCATTTGGATACAGTTATTGACCAGTGATTGAACAGTAATAGACCAGTTATACCATAGCTTGTATCCTTAGAGTATATTTTAGTCCGCCGGCTGAAGGAGGGATTTTAATGTTTACTGTTTTTATTTAACATGCGAATCGACTTACCAACTTATTGCAACTTTATTCTATTAATCATAATTCACGCACGACTGTATTTGCTTAGAAAGAAAGTGAAGGGTTACAATAATCATTTGGGAATAAAACATTATTCTTTGGCTATGTACATATCATTTAGTTGACTCACAAGTATTTGATTTGGTATGTATAACCTCGGAATGCATATGGTGCATTCAAAAGACATGCTGCCAATTACACTTTGTGATCTCGAACAACAGGGTGTCAGGCTGCCAATTATTACAGACATACATTATGTGTTTGCCTTTTGTCGTAAAATATTTAACTTTGCTTCATTGAAACAAGGGATATTATGAAAGCATTACTCTAATCCAGCAGGGATACCAACCATCAAACTGGTGATCGCTACCAAATCTTGTTATGCCATCTTATTGGATCATCTATTGTTTATGCAGCAGGAATATTTTTTGCTTTGCTTTTGTTTGACAAATAAACGTTAAAAATATGGCTTTACTTAAGTTTCGGTGTTTCACTGGGTAAAACAAATCGCTCATTTGATAAGACGAGCGGAATATGTTTAACTGTCCAGTTGATCTTCCGAGTGGATTATGAGATACTGCATTTCATTAACAGTTCTGCTTCATGTATGTAGGAAAATTCACTATTATATTCACTTGTTTTGGTGCAACTATCTAATAACTCGTACAAAAATATTCTCGTTGTTTTTGTTTTTGATTTCTCATTCTAGAATTATACGATTCGGGTCACACAACTGGTTTATTACACATATATGTGAAATATGTCTTCTATCCATATGGCTCACCCGGGAGATTGTGGTTGACTGAGTTATAACAGGTTATCAACATCTTATTCAAATGCAGGGTCTTTGTGTTGCAATGTGAATGGAGTGGAAGGTCTGTTTTGAATAAAGAATCCATCTGAATTATGCATCTCTAAGCACATGAAGAATGGAACCATCAATCGCCGTAAGAAAAGGCAAGTTATTTACATTATTTCTATGCCAGGAAAATAAGGAGGCTCCACGCTCGGTCTATTTCTGATAATGGCGCCAATTGACAAAAGTCAAATGACCCAATTAACAATGTTGCATTATGGATATCACTATATAAGTTCCATTGGCGTAGCTTGGTTCGTGCTCGGGTCTTGGTTAGATGTCTGCGAAGCGAACGTTATGAGACAAAAACAAATATCACGAAACAACAAACACATAGTCCCTAATCAATGATATAAGAGCAGCTACAAGAGTCTTTTGGCTCGTGTTGTGTAGGGGTTACACCATAGCCAATCTTAACATATATGTATGTATATGTATAATATATATATATATATATATATATATATATATATATATATATATATATATATATACTATATATAAATATATATATATATATATATATATATATATATATATATATATATATATATAAATATATATATATTCTATATATATATATATCTAGTATAGATATAGATATATATCTATATATATATATTATTATTTCTGTATACATAGAAATATATATATATCTTTATATATACAATGGATATTTATATATATATTTATAAATATAAATATATTTGTATATATATGTGCATATATATATATTTATTTAGACAAATAAGCATTTATATACATATATGTAAAAACGAATAAATATATACATATATAGGGATATATAGATATAAATATATTTATATACATATATTTTATATATCTATATATATATATATATATATATATATATATATATATATATATATATATATATATATATATATATGGGAGAGAAATGTAGATATATAGATATATATATATATATAATAATATATATAGAGATATATATATATATATATATATATATATAGAGATATATATATATATATATATATATATATATATATATATATATATATATCTATATATATATATATATATATATCTATATATATATATATATATATATATATATATGAATATTAATGTCAGGGCTAGTTCGTAGACATATCCATCGTATGCGCATCGTCAGGGCATTAATGACAGGTTGGTTCAAATGTCCCTGTGATGTTCACATTGCAGCAGTGCACAAGTAACATAACATAGTGATTCTATAAATTAGACGTTCGGTCAACGCTTGTTGCATGTTCCTCTGATATGCTGGCAGTATACTGCGGCTGTTCCATCGCATATTTGCCGAGAAGCTATTACGATTAGGTTTGCTCTTTGTATTTGCCTGGCATGTTCAATACAAATCTACCATTGCTAATGTGCTATGACTGATTGCAGTAGAAATAGACGTGACATTGGAATTACCGGCACACTTGGTCGGCAAAACTTTTTGAAAGATGAGCATCCGCTGGCAGCGCTATTTGATTAGGCCGCATCGACATTCTAGAAACATAAAACGCTCGATTTGTAATTTATAATAACTGTTGGTGTAATTATTAAATATCATGCCGACCCAATAATAGTACGATACACTGAAGCAATGTAAGTTTTGTATTTGTGCAATACATTAAATATATGTTAAATCGCCAGCAATACCGATTATTTTTCTAAAGGTCAACAATCGGAGCAGTGTCCTTATGGAACACTTATGTTAACCCTTCACATGCAAATAATTCGAATACATTAATGCATTACCATAATCTTAGCGCAGCAGGGTAAAATTGTCATATGTTGATGGTGTGATTTTATGTGCATCGGGTATGAATATAACACTCAGTTACTTTTTGAAGCTTCATGTAAAGTCCATTAAACGTGCTACCACGAAAAACATATTTATGCTTTTATAGCATCAATACATATGACCAGCCGATTGTTTGATGCATAATGCAACTTTCACATGAACATGTTGATATAATAAGGTGCAAAATATGCCCTTGTGAAGCACATTGACAGAGCTATTTTGTGCTGTACAGACAAATATCCGAACTCTGTTATAGCGATCTGTTGCAAATGTATAGCTCTGAACTATATAGATATTTACTGTCTAATCTAGAGAGATAGAGATCTTTATATCTCATTTCTGGCGTTATTTAGCATCTTTATATATATATTTGCGAAATATAAAATAGATTGTATAGAGATGTTCAGAATATATTGAATATATCGTATGACAAATAAGCTCCCTATAGACATAGCCGTAAAAAGACTTGGGCGGTACTGGCCAATACTTATCAACAGACGGTAATCTCTTTACGGCTGAATACTATGCCCAGATTTTTAAAAAGATGGGAGCGATCTATATACTATATTATATTATTAACTTATCATAGTTAGTAGAAGGGAGTATGCATGTATCAATATAATAAATATGTATATATATATTAGTATTATATATATAATATATACTAATCTATATACAATATATATATATATATATATATATATATCTCTTATCTCTCTCTCTAGAATATTCATATCTATCTATCTCTCTCTCTATCCTCTCTCTACATCCTCTATCCTATATATTTAGCTATCCCTTCACTATCTCTCTCTCTCTCTCTCTCGATTTCTATGCATGACATTAAGCCCCTTACTTCCGGATCGTTTGTCCTATCCATCGTAATGCGCATCGTCAGGGCATTAATGACTAGGTTGGTTCAAATGTCCCTGTGATTGATCACATTGCAGCAGTGCACAAGTAACATAACATAGTGATTCTATCAATTAGACGTTTCGTGTCAACGCTTGTTGCATGGTTCCTCTGATATGCTGGCAGTATAATGCGGCTGTTCCATCGCATATTTGCCGAAGCTATTAACGATTGGTTTGCTCTTTGTATTTGCCTGATCATGCTCAATACAAATCTACCATTGCTAATGTGCTATGCGATTGCAGTAGAAATAGACGCGAAATTGGGAATTACCGGCACACTTGGTCGGCAAGACTTTTTGAAAGATGAGCATCCGCTGGCAGCGCTAATCTATAGGCCTCATCGACATTCTAGCAACATAACACGCTCGATTTGTAATTTTGCTAGTAACTTGATTGGTTTACTTATTAAATATCATCGACCCAATAAATAGTACGATTGATGAAGCAATGTAAGTTTTGTTTGTGCACATTTGTCAATACATTATATATGTTAAATCGCCAGCAATACCGATTAGTTTTATAAAGGTCAATCAATCGGAGCAGTGTATTTGATGATACACATTAAATAATTGTCACATGCAAATATTTCGAATAACATTACTGCATTACCAACATCAAACAGTGCAGCTTATAAAACACTCATATGTTGAACCCGGTGTCATCCAAATAATCCGACATACGATGGATCATCTAGGCCACTCCTTTGGCTTCCCATCGCTTCATCGTAAATGTCATATGACCCCCTATGTGACCCAGTCCGGACGTATTTGCTACCAAACCCCGCAGTTAAGCGTTCATCTAACATCCGCCACTACTTTATAATCTCCGGTCCGTCTGCCAAATACTGCGTCACTCTCTGCATGGAAGTAACGACGTCATATGCGCCAACATCCTTAAACGCATTACGTCACATAATTCCTATATCTCGAACCTTGACACTACCCCATTCGACGCCAGCTGCGTCCATAAAATGATAAGTGGCACTAACGCAACGGTCATCGTTACAGTAATACGCATCGCAGACATTTTCACTGCCGAGAAGCTATTACGATTAGGTTTGCTCTTTGTATTTGCCTGTCATGTTCAATACAAATCTACCATTGCTAATGTGCTATGACTGATTGCAGTAGAAATAGACGTGACATTGAAATTACCGGCACACTTGGTCGGCAAGACTTTTTGAAAGATGAGCATCCGCTGGCAGCGCTATTCGATTAGGCCGCATCGACACGCTAGAAACATAAAACGCTCGATTTGTAATTTATAATAACTGTTGGTGTAATTATTAAATATCATGCCGACCCAATAATAGTACGATACACTGAAGCAATGTAGGTTTTGTATTTGTGCAATACATTAAATATATGTTAAATCGCCAGCAATACCGATTATTTTTCTAAAGGTCAACAATCGGAGCAGTGTCCTTATGGAACACTTATGTTAACCCTTCACATGCAAATAATTCGAATACATTAATGCATTACCATAATCTTAGCGCAGCAGGGTAAAATTGTCATTTGTTGATGGTGTGATTTTATGTGCATCGGGTATGAATATAACACTCAGTTACTTTTTGAAGCTTCATGTAAAGTCCATTAAACGTGCTATCACGAAAAACATATTTATGCTTTTATAACATCAATACATATGACCAACCGATTGTTTGATGCATAATGCAACTTTCACATGAACATGTTGATATAATAAGGTGCAAAATATGCCCTTGTGAAGCACATTGACAGAGCTATTTTGTGCTGTACAGACAAATATCCGAACTCTGTTATAGCGATCTGTTGCAAATGTCATTGTTGCAAATGTCATGGTTTGCAACATTCGTATTCTAAATATCACGCTCCATCGGGCTGATATACGGTGTCAGGACTGTTTTTCCAGGTTATATTCTACGATGTACTAAGGTACCCCATTAACATGAAAGATTATTGAAAGATTATTGCATATATCTTAGTAGCTTAACAAGCCCATTAGTTCAATTCAAGTTTGACTATAGATTCGAGGTATGAAAGATCTTGATATAATAAGATACCCGAGTCGGACGTTTCCGTTGTGAAGCTCGCGACCAGCGCGCCACCTGGTTTCGTGGAAGCTTAAATGGAAACAAAAGCGCGTGGCTCAATGATATAAGACAGCGATATGTATTCAAAAATACCGCTGTATTTTTAAACTCTAACGACTTTTTGAAAGATCCAATACATAAAAACAAAGCCAATTACTATTGACACCTTTTTATCAATTTCTGTAACGATTTATTAACTACAATATTTGTTTATGAACGTTTGAACGAAGTCGAATATATCAGTATCTACCCCAGACCTAGCCCCGATTGGGCGGTAAAATACATACTTACTCAGACGTCCTGTACGGCTGAATTTGCCCCTTTTAAAAACACAGTCGGTTCCTTATGGTTCCTTAACTTACAGTTAGTTATGACCTGCATGATTCACATTGGAGTTTCTCTAATGAGACCTCTTTAGCTAGAATGCTTACAACCCTGGCTTTCACTTGCTTACTGTATGATACTGTGTCAATGAATTTGCGGCAATGTTCCTTAAGCCTGCATAATGCATCTACAAGTGATTTGCTTGGGACAACGAGCCCTTCCTTTGCACTTCGGTAATTCTTCTGGTCATGTATATAATTGAATACAGAAATGTTGTTTCTGCATATTGCACAAAACTTAATTTCTGGGCAATATAGCCAGAGACATATGCTAGAACATTCACTTCCTGTGTGGAAAGGCCTTTGTTAATTCAAACAGTTAATTGCAGCGCAGAAATGTCAATTTGTGTTTGACTTCAAGTCAGACATACACGCAAGTCATAACGAAGTTGGTTGGTTGCTGCGCGTTGAGTAGCTTCCACAAAAGTAGGGGGCGCTGCTTACGCGGTGTCACTGAATTTGTCGGGCGAGCTGCCGAGTCGGGTATCTTATTATAACAAGGTATTTGGTATGACTGCAGCTTGACATGTATTGCTGCCCTGTTACTTCTGTCGGTTTCATCTCATATGCTTGGATACAATACCATCGGACCCCGGGAAATCTTCTATGCTAATCTTAGCCTTTCCGTTTGATGATACTTTATGGACAATTGTCGGTGCAAATATTTACTTTGCTCTTCACATAAATCTAAACACAAACAGCTTTGAGCTACATCGGTGGCTTTGAGATAGCACATTGATGGAGCCATGAAATAGCCTGCTTTCAATAATGACAGGGACAGTGACCCGGCCTCCTGCTGTAAACGGCAGAACATTCTACATATATTTCATGTTGCCCGCCTATGCTCCTCAGTGATACATACTTCGATTGAAACGGTTATGTAGTTAATGACATAATAGTAACAGACAAGCCCTCACTTAGCCGTCAGTAGTTATGGCTATAAAATACTCTCTCTTTTAAATTAAGCCACAACATGTTATATTTTTAGCGGCCACTGTGCAATACAAGATATATATAAACAGATTTATGTTGGAATAATATGTTTTGCGTAAAGGGCAGCATTTGTTCAAATTACCCATTTCAATAATAAAACAATGGAACGTATGAATGCTGACAGATAAGCAAACTCTGTTTTATTGGCAACTGGAGGACTTAATATTAGTTCTTTGTATATAAAGCACCCTATTGTTGTTTTTCTACAACCACCTAGAACCGTTATTGCGCAAACAAGTTTTCGCTCGCGTGATTAGCTAAATAGTGATATGATCAGTTACATACGCAACGTATCGGTCTAGGAAATATAATAAAACGGATTGTATCAGTACAGAGATATCGTTGGGTGCTATGTCCAGTAATTGACAATAAATTCTGTGGATATATTTAGTGCACATAATCTTCTAGAATGCCTAGTCCATGTCGTTGATATTGGGCAAACTGATTGTTGTTTGGAGAGGGAGTCACATTTGATAAAGCAGTCTCGGTATATTGGAATGAGAGGCTTTGACGGTGAACGAGTAACGGTACTTTGTTTGCATCATACATTGTTCTCCCAGACGCAGCGGTAGATAATTAGAATCAGTTATGCTCGGTTGCAGGCAATTTTGCGGAGACATACATGATGAATGGACGATGACTTGACTTCATTGATCAACCAAGTCAGCTGCAGCGTGCCTAACTCAATCGATTCAATCGAGGATCATGGCGCCTGGTGACGGATCTATTATTCAAATGTGTCGTGTAAAACGAGGTGTTATTACAAAACACCGCAGACGACAAATTGCTAGTTGCGCAGAACTGTTGACCTCCGTATCTTTGATCATCATTCAAAACCGTGAATGCTTGTCAGGCCATAACCACTGCTAATACAGCAACATGATACATAGATCTAGTTGTGGACTGAAACGGATTAGTCATGCAACCGAGACATAATGGCTCTGAGAATGGTTATTGACCAACTATAATTAACACCGTAACACCAGGCCGCAGTTGTTATTTTTTCGATGCCGCCATTTGCCGCTTATTGCGGTTGGCGAATGCTTATTGTATTGTTGTAGCGTCCAAAATACCAACACACGCATGATTTGTTATTTGCCCTGTACACTGTGGAAATATATATTCGCATTAGCACCGAGAATGACCTTCTATGGACAAGATTCGTGTAGTCAGTATTTATGTAAATACCACAGTCTCAATTTATATTGTTGGAATTACCTGGTAATGAGTCAAATATTTGGTTCGCTCAACTCCCCAAATTCAGCCTGCTGAAGGTTTTTTGATTAGCTTGAAGCGTAGGTGTTTTACATTATTGTATTGCATATACGAGCACCTTGTTTGCTACAGATATTGGCATCATAGTGACTGGGGATAAATAAGCGAACAAAACCTGCAACTTTTGCTCATTGACCAATCACATAGTTCCTGAGAAATAAAAAATATATAACATTTGTAGAGTTTGTTGTGGGTCAGGGAAGGAAATTGCATTTGCATTTGCAAAAGCATCACCCTGTGTTTAAAGTGATTTAATAAGGTTTTCGATACCACCTTGTGTTATATGGCGACGCATATGTAATTTCATACTTTCCCAGGCATTTGTTTCGAGTAGATAATGAAAAGTCCCTGCTTTTTATTCAACGTATTCTGTTCGAAATTAAACAAAGGGGAAAATATCAACGTCAATGCATAGTTGATGAATGCAAACTTTGTACTAACTGTGCTAACACCCGTTGGAATATTATCACATAGAATGCTTGCGTACTGTTATGAGAATAAATATTAGCTATATCAGCATCAATAAATCAGATAAGCTATTTGCATTCATTAGTTTTAGCTGACCGTAACATATAACTGTGCGTATGGCTGTGAATGTAATGTGTCATATCCTGACATCAGATGGGTATGCCGAAACACCTGAGGACAACACAAATCACTTGCTGTTCCATCATCACTTGCTGTTCCTTATATCATACAATACAGTTTTATGCCCATTTCTTATGTTCCTTCGAGGTTTTGTGTAGCATTGTGAAAGTGAAGTCGTTTTATGAGCAGAAAGAACTGATTTTTTAAAACTCATTTGCATATTGCTCATTGGCATTGACTAATGTTTAAATAACGGGTGACATTTGGCTATTTTATAGAAATATTACTTCACATACATCTTTATAAACCTACTGTTGTACAACAGCGGAACAGTGTTCATAGAAATTTGCACACATCCTTAATTGTTATACATCCGTGATACATTTCTATCATTTAGCGTGTGATACCTACACTATTCGCTTTGGCAAGGATCTTTTAATTACGGTAATGAATTTACTGTTGGCAACAAAAAGGTGTGTGCAAAATGCACATGGCAGCCATTTATGTCTGATGCAGTTGTCGCAGTGAACTGATAATATACCATTTGCACTAGCAGAACCAATGCCTTTCGCAGGCACAATTCAACAATATCTTCTTATATCCATACATTGTGTGATATTTATCTTTCCAGATAGAGTGATATGTACACATAAGTGCCGTTGTGTATGGCGCAGCGTAAAACGTCACACTAACAATAATTTTGCGTTAAAAAACAAAACTATTTTTAAAAACAACATTGGTTCCGATTCTGGTCGCCAATTTGTGCCCAACTCTGATATTGCCACAATGTGCGCAGTGTAGTTCAAAAGGCAGTGAAGGATACCAGACCATCTCGGATATGAATATAGCAACATTCTCTTGCATTAGTTGCCTGCATAACAGGCACATAAATTTCCTTGGATGTCGCCGAGGAGGCTTCGCTTAAATTAAGCAAATTTGATTTCAAGACATGGTACCAGGTCACTGGCAATCAGGATAAGATACTGACTAATGCGAATGGCAGTTCCGTCTTCTGCTGATGAGTAAATTTACTGGCACAGCTATATTTTATTAATACATGTTGCCGATTTGAAATATATAGGTTTTCGGTGAATATATATCTATATATGCCGATAGAATACAAAGTCTCATAGCTAATACATATCTATACATATATATAGTGACATAGACGGGAGAGAGAGATATGATAGATATATGCCGATAGATATATATAGGAGATTAGAGATATATAGATCTATATCTCTATATCTATCTCTAATATCTATATATATATATATATATATCTATCTCTATATATATATATATCTATATATATATACACTCTCTACCAACTGATTATCTCTATCTCTCTCTCTCTCTCTCTCTCTATGGTCTCTGAGGATCCTATATTATCTCATAGACATCTATATATATATCTATATATATATATACTACTGTACAAACTGCTTAATCTATACCCCACAAAGACAGCAACTTAATAAACCGAGCGATTCTTTCAGTGATAAGACGAAGATATGCATTCAATTTTCGTCAGACCATTATGCTAACTGTATCTATTGAAGCTTTTTATTTTGTGCATTTGTAGGAGAACAGTTGGCGTAAACAACGGATACCTTACAAGAATCAGCCACCAGACTGCTTATGCATCAGTCCGTACATAGCAAAATTATTCAACCTATACAAAACCAATGGCCGAATAATCACTCGTAATTGTGAAATATATTTCAACAAAAAGGATAGAGAGGATATAGATGTGCGTTGGTGGACACATCATGATGCGGTTAACGCCTTGGCCCAAACATACCCAGATGAGTACGCCGGACAGATGATATGCTTCACATTTGCTGCCACTTTGATTCTGATGATGGATATGCTTTTCGTGCTCACTGCCATTACCAACCCTTTTCAGGCCGTCTCATTCATTATGACTGCTTTTTATAAATCATGTGCTGGAGGCTCTAACCACAGACC
This sequence comes from Urechis unicinctus, assembly GCA_034190875.2. Lineage (NCBI taxonomy): Eukaryota > Metazoa > Annelida > Polychaeta > Xenopneusta > Urechidae > Urechis > Urechis unicinctus. The sequence continues at coordinate 42,860,823 of CM067354.1, read as the reverse complement.
GTGGGGCCAATCTATTTTCTCTTCAGAAAAACTTAAATGCGAAACTGGAGTGTGCGCAGCTGTGGAATCAGTTCCACTGAATGTAGGAGGGAATCATACAAGAATTGTTGATATTGTTTTAATCTGCTGTTGCGTCACACTGTATTCACCCAAGATAACCCCCCACACACACACTCACACGCGCGCACAAACACACATATCCATTAAAAGCTATGCATATATATATATATATAAATATATATATAGATATAATATATATATATATAAAAATATATATATCTCTATACATTATATAGAGATAGATTTATGTATATATACATATATACATATGCATATATATATATATATATATACACATATATATAGATATATAGAATATATATAGAGATATAGCTCATATCGGTAGATACATATATCTATATGATATATATACAGATATCTATATATATAGATATATATATAGATACATAGATGATATTTATAGATAGATATATATATCTATATATTATATAGTATACAATATCTATGGCAACTACATAATATATATCTAACGTTTATATATTACAAACACCTATATATATATATATATATAATATACATATTCCTATATCAATGTAAATATACACACATATATATTATATATATATATATTATATATATATATAATGATATACATATAACAATATAGATATACACACACAAATCGATCTGCTATATATACATATAAACATTTACTAATATATAAAATATATATATATATACATATGTATATATATACATGTGCATATATATACATATATGGATACATATATACATTTACATATATATATATATATATATTTATGTGCATATATCATATATATATATACATATATATATACATACATATATATATATATATGTACATACATATATATATATATATATATAGATATATATAAGATATATATATATATATATATATATATATATATATATATATATATATATATATATATATATATATATATATATATATATATATATATATATATATATATATATATATATATATATACTATATAAGCAATTCACAGGTTGGTAAGCAGTGGAAATATAACGGAAGCCCATTGGTGCCACGCGAGCATGATGCGAATTAGTTTAAGTGTTTTTGCGGACGCCATATAACTATCTGGCGGCCGCCACATAATAATCTGGCTACTCTTATGGTAGACAACTGGGCTCGTTACCGAGATACTCTTCTCAAGTAGTGGTGATATGGTAATTTTGGGTGGTTCGGCGAGGTCTGCTGATGATTACAGGACGGACCACTTAACAGGTCAGGTCAAGACGACCGCAGAAGGAAGTACGTACCTCGATCGAGGTACGTACCTCGTTCCTAGTACGGCGTACTTGGTTTGAAGTATGCATACATAAACATTAATTTTCTCAACTGTTTTGCAAATTGTGACATCATTTACTGAGATTTGGTTGGGTAAAATCGTGGAAACCCCCTTAGTTGTCATAGCCTCGATTTGGGACCATGTTTAGCGTTGCACGTGCACGAGAAGGCTTTCATATTCGTTTTAAACAAAACTTGAGTACGGCGGCTATCGCGTGACTTTCCTGAAGATTAATGAGGCAGGAATCATTTTGTATCAGTTTGGCAAAGTTAAAAACTTACTTTTTGCGGAGCATAGTTTGTCTAGATTATATGAAATATAGTTAAGTGAAAATTGTATGGCATATTTGTGACTTATGGATGATGACATCATACCCCATGTCAATCCATTTGCACAACCGATATTTGCGTACTCCATTCGAAGTACGCTGTACCATGATTGTTTCAAATCTCGCTTGTTGTCCATCCGGGTCTGATTGAGTGTTCATATACGTGTTCAGTTGTGTTTAAAAATGAATGTTCTTATCAAATAGAATAACAAAGCAGCCAGGTGTTTGATATTGAACAGAATGCCCCCATAAACACCACAACAGTAAGTTTTCATACTTTTGTTGGCCTGTTCTGTTCGAGTTTTTGAAAACTTTTTGTTCTTGTTTTAATTGGATGTTAGGTTATTATTTAAGGCTTTACAGATAGAAAGGAGCATCATTACATATGTAATGAACATTATCATTTTAGCATACTTAAGATTTACCAGATATGGAATGGATTGTTCACAAAATCACAGGGTCACCAATCAGATTGTATTGAAATTTACTATGCTTTATTACAATGACTTCCATAACAATGTGGACAGTGGTCATAAGACTATTCCTCATCTGTAAACTTCATGATGGTGTTTACCTACAGGCTGCTTATAAATGAGTTTCTATGGCCAAATCATATGCCTTTAACAATATATCATGCAGATTCATATTTTGTGAAGGAGTGGAGGAACAGCAAGTTTGGGTTAATAAATATTTTAGATATATAATTCTATATATATTATATAGCTCCGCTTCAACATCACATACACAATATATATCATAAACTGCATTATATATATACATATAACCAGCATCGTATATCTATACATCCTGACTATAGATATACACCAATCGAACTTCATATATACATATGAACAATCTCTAATACGATTATATATACATATACTCCATATGTATTTGATATACATGAAATCACTAATCATATATATCTTATTTTATATAATGAGATTACATATCATATATACGGACATATACCATCTGCGTCTCTATATAACATATATACTACATATATATATATACAGTCGCATATACATATATATATATATGTTATATACAAATATCTAATCAATTATATTCATAATATATATATTATCTTGATATAATAAGGGAGGGAACTGGCCTCATATAATATTATCTCCCTATATATATATATCCCTATACTACGCTCTATATATATATAAGCAATTCACAGGTTGGTAAGCAGTGGAAATATAACGGAAGCCCATTGGTGCCACGCGAGCATGATGCGAATTAGTTTAAGTGTTTTTGCGGACGCCATATAACTATCTGGCGGCCGCCACATAATAATCTGGCTACTCTTATGGTAGACAACTGGGCTCGTTACCGAGATACTCTTCTCAAGTAGTGGTGATATGGTAATGTTTGGGTGGTTCGGCGAGGTCTGCTGATGATTATGAGGACGGACCACTTAACAGGTCAAAGACGACCGCAGAAGGAAGTACGTACCTCGATCGAGGTACGTACCTCGTTCCTAGTACGGCGTACTTGGTTTGAAGTATGCATACATAAACATTAATTTTCTCAACTGTTTTGCAAATTGTGACATCATTTACTGAGATTTGGTTGGGTAAAATCGTGGAAACCCCCTTAGTTGTCATAGCCTCGATTTGGGACCATGTTTAGCGTTGCACGTGCACGAGAAGGCTTTCATATTCGTTTTTAAACTTGAGTACGGCGGCTATCGCGTGACTTTCCTGAAGATTAATGAGGCAGGAATCATTTTGTATCAGTTTGGCAAAGTTAAAAACTTACTTTTTGCGGAGCATAGTTTTGTCTAGATTATATGAAATATAGTTTAAGTGAAAATTGTATGGCATATTTGTGACTTATGGATGATGACATCATACCCCATGTCAATCCATTTGCACAACCGATATTTGCGTACTCCATTCGAAGTACGCTGTACCATGATTGTTTCAAATCTCGCTTGTTGTCCATCCGGGTCTGATTGAGTGTTCATATACGTGTTCAGTTGTGTTTAAAAATGAATGTTCTTATCAAATAGAATAACAAAGCAGCCAGGTGTTTGATATTGAACAGAATGCCCCCATAAACACCACAACAGTAAGTTTTCATACTTTTGTTGGCCTGTTCTGTTCGAGTTTTTGAAAACTTTTGTTCTTGTTTTAATTGGATGTTAGGTTATTATTTAAGGCTTTACAGATAGAAAGGAGCATCATTACATATGTAATGAACATTATCGTTTTAGCATACTTAAGATTTACCAGATATGGAATGGATTGTTCACAAAATCACAGGGTCACCAATCAGATTGTATTGAAATTTACTATGCTTTATTACAATGACTTCCATAACAATGTGGACAGTGGTCATAAGACTATTCCTCATCTGTAAACTTCATGATGGTGTTTAACCTACAGGCTGCTTATAAATGAGTTTCTATGGCCAAATCATATGCCTTTAACAATATATCATGCAGATTCATATTTTGTGAAGGAGTGGAGGAACAGCAATGTTTGGGTTAATTTTATTTTAGAAATAATTCTCAAGTAGCAAATTGTGTTCAAAATCACATACAATCACACCTGTGTTACCGGTCACCTGTACAACCCGGTCACCTGTACATACCGGTCGCTCAGTTTCAGTCCCTTGAGAATTTACATGTATGTAAAAGATAGGAGTGGTCACCTGTATAATCTGGTCACCTGTGCATAAAGGTCACTCTGGCCAAGTCCCTTGACCGACCTGATTAGACAGGTTTGACTGTACGTAAAATACCAGGTATTACATAATAGGATACCGAGTAATCCCCGAGTGCAGGTACACTACAAATCAATTACCAGCATTACAATGAGGCAGATTATGATAACAAGTATAGTACAATATGACTGTTTGACAGCTAAAGGTATATGTATGATGTTGATGCAATAAGTGAGATACATAACTATGATATGTCTAGGACAGGTTGCACAATGCAGGATAAAGCTACTTAAATGGTCATGACACAGATAGGATTAATTGATATACCTATACATGTACAGATATACATATAACAACAGCGAGTGTTGAATGACAAAACTAGAGGAAAGCATGTACAAGAGGTGGGATGGCATTCAAAACGGGAATGGGGGGGGGGAGGGGTTTGGAACAGAGAGCAAATTGATGTGATGTCTTTGAAATCTTATCCCGATATGTTGTTCAAGTCTGGATAGATTTCATCCACTTAGTCAATGCATGATTGACAGAACTTAGGAGCAGTTTTTGTGTAATGGACAGATTCTTTTTTTCCAACCAAATACAATAGTTGATTTCAGTTTTCCAGTTTCCAAACATCCCCTTTGTGAATGAAGGCTTTCAGAAGCACACCATTTTGAAAATGGCATGGCCAATAGCTGTTCAATTCTGGAAAAAAACAAAGTAATTCAGACACTGTCTAGTCAAATACATAACATTAAATATTATAATCAATGTTTAAGTACACAACACAAACCAGCAATACTTGTGAGATTTTTTTATATCACCCTCTACCAACAGACTAAATCATATTCGGTTGGAATTATTGACATTGTCACTTCAAGCCGTGCAAGACGTTTTGTTGATTTATATGTATGCTACCGTCAGAGTGGGGCTATGCCACTTAATAAGTACGAGGTTTCACATTTCTAAAACAAATTATCTTATATAACTGTATAACACCACCACCAGGAAAGGCTACATTCCTGTGGTTCGGTCGTATGAATCATAAGTGTCTGCTATCAGGCTATGGCAGCAATTCAAAAGGAAGTACGCCATACTTCGATTTAAGTACGAACGCATCAATACGCCATTGTTTCAGAAAAATCATTCAACAGGGGTGTTACATTATTAGCTATAGCTCATTAATATGCCATAGAATTTCGAATAACATATAACGTATAATAAGATGATATACTTGTAAATGAGAACAAATAGACCTTACCTCTGCAAAGTTGATGTGTGTACAAAATTTTAACCATGAACGACGAAAAACTTGCAGTCGCTATCGAAGAATGGAAGTGAAAACTCTTCTTGTGAACGCCAGATATCGCTCACAACAACAGATTTGGTTCCAAATGTAGGCCATAATATATTTGCATAATTAAATCGTTCAAAGCCAATCACATTTCAGAAAATAATGTCATAAAATGCAAAACAGCAAAGGGCTGTGGCACGACTATCATGCGTACCTCAATCGAGGTGCGCCGTACTGGGAACGAGGTACGTACCTCGATCGAGGTACGTACTTCGTTCTGCGGTCAGTCCGCGACCTGCTAAATGACACAGTGCTGTTTATTCGTGAAATCGAGGACTTGTTTGTCGTGACTTGATAGCATTCCTCTCACACAGGGACAATTCTCAAACCTATAATGTCAATTTTGAAATCAACATGGTGAAGGAAGATGGTTCCCCAAAGGTAGTAGAAGTTGGTGGAGGTGTGATGCGCAACGCTCTCACTGAATTCTGGGACACTTTTTATTTACAGTTAACATAGAGCAGCCTTCTTAAAGTTTTCGTATTGCGTCATGATATGATTGAAGTGGAATGGATGGGGAGTTGCATTCCAACGATGCGGTTGATCCAATTAAACTGGCTCATCCATTTATGGATCAAACAATATTCGGTACTTGCAGCAACTGTGACCTGCTCAGATAATCTATCCAGTTCGGATTAACAATGTAGCTCAAGAAAATATTGATCATGTTATCAATGGCTAACCCAGTAAATCATTCCGAGCCAACAGCCTCAAGACGAAGTACGAATCTAATCCCTCTTGTGCATTCGTTCGAGGTTCAAGGTCAGTATCCACCATGTAGACTAAGAGCAGTTAAAACATTTCCGGGTCACAGGATATCAGTAGTCCACTGATTTCGCGTAGCCTGTGGTTGAATACACCTCTGGGACTGTGTACAATAAGACTGGTCATCCATGCGGTACTTTTTCGTTCTAACTGGGGTGAATTTGGTGGCTATTCCAGACCGATGCAACAGTGTTCTGGAATAATCAAATGTATTTGCAATAAATGTAAGATATGTATGATAAATTGCCAGTCACAAGTTACATAGATTTCGCAGTATCAGAAACATTTGTAATAGAACTCCTTTCATGTTCTACTTCTATCTGTCAATAATGATGAAGTGAACTTTAAACTCACCTGTACCAAGTTTGAGAAACAACATTGGATCACCAGTGATATCATCGCGGTCTTTTAGGGTTCTACATATATCCATCCAGAATTGGTAACATTCTTTTCTCGATATGCAACAAAAGCTTTCTAACCTCTGATTGTGCATGCTCTTTCCGTACGTAAAGCTCTCTTGACCAGATAGATACGTTTGCATTCGTGCTATGAGACGTGGACAACCGCCGATCTTACAGACAGCGTCCATGCAGTAGCCCGCGATCACCCTGGCATTGCTACTCATATGATACACATTTAACCATATTTTACGCCTTGAAAAGCCATCTTTACATCTGTTTATACACTGACTTAACGGCTTTGGTTTATCATACCGGTCAACGTGCCCAAGATAATTCGGTCACCTAACAAAGTACTGGCGCCTTCGTAACCAACCTTGTGTTCTTAGTTCAATTCCTTCAGGATCTAAAATTTGCATGAGAGTGTATATCATTTTTCTTGATACAACACACCTAGCCTAAAGGCAATTCAAGCGCATCCATCGATAGCCATGTTGCTTCCCGGAATCACTGATTTGTTGTTCAATGAATTAAGAACAGATTTTGCCTGCTTAACGAGTCCGTAACTTATAACTATTCTGTGGTTGAAGGCCAGAGCGACGAGAATGTATTGATAAGTTCAGCCCATGCGGAAATATAAGCCAAAAGCTGCTTCCCGACCCATGGCAGGTTGGCCGAAAATAGTTATAACAAACGACTTAACTTACAACCCGTAAGGTAGTATATATACTTTTGTCCAACTAGCTACCATCTCCTGTCTCTCATTCAGTCCTGACCCCAGAGTAGTAATGTAGTATGTTTATGACAGTAATATTGACGGAATTTGTTTTAACTTCTGCGCTGATCGCCTATTGTACAGCCACTGAGCCGTGCCTTTAGTATAGACTGATGTCTTCTATACTCAACCAATGCTTGAGTCACCCCAATTCATCTACTAAAATATGACATGAATTGATTGATACAATGCGCAGAAAGCTTCCTTTTCCATGACAAGCGGAAATCAATCTTTTCCATTTCATCAAGGACAACTGTCATATGATGTCTCTTGTGGGTGTCGATGTGTTCTTTGTGATCATGGGTAGGCAACTATGATGTCCAGGGAAAAATCCATTCAAATAATTTTTGCCAAAGACTTTACGTACATTATATGATTGGCTGAGCAGAAGACATGCTTGGTGTGCAACTATGATATGCACTATAACCATATTTATCCGACATTGTGCAAACCACTAATGCCCTGGGAGGCCTCCCCAGGTTATCCCGGTTTTAGACAATAATTTGCGCTTAAATACCGCCTTGTCAGTCATTACTCTCTTGACGAAGACACTTTTATGGAACAGTGATATTTTCGTGTCCGCTTTTGTATCCTGGCTTTTTTGCTTACTGCAAGTTGCATGACGCATTGATAGCAGGTAAGGCCATCGTTAACATCTCCCGTGTTGATCTAAACCTTCATCTGCTAATGGCATGTGCTCGACGATAATAAAATCCTATACTCTTTCAAATATTGTCTGGAAGTCGCTTTGTACCTATTTTCTTACTTTTGGCAATTAACATCGGTGCGTGCGTGTATTTATATAGACTATAAGCCAAATATGGAAACGTTTCAGCTAATTGACATCACGTTCAGCTTAATGATAGCATCATTGAAAAAATTAGTTTAGGGAACAAGATGTAAAGGGCCAAGATTGCAACTTATCGATTTCCGGCATATTGAACGGTATTATTAAGAGATGAATTACCTTATAAACGCTAATATCAAATGCTTTCTCAATATTAAGATGGCCCGATTGATTGTTCTTTGACCATAAGAAATTGTCATTATTCTGCGGGATATTTTGCGAGAATACTGCATGTTTTTGTACTATGGTTAGAGCTACTTACGTCACACCAGATGTGTGTCATAATCAATTTGTCATTGGCGTTCTTGTCATTGTTTCATCCATAATATTGTACAGATTGGAACAGAACACAAATTATATTTAGTTTATCGAACCGTTATATACATTGTCGTCCATGCACGCAAACTTAGTTAAGGATGAGATGTCACTCACACCTATGCTTCTGTCCTATTTGTGCATGACTGGAATCACTTGGGAGACCCACTTTACAGATGAAAGACTAATTGTACCTGACCTTCTGACATGATGGTTTGCATGGAATTATTGATAATAAGACATGACAACGCCTTCAACCGTACAAAACTCCATTCAGGATAATTCTCAATTTTCAAATACCTAGAATTAGGAAACATGATTGGGAAAGTGAGCAGCAGTAAACCTGTGTTTCTATGCAAAACAAAAACACCGGTTGAATTCATGGCTTCAGTTAAGTATATGAGTTTAAAACATTGATTTGACAGTTTGTAACATACAGTGTCATCACCCGCATTGTATAACTGATGTAATATGCATGGGCACAGACACGGCGATAGCAGTCTGAATGAAATTGTCAAAAGCAGACTAACATATGCGATTATCATGATAACGCGCGAGGTAGAATAGAATACTCATATATGTCCTTTCAATCATTGTACATCCTGCGGTAGACCTGATGACAGGGTCTGCTGAAGATATGACAGATCCGAGATTGTGTCGCTCGTGGCAATTTTATAACCTTTGATACGATGATTTGCTGCCATCAACCAACAAATGGAACTGCTCATGTCCCCCCCCAGCGGCACCACATAGTCATCGCATGGCGTCATTCTTACTAGCATGTCACGCGTGTGAACTTTTTACCCGATTATCGTTTAAATTAAAATAACTAAATTATAGATCTGACGCAATGATGCACGAGAATATGAAGCCGTAAAAAGCGTTTTCAGCTCGATCGGATTTCATTGTGTGACAACATTATTCCTTTATCGTAGTAATATTGGTAGTATTTAAAACTAGAACAATCACGGTGATGCCAAAAACCATTTTTAACCTCTGTGGTATATCCAGACGTTATAAACAAGATACACAATTTACACACTTTGTAACCTCTTTCTAATTGAAAGCATAATTGTGAGTAAAGTACGGACCAGATGACAACTGCTTCACAACCCCTGATTTTGACGTTATATAGTGATCCCTGTTGATGCCTCATACATATGACGCCATTAACTGACCCTCCTATACCTGCAGCGCATTTCATCTGAAAAAGAAATTAAATGACGCGAAAGGATATACGATACATTGATAAGGATAGGTAAGATAAAGGTAGTGTACATGGAGCTGTAGCTACAACTTACATCCTGAGCAATATTTCGGAGTTGGTCAAAATAAGGGTTGGTTGAAAAGATAGATATGAACATGTGAACTGTCGTCTTCCTCTCTCACTCTCTCCTACGCCTAAGCCTCCACTCCACTAAGTAATGTGTTAACCTTAAAGCAGTGCTAACATCTAAATGATAAAGACCGTATCAGCGTCACAGATAACGAGACAGTCAAGTAGTTTCGTGCCCCCATTATGACGTAGGTCACACGTTGGCCAACAATCACAGTAACAACAGAGCCTCAAAAATGGAGGACGCAATATATAAAGGCCCATACATCCAGTAGGCGTCCCAGTAAACATTACCACCGTTCTATTACCATACACCAACCTGCCTCTCATAATGACAAGGCGCTTTCGGTTTAATCATATGTTACATGAATACATTGAGTTGATGTGAGTGCTGAAGGTCATATAATCATTAGCACTAAGCTTGCATCACAATGATACTTTTCATGTTGTATATGTTCAAAATGCCCCGACCCTTTCTCCAACACCCCAACAAACGAGTTCCAACGCCTCTTTACAAATATAGATTTTACTATGCTTTAGTCGTTCTAGTGAATATAGCATATCAGTTTCAGAAGCAACTTAATCAATGCGTGCTGAAGGGCACACTTAGCCACCGTAATTCAGCCATGGATCAAGCATTGCTCCAAGCATATAAACATTATAGCACGAACTGACGATTATAGTTCAGCATTGCAAATCCATCTCTAATCAGCATGATCGAGAAGTGTCCGTAAAAGACAATTCGTTAACGTAGAAAATTGCATCGCCCCTTTTACACATGATTTATGCGCTGATACCTATTCATGACAAGCACTTTTGTTGCGCCTAGCAGTTATTCGAAAAGCGATCCGCTTCTGAACCTGCGTCAACCTTCCCTTGAAGCGGTTTGCACAACTCGTATGGGAGTAACACATACGATTTGCATTATATTTAACTCAACGCTGTCATTTTCTGTTTTGGGGGTGCTTGGGTGGGGTGGGGGTGGGGGAGTAGATTCTTATGTTGAACACCGTACATCGTTTCGTTAGGTCTTGTTCATCAATATGGATGCGCCAGAACGACATGAGTGGGAAACCAGGTGAGGAAATATTGCTTTATGCAGATGAGAAAATGACATAGCGATCACTATAAGCTAATTATCATCATTTATTTGGCAGACCAGCGGTCTATTGAGAATATATCGATGGCCTTGTTTTGGCGACATTTGCCAACATTTTGATGCAGCAGAAAAAACTCAGCTCCCTCATTACATTATAGGACGATTTCCTTTCGCATCGCCAATATTTTACCGAGCCATTGGTTGTGTCGACCCCGTGTCATTCGAATAGGAATACTGGGCGTTACAGCACTATGCATTGATGTGCAGATGCAACACAACAAGTAGGGGGTTTTCGGTTACATTTATTCAGTATTTATTCATTTATCATAGAATGTATGTAACAAGAGAATGACTTTCAGGACAATACCCGACGTTGAATACACATCGTTATGTTTACTATCACCAGACTAGTCGTATACGCTGTGTATACGACAAACACAGTAACATTAGCGTCGCTTGATATTTCAAGCAACTATAAGGATAGTGGCGCTGTTAACAAAGCATTGTGTTATGTGATGATACCGACAGTAACTGGTTACATATAAAGCTACAATAACATTGTACGTTGACAATGTTCCATTGTATTGCATGAACATAGATAAATGTTGTTCACTTATGGATTGTAGTGCATCTAGAGAGAGTCACCTCAGCTGTTGAACAGATATGCATTAACATGACATGTCGACACTTGGAGTGGTACTGTTTATATCTTGACCAAGGAAGTGGCGCTGACATCACATGCTATTGGAATGGTCTTCTGACGGGTTAGAGTCGGACGAGCGGCGCCACAACTAATACAATGATTGTAGATGACAAAGTGCCGAAAAGGAATATCCAGAAGAGTATCCGATCTACAGCTAACGCCACACGGCGCCATTCATGAGACACATACGCTTCACTGTCCTCCCGGTCATAGCGCTCAATAATTCGATGCAAAGCTTTTAGAATTTCTGTGTTAGTGCGTGAATGGGCTTGTTCTGGCTGAGGAACCAGAGCCGTATATGCACTTGAGTTTGTATTTTGTGTAAAGGCAGGAATCTGGTTGGTCATCTCGTGTAGTTCCGAGAACTGATCAGCTCCTATGGTACTAGCACTGTCACAAGTATCGCCGAGCGTACGGTTATGATCTAATTCGTCCTTCAGCTCCTTGGCAAGGTTCTCCACGGTAAATTTCAAGGATGACTTGCGAGTGTGTGGATAACAATAATATTCCTCGGACGTCTCACTGCTGTCTACTTTACTAAACAGGAGCTCTTTGCTCTGTGTTCTGCGTAGCAATAGCTTCCTCAACCATTTAGGTACAGGAGCACCGTCAGGACCTCGGTGATGCAGATTCAGTACGAACACAGTCATGATGACGGACACCGAAGTCATTGCCATGACAATAGTCAAGTAGATACCTACAGTGGGGAAATCAATGTATTGAGGTCAAACAATAATTCACGAACATGTACAGCCGTGTGTTTAACTGATATCTTTTACACTGTGACCAATATAGTCGCTCTTAAAAGTTGATAATGTGTATCAGATTCGAATGAATATCCAAAAGAGTACATTACTTAAAAGAGGAATAAACTCTGATGTTTCAGGCAGATCCTCGCCCATTCTTAGCAAGAATACAGAGAATGCCAGGAGCACTGTTATTCCAAGTGTGACCTTCTCGCCTGAATCAGGGGGTAAACAGAAGACTAGAAGTGTTAGAGCTGACATCATGACGCACGGGAAAATGATGTTGTAGAGGTAGTAGAGGGTTCGGCGCCGGATGTAGATGATGAATGTCACATCCGGGAATGGTTCGTCGCAGCAGGCGTAGTACACTACATTACGTTCGATATATATATCGATTAGCTCCCATTCTCCGTTGGAAACATAGTTGGAAAGATCCACAACTGTTGTCCGATTTGTCATATCCACCTGATGTTTTGAAAGAAACACGTCAAAAAATTATTTCAGCGTCTGCAGTTTTTAAATGTAAAGGACATACAGAGCACATGCTGAATTATCTGTGCTGATTACCTGAAAACCATCATATGTCCAAGAACCAAACTTAAGCCGGCACGATTGGTCGTCAAACGGAAAATACGTCACATCGACCTTGCAGGTACTCAGAAGTTTCGTGGGGACAGGCCAGAAAACATTGCCTTCATGGGTAATCATGGCATTGGCCGGCATTAAACCGTCGGTATATTCTGCTGCACTGAATCACAAATGCCACTTTCGAACTTACTCGGGTATATGATAAAAAAACATCAAGGTTTCAATTTGTGACTATGACCACTTAGGATCTGGGTGGTTTTCCTTTCGTGAATTCAATGTTCTACCCCATGTTACTTTTGCACTAAATATTATTGTTTGAATATCAATCTCTGCCGCTTACTTGTTGTAAAGGACTATATCTGGTAGCCATATTTTGTGACAAGGCAGCCTCAATGTTGTTAGGTTATCGTATTCGGCTGGATCCCATTTCAAGAATGTGTCATCCCATTCCTTTGTCACAACAGTAGCACAACATAACGTAAAATATCGAACACAGGCTTGCTCATCAGTTACTATACGCCATTTAGGTGCTTCCTTGTTTGGTTGGTCACTTACTTGATCAAGCCAGACGTTCGTTACAAGAACCTGATCCTTTTCATCCTAAAACAAAGCACAGCCTTTTCTCATGCTTAAAAAGCAAAAGATAATCATAGTCCACCCCTGATTTTTCAACTCCAGGGTTTTCCGCTTAAGGAAGATTATGCAGTACTGAAAAGGCAATGCCACAACGATTATAAATGATAAACCTATTGTTGCCAAGGGACAGGGAACTTAATCCACTCCTATCATCCATCATGTAAACGACCCCTCCCGGTTCAGTGATTATGGTGGCGATCACAGAAGAGGAAACTAGAATCTGACATGCATCATATGTTATTAACAAAAATGTAGCTGGGAACAATAATGCTTCTTGTGCTGTCCTATTTTACAAACATACTTTTCTTGGTAAGCTTGAAATGAACATTAGCAAGCGAATGGATTATCGGCTATATTGACCAGTGCCACGGCCCTGCTATATGCGATGAATGACAGAGTAGAGGATTAGGATTAGGGTGCTGATGTGACCTGAATAACAAACACGGCATCTTAGTCTTTAATTATGAGACCGCAATGTAGATCAGCGTCAACAACAGCACACAAATCAACACCGCCAACGATCGATTCTGAAAGGAAGCGTAACATATGGCATTGTTGCGCCTAGTTGCGCATAAATCGACACTTCAAAGACAGCAGTGCAAAACCTACTGGAATGCTCGCATATTAAACAACTCGGGTATTTAAGGGTTAAATTAAAACCAACCGGCTTCAATGACACTCACCATATCGAAAATCTGTGTAAGGGTAAGTCCCATTCGGACGATGACAATTTCCGACGCATTGAAGACGGGTCGAACCGACCGTTCATAGTTGTACATCAATTTGTTCATTAAACGCTGTTCTACGGGTAGAGAAGCATTGTCGATCAGATCATAATCGTCGTAATCATCCTCATAATCATATTCGTCATCATAATCAGCATCTGCATCACTGTCGTCCTCACCACTGCCAGTGTTCTCATCGTCTGGTATAAAACCTGCTTCACGGTTATCCTCATCGTGGACTACACTCGTGAAATGCGATAAGATGTCGTCATCGGACGGGGCTTGTTGCTTGTTTGCTCCTAGATTACTGTTTAGGGCATCACCGGAATTAATTGTACGGGGATGTTCACTAATAAACTCTTCCGCAGATGATTCTCTTCTCTCACCTGCGGACAAATTCTCAGGTGAGCCAGTCTCGGAAATATTGAGAAGAACTGTGTATTGTCCTGCAGAGTTGAAATCAAGATTACTTGATGGATTGGTAGCAGAAAATCCGTCCTCCAAACCTGCATAAATGCGATCGATAGGACAATTACTCAGAGAACATATTATCGGAGAAACGAGGCATGAACATTTAGTAACATCGCTTCCATAAACCTTTTGGAAACACCTGTAACGAAGAGCTGAAGCCTAACGTGTTGATTGCAGTTAGCAGGCTAGCATAAACGGGAAAGCGCAGTTCAGCTTGTCAATCGCGGAAGTTTCATATCGTTAGAAAGATGATAGTCGTTCTATACTCAGGTCTAACACAATGTTTGGCTTTCAAATACGTTATATAAACATAGCTGATATGTGAGCATTAAAAGGTCGTCTTGAGGTAATGTAAACAACATAAGTCGTTGGCTTCTATCGCGATAGCCCTAATATAGAGGCAGCGAACTTGGTTAAGCCGATAACACACTACCGAAAACAGCCGTTTATTCTACAGGCCGTGGGACGTAATTCGCATAGATAAACACCCTAGTACTTCGGCAGTTATCGAAATACGATGAATGCATACAGATTAATGGAGTTTTTTGTATACCTGGACTGCGGGCATTGTGCCAAGCGTTTGGGCTCAATAGTATTCACTACATGCCATACATTAGCATTGCATTCCCACACACCCAACTCTGAGGCAGCGTGATTTTGATATGCCTACAAAAGACCACGACTGACTATAAAGGAAAATTACATTGCCCTTTCGTACATGTTAGATGCGTCGACGGCTTTCAATTTACCCCTGACACCCCCTGTTGCCGCGCTTAAGAGTTATTTGAAAAGCAAACCATTTGCAATCACTCGCGCGGAAAATTACTCCAGCTCATACGGACATCGATAACTGTACCCGGGAATAGGTTTGGCATACTATGCCGATAATACGCACCATGCCGAGGTAGATGTATCGACTTATAGATGCAGCAAACACGCGGTAACAGCTTATCTCATTTGGGTTTTTATAACGCGTATACTTAGGAATGCAACAGTTTTCATCGATTGCTAACGGGATTAGGCAGGAACACCACTTTGCAGAGTGTAACACATGTTTGATGTGGTGCGTGCAATCCTCTGTTGCGTAATAGACTGAATAGTGTGTCACATATCACTGGTGTACGAGAAGCAACATTCCGTACCGACTAACACAAGATTCTGATCTCTGTTTCATCTCCGGGAAATCAACAACAATGACGCTGATCATACCATAACCGACTATTGATCCCGACGACAGCCTCTACTTCACGCGTATTCTCGCTCACAGTGCAACGTAAGCTCATTTTGTGAAAGTCAATGCTTGCAAGAATGAGAACAAATTTAATGTGAGCGTTTAACACGCCAAGCATCACAAAGAATGAATGACATTTCATTTGATATTTCTAAGCGTGTCGATGAATATTTACTGTCCCTAGATGGGCAATATTTTCTGTTGTATTTTAAACTCACCTGAGGCTATTACGTCCCATACCAGGTATGTCGCTACGGCGTGGACCAAAAGGTCCAGACCCGCAAAAACCCGCATCACGGGTGATGGGCTATTGAACAAATAAAACAAAAACCAATCTATTATCATGGCTTAAATAAACATACTGGTACAATAAGTTTATTATGCGGAATGTCTAGACTCATGCGCGAATATGTATAATAAGTAAATCTATAAGTGAAAACTATCCGTATGCATTAGTGAAGACATTCTTGCCATATGAAAGGGGCCAAATTTTATACCTCAGTTAAACGCATAAACATACTGGTGTCGTAAATAGTGTTACACGCCACCTCATTAACACATATTCCGTGTTAATGGAGGCGTGACCGTGTTAATGGAGGCGTGACGGAAAGCATCGGGGCACTTTCACTGTGAAACATTTACGGAGTATGATAATGAACTGACGCTTAGCTAATTGCAGCTTTACTGTAAACGTGGGTATATATGACATCATTTAAACACATTTACAAACAATTTACATTGAATTACACATTTAGCCAATTTTTCAACTAAAATGTCAAATAAATTCGGATTCCCTGCCTGCATAATCATTGCAGAACCTCGGGATATGGCACTGGTTTGTACGTCTAATACCGAAAGCATCGCAACATTTCACCGTATGTGATAGAAAGCGCACGAACTAAATTCCCACACCAACCACCTGTGTAACTGTGTTCACTGAAGCAAAATATAGATGGATAAATGCGGATTCCGATAGAAAACGCGATCTTGAGATAAATGGTGCTTGCAAACGATTTACACACGGCATGATTACGCATGTATGCATTGCGTGTAATTTAAGCACACTAAATGTGATGCCCAGTGATTTGAAACATGTCAATCGCCATATGCAGAACGTATATGTGCACGTGTATTATTCATAACTGATATGGCATATTCCATGTCATCCACACAATGAACATGGTAAATATGGTAATAATATGCTGCATTACAATATGGTGTTGGTAACATGTGGATGGTGAAACTCCCATTAACGAGGGGTCTATGATGTCATATCCCCACACATATGTTATACGTAACTAATGAAGTGATTCATGAAGAATTCGGCACGTCACGCCAATGCCCCGCAAGACTGGCATGTTAGTAAGATACAGCCAGCTCCTACCGGGCGGCCTTAACCTTGGATTTAAACACATTTGGCAGTCGCTGCCGTGCTGGCGGAAATGTGGTCTTCCCCGATGTTTGTCAAGCAATAACCTCGTCACTGATTGACTCAATGGAAATCATTGAGGTGAATTTACGCGATTGTTACCTGTACAAATAGGCGCTGATTGTGTCAAGTCAGCAACGATTCGTCGAGTCAATATGATAAACCCGAGAATGCGATTCGGCGCCGATAAGTCCCCACTCTACGTCGCGATTACCTTAGCTTTGAAGACGATGGGAGCACTTCTCGCAGACGGCGCTTTTTGCGAGCGTATGGGGGAAAAACTTGGCCCAGTTCTTCGCGTTGTTTTCGAATGCTCCTCACAAAGAGCGTGGTGCGGCTCGTCGAGTAAATGATTTCAAATGTGGCCCAAAGCCTTGGTCAGCACAGCTTCTCGGTGACTGCATTTGGGTGGCTACCATAACCAAAGCACTAGATACCATCGCCAAGTATATGTACGCAGTAACACGCATCCTATTGTCTATCTAGGTCATTCACTAGTTCCACGAAACGATCGTTGCAATCGCCAACATTGTAGTATATGCCTAGATGACAGTGATATCAGAGCCAGGACAGCGGTTTGTGTCAATGATAACTCGCTTATGAATTAAGTCACCGCTCAAAGTTTGCCAGAAATAACAGCGCAGTTATGTTTGTCCACTCAACATAGTATCCCAATTATATCCATCATCGTCGCCGAATCATTCTCTGCACACAAATCTCGATCCAAAGCAATCCTCTCCAACTGGCGCCAGGTTTCCCGTGAGTCCCCTAAACGCCCCTGGCGCACTGACATCTGCATGCAGGCCGCGGACGGGACACGAAAAAGGGATCCAACGGTGCGGGATCCGTTTCCAAACAGCGATAGTCCGTCTACGCAGCGCACCGGCCCGCTGACGCGCTCGCTCTCAGCTAATAAGCGAGCTTTAGCGGCCCTGCCAGCTCACAGCCCGCGGCTGATCAATGCAACGGGCACCCAACCACAAGCAAAACCAACCATTGTTCTCCGCCATGAGGTGTTGGTAGTGTTGATGGCGTTACAAAGTCGCATCGGTAAGGGTTAACCCTTATCCTATGAGTTAAACAAATAATTATACTATAGATTTGATAAGGCGCCCTGTCCCAGCAAGCACTGCCTGATCGCCAGCTGACTGAAGTTTACTGCGTAGGAAACGGGCAAATAAATACTTACATAAGTCTTCGCGCTGCAGAAGGTTGATTCTAAAGTTTTGACAAATAAAATCCTATTGATTAAGGATATTCATTGTGACAAGTTTGCAATAATTATTGCATTACATCGGCTTTGGTGAATGGAGATGGCAGTGATTGTGTATTCCACCTTGTTCAGTCTGAATAAATCATGACAATTTTTCATGTGGTCTGAGCAATCCGGCGCCGGTAGCAATTAATGTCGATGCCATTAAACCGCAATCGATAGATGGCCACATGTTTTTGTATCTTTGTGGCGTTATTGATGACAAGGTTCCATACATCAGAGCTTGAATATGGCCGAGGACACCGGTAGTTTATGATGGGCCAACGTACGGCGAGTCATTGAGTTATTTCGACGTGAATAACTTACATCTGGATCTCGTTGGGAGCCTCACTCACACAGGGCAGCGCACTCGACATCACACACAAACGCATCGTTAAATACGCAATATCATACACGACCATCTGTATATTTAACGCCGCTGGACACTTGTACTCCGGGGCAGCGGTGGTGGTCGGTGGTGTGGGACCGGGCGAGTAACTGATTTGAGCCAAGTGGAGGCGGGCGACTAAGTTGTTATGGGCGAGCCTCACAATCATCCTCATCTATAAACGTCCCGATATCACCTATTCGTTGAAAGTGATATCGCACCCCAGTATTTCATCTAATTTGCATAGTTTATAGTTGTTGTCACTAATTCACATACCTTTATCAGTTACGCAGACTATATTTTACCACCTCATGCTATCATATTGCATACGAAGACAGAAGGATATTTTCGCTATATTCATGGCGTTGGTCTATTCGCATGCCTTTATTGGTCGTGACGTGACGCATTCTTATATGGCACGCGGTAGACACGGTTAGATTTTCAAAGGCAAAAGCGCACGGAAAAATACCGGAAAACGGTGCCATTTCGCAAGCATAGTCAGTCCATCGACACGTCACGTATCCGGTAGCATTCAGTGGTTAACAAAATACGACGGTTGTTTCTAAGGCGCCGATATCGAAGAATTGCAGATTGATTGGTGGCTCAATACGAACAAACGGTAACAAGTTAATCATTCTAGCAACTTGACAGGAATGGAACTGAATAAGATATGGACGAAATAAAGCGGCTTTAGAGCGGGTCTCGCTTAGTTATTGGTCAGGATTAATTGGGTCCTACGAGCTGTCAATCATTGTTGTGGAATACTGCCGAAGACACTTGTAATGCGTTACAAGGGAGTCACGTGTGTGTGTGTTCGTTGGTGTGTGTGCGTGTGTGTGTGTGTGTGTGTGTGTGTGTGTGTGTGTGTGTGTGTGTGTGTGTGTGTGTTTGTTTGTTTGTTTGTTTTTGTGTGTGTGTGTGTGCGTGCGTGTGTGTGTGTGTGTGTGTGTGTGTGTGTGTGTGTGTGTGTGTGTGTGTGTGTGTGTGTGTGTGTGTGTGTGTGTGTGTGTGTGTGTGTGTGTGTGTGTGTGTGTGTGTGTGTGTGGTTGCATTTAGCACTTATCATCTCACAATACTGGCCACAAATATCGTCATGCTTGAATTGGCTCCGTTTCATGGACGTAAGTTGTTTATGTAGTCGGGATGAGTGTGTTAGCCCTGGCTGCAATGCGAGTGCCAAATGCACATAACGGTGAATAAACATTGATGAGCGTTCCCTGGGAGTGACCACACGGGAATTGGATTGAACGGCGCTTCGTTAGACTCACATTGTTACCGAGTTTAGCGCAAATACTAAATTACCGTCGTCTGCTCATTTGATCAGGGAATGTCAATGAAAAGAAGAGCTAATGAAAGAACAAATAGGTTGACAGATAGGATGTCATATAGCGTGATAAACTTGGCAATAATGTCATAAAACATATAACCCTACATTCCTTTGATAGGACTAGTTGATAACATCAAAGGGAAATATAGCGTCGTCAGTGGGTAATCAAGTGGTATGATGTCATCATCAGGTGATGCCGTATACTTAGCTTTCGTGGAATCTAGTTAGTGCAGACATCTTCAAGCTGTCAAACCTTGATCAACTTCATTCAAACGTATAGAATCGGAGGTAACCTAAACCAATTTGTTAAATAAGGGTATGTGCGGGTAGGTGTACAGGGCACGTGCGGGTTGTAGCAAACCCTATGGTATACATATGTTGATAAGATAGGACCATTACCGCTATCGTTATGTGTAACCAGGATCTCCAACTCCTATTGTCTAGTTAACTATGACTGGTCGGTGGATGTTTGTTTGAGCCGTTTGTTTCTTCTATTTCAACATTTACGTCTTAATAGTAGAAATAATAGTCATTACTTTTGGCAAAAAGTATTATTCTTAGATAAGCTACTGCATTTTATAATTTTGCTATGTACTGCAAATCTTCTCTGTGTTTTTATCAAGTCACATTCATATTTTTTATGCAAGAGAACGCCGATTACTATGGTACTTGGCGTTAATCTTAGGGCTTGATGGAACGCTTGCGCCAATATTATTTTGTGTTTATATTGATGACTGACTGAGACGCCAAAGTGGAACCACAACTTGTTGTTATATGGGTGATCAATAGTTTGGTGGTTTGAGTTACGCTGATGATGAGTCCCCAAACCGCGGCTTAAGTTTTGGCTTATAAGAGAATACTTCAACTGCAGCATTAAGTTTAATTCAGACAAGAAAGAGTTCATGCAAATGATATGTCAATAAGTTCAACGTTCACTTATGAGACAATCCAACAAGAAAAGTATGCTGCGCACTTTGGAAATTATATTGGTGACCTTTCAAATGGAAATGATATGCAGTCCGCTCGTGGGAACTTATTGGAAAAACGAATGTGACAATGTCAAGGTTTGAATTTTGTGTTTGTGAGAAATTCGTAATTGTATTAGTTTTTATGAGTCAACGGTTTTGAGTTTGAATATTAAACAGTTTGCCACATTGTGTAGAGTGTAGGGTAGTCTGCGTCCCTGACTCCAGGGGCTCCGCTACCATACTCGCCACAGAATCAACGTTAGATCTAAATCTGATGTGTCCGAATATTTCATTAGATATGTTCGGCAATCTTTGTGTCCAATCGCAGCCGTGGTCGTGACCTCAATCGATCTCTGTCGCGCGTGGCCAGATTGTGACGCTGACTTGCTACATGCGCCAACGGTTTACTGTGATGTCATCTCTTACACACATACTATACCAAATGTGTAGTTACTATGAGTCGATCACCTGATTTAACTCGTTTCTGATACGGCCATCCATTCTCATTTTCAGATCCCTGCCTGCATGTGATGGTTAATTGAGGTAAGAATCACAGTTATTGATTCAGGAACGCATTACGATGGTATCATCTATCTGTTCCCAATGCATATCATTCGCGACGCAGGACCATGGAAATGGCCCCAACAAGCCTATTCGTTATGACGGCATAATTGCCTAGGTGTCACACCAATGAAAGATGATAGAAGCCCAAGCGCTTGATCAAATTACTGGGCCGAAGTAGTATATTAAATTAATCTACTGCGTATTGCATTAATAACGAAGCAGCATTTCGTTCACTAAACTCGGGTATTCAGCGATATTGATCCAGCAGGTGCTGTGGTTTTTGTCCTTCCCTGTCTATTACTCACCAATTGTAATATTTGAGCGTCATTTGCGATGGAATCGCAAATTACTGTCGCTTTAATGGTAACACGATACCGTCAAGTCAAGTGCGTATCTTGCTACCAAGTTCGACTATACACCACCAAAGTCATTTGAAATGTGGCCAATCCGATTTCATACGGTTTGACTGAGCAAACGAATCCATGGGCAATGTGTATAAACGTGACCCAAAACTATTTTGACTGTAGACAGCTATGCTTGATCGACATCTTCAATAGTCAATTGTCCTGATACCAATATGCTGGTTGTTAAGCATGTGTGTGTCTACCCCATAATTTCCACAATCTTGACCATAATGGTTTTGTGAGAAAAAAGCACCGTCGTATGATCATTCATCGTCATCAGCCCCGCATATTTGGCGGGGATGCATTTAAATATGTGGTTTTTCTCGATTCATGCCACACGAGTTGATTACATTGCGGTTACTCAAATGTGCCATGCATCCTCAATAGAGCCAAATCATACCCAATCCCTCGCTTCAGATTCTGTTTTCCTATCAAATCTTCTTTCTCAAAGAATATTTACTTATGATTAATGAGATGTTTTCTATGATGTGTTATAAATATGTAACACCTGCTCAAAGCGCCTCTTGTATATGCCTTATGCAGGGTTTGCAAAGCGACGTCTCTCTATTTATATAGTCTACTTAACTGATATGATTATGGATGAAGCAATGAGGCATCGGGGAACGTCAGGAGATCAGCAGAAGTAGCTTAGGTGTGTGACAACCATGACAGTAAGAAACCAGCGGGCATCAATTCATAGGATCAAGGCATGAAGCAATCAGAGTATCCCATCTTACCGGCGTTCTCGATTAGTCTTGTGGGGCCATGGACTCGTGAACCATGTAGCCAATCAAGGTCATCGAATGAGATGAGTCAAATATGTATCCTCCTCTTTGATTCGTTAGTATTCCTCGACGATCCTTCTTCCGTAACATTGATAACATTGCCATATTGTTCACTCATTCATTGGTCCTTATTGTCAAGAAGATAACAGCAGTCAATATGCTTGTAATCAAGGGAATTCTTCAGGAATAAATAATTAGAAAAAGCCTATGAATCAAATCTATCACATGATAGCATCAGAACAATGTTGATTAAAAGTACGCAATCTATCTATAGCGGATATTTGTTTGCACTTAACTTATGACTGAGTGGTGATATGATATGTTGTTGTTTGAATCATTGCATTTAACACGCCACAATTGAGCCGTTGTTATATACGTAGCCAATAAAAGAATTCTGAGAAAGTTAATATTCCTCACCGAATAAACTACTGAGCCTGTGCTGATTCCATATTTGAGAGTATCATTTAACAGCCCGCTCATTGGGGCTTAAATGCACAGAATAACATTTGTATCCAAGGCTATGCCCAAAACACACACACACACACACACACACACACACACACACACACACACACACACACACACACACACACACACACACACACACACACACACACACACACACACACACACACACACACACACACACACACACACACACACACACACACACACACACACACACACACACACACACACACACACACACACACACACACACACACACACACACACACTTATACATATATGTATACACACTTATATATATATAAATATATATATATGTTTATATATATATATATATATTATATATATATACACACACATATATATATATATATATATATATATATATATATATATATATCTCTATATATATATATATATATATATATATATATATATATATATATATATTTACATTGTGATTTTTGTTTAATCGTTGTTCCATCAACGCAAGCATTTGATTCAACATTCTGGTGATTAACAGCTGTTTGATTTGCCTGTACTTGGTTAATGAAAACGTGGCTTTTATGAATGCAGACGCTAATATGTGTCTTGGTAAGAACCATACAATATTAAACATTTCACAATGACCAATGGTCATTGAGACATAATTCAGAGGACAATTGCGGACAAATATCCAACAAAGAAGGCACAGGTACCCACCAAGTCACTTCACCCACGTCACTATTTGATTGCGATAATTTAGCCCCTTTCATTGGTTTACTTCCATGGTTAAGAATGTGTATCCCTGGCCGATTGTTTCTATGACTGATGACCCCATTCATACTTGACGTTGTTTCAAGTGAATTGAGATGGATCATTTGTTCATGATTGTTCTGCTTTACGACGATGGAAGCAACATGGGGACTATGTACTTGAAAGCTTTGCAGACTGCCGAATTTTGATATGGCCAAAGCCCCATAGCAACAGATCAATACTAATAAAATGGTTGTACAAGGTGGTCTATAGGGAGATGAACAAATACAAATAGAGGGAAAAAAACACTTTTCTCAACATGCGGCCTATCGATATTTCTGAATTGAGACAAGTTCATTAGCGGATTATGTAGAAATCAGACGGCATATGCAAACCTGTATTGCCCCGATAACATCGATTCTGGCCATTGTTCTTAATTGTTTTTTTTCCACAAAATAAGGGAAAACGGTACTCAGTGTAGTGATTGATGGTTCCAATATGCGAGTGCTGACTTAGGGAACGAAAAGTTAAGCATGGAACAAAGTTACAAAATAATTTATGATGATCACTCTCTGCCGTGCGTCATTTATCAAGCCAGAGCAGAGTCTATATAACCAATAGAACTTGGCCCTTTTATCGGTAATATATTAATGGCCCGTATGGTGATTTAATGGCCCGTATGGTGTCCATAAGAATATAAGTATACAACGCCGCTTCTGTGCAATGAATTCACAATGGGAGCAATGGTTTTCTAAGCGTGAT
Source organism: Urechis unicinctus (assembly GCA_034190875.2). Lineage (NCBI taxonomy): Eukaryota > Metazoa > Annelida > Polychaeta > Xenopneusta > Urechidae > Urechis > Urechis unicinctus. The sequence continues at coordinate 42,835,366 of CM067354.1, read as the reverse complement.
GTGGGTAATTTTGCGGTGGTTAAATAGCATGTAAAAGCCACTTTTCGTAATCATGATGATGGAGATGAAGTTATAATGCTGGTCTTTATAGGTACTATCACAAAGTATTGAAGTATTGATTAAAGCCCAATATGCCATTGCTATGCAGTGTAACCTTTGTTCAGTGTTCTCAATTTTACTTAAACACATTTTAATCATGTAAGCTTTATGAAGAGGCATAAGTGAACTATGTGATATAGATATAATGACAGCCGAAGTTTGCGTCCATATTCGATTTACTTATGAGTCATGCGCTCAGAACGGCAATCATAATATGTTCATAATATATCGAGTGAATAAATTCTGTAAAGAGCCAGGTATGCAGTATATTCAAAGAAATGAATAATATACAAACGTTTATTTGTGTTTTAAGAACTCATGACTCATTTTTGCACCTTGACACAACCTATGGCGAGGACGGAAGTAGGAAAAATGCCTTTTCTCATCGAGTTGCGACCCCAGGAGATAGCTTACAAGCCAACACAGTTTCAGGCAGTTCACTGGACTCCTTAAAAAACCAACTCGAAGTGCATTTTAATGACGAATATTTTACATAATGGATCACAATACCATGTAGATATTGTGGTCGTTTGTTGTCGACCAATAGCAGGGCACTTTTACAAAGTGCGAAGATTGGTGTATGTATGACGCAGATATTCAAATGTGCAGCTTAAGACAAATAGGTCGAATAGACTAGGGAAAAAAGATAAAATAATGAATTTGTGAGCCCGTATGACAGAGCTAATATATACATATCACTCATAACTGGAGCACTCGCAACCACGGAAGGCTATTTCATTCCTTGATAAACCAATATTATGGACAAAATCAAAGCCGCCCGTCTATATTGAGCAAACCTACGAAAGCACCTATAAAACTATAGCTTGGATATATGATATACCAAGGCTGCGAAGGGTAAATTCTGAAATAAAACCATATTAAACGCATGTGTGCATTTGAACGACAAAAGCCCTATGCATATGCAAATTAATGTGGCGGTAACATAACGCGGTTCTACACAGGATCAGCATACTCAATATTACACTTTTACACATTTAATATCAACACACCCAGCAAAGCTACCATAACAAAACATGCGCAATTGGCACATTTCCACGCTCGAATACAACAAATTGCATATTATTGCTAATGTGCTGGGACAGATCAATGAGACCGGGTATCATTTTCAAAAGTCTAGATGTACCGCAACTGCTTACAAAAGACCACAATCAGCAGTATAAAAAAACCTTGGGAATTGGATCACAATCCCTCTTGATCCCTCGCCTGCTTGATGATGAAATACATAGCAAGGAGATAACAGAGACCATAGCCACGTGTAGTCTTGCCCTTAATCCGTCATCCACCAAAATGAATACTCAAAGCAAGTTTGTTAGTCTGATAGCACAACGTCGCTGGGTATAAAATGCCTTTATCAAGATCGAATATCAATCTATCCCATCCATCAATTGAAGCACGTACACCATCAACCAGGGCTTCAACCGGTGTAAGGCGCGTTCAATGCTGATTTCATGGAGCGACTTAATCTTCCATGGGAATGATAGGAAATGTAATGCCCTTTAGACAGCCTCCTGCGTAGCAACAGTGGTCGCAGTGTGGAAACTCTCGGTGCATAAACCTCATGCGAGCGAGGAAAGCAATTTTAGGTTATCGTCAAGATTGGCGTTTGTATGAACGTTTCGTGATCATGCTGGGATAGAGGTGGCCGTGTGGGGATCAACCTGAAACACTACACGCAATATGTGAAGTATTCTAGCCTCTTTGTGAGGGCTAAACTGGACGCCGGGATACTTTATGAAAATAATAAGTCTCAAAATTAACTAGCGTTTCGTTTTACTTTAGGAACAGTCTGCGCCGAAAAAGAATGGCCACCTATAAGCGAGTTAAATAGAGTTAGGTTAGGACAAACAAAGACATAAACAGGTCAATAATGATGGCAACATAGAACGAATACAAACTTTCAGTCACTTATAGAATGGCTGTGTGCACTTCAGTTGTACTGCGAAAGACAATTGTTCTCTTGCGACTAAAATAGTTGGTATATATGAGATATGAATTGGTGGCAAAATTTGTGGTTAACATCAGTTCAAAAACTTCCCACAAAGAGAAGTAAAAGATTATGCAATTCTGATAATAGAATTAGAACACTTGGGCTTGACGTTATAATCCACAACGAGGAATTCAACGCCACGGCATTGCCGTAACTATGATGCCTAGCAAGAGCCCATTCAGTATTGGCGCTCACTTGCGACCATTTGCAAGCACCCCTTCCCCCACACCCTCACCCAGAATTGCAAACTGTATCCGCTGGGATAGAAGACTAACGCTTCTCCCTGTCCTTCGGCTGCCACAATCGGATCACCATAGAGTGATTGCAATTCTGCTATTTTTGCAAGAATTCATCAAGTTGTGATCATGGGCGTGTGTCTGATATGGCATTTATCGATCACGATCGTTCCAAACCAGGTCATGATGCATAGCTGCTATAAGCTTCTCTGATACCATAGTCATCATTAGGGCTCCGGTCTTTTTTCCCTTGACAAATAATCCATGACGTATTAGACATAAGAATACGATAACAAAATCATGATAAGTGGATTCCAACGTAAGGTTGATATAATCGTTAATAAATATCAAGTTCCAGTGTTTACTGTTTTATCAGCGATATTAACCCATAGTCACAGGTATGGTGCTCACACCAACTCGTGATATAGCCGTACATTTACAACAATAGAAAGCTTCAATCACTGATTACCACTTGTCCGGTGAAAGTGTTGTTAGAATTAAATAATTTACACGCAGCTTTTAAGCACGGCGAGTTGGGCTGTCATGGGAAAAGTGGAACCTGATTGGCGGAAATATTTATCGACCAAACGATGAAACTTTCAGTAAAATTCACCAAGGGTGTTCTGCGATATCAATGGATATCAGGGAACCTACAATCATACATTTGGGTGGTATGTTGGTGCCACATGAATTTAAATTACCACCATTAGATGCACCTTGAATTTGGTAATTATATTTTTTTCACTGGATGAACAAATCAGAGCCGAGTTAACAACTCGATGGTACCCACGGTATCAACACATTGCGTGTTAGCAAGGTATAGATATGTTGCATGTTAGCCAGGTGTCGACATGTTTCATGTTAGCAAAGTGTCGATATGTTGCATATGAGCAAGGTGTCGACACGTTGCATGTGAACAAGGTGCCCACATGTTGTATATCTACCAGGTGGCGACAAATTGCATGTTCAGCTAACTAGAATGAATGTACTAATATAAAGCAGGTGTTTGTGGGCTAGGTGGGTTTGCATGGACCAATCAGAAGCTCACAATGTAAGTTCTCATTTGTCGGAGTTTCGCTGTGAACACAGCAGTTTAAAAGTATTGGCTTACCATCCCAATGTATGGTCTGCATTACAACATCGAAACACCTATTAAATGATGGTTCGGAAATGATTTAACAGCTCAAACATGATGGTATGATAAGAATACCATGCTTTCGGTCGGCATACGAGTGAATCTATATATACATTTATATGTATATATATATGTTTATATGTATTTATATATATATATATATATATATATATATATATATATGTATATATATATATATATATATATATATATATATATATATATATATATATATATATATATATATATATATATATATATATATATATATATATATATATATATATATATATATATATATATATATATATATATATATATATACGGAACACACTTTTTGAAGCTCAGGACGATATCGGCATAGCATGTTTGCTAGTAATATAATTTTAATTGGCATAATGACCCAAGCATCTCTTCATCCAAACATTTTCTACGTCTACTTACATTGGTACTGCATATTTAGACAATGATTCGGATTGATATTTGAGTTTTGGCATCACCGTGCTACTGCCAGTTTGTTCACACACCCGCTAAGCAGTTTTTCACGCTACTCCAAGCTGGTTCCCGGAACGTAATTATGTTAACATGATTTTTAAGCTTGTGCTACATGTACTTTCGGCTAGAATGAGCCCTAGGACATGCCTCCTTCATTGCTACACAGGTTAGTTGACTCCAAAGACGGTGACTTAGTATGGTTTCTCTGAATCATTATATTCACGCACCGCACCGCCTGCAGGAGCGTACAAGCTCTTCAGTATTATGCCATGACATAATATGCACATGGCGTATGTTAAAAACCCCTAACCAAACAACAATCCTACTCTAAATGAAATGCCCAAAGATCCGTCAAAACGTGACACAGCCCTTTGATAGCGCGGCACGGCGATTTGCTTGTATTGATATGATTCATAAGCAGTATAGTGGTCGTTAGGCACTCTCGGAGGTATGTGTCTGCCGGAGAGGCACGGTAAATTAACGATTTTCAATAGTTGTTCTGTACATCGTTTGTTGTCTTCAAGAGCAGAACTTATTTTTCTTTCAGTGATAAACAAAGCTGAAAAACAGCTCCTCTCAGTTTCAAGGAACCTCCAGTAAAACAAACTACCGCCGAAAACTCGAAAAATTTGGACATCGTACATGCAAGTAATGTGGAAAGGTTAACAGCCAATGGTAGTATTGGTAGGGCGCACGCGGTCGAATTCAGAAATTGTTATATGAAATAGAATGCATGTGCAAATATCACATATTGCCGTGTAACACGATGAAGCTATTGCTGCTTACGGCGATGATTAAGAGCATTTGTTGCATAATGTAATTCTGCCTCCTAGGCCGACATGATGGTTTAGATATTTACTGAACATGCGTAGTAATGTAATCACAGATGTCATATTTAATCGTTGTTTGTCTCTATAGTCTTAGTGTATATATGTATGACTAGCTAGCAATAATAATTCTCCAGGATGCTTGCATGGAAAGAAATGCAAATTGTAATACATCGACAAATACAGATGGCTCTATGTTCTTGGATATTAAGGCGTTGAAATATTACGAGCAATGCACCTGTCAACATTCATTTTCTAAGGCGCTGATGGCAGTAAATTTACACTGTTACATTTAATAGTCGACGACAACAGCAGTCTTACCGCAGGACAGCTAGGTTTAACTTGATGCAGCAGTAAGCATGCAAACTGTACTTCTAGTGAGAGTAGGAGCGGTCTAGGCGTTACCAACGTTAGAAAAATAATGCGTGTGTCATTTTCAAGTGAGATTAATGCACCCAAATGACCATTATGTATTCAACAAATAACGAGTTGCTTGGTGGGCTGTACCACACATGCTGCATTTATAGCACGTAGACCACGGCACTCCATCGTTTGCCGTTTGATGTAAGTGCATGTGACAACATTCATTTCCTTTCTTGTTAAGTGCCATCCATTTACACAATGGAGTAATATACTGTGTGGCTACACGTTCACCTGCAATTATTAGCAACCTGAGATAATTCTCAATCGATGTCGATGTACGTCATGAGATGCATGGCAATATTAGCAGTGTTTGCGACGCAAATAGCTTACCGGCAAGCAACAATGATTATAACCTATGCTATTGTAATATTGAATTGTGGAGAGTGATTATCGCGTCATACAAATGTAATTGTAACAACCACTGCCTTACGATTACTTTATGTATCATTTCATAGAATCAATTTCAGTTGCATCTGAGCAAAATTTTCCAACGCTGCAAAAACTTTGCTGTGCAAAGGGCATTGCTGGCACCAAGTAATATATTTATAATGTCTAACGATAGCAGGTGCAAAATGAGAAAGCAGCAGTCACTAAATTCGAATTCATATAATTACATCGATATATTCATGCATGCACCCAGAGATACTTAAAAGACATTACATCACTTACCTGATCTTTTAAATGACATACTATAGTATACCACCACTGACATTATCGTGAAATATTCAACTAGTTCAACAGCATTAATTTCGCGGCTATATGCTTTACATGTAAACCAGCCGCTCGCTCGTCATCGTGCCACAATACAAGACTTTCAGCCCAAAACGGTTGGACTCGATCGATGTTTTCCTCCCCTCGTTGCATTTAACCGCTATTCGTTAATTTCAGGATCAATAATGATGGCAGACTTAATATCATGTGTAGACTACTTCGAAGTCCTCTAGGTTACTTTCTCCATCAGGCCGTGTGTAAAATCAGGTTTTGAGGCGTTGCCTCTATCAGTATTACAAAGTTTGTTCGAAAATTTGACCAAAATGATGCATCAAAATATTTATTCTGCGAAGAAAACAAATATCTTGTTGGCAACAGTCATTATAATTTTAGAAGCATATTTTCCACATGTGATGCACAATCCGCATTATGTCAAACTATATAAAAAGCTTTCAATACAAACCACCAATAACATTTTATTGACCAAACAATATCCCTTTGGTATAAGACATGTTCCACTCAGGCATTTCTTAAAGATCCGTCCACGAGCCTTGTCTGTTTACAATAATGACCTTCCGAACTAGCTTCAGTTCTGTTGGTTGATGAAACTACACTAGTATATACAAACCCATATCTGTGCGGACTGTATACATAAATGGACAACTGCAATGTAATGAAATGGTTGTCGCATTTTAAACGCAAGAACAGCCAATGCAAGCAACAAACAATGAGCAAATCAAACAATGTAAACACAGCTGACACGAAAACCGCAACGATATAACATCCAATATTCTTAGACTGGTTGAATGTGCATCTAGTCATGTATGTACATGTATATAAGCGAGTAGATTAATCAGCTATGAATAGTAAACAGCTAATATAATTACCAAGATCAACCGCCATGATTAATGGTACGTTTTTTATTACATTAGAATGTATGCCAGTCGGCTTGTAGTTGTTCAATTAGTTGGGGAGATCTAGACACTTGGTAAGAGACATGTATACGCTTTTTGCCTTCAGCGAAGTACATATATTAATTGTACTGAACGTAGATACCGTTTCGCATCACAGGTCTGTAAATGTCTTGCACACGTTGTACGGGAATTAGACAAACGAGTTAAATCACTCGATCATGTTGAAATAGATCCATTATACTGTGGCACCTCATTTGTGGACGCTGCGACATAATTCACAACTAACAAACCTTGAAGTATATGGTTGTGGAAAAGATACATTATGCTGCGGCACCTCTTTTGTAGACAATGTGACCTACTTCACAACATACAAACCTTGAAGTATATGGCTGTGGAAAATGTAGCTCATGCTAGACCACGCCTAGATAGACCACGACACCGACACTTACAGCACGAATAATGCATCCACTTCTTCCATGATTGCCATATAATTACTTCGAATCAATAGACATCGATAAGGTAATGGCATAATCCCTATGATATTATTAGTGGAGTAGTCATGTACTTGTATTTTCGGAAGGATAAACCTTACAATATGAATAAGGAAATTTAAGCCGGAAGCAAGACTTTACTTAGTGTGCCATTAGATGATCCGCTAGATATACATACCAATTGGGCTAATTCTTCGATGCGTGTTTCTGCAAGCTTTGACAGGCATAAGGTGTTGACATGACAAAAAGACTCAACGGTGTTTTATGTTTTGGTAGCCTTCCTATAGGTTATACATATATAATTTGAATTGCCTGAATCAGAATTACAGAGTCTTCAGGGCCCAGTAACAGAACATATTCTGCATGCATCGCGTTTACATCTGTCCAGTTGTTGTGCAACGAATCTAAATAGTTTCAGATTCAGCTAATCCTTTAACGGTTTAAGTAGTGGTAGTAATTCAGTTTAATTAAGTAATAGCTTCATCAACAGATATTGAACACATTTGTGTATTGTCGCTAATTATGCATTCATCAATTGTAAATGCCATTGTATTAAGCACATGTAACATTTCCAACTGAACAGCTTAGGCAACTTTATGTACCCTTCACACGCGGAATTATATTTTATACTTCTGTTGATGCTGAATACATTAAGTATATTTGTGCCGATTGGAATTATATCAATCAAATGTTATGTACCAAAACATTAAATCGTTAGGCCCTTGTTAATCAGTAAGCAATAAATTCGAACGTGCTTGACTGACGTGCGATCACTAGTGCTGCATTTTGAGCTACGCGATGTGCATCAGCTGCATTGATATAGTGGCTGATAAATGAACGATATGCTAAATTATTGACCATTCCTGTCACGATTCAAGTCTTCATATCTGACACGCACTTTAGTTAACACATTGTTGACGAGACAGGTGATTGACAGTCGCCTTACTTTTGCGTGCGGGATTTGCGGAGGATTCCCTACTTTGCTTAACGGGATTACTGCTGTCCTGAATGGGGTTCAAGTGAGGTCAGGATGATAGAACATTATATAATGATCCTTTCATTCTGATTGCTTGCAGTATGCAACTATTATTTGTAGTATATACATGCACAGACCTATTGGCATTCGGAAATTGGGTGGAACTTACAATGCAATTCATGCACGTATTTAATCCTTTAGGTGGTGAATAACGAATCACGAAACCCAGGGCATTTAGGTTTGTTTACTCTAAGCCTTATTAACTTATTGTGTTGTTGCCTTTGTTGAACTGATAATCAAATGGTTTATAATAGTACTCCCGTTGCTGGTTAATGGTGTCTAATGCGGCGAAAGATCAAGTTGTACAAACACTTTTGTGGGTGAGCCATTTGTAAATCGGCGAGTTTTTCATTATGTACTCCTTCAGCAAAATACAGACAGTGAGTACGTCGCATCAGTGATTTTATGCTTTAGTCATTGGCGCACACAACCTTACCAATTTACCCATTAATAGTATTCAGCATAATGGAGATGGTAATATCCTGCCTGAGCGCGCCAACATCAATGGGTCGTTATTTCCTTAATGATATTATTTCTCGTATCGGAAAAGGCTTTGCTATCGACATGTCACAGGCAATATGGTCAGGGGACAATCTGCCTGTGTGGTCACATAGACCGGGATCCGTCGCCGCCATGTCGGAGATAACGGAACTCGTAACCCGCGAAATAACCGCATCGAGGCCGTGAACATACGTAGGTCCGTGCTCATGCTGCTTTACTGCCTGGTTGACGGAACCATCAATCAAAGGCAATCTGCTGATGACCAAAATGCTACCTTCAGCTAAGCAACGACTATAAAGGGCGAAATAGTCCACCAGCGAACTATTATTAACACCATGAATGACCAAAATTAGTAATTGGTAATTTTGCGATGTGTCTGCATATCAAGACTACCTCAATAGTAAGCAGTTACGATTGCTACTGAATACCATTATATTATTGAGGCTATTGAATGGCAATCGATAACTGCAAGCAACACTAACTGTAAACTGGTCGGCCCCTTCGAAAGCTGCGTGTGGACCTCGGCTACTTTTGTCACAACTGCTTTTGTACGGCCACTCTGTTATGATATTGATACATCTGCTGTTGATTAAATTGCCTGGAAGGAGTATGTATATTGCTGTTTCATGTTATCTAGCATAGCTGGGCTGTTTTGTACAACCGGGATACTTGCACCAAACAGTGGCTTAATAGCACAGCTCGGTGCTGCAATGATATATTAAGCTATAATGCTTTACATAAATACAAACAGTATGACTATGAGATAGATGAACAATGAAATATATGTGCGTCAGCTCACTCTCATATATACCTATTAGTCTTGAATTTGCTTATCTATATATTTGTATATTCAACATATTTGCCAGGTTAATTATTGCGAGCTCAGCTGCGTATCATTTTGCATTAAATTTATATGAAAAGGTTGTTGTGGTAAGTCTGACATATAGTAGCGCATATTTATGTCATCAACAGAGGATGCAATAAGCATTTGCAGGATTGCATAATGGAATTAATGCCCCTGTTATCTGGTACTTCCGCATAAGTAAACGTCCCGAGTGAGGTCGGGATATGTAAGGTATGTTTAGGATCGACCATACGTGTTCTCTTCCACAGCAGAGCCAATTTGACTTGGTGACATGGATAATTAGATATTGTCTTTAACCACGAACCATGTGAAATATAGCTAACCTGAAGCGTTGTTACACATGGGCAATTCCATCTCTCTGATCGCAGCACGATCTGTGTGTACCATATTCATCAAAGGTACACCAATGCATGACTTCAATCGATTAAGCCAACCTATATTCAGATGGATTTTCTTAATTGCTAACATAATACAATAACCATTCTAGGTTCTTTTATCTGGATGCCATGTTTTGTTTTATCAATGACCATAACCTTGCATGAGCTACCGCTTAGTAGTAATTACCCCCGCGACAATTTATGCTGCATTGTATTAAAATGAAATCTGTCGTTGGAAGATGCAACCTAAACGCCATCTGTTGTTGCATTAAAACCTAGAATAACCCATCGTAGCGTGCATTGGCATAATTTCAAACGTTGTAGTGAGTCGGTAGTATCAGAGTCAATCATTGGTGTGCTGTCGATTCTGTTCTGGCTCATAATACAATCCTACGTCCTAAGTACTCATAGTGATAATGGTTTTTCCAGCTAGAGGCAATATCGAATCCTAGAGCACCGTAGTACCTGTCACAAAGCAATCTTAACATTGCATCCTGCCTACGTCATGATTTGTCCTGAAGGGTCGCTCCCATGACAACCAATTTACTGTCAAGGTCAAGTAAGATGTAAAATCCAAACAATCAAGCCGCGCCCTTTTAAGCATTTCTTCAATATAATTACGAACCATAAGCTTTTTACCTGATTGCCACGTCATTAACCATATATCGCATCAATCATCGCCATTATTTACTATATGTTTGAATGCATATTGAAATCAAGGTCCGATAATAAGGTTAATATCTTTAAATATGAAATGAATGTAATTTCCTTCCCTTCATCATGCCATGTTTCTGTGTTTTGGTTTATTTTTAAAATATATACTGGCACTTGCTGCACGCACGATAGCGTTAGTATGCTATAAAAACGGTATTGAGGCTCAGTTGCAAGGTCATTGCATCTCAGGTAATGCAGTTGTGCGTTCTGTAAATTACCATTGCCTCTTAAAACTTCCTTTACTGCCAATAAAGCAACTTGAGCCATTAATATCAAACAATTGTATAACAAGAAAGTGCTCTTTGCTTATTTGACTGCCGTGTTTCCAGTTGTTGCTTTATAAATCAACGTTTAATATTTGCCATAGATATGCAGTCTCATCGAAGTTGATGTATTCCACTGAGCGTTCCAATGCATAAGCAGTCACGAATAACCGCAGATTGCTTGACCCTTCCCAAACATGTCTTGTAGAATTATGCAGTTACCACCAGGCGCCTTCCTGTGGAGATAACGGCCTACCATTAATTTGGGTTTGTTTTCTAACGAATGTTAGAAAAGAACCCTGATTAATGATAGGCCGTTATCCCAAGAGGAAGGCGCCTGGTGGTAACTGCATATTTCTAAAATGGAACATGTCTCTCATTGTCCAGATTACTGATGCAACGATAATTGTGTCACTTTAATGTGAGCTAGGCTAGTTTTTGTTAATGTTCTGGATTACTTAATCGGACCTTTGCAAATATAAGCTTTGAAACTATCTATGTCACCGAATTTACAATGTGTGTCACTTACACGATTATTCAATTGGGTGTCCTAAGCAAACCATAATCTCTGAATAGACCGGCTTTTATCACGGGTCTCAACGAAAAAGCACAACTGTCGTGCTTTATTCGTCTAGTGATATATCAATGATTATCGAGTGGAAAAACCTCCTTCATTGTAACGTTCGAATGAAAGCTGTTTGTACTGACGAAGCTGGTATACGTTAATTGCTCTATCGGCACATTTACATACACATTTGCTGTTATATGAACAGTATACTGATGGGATCCTTTAAAATTATTTATTGACAATATCCCATTCAATCCAATGTCATCATATCAGGCGATTAGGTGTTGATAATGTTTGAGGTGGCTCAATAAAAATATTGCATAATGTGACACATATTAGACAAACCATCATTAACAATTAACCATGGGTTATCATGCAGCAGGCACATATGCATCTATCAAAGAGCACCTTTCTACACTAGATTAGCACCATACATCTGAAGTCGTATAGTATCTGACAGGAATAACGACACTACGCTATGGGTAATGATTTAATAGTTATAAAGAACCTTTTCCTGATTGCGTACAAGCATCTGCATCACCCAATCTCATTACCTACCTTCTTGTCGCCGCCCGTGGCGGTTTTAAGAAAATACGTACTCAATGGTATAAGGCTGTTGGGAGATTACACATATTTGCATATTGGGACAGTTAATTGCCCGGCTTTACATTAGTACTTTCGTGTGAACCTTTCTGGTGCATTTGTCAACATAACACCATCTAGTCGCAAGGCAGTTTGATGAAAAATTACTCATCAAATATCAAGGGACAGCCATGATTATTGCAGTGTAAACCCCCAAAATATTGTTGCTTGCAACGCAGCTAATGATAACCTTCATATTCATCCTTTTCCAATAATTAAAATTTGTTGTAATGGTTTATGGATTATCGTAAATGATAAATTTGATCGGCACCCCATATTTCCGAACGCCGCAATGAAGGATGATTTCCATCCGATATCCATTTGATATAGATTTTGTTTTGTTGCGTTCAGTTGTAAAATTGTATCCACAATCATTTATCATAATCAGGTCATTATATCGAGAAGGAGTTATATGTGATGCTATAGCAGAAAGTTTATACACAAAAGAAATATCGCATCCTCGTTTCCAACTTTTGATTTTCTTATTCAGGTGTGTTCTTTTTTGTGTAGAGCCTTTTATCCGCCTTGGCCACCTGTGCATAGAGATATTTCTTCGGCGCATGCGTACCGCAGAATCAACTGTACTTTGCGAAAACACTGACCAGTGCAGCACTAGTCCTTTGTCAATACAGGCTAAAAATGCCAATGTGAAGTAGTGACAATACAAGAGATGCTGATGTTAATTTAGATGAGTGTTGATGAAAACCTGGTTGCTCTATCTAAATGATAAATTACAGTTAAACACGCCATGACCATTTGTTATGAACGGAACAAGAGGTCCTGGTAGGCAGGCATGTAATCCTCATATGAATGCGGATTGAGCTGTAGATTACCGAAGCGCTTGAGGGTTCATCACTCGCGGAAATGTGCCTTGTTGATGTAATATATGTTAATTGATTTGCAAATAATTTGATTACATGCACTGAATTGAAACTCGATCTAATGTACAAATATTCAACTATATTATTGCGTTTGTTTACTGTGGTAATAATACGACAAATGGTAAGAATATTGTGTTTTGCACCTCCGATAATTGTTTATTCCTCCCAGTAACAATACAAAGGCCACAAGTATTAGCCACTATTAAAAGTTGTCAGTGTATGTTCTTTCCATGGTTATCTTTGTCCATATCTTTTCCATCCTCTCAAATGAATTATGGTTTATTCAATCTCTCTAAAGTTACTGCACTCATACTGTCCATTTACAAGTGACTCACCTTATTTGTATTCAATGTTATTCCATAGGCAGCAGCTAATACGAATAATCATGAACATCGTAGCCGTCCTTGAGCCGTCATGCCCTATACAGTGTCCCATCATGGGCTCAATAACGGCAACTTAATGGCCCTATAAAACTGCAGCAAAATAAAGTGGTTCAATGATTGGCCCTTCCAAAATATTCCGAGTTAAAAATCAAAGTCAACAGAATAACTTCTGTAGTATGGGCCCCGGGATTGCTTGAAATCTGTTTTTTATCCAATTATCTACTCATGATAGATATGCACACTTGCATTACACACTTATATGATCAAAGAGCATTTGATTATTTATGCATTGGTTTCGAAAAACTCAAGTGGACATGACCTCATGAACTAGGTGGATGTTTATTTAGAAAATAGGTAAAAGCGACTTTCGTGAGGGATATTATGCAGCCTTGTGCCCAGACTTACAAGCACCATGCCAATATAGACCCCTTACATTGTGCTAGATAAGCAGTCAACCTGCTAACTTTGACAGTATTTGCAGTACAACTGACGGCTTTGTTATACACTATTTTTTTAGGCGGTTAATGCGTTAGGTCTGAAAACTTGTCTGCAAGTGTATATTACGCCAAGTCTTTATTACCCCTGTGTTATTTCAAGGCAGCACTAAGGAGGTTAAGTAATCCAATGTGCATTGGGTTAATCCAAGATACAGCACATGTTTGTGAAGAGGAATCACGAGGGTTGCACCATAAGCTTAGCCTGGGTCGATCAATTTCAAGCGCATTGTTGTGAATGCACATGGTAATATTATTATAACGAATTGGATGCATTGCGCTGCACAAAGGGGTTGTGGCGGAGGTCACGATGACACCATATCTCCCCTAGAAGGACTGGTAAGCTGCATCTATGCTTTATGAAAAACACAATTCTGGTATCGTGCTGTCAAAGAGGAGCCTTTAAATAATTCGTATAGATTGGTCAAAATATTCGAGGAATCAATCCGTCTTGACCAAACTCTATATCAACAGTAGCTTCAATTTGGTCAAGTTATCATTTTGTTTCTAAACACGGCAGTAAGTTTTCAAAATGTGTATTACAGTAGAAAACTAGGTTTGTTAGTATAAATTGTCTGCATCGCATTCCGACTGACAATACCTAGCAACATGATTTTCAACATGGATTCCTTTCAACGGAAATGTATATTTGATAGTATTTTTCATGCAGATTCCCTATCCTCTTGTCATGAATACCAAATTTGGTTCGGAAACAATGGCGAGTGCATAAAGAATAAGAAAAGAAGCACAAGCTATTGTAATATTGTAATTGAAAATGGCTGTGCTACTTAATCGGTGGCAATTGTTATTGCAATGGATTGCATTTTTATTATTGCAAATCAACCAATGTGCATTTACGCTTACTTAAATTATTGTACGTTTTCTGAAGAAAATGGGTTTTGATCGTACTTGCACCCACGTGGTTCGAATAAGTAGTGTCCATTGAGATTAATTATATATTGCCATCGCTCAGCTTTATCCATAGAGTAATAGACTTCTGCAAACACAATGCCTGCCTGACATTCATTCAGGTACCCAAGCTGTTTGTGTAGGCTTATGTGTTAATACTGGTGTCTACTTAGCAAAGAATTGCATAGAAACCAAATCAGAAGATGTTCATCTGATGACAGCGCATAGTGCAATCAACATGCTGTAGACACGTAACAAATAAGTACGAGGCAAAAATATATGGTACATAGAGCGTCATGACACGTCTAACACTGCTATCACCTATGGTGAATAATGCGCGACGACGAAACCTTAATCGGTTAAGAGTGAAGAGTCTTCCTTGCTGTGTATGCAAATCAGCTGCAATCTACCGTGTTGTGGTCTCTCCACATTATGAGTACCCTTCTGGACAGTGATCTGTTACAAAAATAAGAACCGACGACAAACACATGTTCAGTGTGGTTGTGCTCTGATGACTGCATTATCAGTGACGTGAGTATTAGTTCTTGATGACTAAAGAGAATACACCGACTGCCCAGCCGGTAATCAGAAGCGTAATAGTTGAGAAACTCGCATGCAATTCCTGGTCGTGCTTGTGTGTCATATTACGGTGCTATATATTTGATGTATTCAGTACGTAATGTTCAAATACTTGTTTTTTATCTGTCTCGTGTCCAATCGCATTGTACAATCCTGACGTTGACGACGAGCACCTCTGGCAAATCATCCACAATTTTTACTAAACCTATCTCTCCCACATACATTCTGCTTATGAATCCAACCAACGGTATGTATGTTAGTCCAAAGATATCGCCATCATGGTTGTTCAGACCAGTCCGTGCACATTGTACATTGGTTAGCAGCGTAGGCCAAAGTTGGCTTTTGGTACAGGAACATTACATAACCGCGGGCCTTAAGTTCACCGAGACATCTACTCAAACATACCATCATCAAGAACTGAGACGGCTGGTGAAAGTTTGTATACATAAATTTCTTTATTGAAAGATAATTATCCCAGCCGCTGTCAATGAGGAAACCCCGACTCCGATCTATGAAACACATAGTTATACTGAAACACCACCGTTGTAACCAGTAGTCAATAATGTCCAATGAATATATCCTCCGAGAGAGCCCAGTATATGTTTAAAGTCTCCTCATTAACTAGAACAACAGATCTGATTCAAAGTAAATGCTAGTTATTCATGATGTCAATTCAATATCGTGCTGGGTGTGGGATAACAGCAGATGTCATTATGGGTGAGGTACATTTATCTCCGGCATGACCGACTATCTGGCAGACTGATCATGTTCAGACGGTACTGAAGGAACGGACGGCAATGCATGATATGATCTTGTTCGCAACTTCGTTTCGTGCAAATATTATTGACCTCCTCTGAAGTATCTAATATTAATAGGAACTCCTTAGTCAGGAACCTAATCACTCGCTACATTCGATGTATGTGCATATCACGGATTTATAAACATCTACAAGGTCTCGCCTAAATATGGTTGCAATGTCTTTACGTCAGCGGTAAATGTGTGAAATACAAGAAGTTATAGAAGTAAGTAAGTCATTTGAGATAATGTCGTCGCGTACATGGTGAATGGGTGGGGTATACGCCATCAGGCTAGCATCTTACCACAGGCATCTTCCCTGCGTTCTTTCGTGTCGCTTATGAGGTCAATGGACATGAGCTTATACGCGTATACATATATTTAGCAGCAAGTGTACAGCGATTTACCATTTGGTGAACTCCATGCATAGATATATCCCTTATCCTCTTACGACATAGATGATGGGTATCAAAGGGTTTGCTGCAGTGAGTCGCAAACTAAGCTGTCCAAATTTGTCACACTCCTTTTACGGTAGCAGTACGTTCAATTCAATACTATTTCCAAAAATCTTTGAAGCTTATTATGGATTATTTAGGCGTCTAATTATAGCCAATCATTCCATCTGAATCGAATCCAATCTAAGCAACCTAGGGTATGTTTTAGTTATATATTTCATGCAGCGCCGTCTGAGGTTGGGTTGGCCATTAAGTAATTCTCCAACAGACGAAAAGCAAAGAGTACACGCAGTAAATGTTGCAAGGTGCCCGGGCGTCCCCATGGTAAGATGTCACCACCACGTGGGAGAGGACCTATATAAGGGAGTTGCTTAGGCCAGACACCCAGCTATTGGCGCAGGTCGGAATTACAGAATATTACACCCATTTACTTGCGTGGAATTGTAACACAAATGGCATGCGCAAGATGACTATAAATATGACGTGTAGGCGTGAGCGATAGGGCGGCCGGAGGGTCGGCTTGTGCGAGTCGCCGATATCTAATGAGTTGCTGACGCTACTGGTGTTTTCATATTAAGCAACCTATAAATAGGACGGGATCGAGAGTCTCACTCGTTTGAAGTAGCAACGTATGCTTGAGAGAAGAAAAAAAAAATTGAGCTGTTGCATTATTCTGTGCATAAACACATGGGCCACTATGTCAGAATTATTTTAAAACTGAATCAAACGAAATGCCGCCAGGATAAGTATATATTTGATCAGCCACTCAAATATTAGTCTGTATTTCAATATATTAGCAGTAATAGAAAGGTAGGACTTTAGTTGAGTACACAATAGGGCACCTATACTGTGGTAAATGTCATTTCCTCAAAACGGCTGTAATGCATACACACATGCCACAACACAAGATAAGCCAATATTGTAATAGGCGCAGGCACATATCCAAGCGTTAGAGGCTGTTACAGCACAACGGAAAATCGGCCAGCAATGCATCTGACAAAGTCAAGGGCGCATGTTAGCTGATGATTGTGGTTAATTACCACAGAGGCTAGATTTGTCAGCAATATTGATATATTTGTATTCCATGACTGTGAAGTAGAGTTTATAGGTTGTTAGCTGGTAGCTAAGCGCAAGTAAGTGCCCCTTCTAGGGCTGTATATCTTTCCCGCAAATGTAAGGTGGGTACCAGGTCCGCTATAAGCGTTCCATCTATTATGTCATGCAATTCGTATCTGCTTATAGACAATGAATCATAGGCTATTGTAATTTTTTCTGGTCATCAAGATAGTTTGCAAGCATAAATAGATAAAACGGAAGATAAATTGCATGCTTTTGAAATGTTATTTGAAAATGTATCTGCGCTAAGAAGTGCATTAACCACATATGATGTAACTGCCTCACGAATATGAACCGTGCGAACTTTACTATAAGATGGTGGCTGTAGTAGTTCCACAGGGATGAACAGGGATGAAGTAAGTCGAGCCACTATCTTTGTATATACTTCAAGATATGCAAACAGTCAAGATACGCAATCATTAGTGATTGAAATATTAAGGCCCGGTCACACAGCCTTTCGCGTCTGTATCGCTGGTAAAATTTCGCGATTTTTTTTTTGCCCGCGGTTGCCCGTGGTGGAAAATGTGCAAAATTGGCTTACCCGCGGTTTACCCGTGGTATGCCCGCGGAACAGACGCCGGCGACTGTTCCGCGTCCTTATCGCGGGTGAAGCGCGGCGGTACCGCGGCCTACCACGGGTATAATAAAGCAGCCGAACCGGGCTGTAGAAATCATAACCGCTCAAGACACAGTCCCGTGAAGATCAAGCTATGGCACCGAAGAAGAAGCCCACGTCGAGTTCCCCGGCCAAGAAGAAGAAGCAGCGTGCGAGCAAGAAGCCGAGGGCGAAGGCAGCAGATGAAGGCAGCCATACTCCAGCCATACTGCATCTCACGGTACTTGGCGCCAGAAGCAAGGTGCCTCAGGGTGAGGGTAACCTTCAGGCCTGGATCAAGGGGTGCTAGCCAGTTGGTGGTCTCCTTGGTAAGGGCTGGTGTCAGTCTCTGCACAATTTCATCGAACATGGCAGGTGGCATTCTCATGAAGTTCTGGAAGGCCCTTGGATCTTCATTACGGAGCTCCACCATGAGACGATCGTATAGCCCCAGCTCAGGTCTCCTGCCAATCCAGTCGCGCACCCAGATGTTCCGGACCACCCTCCTCCTCCTCCTTCGTCTTCTTCTGTCAATGAGGAGCTGATGGACCTGTACCACTTGGTTCTGATGCTGCTGGAGCAGCAAGACGAGGTCATTACGGTGACGGGGATCCATGTTCACCCCTTGACGTCTGGAGCACAACTGACAAATGCTCGGCAAATCGCGCTTTTTATATACCTAAAATCAGACGCGATTAGGCCATGGACAATCGTATTTGGGACGTGTACAAGACGCAATTGAACGTGATTAGGCCGGTATTGGGGCGCGCTGTTTACGCGGAGAAAGGCGTTTGTCCGTGCTTACACGCGGTACACACGCTAATGCACGTGATAACAACGCGGTACAGACGCGGAACAAACGTGCTATGACAGTGCTCCACCCGCGATTACCCGCTATATATCGTTTTGTAGGCAAATATCAGCGATGGCTGTGAGGAATAAGATTCTCCTAATCAACAGCTCCGGCTACTGAACAAGCTAGTAATTATTGATGTACTGTGTGTCAACACCGCTATGACATAGGAATCACGTTCAACGCTCTAACTGTAGCAACTGTATTGGACAGATATCAACACTAAAAATTGCATATGTTTTCTTTTCATAGCATCGCTCTCGCCTGCGATACAAATTAACACTACACAATACGCGAGTAAAATATAATTGCTTCATTCGTATCGCGCTGAACACTTTACTGTAAACAGCAAATTGTATTCATCGGCCGAGCGAAATATTCTTTGATCAAGACATTGCTAACAACATCTCACCTAAATGTTCCAAGGCAAATGATCGATAAATTGTGCCTTTGATTCTGACCTATGACATGCACATCTTGTGAAGATAGAACGAGTGTCACTTTGATATATAAACCGGCGCGACACTGGCTATTGTCATTTTGACAGGTTCTCATTGGCAATTTCCTACGTATAGAAACTTCAAATTGATAACTCAATCTTATACATTTTACTTTGCTGGATTACACTTGGTTGACCTGTTGATTCCAAAACCAAAAGCAATTACTGAAACCAAAAATAGAAATCGTTAGAGCAGGCGCTTTATATGGATAATTGCATGTAACGACAACGGTACTGCTGATTGTACATGACGTTCCCTATTAGTAATTACCACTGACTCTCGGGAGTAATATAATTGAGTTAGTCAAAGCTTACGGCTCTGGGCTGCACTACGTACATGTATCTGCTCGGAACACATAATCTCATAATCATAAAACGATTATGCATTAATGGCTGTTGGAATTTATGGCTCATTAGATTAGGTTAACATTAATCTTACCTGAGTAGATTCTGCTTTTCGTATTGGTACGGCTGCACGCATGAAGTATGGGTTCGTGTTCATCGGAATAATTTCAGTACTCAGTCCAACGCAAACGCCGAAGTTTTTGATTGCGTGGAATATGCGTGCGCATATTTCTTAACTGCACGTAACTGTTGACAATATGTGACAGAATATAGACCATTAGAAAACACAGCTGACACACGGCTGACACTCAGCTGACACACAGCTGACACACAGCTGACACACAGCTGACACACAGCTGAAACACAGCTGACACACAGCCGGCGGTGTGGAAGTGTTAATGACTATGCGACGCACTTTTAAGAGAAATCGATTTTAATTCACACAATGTGATTCATGCGTTAGACGAATCCCCCGCAACTCATGCATATTATCAACATTTCTCATTTTCCAGCCTATGCCTCTTAGACAAAATCAATTATATACCTATACGAGCGCCTAATGGTACTCTCATATGAAATAACCGAAAGCAACAGCATGTTTGGGTCGCTTTATGGTCATTAATGTGCACATGTGCACCATTATATGACACACACTCCCCTGTGACTGGGAGCTGTATTTACCAAAGAGAGCCCTATTTGCACCCACACATAGTTCCTATGGGAGTGTTGCTTTAATTAACAACCCGTAGTATTCGGTAAGTCCACTGCTATGTACCACTTACCAGTTTACAACACCTTCGGCACCGGTTAACCTTTATTTCGATCTATACTTTTGGCCATCACTCTACACTGAACCATTTAATAGTAATAGGTTATTACATAAGACACGACGCACCAAGTTAAGTTCTCTGCATTGAGTACCAAGTGAATAAGTTATGATGAAAAAATGTGGTACAACATTATGGTAAGAAAATAGCATTTTCCCTATGCCAAATTGTCACTGAAGGATTTACCCGGATAGAGAAACCATAATTTACCGTCAAACACGTGGTTATGACGTGGTGCGGTGCACAATAGCTTTTTTTATAGTCATAAGCCAACAGAACCGCTCACGACTGTCGGCCTCATGATGAATAATCACATCGAGTAACAATAGCAGTACTATGAATGCATAGTGCCAATGACGCCATGTTACAATGGCATATAACAAGGGTTTATCAAAGAATATTTTGAATGGTGATTTATATGCGCAACCAAAGAACGACACGGCCATCAGATTACATATTGGACAACACGCTCTCTCTAATAACATCTAGTTTACTCACATGGTCTGTCCAGGAGGCAGATACCATGGCAAGCAATTAGTAGTTAAGGTTAGCTGAGACAGGAAAAATAAACAACTGGGTTAGATAAAGTTTGGATACCTATATATATATATATATATATATATATATATATATATATATATATATATATATATATATATATATATATATATATATAGATATATATATATATATATATATATATATATATATATATATATATATATATATATATCTTATATATATATATATATATCTAATATATATATATATATATATATTTATTATCTATATATATATAATATATATATATAAATTATCTATAATATATATATATATATATATAAAATATATATATATATATAGGTCACTAAGGCAGCTCTATCGGGCTGCAATGACATGCATTATAGGATTTAATTGATCAACGAAGAGTGGTCAAAGCAACTATGACAGACCGACGATACTATAGAAGCTCTATCAGGCTGTCGTAACAAGGCAACTAAGACCTGCAAATCCGTGGAGCTCTATCAGGCTGTCGTGACAAGGCAATTAGGACGGGGCGTACAAAACGCTATAGCTGTATCGGGCTGTCGTGCAAAGACAAACATACGAAACCATAGAGCTGTATCGGGATGTGGAGACAATGCAACTAAGACAGACCTTGAAAACCACAGAGCTCTATCGGGCTTTCGAGACAAGGCAAGTAAGACAGACCTACGAACCCATAAAGCTCTACCGGGCTGTCGTGACCAGGCAACTAAGACAGATCTACGGAACCATACAACGAACGCAAATAGCTCAATCGGGCTGTCATGACAAGGCAACTAAGACAGTACAACGAACCCAAATATCTCAATCAGGCTGTCATGACACTAAGACAGATCTACGGAACCATATAACTATATTGGTCTTTTGTTACAAGGCAGCTCAGACAAACAATGCACAATCTATTATCATGCGATACCGTTAACGTATTTTCTCTCTTCAGTGTTTATACCATTCCCAATATAAATTGGATAGACAAAGCGATTGCTAATGATCCAAAGGTAGAAACCATTGCCAGTGTGAATAGTTCTATGAACCTCTTATAGTCGGTGAGAAGCACTGTTCATAAATACGGGTAATCTTGTTGCAAATGAATGTCAATAAATAAAAGCTGGCGACTACAATCACACATTTTACCCCAACTCCCCCCACAGAAGTTTCGACTAACACTGCTGTCACCTATGGTGAATAATGCGCGACGACGAAACCTTAATCGGTTAACAGTGAAGAGTCTTCCTTGCTGTGTATGCAAATCAGCTGCATGCACTACAATCTGCCGTGTTGTGGTCTCTCCACATTATGAGTACCCTTCTGGACAGTGATCTATTACAAAAATAAGAAGCACGTATTGTTAAAAGATCAATTAATGCAAGTTTATTTGAGGTACGTTTGGAACCGACGACAAAAACATGTTCAGTGTGGTTGTGCTCTGATGGCTGCATTATCAGTGACGTGAGTATTAGTTCTTGATGACTAAAGAGAATACACCGACTGCCCAGCCGGTAATCAGAAGCGTAATAGTTGAGAAACTCGCATGCAATTCCTGGTCGTGCTTGTGTATCATATTACGGTGCTTTATATTTGATGTATTCAGTACGTAATGTTCAAATACTTGGTTTTTATCTGTTTCGTGTCCAACCGCATTGTACAATCCTGACGTTGACGACGAGCACCTCTGGCAAATCATCCACAATTTTTTCTAAACCTATCTCTCCCACATCCATTCTGCTTATGAATCCAACCAACGGTATGTATGTTAGTCCAAAGATATCGCCATCATGGTTGTTCAGACCAGTCCGTGCACATTGTACATTGGTTAGCAGCGTAGGCCAAAGTTGGCTTTTGGTACAGGAACATTACATAACCGCGGGCCTTAAGTTCACCGAGACATCTACTCAAACATACCATTATCAAGAACTGAGACGGCTGGTTAAAGTTTGTATACATAAATTTCTTTATTGAAAGATAATTATCCCAGCCGCTGTCAATGAGGAAACCCCGACTCCGATCTATGAAACACATAGTTATACTGAAACACCACCGTTGTAACCAGTAGTCAATAATGTCCAATGAATATATCCTCCGAGAGAGCCCAGTATATGTTTAAAGTCTCCTCATTAACTAGAACAACAGATCTGATTCAAAGTAAATGCTAGTTATTCATGATGGCAATTCAATATCGTGCTGGGTGTGGGAAAACAGCAGATGTCATTATGGGTGAGGTACATTTATCTCCGGCTTGACCGACTATCTGGCAGACTGATCATGTTCAGACGGTACTGAAGGAACGGACGCAATGCATGATATGATCTTGTTCGCAACTTCGTTTCGTGCAATATTATTGACCTCCTCTGAAGTACCTAATATTAATAGGAACTCCTTAGTCAGGAACCTAATCACTCGCTACATTCGATGTATGTGCATATCACGGATTTATATAACATCTACAAGGTCTCGCCTAAATATGGTTGCAATGTCTTTACGTCAGCGGTAAATAAGTGAAATACAAGAAGTTATAGACGTAAGTAAGTCATTTGAGATAATGTCGTCGCGTACATGGAAAATGGGTGGGGTATACGCCATCAGGCTAGCATCTTACCGCAGGCATCTTCCCTGCATTCTTTCGTGTCGCTTATGAGGTCAATGGACATGAGCTTATACGCGTATACATATATTTAGCAGCAATGTGTACAGCGATTTACCATTTGGTGAACTCCATGCATAGATATATCCCTTATCCTCTTACGACATATATGATGGATTTCAAAGGGTTTGCTGCAGTGAGTCGCAAACTAAGCTGTCCAAATTTGTCACACTCCTTTTACGGTAGCAGTACATTCAATTCAATACTATTTCCAAAAATCTTTGAAGCTTATTATGGATTATTTAGGCGTCTAATTATAGCCAATCATTCCATCTGAATCGAATCCAATCTAAGCAACCTAGGGTATGTTTTAGTTATATATTTCATGCAGCGCCGTCTGAGGTTGGGTTGGCCATTAAGTAATTCTCCAACAGACGAAAAGCAAAGAGTACACGCGGTAAATGTTGCTAGGTGCCCGGGCGTCCCCATGGTAAGATGTCACCACCACGTGGGAGAGGACCTATATAAGGGAGTTGCTTAGGCCAGACACCCAGCTATTGGCGCAGGTCGGAATTACAGAATATTACACCCATTTACTTGCGTGGAATTGTAACACAAATGGCATGCGCAAGATGACTATAAATATGACGTGTAGGCGTGAGCGATAGGGCGGCCGGAGGGTCGGCTTGTGCCAGTCGCCGATATCTAATGAGTTGCTGACGCTACTGGTGTTTTCATATTAAGCAACCTATAAATAGGACGGGATCGAGAGTCTCACTCGTTTGAAGTAGCAACGTATGCTTGAGAGAAGAAAAAAAAGTTGAGCTGTTGCATTATTCTGTGCATAAACACATGGGCCACTATGTCAGAATTATTTTAAAACTGAATCAAACGAAATGCCGCCAGGATAAGTATATATTTGATCAGCCACTCAAATATTAGTCTGTATTTCAATATATTAGCAGTAATAGAAAGGTAGGACTTTAGTTGAGTACACAATAGGGCACCTATACTGTGGTAAATGTCATTTCCTCAAAACGGCTGTAATGCATACACACATGCCACAACACAAGATAAGCCAATATTGTAATAGGCGCAGGCACATATCCAAGCGTTAGAGGCTGTTACAGCACAACGGAAAATCGGCCAGCAATGCATCTGACAAAGTCAAGGGCGCATGTTAGCTGATGATTGTGGTTAATTACCACAGAGGCTAGATTTGTCAGCAACATTGATATATTTGTATTCCATGACTGTGAAGTAGAGTTTATAGCTTGTTAGCTGGTAGCTAAGCGCAAGTAAGTGCCCCTTCTAGGGCTGTATATCTTTCCCACAAATGTAAGGTGGGTACCATGTCCGCTATAAGCGTTCCATCTATTATGTCATGCAATTCGTATCTGCTTATAGACAATGAATCATAGGCTATTGTAATTTTTTCTGGTCATCAAGATAGTTTGCAAGCATAAATAGATAAAACGGAAGATAAATTGCATGCTTTTGAAATGTATCTGCGCTAAGAAGTGCATTAACCACATGTGATGTAACTGCCTCACGAATATGAACCGTGCGAACTTTACTATAAGATGGTGGCTGTAGTAGTTCCACAGGGATGAACAGGGATGAAGTAAGTCGAGCCACTATCTTTGTATATACTTCAAGATATGCAAACAGTCAAGATACGCAATCATTAGTGATTGAAATATTAGATTTGACGGCTCAAACAATTTATCATACGCGTACTGGCAAGTGACTATACAGACGGCGAATTCAAAGTTTTATATTATAACCACTAAAGATCGAATTTAATTGTAATGCAATCGCCGCGCTATATAACTAAGAAGACCATGTCTTCCAAAATTGGTAAAAGTTGAATGGTTCAATGCGCTCCTGCAAAGATCGGATTTGTCGGGACATTAGAATAAGCAACTTTCATCGGGCATCTTATAATATATACATGAATGAAATGTAATGGCCAAACATTATGTGTGTCTGTATATCCTTGAATCATTACGGCTAACCAATTTCTGCAAGTGAAGCAATATCTGCAGGATGATAAGGTTCGCTTACAATGTCATCAATATGAAGTCGTGCTTATAGGTCTAAAATAACACAGTGTATTGTTGGCATTAGTAAGATTCGTCATTGCCAATAACACGATCGGATTAAGAGCAAAATATAGAAATACTGAACCATGCACAATGCATGCTCTCACAATGTCTACACATATCTCTGTCATATCGCACACATCACATTCGTTCATATCATGTGATAACATCAGAGTCTTTTCAGTAGCTAATACCAATTTCCATTTATTTCATTGGTACCTTCAGATGAAATTAATCACAGACAGTGGTTATTGCCATCGTCGTAGATTCATGAACAGCAACGACTGATATAGTGTGCCATTATGGGCCCATTCGTTTAAACTGAATGACCATCAATACATTCACTTGTTTTAGAGTGTTACTTGAAATAGTTGGCTACATACTTAATGATCATCTTATAGCCATAATACCCAATTGCTTTTTAAAAGGTCTGTCTGTGAGTTTATATATCGTTTTGTAGGCAAATATCAGCGATGGCTGTGAGGAATATGATTCTCCTAATCAACAGCTCCGGCTACTTAACAAGCAAGTAATTATTGATGTACTGTGTGTCAACACCGCTATGACATAGGAATCACGTTCAACGCTCTAACTGTAGCAACTTTATTGGACAGATATCAACACTAAAAAGTGCATATGTTTTCTTTTCATAGCATCGATCTCGCCTGCGATACAAATTAACACTACACAATACGCGAGGAAAATATAATTGCTTCATTCGTATCGCGCTGAACACTTTACTGTAAACAGCAAATTGTATTCATCGGCCGAGCGAAATATTCTTTGATCAAGAAAATGCAGCTAACAACATCTCACTTAAATGTTCCAAGGCAAATGATCGATAAATTGTGCCTTTGATTCTGACCATCTTGTGAAGATAGAACGAGTGTCACTTTGATATATAAACCGGCGCGACACTGGCTATTGTCATTTTGACAGGTTCTCATTGGCAATTTCCTACGTATAGAAACTTCAAATTGATAACTCAATCTTATACATTTTACTTTGCTGGATTACACTTGGTGGACCTGTTGATTCCAAAACCAAAAGCAATTACTGAAACCAAAAATAGAAATCGTTAGAGCAGGCGCTTTATATGGATAATTGCATGTAACGATCACGGTACCGCTGATTGTACATGACGTTCCCTATTAGTAATTACCACTGACTCTCGGGAGTAATATAATTGAGTTAGTCAAAGCTTACGGCTCTGGGCTGCACTACGTACATGTATCTGCTCGGAACACATAATCTCATAATCATAAAACGATTATGCATTAATGGCTGTTGGAATTTATGGCTCATTAGATTAGGTTAACATTAATCTTACCTGAGTAGATTCTGCGTTTCGTATTGGTACGGCTGCACGCATGAAGTATGGGTTCGTGTACATCGGAATAATTTCAGTACTCAGTCCAACGCAAACACCGAAGTTTTTGATTGCGTGGGATATGCGTGCGCATATTTCTTAACTGCACGTAACTGTTGACAATATGTGACAGAATATAGACCATTAGAAAACACAGCTGACACACAGCTGACACTCAGCTGACACACAGCTGACACACAGCTGACACACAGCTGACACACAGCTGACACTCAGCTGACACACAGCTAACACACAGCTGATACACAGCTGAAACACAGCTGACACACAGCTGACACACAGCTGACACACAGCTGACACACAGCCGGCGGTGTGGAAGTGTTAATGACTATGCGACGCACTTTTAAGAGAAATCGATTTTAATTCACACAATGTGATTCATGCGTTAGACGAATCCCCCGTAACTCATGCATATTATCAACATTTCTCATTTTCCAGCCTATGCCTCTTAGACAAAATCAATTATATACCTATACGAGCGCCTAATAGTACTCTCATATGAAATAACCGAAAGCAACAGCATGTTTGGGTCGCTCTATAGTCATTAATGCGTATGATGATTCATAGCTGAGATCAGCTATCGATTGCACAACATAAATAGAACATCACATCTGTCAACTCAACGCAAAAAGTATGGGCACATCATTGATGTCACTTGCTATATTAGTAGGACAGAAACTATAGACATGTACATAACCCAACTTATTATTATTAATCATATGGGTATTTCATTAAAGTATATAACTGTGCCCCCACACTACAAATTAATGTACTACTGTCAGAGGCGCGAGTCATTCTCTGTATCTCGAACCATTCATCCGGTACTGCTACAAAATATAAAATTTTCGTCGATAATTGATAAATGTGATGCTCCTGAATCAATCAGATGAAATTAATGACCGCAGAATGTCCTGAGCCATATAACCACACATCTGCACCATTATATGACACATACTCCCCTGTGACTGGGAGCTGTATTTACAAAAGAGAGCCCCATTTGCACCCACACATAGTTCCTATGGGAGTGTTGCTTTAATTAACATCCCGTTTCGAAATTAATTGATTCGACATTAGTATTCAGTAAGTCCACCGCTATGTAACACTTGCCAGTTTACAACACCTTCTGCACCGGTTAACCTTTATTTCGATCTACACTTTTGGCCATCACTCTACACTGAAACATTTAATAGTAATAGGTTATTTCATAAGACACGACGCACCTAGTTAAGTTCTCTGCATTGAGTACCAAGTGAATAACTTATGATGAAGAAATGTGGTACACAATTGTGGTAAGAAAATAGCATTTTCCCCATGCCCAATTGGCACTGAAGGATTTACCCGGATAGAGAAACATAAGGGATATATATATATATATATATATATATATATATATATATATATATATATATATATATATAGATATATATATATATATATATATATATATATATATATATATATATATATATATATATATATATATATATATATATATATATATATATTATATATATATATATATATATATATATATATATATATATATATATATATATATATATATATATATGCTTGTTGTCATATTGCGTGGAACAATGATACTTCTTGTAGCCATTTATGGTTCAGAACACCTATGTAATGCAGTGCTGTTTGCATTCCCGTTATATTTGCATGCGTTATTGTCACATAGCATTGACATCAGGCGTTCTGTATTTACCAGTCCTTGTTCTGATGTTGTTCGCCATCATCTGTTGGCTTTTGTGTTTTACATAAAATTTGATATTCATGCTGCCTCAGTAGCTAGTGCAAACATATGACATGCGTTTATATGCCAGAACATTAATGAAACCAAACCTACAATTCACGACCTAAACATTCCCCTCCCCCACTCTACCCTACCCCATACTGTTACCCTCCCCACTCCCTATCCCGAAAACTTGAACAAACAAAAACAAAATAAATCACAAAGAGCTGGCAAGATTCAGATAGATGCCGTAGAAATTTATTCGAATTGACGAATTTGCATCTTGAGTGCATATAGGATATACAATATCAAGTAATAAGAAGCAACAATGAAAAAAACACAGGATTACGTTGATTGATGGCTTCCATTTGCCGTTACAAAACCGCAAGGCCATCGTAGTACCCGCCACGACTAAAAGCACTCTCAACATAACAGCTTGCCTGCTATCATGATTAGTTCTGAAGGGGCCGGGACCATGACCAGCAAATAAGTGGTAAAGGTCACTAAGGCAGCTCTATCGGGCTGTAATGACATGCATTATAGGATTTAATTGATCAACAAAGAGTGGTCAAAGCAACTACGACAGACCGTCGATACCATAGAGCTCTATCGGGTTGTAATGACAATGCAACTAAGACCTGCAAATCCGTGGAGCTCTATCAGGCTGTCGTGACAAGGCAATTAGGACAGGCGTACAAAACTATATAACTGAATCGGGCTGTCGTGCAAAGGCAACTCAGACAAACATACGAAACCATAGAGCTTTATCGGGATGTGGAGACAATTCAACTAAGACAAACCTTCAAAACCATAGAGGTCTATCGGGCTTTCGAGACAAGGCATGTAAGACAGACCTACGAAACCATAGAGCTCTATCAGACTTTTATGACAAGGCAACTAAGACAGTACAACGAACCCAAATATCTCAATCAGGCTGTCATGACACTAAGACAGATCTACGGAACCATTTAACTATATTGGTCTTTTGTTACAAGGCAGCTCAGACAAGCAATGCGCAATCTATTATCATGCGATACCGTTAACGTATTTTCTCTCTTCAGTGTTTATACCATTCCCAATATAAATTGGATAGACAAAGCCATTGCTAATGATCCAAAGTTAGAAACCATTGCCAGTGTGAATAGTTCTTATAGTCGGTGAGAAGCACTGTTCATAAATACGGGTAATCTTGTTGCAAATGAATGTCAATGAATAAAAGCTGGCGACTACAATCACACATTTTAACTCCCCCTACAATGTGTTGCGTTGACCCCTGATTCTCAACGTTTAAGCCTGTATGGTGTGGCAGTTGCGTTACTTGACATATGATTTTCATCAAATTGCATGAAAATTTATTCGCATTGGCAGAAAATAGGCTATAACATCACACGCAATATATAAACAAAAATGGGTATCTACTGTATCCCATAAAATCCAATGCGCCCGAACTCGTACACCATGTATATCGCCTCGCTAATCTGGAAGGCATCGGACCTAACGCAGAGTCCAAACAGGATTAATGAATAAGACGCATATCGCAACAACCAATATTGGATAATTGCTTAATGGATGTTGTATGATGTATTCTACTCGACACACACGTTTACAGTGCTGCCCTATTAATAAACCCTGGCATTTGAATACACCGACGGACCACACGAAATCTGATTAATACCAGCGGCTGAACGGTAATAGTAACGGAAAGAATGTCTCTCCCAATCAACAGCGCTGGCAATGTTTTGTACAATTGTCTAAATCCAGCACTCTCGCGGGCAGAAGAAAATCGGAATAGCATTTGCATTATTTCAAGCTGTATTGGTTAATTAATCCCAGTTCTTATCACTGCATTTAAGATTCATATGATTCTGTTATCTATTGATTGCATCGGTCCTACCTGCGTATGCTTGTAATTTTCATTTTCATAATACACTGTAAGGAGAAGTGTTATCGCTACAGTTCAGCCTCAGATGCTGGATGACAATATTGTCCGCATCGTACACGGCTAGGTTCGAAGCGCCTGAGCCCCACGCCAGTTTCGTAAGCAGCTTAACTTCACAGAAATACGAAGAGACTATTTGCAAACGACAAGTCATCTGTTCCTATTGTACTTTATTTTCGCAAACAAGCATTGAAGTCCACACCTTAATCAGCTGTTGGTCGATAAATAAATGTCGACCAGACAGCATATGTTGATAATGATATCCAAATTGACACTGCAAGTAAATGGTAACGAAAGGCGTGCATCAGCAATGAACACTTTTATCTGTGATTAAAATCACTGACTGGTCTTGGTATGTTATGTGTAGCTATAACGTCATGCATATAAGTGAAGTGCTGCGAAAGTCATTCTTTCTTTATCAATGAATTGTTCTTGATAAAGCGGCGGGAATCACATTGTCGGTGGTATTATGGCCCACGCGACACCCCAAAAACTTGTATCATGACATAAAGTGCGAATCTGGAAGTTCTCTGCAATGGTAGGCAAAGCTAATACCTTAAGGAACTGCAGCGAAACTGTTATAAGTAGGTTAGGCAAAATAGTAGATAACTGCTCACCTTGGGAATTCGCCTAAGTATAGTACTGTGATTCTGCATGTTCAGCACACACACATATACACACAGAGAAGCGGCAGATATTTGTTGGTATTGTAGCTGCGTTTAGTGGGCTAAAGACGCATTATACGAAATACGCAGACGGTAACTTGAATATCATGGATGCATTTTTAGTTATCATAAGCTGTGCCAAACTAACATTATTGAGGGAATGCAATTGCAACACCTAGTTTGGAACAATCTGCAATGCCCATCTGAACTTTAAAAGTGCAATATTTTTTCACCGCGCCTCACTGAGAACATCTTACCAACTAAAACACTTGTTTTACTTACACACACAGAATTGTGCATGGGGAATGGAGCAACAAAGCTGTTTGCTAGCTGTGCCGTTTGCAGTTATATAAATGGGCCAATTGAAACGCTACAAATGGGCCAGTGTGTGATACCTGACCGTAAATATCAATAGTAATGAACATATACATAAATAAAATAACATACATGTGACATAAACAATATGGAACTTGTAATCACGCAAACCATCTTCATCATGCCTAAATTATCAACAAGGTCATACCACATATCTACCTGGTGTATACGCACAAGTTACAATGAAGGATTTTATCTCGAAGAATAATTGTGCTCGCAGGTAGCATTTTTAGCTGTAGAATGAATGCCCCCTTGCCTGCGCATTTGTTGTATTTTGTTACGAAATTATTTCATATGATGTCTTGGTTCCTGTTTTAGCGGATTAACATGTGGGTTGATAGTTTGAAAACATGGCCAATAAAATGATAATTTTTTAAATACAAGAACAAAAGAACCCTAATATATAACTATCAGTACACTCGTTACTTGCCAGATATGATGGCTATTGATGTGGTTACGTTTGTGTTTTCAACAACAAACGCAGCGTCATATTTTGTTTACCGACAGCTGGCTGTCTAATCAACACTGCTCAGCCATTTAGAGCAGTTAAATAATGAAACAGAAAACGAAATAAAGCAGCTACATGATTAAACTGCCATTGCTGCGGAACACTGTATGACTGGTTTATAATTTGCAGTGCTTGTTCAAATATCATGACGTGGTACAATTTCTTCTCTAAGCATATATGAACGTCATGTTAAACTCGGCCTGGCGTACACTCTCCCTGACCGGCTGGACAATCACGACTAACCCCGCTAGCAATACATTCGGCTAAGCCCCACTCATCTCCTATCATCGAATGCTGGTAAATATCAGTAATGATATGTTTGCTTGCTACACAAACGCCGAATTAACATGGCAACTTCTGCAGTTCTGAATGAACAGATGGGTGGTACTAGCTCACACGCACATGTCCATACGACGGTTTTTACATTTTGTGTGGCTGCAATGCGTACGCTGTAGGTATGAACCCACTTTATGCTAAAGGGGCCAGCGTACACGATATTTCTGACCAATATCGCCAATTCAATCTATCGATGGTAGGTTATATCTCTTAAATAATTTGAATTACTTGTTTAGTAGATTACGGCTATTCATCGTTCTGTCTATGCATCACGATATAAATTATTATACTTAATATGATGCTACGAATCACGGACTATGCTCTCTGTGTTGGGTCCCATTCAAGCGAGGCTTTATCGTTCGTTCCCTTGCTTTACTGTTGTCGCAACACAACTAATCACGGCGTCGCCATTCCCTTCGACTGAGATCACCAGGAGTAATGAGTTCGGGACAAAAGGGCTTGTTCACAAGAATACAGCGTTCCAGAATAATCGTTTAGAAATTTGCCTAGTTGTTGATGCAAGAAGAAGTGGGCCACGTGAGACACCTGGACTATTATAAGCACTGAATAATATCAACTTCAGCGCAGACAATGCAGTATCGATTCTAAATAAATCAAATATGTCGTCGCAGTTGTGTCCAATGGTAACTATTTTCAATGTTTCATTCCGATTAAAGTCTGAGCATAGACCGTGCCTGTGAGTAATGCCTCGGTGGGGAAGGTGTCACCGATAATCAACAAGGCTCTCAGAACTGTACACAGTTATCCAATCGTTTTCCAAGGTTAAAGTTTCCGTGCAGCTTGATTCTTGGGGAGCCCGTCTTTGGAGAAGAATATGGAAAACACGGAGCATTGTTTGCCAAAATTTGGAGGTGGAATCAAGCGTGCGTTGACTTACCAATAAAATAAATGCAGTTGTAAACAGTTATTTGAACGGCAAGCTGAAAAATAAAATAATAATAGTCAGTGTGGTGCTTACGCCGTTATGTCATCTAGTTATTAACAAATAAATCATTGCGATCAATAACAGGGCCAAAATATAAAGTTATGTTTACAATCATTAATATATAAATATGCAACACAGGCTAAGAATGATGATATTTTGTGCCTGAACGTGTCTGGAAATATTTTACAGAACAACATGTAGAAGACACGTTGCATATCCTCAATCCATCTGACTGAACGAATGGCGTCATTGATTAGAGCAAGGAGACTTCCAATTTACTACCAGTCGAATACATGCACGCGTTTAGTTATCACAAACAGCAATCCTACTTGAGGTTTTCGAATGAGTCAAATTATGCGATAATGAATTATGTCACCACAACTAACGTCGTCTTCATTGTTATGTGAATTATAGAATAATTATCGGCCGAATCACAAGCTCTCAAGAGCTTGGATTGGACACGCGTATTATTTAACACACATTGCATGAATTGACTTCAATTGTCTTTCTATAGCGGCATCAAATGTATCATAATTATAAAAGCTAAATGCGTTGCTTTTTCTGGATTTTTATTATCAGGTAATGGAATAATATCTTGAGTCAATGTTGAAATGGCCTTTCGTCTTAATATTGTTTCATGCAGGATAGACGGTGTCAGCCTGCATTTGCAATTCTCATGCAACACGCGCATTAATGATGGCGACCTTGTCATGAACCACACTTATGTCCAGCAGTATGGCAATGATATGTAAACTGTATCAGTGCTAGTGTACGCAAAGTACAATTACAGTTCGACACAGTTGCGTTTCTAGGTAACAATAACCACTGCAATACTAATTGCGAGGTAAGCATGCCAGATTGTATGATACATCTACTGTAAGATGTTGTGACAGGGGTTGGCGTGCCAATTGAATCGAGGATGATTGTTTCACCACATATACAACCGTTAATAATGCTGACTTGACCTTATGGATTAAGCAAAATGTACACAAACATGTACACACAGCTGTACACAAACATGGGTTGTCTTACACAGGTACGCAGCGTCTTACAGCCCTTATATTTGTTCAAGCTGAATAATTGGATACGATTATGAAGAGAGTAGTTCCCACGACAAATTACCTTATTCTATATTACTTCATTTTTGCGCAATAGCATTGCAATCAACCTTGATATTCGTCTACTATGACAGGTGTCATAATAAACTCCATCGCGAATGGTGATTGGATCGTCTTTTTGACACCTATATATCTAGTTCACAAAGTAATCGACGATCTGGAGGTGATTAAACCTTTAATTCCAGAAGGCAAAGCAACTCTAATCTAAGTTCATTGTAACTATTGACCAAGTACGCATTATTAATGCTGCTGCTACATACAAGCTCCAGTAATATAGAGTGTTTGGGAAAGGGAAATTGTAATTATCCAATACAATTTGTTCTATTAAATTTGAGTAAATGTTCTTTAGCACACTTCTTGATCCAAGATCAATGAGTCAGTATCGCCAATATATATTGCAAAAGTCAACAATCCGTGTCAGTTTAACCTTCAGAAATTGATCTCTTTCGCATCATTAAGGACATATGTTCTCTGCCTGAAATAATTCAGGCAGAACTAATCAGTACTGACACTAACAAAACCTTAGCTGTAATGTTAGTAACAACGCTGTGCTGAATTCAAATTCATTGCCTGATTATCTCTACTATATTGCAATGCCTACCACAGTATTTCTATTGCACAGCCTGTTTGGTAAAACGGAGTGCAATATATGAACTAACGGAGCCACACATCATCACTCATGTACAGCAAAACATATATTACTGGGCAACTGTTCTGCGTTGTGATCTATCATTCCGTCGGAAATAGATTGTGATTTATGAGCTCAATTAGTGTTTATTGCTTTCGCCAATGTCCGCCATTTGGCAATACCACATTGTTCGGGCAGTGTAACCTATACATAAAAACCATTCATTTCAGCAAGTCACGTGGTAATGCGGTGGCACGTCCCGGTGATAATTAGCATCGTACTCCCAATTACCGCATATCAATAAATAAGAGGAAGCGTAGGGACCTAGGTCTCATTATGAATTCACAATTAGATGTCTTTAGCACGCAACGCAGGTCTCCTGATATCAACAGCATTGTACAGTGATAATAGCTGATGACTGCAGTGGCGTATTGCTCAACCACAAACTGCATCTGAGTATGTGCAGGTGTTCGATTGGATTATTTCTAAACACAAACGTTAAATAGTTATATAATATCTATCGCAGTGTTGACGTTTTGTTGTATACAACAAACATATCATAAGTATTCACTACCCCTGCCATATTGTAATGCGTGCAGCACAATTATGCCTGCCACAAGTAAGAATTCGTTCGCGTTATGTCGGTCCCTAAAGCCCACACAACCTGCATTGAAATACACATCTAAATTCATCTGATAATAGCACTCTTTCCCCGAGATTAACTGGTTCAGGAAACAGTTGGACAAACAAAGTATCTCATAGCATTCAATGTCTGTGCAAACTGCGTCATCACACATTATTTACCTTATGAGCAATAATATTGTATATCAAGTATTGTATATTGTGGATGTATTTTATACTTTGCTCATAGCCATCTGAGCGTCATTTCTTAGTGTGGCTATTATCAAATGTTAGGCTTAGTTTGTCATTTCCTGTTGCAGTATATATTAGGCCTCACCCCGAAACATTGTTCAGATGATTAAAGGATACAAAATCTTATCGCGATCACATATAGCAGATCATAGCAGATTATAAATTATACCTATGGTCTCAGGTATGGTGTCCACCTAAGAACTCTTACTTTATTATGATTACGGTTTTCTGTTTGTAAATGGGTAGCATACTTATTGCTGATCACTGGATCATGGCTTACTAGGCTTAATGTACGACAAGATATTTGACAACCCAGCAAAATGGAAGCGAACATTTCTATGCCCTTTGACAGGATCGCTACAGAGCCGGTCCAGCAAACAATGACAGAGGCTATGTATCTTTATAAATGTTTCGGACAACTTTTAATCAGAAATAACCCAAGATTATAATGCGGATTAATGGCAACGTATCAAGACATAAGTTTCACATGAGAAGGCGGATTTTTTTTCAATTAAAGGAATGCTCCAAATATTTAAATCTATTTTTTTATATCGGTTGCTCGATACTAATAAAAGAAACCAATATGGCCCATCAGCAGTTCACTTCCCTCATGGGACTATACATACAACATTCTCCACACCGCCACCGCAAATCCTGAACCTTTTCAGAATGATTCGAAACATCTCTTCTATAAACTTCTGTGAACGTTCGCGAATAGCAGCACGTGAATTCATTATTAATTTAAACAGTAAGTTCAAATAGTGAAAGCGGATTTTTTTCAAATTAAAGGCTCATGCATCGACCAAATATTTAAATCTATTTTTTTTTCGACATATCGGTTTGCTCGATTGAGACTATAAGTACTATAAAAGAAACAATATGGCCCATCATAAAGGGAGGGTGGATAGATACGATAGCAGTCAGTCACTTCCGCATGGGACTATACATACACTGTACATTCTAACACCGCAAGCAACCTGACCTGTTTCAGAATGAAGCATTATTAAAAAAAGATTCCCCTTTAAAGAATTATTTACATTTTATCATGAATTTGCATTCATTGAAACGAGTGGGAACTAGATTCGGCAGGCATGCCATCGGCAAGTCTTCCAATGCCAAGCAATCGGGTCTGTGATTGCGCCTTGTTACGAAACCCTATGCGCAGCACACGTTTACGATAGATGTCAGCGAGGGGAGTTGGTAACGCGCACTATTTTTCGATAGATGTCACAAGCTACAGCCCCTTAGATGTTTTGATATGACCCCTTAGCAGATGTTTTGACATGACCCCTTAACCAAGTCAATAAAAAGCCGAGGGAATGGCACTAAGCCGGTCTCAGTGGCTTGGTGGTTTACTGTTTTGCCTTTTGATCCACAGGCTGTGGGTTCGACTTCAAGGTGTGACAACCTGACTCGTGACTCGGATGATCACGTAGAAATGGTGGTCACATCTTTGAAAAGGGATGTAAAAGATCCTTTGAGGACGACGTGCTCCGTAGCAGTGACCAGTTTAGAGTAATTTACTCAATTGTAGTCGTACATAGCTTAGTTGCACACAAACACACACAGCACGGCCGTTACTTGGTCGATTACGTAAGGTTAGACTTCTTTGAAGTTGGCACAAGCTAAATACGAATATGTTTCGATGCACACAAACACACACACACACGCACGTTACTGGTCGATTACGTAAGGTTAGGACTTCTTTGAGTTGGCACAAGCGCCAACGGCATGTCTTCCAACGGCAAGCCTGGACGACCAGCACGGTACCAACATAACACAAACGGTACTCTAAACAATATATATATATATATATATATATATATATATATATATATATTTTTATATTTATATATATGTATATTATATATATATATATATATATATATATATCTGTATGTCTGTATCTCTCTATATGTATCTATAACATGTATCTATCTCTATCTCTCTATCTCTCTATTTATATCTCTCTTTTATTTCTTTCTCTCTCTATGTCTATCTGTATATATATCGTATATTTATATATATCTCTATATATATGTATGTATATCTATATATGCATGCATATATATATCTGTATAGATGTATATTTACATATATGTGTATATATCTCCCTATATATCTATATATATCTCTATATCCCTCTCTGCCTCTCTCTCTATCGCTCTAGATATCTATATCTCTCTCTCTCTCTCTATATATATATATCTCTATATATATATCCCTCTATATATATAATTATATATATATACGTATCCTAAAACACACACACACTTATAGGTTTGGCCTACTTAGAGTTGGCACATGCGCCAACGGCATGTCTTCCAACGACAAGCCTGGACGACCAGCA
Source organism: Urechis unicinctus (assembly GCA_034190875.2). Taxonomy (NCBI): domain Eukaryota; kingdom Metazoa; phylum Annelida; class Polychaeta; order Xenopneusta; family Urechidae; genus Urechis; species Urechis unicinctus. The sequence goes on along the minus strand of CM067354.1, from coordinate 42,796,229 downwards.
ATACGGTACCAACAATATACATGTATTTATATACATATATTTATTCTTATATTCATATATATGTGTATATGTATAGTTATATATATAAATGTATGTATATATGTATATTAGCACGAACGCGACCTTTAGTGGACAAACCGCCAACCTTTTGTAGACTTTGGTCAACGAAAGGATATACCAGTATGTCCACATAAAGTCAACGCTCATTTCCGTCCAAAATAATTGAAAATATTTTGGTTTGACCATTCGAATGTGACAGTCTAGTCTTAGTAACGTACACAAATAATCTTTCCCGCGTGATTTCTTTGGATTATGGATATAATAGCGAAATAAAATTTTAACAACTAACCATTCGTTGACATAACACGCACACCTCAATATCTTCCATACAACCGCATATACTTCAATCCAAATTTCCTTCCCGCTTTACCGAAAAACTCTATTTTTTCTCCTTTTTCATTGATCTACAACATTGAATTCGATCGCGAAATTCTTTTTGCAACAATGTTATTGTTTCTCTAATTTTTCTAATCCATGATGACTGAAAATGATTAAAATTTTCAGTATTCCGCAAATATTCAAATATATATGGGCACGAAAGGTTGGATTTATATAATGTCTTAACCCTTCGTGGACGACTCTTTGACAAAAAGTATATACGAGCAATAAAAAGTGAATAATTATAATTTTAAACATACTAACCATTGACATTTATATGTATACATGTCTATATACATATATGTTTTTATATATAGTATATCCGATCGATAATAAGTAAACCCAAAGATATGTATGTATATATATATATATATAATAATATATATTATTAGAATATATATAATATGTTTGATATCTCTCTGAAAGTGAGAAATGCCGCCGGTCGATTACGTAAGGTTTAGCCTGTTTTGACATGACCACCTACCCAAGTCAATGCAAAACCCAGCCAAGGCTCTGGTCGATTACGTAAGGTTTGGCCTACTTAAACACGAACTGCTGTTAGCCTGCCGCTAAGCTGCTGCAGTAGAAAACTTGAAACTAATCGTCCTTTTTACTGTTTTTTGTTACTGTGAATGCTAAAAATACTGTTACAATCATTATCACGAGGCCAAGTTCTAAATACTGACAAATTTCATGTCCGTAAATACAGCCGTTTTCAGAGATATCAGCGAGGAGAGAACTCGTAGCAAAAATCGCGATAGGTACTCTAAAATACATGTCATTATACAAAGTACAAAAGGTGAAAACAAGTATTTTTTTCGCCTATTCCATGCTACGATAATTGCTTGTTACAACCATATAACTCAAATGTTCGTAACTGCAGTAGTTATGGAGGAGATAGTTACAGAAAATGGGGGAAAAAATCGACGAAAAATCAATCCCATAAGCCTCCAACACTGCGCATGCGCGTCAAACTGGATCGCCAGTTGTGTCTCAACTTGATCTATCATTCCCCAAAATTCCATGTTGCTATGTTTAACCGTTCCGGAGAAAAGCCTGAAAAACCTTGACTGGAAAAAAAAAAAAAAAAAAAAAAAAAAAAAAAATACTGGCTATCGTTGGAAGACATAATAAGTACCAACAACACAATGGCGCCCTCCAAAGCTCAATGCTTTGCTATCAATTCTGTTCGCAAAACACGGCTCTGAGCCCTGTTTACAGAAAGCTACGAATGAATTGCTGCAGTGATTGCATTTTTTTACCAGCCAATAACAATACCCATTCCAAGCACGGTTACAATGAAATGACGAAAATCAAGAAATAGCGACGTGGTGCTTGGGTAAACGAATACAATAAACGAGCAAATAATGCATTAACTCCTTAGCAATTTTGACATGAAATCGTGTCTGCCGCTATGACTGGTTTTTTCTAGATATTTATAAGAAAAGGGTAGTCGAGCCTTACTATGACTTGTAAATACACATAGTCTATGCTAAGTAATCGCTGGGATAAACTGGATTGCTTAACGCTGAGGTTGTTGCGTCATTAATCATAAATGCACGTAGTTTTGAACCTCTGTAGTTTGGTATTATGACGTGCTACATGGCAGAATAGACATTATAGTCAAGTGTAACTCTCTGACTACTAAATCAACAATACCACCATCCTTAAACTTTCACCAGGTCTTTGCATATTGATGCATGTTATCCAGACTGCGGAATGATCCCTTGCGAGTTCGCTTGCTGAGTTTGCCAAACACTTGACAGCTCTATGCCAGTAGCATTATATACACGCCACTAATGATGCTTTTGCTTTTGTTCCGATATATTGGACTCCTTGAAGTCCTCACTCGGTGTGTAGAACACTATGTTAGTCATACCGGATCAAACCTCGTAACCGTACAGTGCTTTAAACAAGTGAATAATATAACAGGTCTGTTCAGATATTTTAATGCCTATGGTGACCTAGGAATATCGCCTGGACAATCTTTATATCACATAACTCATGCTGTTTTTGATATGTTAGAAGTCATAAGTTAACTCGGTGACTACACATTACTTCTGTCTGTAGACGTAATCTGCTCATTTAGACCACTCAAAGCGAGCTCACATGGCTATATAAATGTCCAAGTCATTCACGATTTTATGGTCGACTTCTTTATTAGTGCACCTGCTCTCTGCTATATACGTAACAGGTCTATACATGCTTAACATTTCTCCAATGTATATAATTGCGACCGAAACATCCGTATGCTACAGACTCGAGCTTTAAGGCGATGATACTACACGTAACCGATCGGATCGCACTCTATATCAGATTGATCAAACACTCAATAATTTTCCTGTTGCATTCTGATAATTGGCATTGGAATACCTACCACCTGTTTCTAAAAGTAGCCAGAAAATATTCAATATTACTGCTTACGCACATCTTCTTCGAAAGCAATTGGTTCGTGCAACAGAACATCATGATTGGTCACCTAAAGTCGCTACTGCTAAAAGCACTTAGTATTCAAGGCCAAAGTAGACAGGTAGACAATAACAATATTTGGTCCAACATTAAGCTTGTTCAATATTTGTAAATGAGGTATATGTTTTGAGCAAAATATGCATATTCTGTTTTGCATTTGCATTGATCAAATGGATCTTATGAATTTAACGCATGCATTCCAAATTCCTGATAACCTAAGCATGCTTGAAAATCACGCGTGATTATGCATCCGATTGCTAAACACCAATAGTGTTTATACGCGTACAAATGCTCTGTTTATTAGCTTTATTGCAAGTTCTGTAATAAAATAGGTGGTTTATGTATGAAATTCATAATTAGAAGGCACGCGGCAACATTTCAAATAGTTGGCCCAGCAACGGATTCAAATAGAATCTCACGTGAAGACGCTATAACCCATGTTCGACTTTTTCTATTATATTGCAGTTTGAATAACAGAGCCAATTGCAGTCATTGACGTTATGTCACAGGTGTACCATGGATCGGTGGTATATATATATCGGTGTACATATAATTTTTTAACACTATTGCTGTAGATATCGGGGTACAGCTATTGCAGTAGGCCCCCACTCAAAAACAAACTTCCCTTGCTGTGCTGCCATGAAATTTCATTTATCATAAGCGCTCATGCTGCTATATAACCCACACCAACCGGTGGTCCTGGAACTGCAACCAGCAGAAGCAAGGAGTAAAGGATAAATCGGCTTGTATTTATTATTCCAGTTAGATGTTGTAATATTAAAAAAACGTAATAAAGAATATGTGCTTTTGCGACACAGACCTCATTCAGATGGCGCACATTACTTGTGAAAGCCCAATAAAAAACAATGATAAATGGTATTGTGATCAATAATTTACGGTCGTTATTCAGTTTGATATGTTGTTATTTGTTGATATTATCAAATACTTACAATATCCGGTCTCGGTGTAACATAGATGTATTTATTCGATGACAAGGCTACTCAGGGATGCTACGAGTTATTGTAGGTTGCTGTAACACAGCACCGCTACATTAAGAGTCATAATTAAATAGCCCCATATCATTGGATGATGTCAGGACATTAGATGGTAATCCAGATAATCTGTGCAAGTTCACACCGAAACACCGAGGACATCAATTATGATCGTCATTGTGGCATGAAATGACATTAGGTGGTATTCCAGATCATCTATGCACGTTCACACCGACACATTGAGGATATCGGTTATGATAATTATTGTGTCATAAAAAGTTTCCTTACAAGACCGTAAAAAACGTCAAACAGCAAATCATCGTTTAATAGTTCGGGACAACATTGAATATATGATGCTTCAAATTATCAATGTACGATGAAAATGGAACAAATGCATCCCCATGTTTAATCTGCATGGAATGTTTCTGTCATAATGTGTTGATGAAACTGTACCTTTTATGTGCACTTAAACGTTGAAACGCAAGCCTACAAGCGAGGCTGATCTAAGTTATTGACAAATGTACGGGCTACAGAAATCAGACAATGGCTGTGAAGTAATGTGAAAACATATGCTTGCAAACAATTTGCGAAAGGATGGTCAAGGGTGTCAAGCAGTAATATAGTTTCCGCATGTTCGTGTTTGCAGTCCTATCGAGGTAACGATTCTTTTATAAGTTGTTCATCCGTTGTTTTGCGTTTGTAAATGTGGTTTTATGAATTGGATCTGACTGATAAAGGATGCCAACAATTTTACTGGCGTGTTACAAATTCTCTTTACAAGATGTGTGTATCTTATCAATCCGAACCGTCACTGTCTTCATCTCGTTACCGATTATCGCGCGCTAAAGTATCTACAGCAAACCTTCATACAACTGCGATCAGCTAGATTAATGAGCTCTGAATGATATCGAGTATCACAAGGTTTTGAAATACAAAATGCTTATATCAATTGATCTATACTTTCCAGGATGATATATACAGAGTAAAGGAATTGAATTGAAATATCTTTGGGACCTGAACGCACACGTCGGTGATTACATGATCGGAAATCTTAATATGATAAATGTGCGGATACATTGATCGTGAAATGGGATTCCATGCAATTGTAAATAATGGTAGGAAAAGATCACTGATATTGCAAAAGGGTTTAGAAAAGAAGGTGGGCTGGAGGGACAAAGAAGAGACAGCCGAGTGAAGCGAGTCCAGGTTCAGCGGAGAGTGACCACGAGAGACAGCGCGCGGATATAAACGACTTAGAAAGTCGTAAACCCTGCGGGAGAGAGCTGAGACAGGAAAAGGGCGCGCGATGAAGGCGAACGCAAAGAGCGCCAGATGGCGAGAAATGCTAGGAATGAAAGGGGCTAATTACATTCTATTAAATATTCATTAGCACGATAATGTCCGCACCTGTTCTGGCCTTAAAAGACCCTGTAGTTACCCAATCTCATTTGGCACAGAACATAGAGACATGTTGGATGAGTTTCTAGAGCGATACTTGTATTTATAATAAGAGGTCAAGAATTTTGGACCTTGGCGTTAACTTGTAAATCCTATATGTTATTCTGTAGGTCTTGTTGAGGAAGTGGAATATGTGCTTGAAAGTCAAGTTAATATTTGCTGCTGATAAAGCCTGTCCCTTGTGTTTATGAATGTTTGAGGTATTTACTTCCGCGGCACAGATGTATTTTGCAGTATGATCTGTTAATTGTCAAATAGCAATCAATTGCGTTTCTGTTCATGTGTCTTGTGGTGATGTATTTCGCTATAGAGATAGTATTCACACTGATCATGTTCATGGTATTTGGCAACGACAGAAAACGCACTAACCAGTGTAAACTGCGAATAAAGATAACATTATTCACCTATCGTATACATGTTGATATATTATAAATCTATTGGTTTGCATATTATTTTAATGATCAATGGTATGATGGATTTATTTAGCAATCAATCAATTGTTTTGTATTGTTGGTTGAATCAAAAGCAGTCGATGCATTAGCATTTAATGCTATTATGTTGAATAAGTTTGACCCTAGCTACATATATATGCGAACCTGCGCGCACCAGTAAGATGTTCACAGATGAACGCAATGGTTTGCTTCTAGCTCCAAGAAGTACCACTCATCTACATTATTCATGGATCCAGCGGCGGGAAGCAGATGTTTGCATTTATTGAATGTCGTAAAGCGAACACTAACATGATCATTAACGTCGACAGCATGATACGTTGTCCAGCAGAGGGGTGCCCAATAGGCTGCTATAACGGAAATGGACTGGAGCATTTATGGCAAAATGATACACAATTCAATAGAAATGGGTAATATTACAGACAACGAATTCATTCGTTGAAGCTCGACGTACAAGGTGGACTATATGCAGTGACATGCCAACGCCCAATATGTTTTTTTGAAGTAAAGACCGCCCAACAGGTTGCAGGTACATTGTCTTTATTAGGTTATATAGTTAAAACGCTCCCTTACTCTCCTTCTAGTGTCTGCTCAATGGCATAGCGGATATACTTAAAAGCGAATAACGTACATGCTATTTATATGGCTCAACTTAAAGCAAGCCACATATGCGCGCAAAAGTAGAGGATCTTACACACGTGTGCATCAATGTTATATCGGAAAGCTCATCCAGCCATGTGATCTCGCAATAAAGACAAAGTTTAAAAACCAGTAGTCTGTTCCCTTGGCAACAATTGAAGACTTCATCACGCAGCCCATCGCTAATGGCGTGTTAACATCTCACAATGCTAAGGTAGCTACATCATGTTGAACTGATGCTCAAATTACAATCATCAAATAACTGCCGAGTTAGCCATGACCGTGTTGGCAATATCGACATTCATTGTACACAAGATGTAGTTCTGACTTGATGATGCCAAGATTAGGTTATCAATCATGCAGAAGTAATTGACCTCTAAAGAGCATGTAGTGAAGCAGCATTGATACCTTATGCACGACATTGTACAATAACATTCATTGAGCATCGATTATTGCGCATGAATTTGACAGGACGGTTCAAGAGTTGCATTAATATGAGTAGTAAAGACAAGAGCATTAGCATGAGGCTGCCGATGTATTATATCTAATTCCACCCCATTTGGTGCGAGTGACCACGGTTGTTTGGGATCTTGAGCATAAACAAAAGCAAACTCCACACTTGGTCAAGCACATATTGTTTGTCATGTAAAATGAATGATAGGTACAATCCATTGACGCAAACATCAGACTATCCACTGATGCAATAAAGACTGGTTTTGCGCAAGGTGTATCAGCTGCTGGTAAGTTCGTAAGCTCATTTCGTATCTTTGCTTCGCATTAATCTCCCATGCTATACGATTTAAGACCGCATAGCCAGTCGCTTCGTAAAGATACCGCTCTTGGGTTGCTGTTCGCTTCTTCCCATTTCAAATTATTTACAACGCATGAGCATTTATATAGGAGGTCGAAATATCAATCCCATTTCATGATACGATGCAGAGCTGTATTCCAAATATTTACACCCACCGCCAACCAGAGCATATAATGAAATGCGTAAAACAATTTCTTGACACTCAAAGTACTATGAAGCGCCTCACTCCGTGCACTGTTTCTCGGAGTCCTAAGGCCTTATCACCATGCGCTCATTTATCCTGCTTATAGCAGCACAGTGCACGTCATGAACAGTAAGTGATTTGAAGTTATCACTGCATAAACATATGTGGTACACATGAGCAGAAGCAATATGGCAAAGTGATGTATAGTGGTGAACGGCGCAGCTTCAAGAAGTATGAGGTTTTAAATGTATTGCTCTACTACTCTCAATCTTACAGAATATGCACTTTGTAAACGATTTAATAATCAACACTTTTCGATCGGGCATCGGACTCAATTCAAATTTACAAATATCACATTATTTGTTAGTGTGTGATCTACAGGAAAAGGCGTCGTGTATTAATGCAACAGTAAAATTGAGCATACTCGTGTACAGAACTTGCTGTGAACCAATGAACATGGATTGAGTATCGATAATTTATTTAGCGAGCCCCGAAAAATTGTTTTGCAACATTCCAATGATCGAATTATTTATAGTTCAAGTACATTCCTGGCAATATATGATTGCAAATGAACGATCCCTAGCCCGCTGCTCAGCTTCTAGTTATGTCACTTATGTACATTGTACATGGATGCGGCAGCAACAGGCGGATCTTTAATGGAGACGCATATTGCTACTACCGACGTCATTAATAGACCCATACCGGGACAGGATCTTTATGTGGTGACTGTTACCCAGAAACCTGCTCCCTTCTCTATTACCCTCGGAGTGGGATTGAGATGAACGTGGGTGTGAAGTGTACTTCGAATAACAAAATCAGCTGTGCTGTATATATATATATATATATATATATATATATATATATATATATATATATATATATATATATATATATATATATATATATATATATATATATATATATATATATATATATATATATATATAAATATATATATATATATATATATATATATATATATATACATTTAGATAGTCGCTATCGTATTTGAAGCAGCTAAAGTGCAGTATGTGAGATCAGCGAAATGAAAGGGTAAAGGTTTGTGCTTTTGAGCTTACTAGCTTGTTCATTTTGTTCTCACAATTTAATTTGCGATTCCTTATGTCATACCGTGCGAAACATTTGCATATTGTATCGAAATAGCATAGTGTGTCTGTGTCAACTGTTTGGATGATGTCAACTTATAATAATGAAGAGTGCTACAGTTTTACATATTTTGATTAACTAAGCATTCTATATATATTTAAATGATATGCCATCACCTGTTAGGTGTGGTAGATGTGACAGCGGAACAATCTTAAATTGATACTTCTTAATTTCACATTGTTTCCGTGCATTTTACACATAATATTTAAACAGATTAATATTGACATACCTTGAGCACCTTGACAACAGGACGTCATTCATTGTGTCTGATAGGATCCGGAATATCTATTAATGGTCATTACAATGATGAATTTATGGTTCACCTCTGGGGCAGTTCGCTGGTTATCTGACACCTCTAGACATGTTTTGAGTTTATTATGTCGCATTTTATCTGGCCTGAAATATAATCAGCATATAGTCATGATAAACATGTATTAGAATGAAAGGATTGACCTGTGTTTTTGCGAGTTTGAGGCTATTACTAAATACAACTTGTATGTGTTTTTTAATGACGTAAGGTAAGATGGTGGATGCTATTACTGACCTTTGCAAACACTTTCTGATAAAATAAGAGTGCTGTCAATTATCAACCGATGTCGCTACTCTGTATTGCCATCACATAGTAACGTCACAACTCCGACCACTTTTAGACACAATGGGTACCCATTTCTTACAAAGACGTCGTGACCATTCCAAACTAGATGTTTGTATCAAGTAGCAGTTGAACAATTATATAAACCGTGATATATGACAGTCTTTTACCCTAAATCCTAGTCCAACAATCAATTGAAATCGATATGATTGGTGTAGTAATGATACTTTCCTCGAAAGTTCATTTTATGTAGTATCGTGCTACTACTTGCAGGTGGTTTATTGCTGTTATTTATCCTGCCTCCTAGTTTCTATTTGCATCCCATCTGCCTCATGGTTCACAGGGAAAAATATCATTGGCAAATTGCAAATTGTTCTTTGTTACAGCATAACAGTAGCGTTATTATTATTATTATCATTATTATTGAAAACATCTTTCAGTGTGATTTCCCGTGATTTCAGTTTTGAAAATGTTTTTACAGGTTACATTCCATGATCACTATTGCCAAAAGGACATATCTGGGGTAAAGAGTTGTTCTCCCTACAGAGGAATGGTGGGGAGGTGGAGGGAGCTATGATGAATTGCTTGAATAACTAAACACACATAGCCGAATATTCAGAGGAATTAATAAAGATTTATTAACACAACCACCCAAGCGGTAATGGAAGAACCGAGCGAGAAATGTATGTGCTCTTTCCAGGTTTGCATATTTTCATTATCGCTGACTTCTGCGGTGTTTACAAGCATGCAATCGAGTCTCCGTGATAAGTAGATTTTGGTGCTTGTTAAACGAAAAGTTATTCTCAAGGACCTCTCTCAACAGTGCTGCAACCACAAGGAGTACGCTTGAATCGAGTTCCGTGAGATAAAATATTTGCATTGCGTGCCACGTCGCACAGCATCACCAATTGCCTTTCTTACCACAACTGCGATGCATTATGTCAGCTTATTCAATTATTCTCATAGAGTCATTGATGCTATTGAATAATATTTACTAGCAGCCGCCAAAGAACGATATGATGGAGCCTTCAATTGTTGTACAGGACAAAGGCAACTGGCGATGGATCTTTGTCTTCACTGTTAGTTTGTATAGCTGGAAGAACATCTGATTTACCGTTGATACAAACAGACGTAAGATCTTTTGCTTTAGCGGGTATATGCGACTTGCTTAGAATTAAGTACATTGCTTAAAAAGCCGAAAATGCAAAAAAAAACCAATGAGATGGTTTGTACTTCTTATGTGTTATGATACAATCGCTTAGTTATAAAGCAGCTACCTGATGGAGAGTTATAGATAATTATTATACCGAACAAGGGCAATGCACTGCTGTTGCTTCAAAAACATGTGAAGCTTTGTCATTTGACAGCATATAGTCAGCCTTGTTTGTCGACCTCCACTGAAGGAATCCATTGTATTTTGTTGTCGTAACATATGGATATAAGAATCAAGGATTCCACTTAAAGCAAGACAAACTTTTATGTTGTCTGCAATGTTTCCATTGTATAACAAATTGCAAAATATGCAAGAGACGTACCTTTACGAAATATCCATGTCGCATAACCAAAATATAAACTATACCGTATAAGCGAACAAAACAACTGCTGTGTTTGATTGATGCTCCACCCTCACCCCCTTCCATTCCAAAGAGTATTGGAACAAGCAGCGGTATCCATTATGCAGAGATATCGCTGGGTCAGCATTTGCACGGCACCCCTGTGCCGAGCCATGTCTCTTAATGTCGACGGTAATGACCATGCTAGTCAACGCTATATAACGCTCACTATGAGCAAACATCTGCTACCTGCTACTGCATCCATCAATAATTTTGAAGAATGCAAGACGTGAATCATTCTGTTCATTGTTTGGTATAAGAGTGGTGACCGCAGATTTGTAGATACTTACAGCAAGTGTAAAATATATTAAACATTATAGCATTAAGCTCAATGCCAGGTGTATATTATGTGCATTTGTTTTCAGATAAACTTGCCATCGGTAGCTCAAAGACCACTTTCCAAATACAGTGCCTTGGTTATTCGAATAACAACGTATATAATCTGTACAAGTAAACTCGTACTCACAAGATGAATGTATGTTAGAAAAGATAACTGATTCATCGTTGGTATTGGAATACACAAGTCCGAACATGCGTGGCGAGTTGTATGGGATTGAAGAAGATTAAATTTCAATGATCGATCTATATAAATCTACTTAGATACAAGACGGAACAACATGTCATGTCTCAATGCTATTTTAGCAGTTTCGTTCTACTGCGCTTATCGGTAAGCTGTTGATCATTCATTATTCTATGGGATCGCCGGTCGAGATTTTCGCAGTTGGAAGAACAGATCATGATTTAGCACGGTGTCCCATCACGTCTACATTGACACCATCGAAGTGTCCCCAAGCAGCTACAAAAGGTGATAACCGAAAATTGCATTTCCCTTTCTTTAGTAAATTACCTTCTCAGGGTCACTCTCGTTCTGTGATGCAAGTATAGGCTAGAATACGGTCTCTTTGATCGATCACAAGTGGTTCAACTTATGATGTGATTTGGGACTTACATGAAACTGTTGCGACGCAGTGGCTGCTATGATGACGCACCTAATACGTATCAGATGGTTGTATATTATATTGGCCAGCTCAACCAATGATCGGTGTTGTCAACATGATAAAGACAGTGCTGTCAAACTGACCCCACCCAGCACAAAAGGAAATGAACGCTGACATATGCATAATTCTAATTGAATCGGACAACCGCACTGTGTAGTTGGTGTACATTTTTAATGTAGAATTTATGCTTTAGCTATTTGTGTGTTTACTTATGCAACGCCTATTTCCAATGAACATGGACCACAATGAACCACGAAAAAACCCATTATGCACTGTACATTGGCCAGCAGTTTGCAGACCATGCTCCGTTTGAAGTAGTATTTATCAGACGTACTCAAAATATGGTCTATAACCGCGAATCCAAAAGTAATGTGTATATCTGACGCACAATTATTTTTCTATATATCGGTTTCATATTTTCTGCACAGGTCATTATGTTTAAGCATACAAATCTATCATAGCGCAGAAAATAAACCATTGTGTTTTCGATATAAACCAATCATTTATAAATCAAAATTGACTAAATATAGTAATTTTAGGGCTTTCTATTGAAATGGCACGCGCAATTGGTTAAGAGCCATAAACAAAAGTGGTTGTGATATAAATAGCAGAGGTCCGCGTGGCAGCTTTTGGAAGGGCAGAGCAATTCACATTAAGTGTCGCTTGAAGTTATCGATGGCCATTTAATAGCCTCAAGTTAGCCTAATCGGTACTGTTACTGCAGAGGTAGTCTGAATATGCAGACGCACAGTGCAATTACCAATTACCTATATTGGCCATTTCTCGTATTTATGACAGCTTTGATGATGGGCTTTACCGGTCCCTCGAACACCCTGACACAAACTCAAGCTACCAGTAATGGGCGCGCTTTGAATACAATGCATAATTGTCGGTTTTTAAGAAAATATTTGTACCGCTGCATTGTCGCTATATTATTGTCCAAACGCACAACCGTATACAGAATGTAGCAGGTTCGTGTGGTTTTCCGGTATAAATCTTCACTCGGTTATCGGGCAAGCAACATCCTGAAGGCAATGGCGTGTGTGGTGACTCTGCAAGTGCTCTAATTACACGGAGATGGGAATAGTGACGCAAGGGAAAATTCAGTATTGTAAGCGACAGTCTGTTTTGTTGCACTGTATACGAAATATAGCGTAGAAAGAAAACGCTATTCTTAATAGTGAAATGATACGGGAAGTATCACGTTATTACATATTGCAAAGATACGACGTTTACACAATACGACGAGAACGGAATTTGTGGTCAGCAAGCATGGAATTAATGGAGCATATTTAGTATTAGGATGCGAAATATGGCTCAGAGAAAGAATCGTTCATTTAACGGCATGTGAACATTTACAAATGTTTTGAGGGCACTGATAGTTGTTGAATGTTGTTTTGGCGATCCAGTGATGGTTCATATTATATTATAATAAACCGCCTAAGGAAATATTGCTCGTACCACAGTAACAAGAGCGCGTAAATGTCCTTTCAATATAGTATATGCATAAGAATGATCACACTGTGAATCAACTATATTCTCAATCACAAATTATTGTATCAAAAGTATCAAAATGTGCATACTCAAAAACAGTTAGCTAAAAATTACTGACTGCACGATGGCTATATTAGTAACAAAATTGGATTTTTAAAAGCAACGTAGATCCCTGTTTGAGTGTGGCGTTGTTTTGACTTTCTCATCGAGAAATGTCTCGTATTGGCGTTTGTGTGAATTTATTTGTAAACACTATATATATATATTTTATATATATATATATATATATATATATATATATATATATATATATATATATATATATATATATATATATATATATATATATATATATATATTTATATATATATATATGTATATATATATATATATTTATGTATATATATGTATGTATTTTATATATAAATAAAATATACATATATGTATATATATATATCTCTATATATATATCTATCTCTATCTCTATATATATCTATATATATATCTCTATCTATATATATATATATATATATATCTATATATATACATATATACGCATGACGATTCTCACTGGGATGAATCGTGTGCAGTGCTACACATTGTGTACTAAATTACCCAAGAACATACAGTAGCCAATTTTTCGGGGGGCACACTGCATCAGGCAATCCAATTATAGGTCACGCAATACCGATCTGTTAAAAATGTACTGCATACCACTATTTTAACATGTCAAACGCTGCTATGTGATGGAAGGGTTAAAGCTGATTTAGGCTAGAAACAAAAATTAATGAAGTGACTGCGCCATAATCTATAATTTGGCCTCATTGTAGCCAGGATGTGACCGTCCAATGAGGACCAGAGAACGGAATGACCGGCAGGTAATAAGATCGTTTCCTTAAACCAGGTAGAATGACGGTCTACATGAGGGTTATGTGTGAACGTGTCAAAACGCACCACCTTGCAAGGGGCTCAAAGCAAAATGATCTCGACAATTGCTCAACTTGAGTACTCGGGACAAACAGGTTCAGCGCACATTTTCAAACAGAGGGTAACAGGGGAAGATATAATGTTAATTGTAAAAAAATAATCACATATCAATGCGCATACGCTACAGCGGCCCGTCGTCATGAATGAAAACGTGCCCGTTCATCCTGTCAAAAGAACCATTTTATTGATGCAGAACGACAGAAAAGGCTCCCACTACCTAATTTGCAGGGTTTGGTTATTAGCTGTCGCTGTAGATGTCTAGCTGCTGTGTCCACCAACGGGGGAGCACACTACGCTTAGCCGCTTCAAAATCAACCCTTGATGATTATGAGAGCTGACATTACACACAAATAACTCACAGAGCGATTGACAAGATCTAGATTGGTTTTCAATGAACTGAAGTGGACATGATCTCAAGCCCTAGATGGATGTTTATTTTTTCAAAACAAAGCACAAGACTGACCTTTCATGAAAGCCTGTAATAAGGGAGGCAATTATCCAAAGTATGCGTGTGTGTCAAAACTTGGGCCGTCGGTATAGAAACTCTTCTCTATGTTCGTTGTTTGTGCATAAAATGTTACAAAGCGTTTAATCAAGTTAATCAATTCATATGCCGGCGAGGCGATCAATTACATTTCTAATATAATCGGTGCTGATTCAAATGGGCAATAATGTGTGTAATTGCATGTTGTCCCACGTCTCCATCACAAATGTCGTACATTATGGCAATGCACTGTTCATGTTGTGAAATGAAGCAACTGATTCTGCAATAGGCATGTTTGTGAAAAAGAATGCTAAAAGTAGCGCCATACTTTTGATCGGGGTCAAGCAATTCCAAGTGCACAGTGGGGAATGCACTTGGTAATGTAATAATCCCTTATTTGATGCATTACATTGTAGAAGGAAGGGACATCGTATTCAAATTCATACAAACCGCCCCTGGACCAGTTCTGATTTAAATGAATGCCTGATTTTGTTCGGACACGGTGGCAAGTGTGGCATCAATATATTCAGAGAATAAGTTTGGGCTATGCCAATATTATCGTGATTCAGTTTTTGTGCCAGTTAACCAGAGGCAATGTCACTGCAATAAACCTCGTTTATGCATTACTGAGCTCAATTAGCAGATCGTGACTGACATCATCCTCCTGACATCCTGACTATCCTCACAATATCAACACAAAACATTGGCATCACTTTTGTGCTATTTGGTTCACCATGCCGCCTTACTCTCGCACGGTTAAATCTCATATCTACAACAATGGATCAATCATACTTTGCATTTATTCGATGTATAGGTTTGTGCATTTGTAAAATGTGCCTAAGCAACAGCTTGTGTTTACTGTGCAGGCTACTAACAGGACATGGTCTAACACATTCATATGAATATACGGAATCTCATATTGCTCGCGTAGCAGCTGATATAGAGTGCTGGTGAAAATGAAGTCATTGGCCAGACGGCCTGAACTCTTCAATTGTGTTGCGCAAATCACAACACCAATTGCAAATAAAAAGATGGCTGTTGGGACTACTTCAAATTTGAAATTGTAGAATGGGCGTTTCAAATGGTTCTTATTCACCAGAAAACTAGCCGCAATAATCTGTTGTTTTCACGTAAAAAGTTACTGCCACGTAGTGTTGATATTAACGTATAGTTAATAACCTCCCAATGGCAGTTCCCATTGACCAAAGCGTATAAAGTTTTAGCTTTGTAGTTTTATCAATGATTCATTGACGCACACCCAGTGGCCTTTATAAACAGCCGCAATCTAGATTGTTATAACTTGGTTTAGCTCTAGGTTGATAAAGCAAATCCTGGCAAGCATTTATAAACAGTGTTATTGGTATTTTAACCGCGCATTGCTTAGCATCTGTAATGTAGAACATTTCTAATTCTCGGGCAAGGGATAGATGGTGTTTATGCATCATGTAATCATTTCCATATGTTTGATATAGTAGTGATTTCACTTAAATAACAAGGTTATATGCTCGCTCATCATTTATCAGTTCAGATTTCACTTTGTCTTTGTTGTTTGGACCAGTCAGTGCACCCCATGTTAAACATTTTTCGTTGAAAAGCAGCTTAGAACAAGCGGAGTTTTCGAACAGAATCATATTAGTACGCGTGCGATGGGAATGGATTTTGTGCAACAGGTGCCAGGTGGGTTGGTTATAACGAAGCAGTGTAATTCGTCAAAAACGGCAATTTCCGTCTTTGCACCAGCTGCGAATGAGCTAAGCACATCCATGAGTCATGTGAAATGATGCCCTACGGACTTGTCTGACTTCCTTGACTTCCGACCCTTTTAAAGATTTGAGATGTGCTTTCTTCATGTCCCATGTAAATATGTGAAGCTTTGAGGTTTTGTTGAGTTAAGTGCATTCATTCATTCGCTAAACCAAGTTTTCAGCAATGCGAATTTGATCATGGGCTGATTAATATGCAAACGCATTGAAGATAGTGTACTCTGTATTGCATATTTGTAGGGTATAAGGGTCTTTTCCGTTATAACATCATGCATAAATCTGCTAATTGTAAAATGTAAACATTAATCACGTGGTTTTGTTAACATATATATTGGATAAGCCACAATATGCTAACACGATTGCAGACGAGTACGATTATGAATTATTTTTAAGACATCGAAAAATCAAAAGAATATAGATTATTATTCAACAATGACAGGAGTAAATATTGTGTATTTGGTCATGCCATATTCAATACAAATGCTCGAACGCATGGCTATCACAAACATCTCAAAGGTGTCGAAATAAATCATCTATACCGATATTTTCGTATACTATTAAGCACGTTCTAGTTTGCCTGTAAGATATAAATCTACAGTTGTGGGCATTTTCTACCGGCGACTGTCGATAGTTTGGAATTTCCTGGCGCTGAGGCAACTGCTTGGAAGGTTCAGAAAGTTCTGTTACAACGCCATTGATTCAACAAATGTAAATTAAAAATCATGCTCAAAACTTGTACTCATCTGTAGTCATACGAATAAAATAGTCTAACATATATGCTAGGCGTTATGTTCATGTTGAAATTGCTTCATTGCCCTCCATTAGAAAAGAGTGAAAGACATAGTGAATTTCGTGATTTCACTACTTGTCATTGATTGACAGGGCTACACAAATTGTGTAAGAGTACAAGACTCTTTGATTACATCATCTATTTATTCTGATCCATCTGATACCATATAATGCTTAACCGCGTGTGATACATATATTCTCTCAGAGCATTATACAAAACAATTATTTTTACACTGTGTCACTGGTCAAAGGAAAACAGCCCCTGTAAGGTTTTTTTTTCTGTGGCGATGTGGATTTTCTTTTTGCTTAAGATTATAGATGATTTTTGATTAGCTGTGTATCAGGGGTGATTAACAATTTACAAAGATGTAAATCGCAATGATCGATCGCAAATGACACTGCTGTTGTACACAGCGAAAATATGGAACAAATATACAACGCCCGGTTTGGATGGTTACTTCTGCGTAGCAATTAGTGTAATAGTGGTGAAAACCACTCAACAGTTATACACTTCAATACTTAAGACTATGCAAGACATTAACCACCATAACATACATTATATAGCATCCTCTCGGCAACCCTTAGAAATTTCTTGCAAAGCCATAAACTTTTAAGATATAGACAGTCATTGACCCCCAACAGAATATGTGCATCATTATACTATGCCATTGGGTCTATTTTGACCTTCATTGACATTACAATTAAGATATGCACCGTATATCGAATGACGCAAAATATACAGCCGTCATTTTTCATTCAATGCAGATATAGTACGCATGGCATGAGCGCACAAAATAAAACTGTACTTTTAATTCAAGCCTCACTCATTTTGAAAGAGCAATTGTCCGATTTGATAAGCTGTACCTTATGTCCGGTGGTAACATAGCGACCGGGGAATGTGTGCGTGAGGGAGAAAATATGATGCATATTTTATGTATATGAGCATACTAAATGCTCACCGCGTTGGCATGCAATAAGCAAGATATCTGCTATATTTGACATCGTGTCAATCGAATCACCCCTGCTGTCATAAAACAGTCATTGGTCATTACGTGGAATAATAGGGCGAATGAAATGCTCTCCGGCCATGAATTATGTTTAAGTGTACAGTGGATTAATTTTAACGTAATTGTGAATGGGTGACAGAGAGAACGCTATATATGGTTGATTGCAATCAACGTTGACTGTATATGACACGCTTACCATAAGTAATTACCGCTCACCCTCTGGAGCAATACTATTTTGTTAAACAAAGCTTAAGCCACAGGGCTGCAATACGTTCATGTGTCCGCTTTTTATCTCTAACTGGTCATACAAAGCTCAAAACACGCCTTTTTCCCCAGTAACAACCATCTAAACAGTGAAACAGTTGGTGGCTAGAATTCTAGTGACTGGGACTCAGTATACTGACCGCTTTTAGTATTCAATGGCTATCACTTGCCACGTAATGACTTCCTGGAAAGGAGCTCTTTTGTCCTTAATTTATATAGTCCCATCCTTTGATACGGCATACAGACCACGATCAGCATTCAGTGGTTAGCGCCCGTTACTTATTTCGTTCATGTTTTGAAGAGAAACACACAGGAACTTGATTCCTACCATTGTATACTTAGATACGGCTGTTGATCCTACTCACCATTCAGTGGTGATCACGCTTGCCTCATTAACCTCCGGAATTAGTGACTTAAGTCAGTTGCCATTCACACTTCCATCGTACATACAACGTTTTGCTCTGGCAAGGAATTGATATTATTCGAACGATGTTCTCCCCTTGCACATGCACTTACCGAGCAAGTTAGTGAAATCCCAACATCAACGCATTTTGGGATAACCCATTTATTCTGTTCTGCATAGGTCAGTAGCTCATATAAATATATGACAGTACACAATCGCTTTTAACAAACATACATTAGCGGTATTATAGTTATGTAGCGCTATGATACATAAACACCATTAGCTCTAGCATGCTTGGACCGTAATAAGCGTTTGATTATATAAAAACTGTATGATAAGTAGGACGCCAACAACTGACAAATACACATCCAAACATTTATAATCATATAAACTAGTCAGAGATGGGGTTTTCAAAGCCCTAAATGGGTCAAGTACGCTACAGTTGACTAATACTATAATTTCATAACCGCTGCACGCATTCTGCGTATCTCCAACCATTAACCCATTCCTGCTACAAAAAAGACAAATGTCATTGAGCATAATAATAAAATGAATAACTGTAGTGAAGAACATGAGCTTAAAATAAAGATATCGTTTTGTAATGTCGAAGGATTAATCCACACTATCGCCCAAATGCACCATCATACGACAAACGTGTCATTTGTAATTAATATGAATAGTCACCAGATATTATAAATATAACAGATATGAACATACCGCCCGAGTGTTGAAATAAGCACCCAGTTCAAAATACAATAGATCCTACTTTAATATTCTGTAAGTCAACCGCGATGTACTGCTTGCTAATTGACTACAACTACGGTGCATGCTGTCTTGTCATCTAGCTTGTTGGTTACATCCCCCGTTTGCCCCGTCACCAGTTCGGCCCGACCCCCGTTCGCCCCGTCACCAGTTCACCCCGTCACCAATTCGGCCCGTCCCCCTTTCGCCCCGTCACCAGTTCGCCCCGTCACCAATTCGGCCTGTCCCCCGTTCGCCCCGTCACTAGTTCGCCCCGTCACCAGTTTGCCCCGTCACCAGTTCGCCCCGTCACAAGTTCGGCCCGTCCCCCGTTCGGCCCGTCATTCGTTCGGCCCCTTAACTGCTTTGCAGCAGAGTTTTTCGGGATAGTGAGTGACTTCTACTTTATCTATGACCACCCAGATGATTGATTGAAAAACATTCTTGCATTTTAGCTGCACTAAAGCAGTTATTGCTGAGTAAACTCAAAGGCACGGGTATGCTACAGGTACTATCAGCACAGCAAGGTGAAATGTATCAGGGATGTTCCATAATTATAGGCGCACAACGGCTGCTTTATGGTGTCCCCTGGCTGCTCCGACGTATTAAAGAATTAGTTAATTTACGTGCCTATGTATGTTGCAAGGTCGTTTCTAGGGATACGCCGTATCCAAGCAGTTTTCTTAGTCTACTCTCCAACTAGAACATTACAATGTATAGTAGACCCACTCATTTCACTGAGCTAATTCTACATTAAATGGGGCGCGCTAAGTCAATTTCTACAACACCATTTTGATTATTGTCTTTGACTTGAATAAATTGCATGCGTCATTCTACGGTTAGGGTAGTGTGTAACACGATTTTACATATATCATGAAATTAATAACCTTTGTCATTTTCGTCAACACGAAAAGCATAAACAATATACCCATTTCTTTATTGAGATTGCTAATTTCAATGACTACTACACTAAAGTTGGCCAAAATCTAGCAACCTACAATAAACTCCATAGGTCAAACCGTCTGTATGATACAGGTCAGCCGTCAAATAAATCAATATATTTGTTACTCCTTGATTGAAAGGGAACTCCTTGGTGCTTTCACTAACACTGATGTTAGTTTTTACGTTGTTACAATCATTCACCGCCCGAAAATAACTGTTTCACAAGAGTCCTATAACACGTGTTGGCAATAGTCCGCGTTGCCTACATTGATACACATGCATATAGGCAATATAAGCCCCCACTGTATCGTAGTTTTAAAAAAGGCTTCTCTATCCTCTCGACGTAGTTGATATATAAATTTCAGTTTATATGAAATATTTACATAAGACAAATATTTGTGTTGTTGAATGCCCCCTAGAACCTGTTCAGTCTATTGAAATTCACAAATACTACGATTTTATTAATCATTGACATATTTCCATCTGTACAAGCAAGATAGGAATTTAAGCAATTTCCTTACACTGAACCGTGAACTGCATTGATGAAATTATAACGTTACCTAGTGTGTTGTGTCTACATTGGTAATAACTGGTATTCCAATCACAGGGACAATGAGAGTCAGCCACAACAGGGTTCTATCCATCACCATTGCAAGACATTTCTATGCGTCTATTATGATATTGTCTTGGTACTATTTCACCTGGGAATTGATGCTTGTAAGAGGGTTAGCATCCCCAATCGGCATCTTCTTCTTGGCATTAACATCTGGGTTGACTTTCAAATCCTTATCCCGCTCGGAATCTTCTTCTATTTTGTTGTCCGCATGTGATTACATCACTTCGTAAGCACAACGTACTGGTCCAGTATTTGTTGGGACAATACGTAGACCTTGTGTAACACGCTAGCCGGTCCCTTTGTGGAGGTAGTATAGGACAATGACAGACATGATAGTTGATATCGTAGACTGGGTAATCACACACATAACACATGTACCTGTTTGGGGTGGAAGCATTTATGACTAGTCTATAACATCGAATCAAATTCGGATCCCGCGCATTGACGCAAGTACAAAGGAAATATGGAACAAAATACTTATTATAAGGGAGTAATCCAAGCTGGCCGGGGTACTTACAGAAATGACCAAATGGTATACAGCCTAATATTACGGTGATACCAAGCGACACTTTCTCCCCTGCATCTGGCGGCAACCAGTCACCTATTAGCGAGACCAGCCAGACTTCCCCAGGAGGCACAACTAAATGGTCGATACCACCGTAATTAGACGGGTTCCATTACAGGTATTCATCATTCCACACCTGAAGAAGCAGAATCATCAAATTTGAACCAAGGCAAAATCCCAACAGCCACAAAAAACATGTAGTTTCAAATGCTTTTCATGACAAATGGGCTAAAGGTGCTGATACAATCAGTTCCTTTGAATTCGTTATCAACGTAATCAAATATCACCAATGTAATTGACGATTATTTTACAAACACCATTGTAACTTAAGCTGTTGAGTGACTTTTATTCAAACTATTCCTTGCGTTCATCTAATTAGCGAATGTATGTGCGTCAGTATCGGCGCCCTGCACTTTCCCCACATAGATTCGACATTATCACCAATGCATCCACCAGACGGAGAAGAAAACGAGCCCTGTTGGTGAAAATGATTCATATAGCTTGAAAATAACTGGACGGATAAAACTTACTGCAACAATGTTATCTTGAAGCAATATCATCGTACAATAAAGCACGTTTCACCCAGATACAACAATGAATATATTGAAAGTTATAACATAACATTGGGAAGAGCGCAGTCAACGTTTGACAATCACTTTACAAGCCAGGGGTCAAACCTCATACCTCCTTCAAAAACACACCGCTTTTTTCGGATAGACTTATGAGCACGTCATGAACGACAAACGACGCTCGACGTGGAAAGTAGTGAACTCGTTTTCCCACATAAGATACCAAGGATTTTGTTAGATTTCATAATCAACTAATTATTGGAAGCACGTCACATGCAACTAGCTGTTGGATTAAAACAATACATCCATTCCCAAAATATTATCACAAGAACTGCTTTCCTCGTACAGTACATCAGAATTGGAACGTATCTATTCATTTTCGACACGGCTGTATACTGCGCATGTCAAATGTAACTGACTGTCTGTTGGATTAAAACAATGCATCCGTTCTCCAAAAAATATCACAATATTCCTCTGGTAAACACATGTAAAGTATATCAGAATTGGAACAATATTTGTTCATTTACAACCATTTTCGACACGGCTGCGCTGGACCCCACATCAAAACTATACGATGAATGGTTACTTAGAGTTCATACATGAAGCATATAGCCCAGCTATGCTTCTTATTTGTGCTATTGGTTTAAACAATATTCAACATGATAATCATAACTTAAGACATTCAAAATAAAAAACGTATCGATGTCACCGAGTATACTGTGCAGTGCCAGTGGCGTTGACCTGAAGTAACAGCGGTGTCTCAGACTTCTACGCACTAGTCCCAGGACATCGCATTATCATCATTATCCAACCCAATACCATACTGCATATCAATATATGTACCGTATAAATAAATCTAGTCATCTCCATCATATTAACTGGAGATGACTCTACGTAGCGTACACATAGCATTTATTAATCTGATCAAGAACACTCCCTGTATCTATTTAATACTAATTCTCAAAAATTTGATAGTTGTAAAATACAACTGCTTATTTCAAAGGCAGGGTCTACGCTTTTTTATATGTGGGTCAAATTATTGACAGCCGATTGTTGTTTCCAAAAGCAGAGTTTGAAAGCAATGTGTCGATGTTAGCAATCAATATTTACCAAGCAGCTTTCTCTGGCTTTCTTGTGCTTGTACTGTCCTCGGTTTGGCGTTTCCTTTTCAACAGGAGTGAATATCAAAGTTGAATGCATGGTACAGATCTTCCCATCGTGCTGGATGACAATAACGGAACATGTCCCGATCCAATACTTTGTTAACCTGGATCGTGTATTCGTTTAAGGATGACCGAGTATGCATGTTGCCTTTGTATGTTCGTGTAGGAAATACAAACAGCGACCGGTTCGTCTGGTGGAAGTAGACCAGATCAGCGAATAGGGACAGTAAAAGAAGCCCATAAGGGATGAAAGTCGCTAGCTTACGACGGGGAAATGGAATTTATCACTATCAAGCTGGTTGTTATGCAGGAGTACCTGTGCCAAAAGGGGCTTGTATATTTATCCCATTAACGTAAGGTTGGTCTTGTGTTGGCAATAAGTGTCTCGTACGTTTTAGTTACCTGGTACAGTAGTGGACAACACATAGAATTCTTCGGTAAAATATTAGTTTATTTATCAAAACAGAATAAGGCATGCTTCGAAGAATGAATTCCTTGCAATTACGAAGCTCAACAACGGGTCCAATAGAACTATCAATGATTATTCGTTTCATCATTCAGCGATGTGCCCAATTGTATGAAAAACTGTTATTTATTATTACACTATACCTGGTGCTGTATTTATTTGTATGTCGATAAGTATTTACCTAGTCTGTGAAGAATGCAACTTATAGGAGGGCGTGTTGGACAAACGGGATTTTATCGCGAAAGTGATCACCTTTACCACATTGCAGACTCAACCAAACGGGTAGTGGATGGCCAATCAATGATCATGAGACCTTCGATGATTGTGAATCGACCTATAAGGAGCGGAAATCGATAGCGGTGGTATGAATATTTGTCTGTTGGCAAACGTGGGATAATACAAGTGCAGCCGGTCGTGGGGTGCATACGATTGCATCATATTTGTGGCATTGTGTAAATCAATGATACGTCTTATGATCATCCACTGTAGGGAACAAGAATATAAGACACTATCGTTACGTTTGCATATATTATTGCCATTTACCAATGCACGAAGGTCCATTCATTCGCCGCTATGTTGTTTGCCACTATCTGGTGACCTTGACGTTGTTGTATCAATCGTTTTCACAGGATTTGTCATTCATGACGCATCAATAGCACATTGAAAACATAGAGTATGAGATTATATGCAACCAAATTAAGGAAGCCTTACTATCATTATTCACTTGCTATATCTACTCACAACACAATTATACAAATTTCGTCTCCAGGAGGTCAAGGTTTTGTTAAATGCACTTGTTCAACAAAAATTGGTCAAGGTCAACGACAACAAAGGGAGGCATGCGCAACATTCTTGATCTGCCAGGCAGTCATGACATGCATTATATAATGTACCAATCAATGCAAACGCTGGAGAACTACAGCACAGTTTGTTGAGAGTTTAATCAGAGCAAGAATCTCCCTTGCACAATATGTAGCTCATTTGTGAGTGTGTAATGATACCTTGCTCGGTAGTAGAGTGGTTGATAAGTGGGGTTGTTTACTTGTCACCTGAACTTACCCTAAGCATACAATGCAATTTAGCCGTAAAAGAACATAATTGTACAAGCTAAGATGTCTGAGTTCAATATATTTAATGAGCTCGACAACAGTTACAACATGATTGTATTTCCACTCTCAGCATCTCTCACTGTATCTCTCTCAGCATTAGAATTGTAGCACAACTGGGTTTCAACTCGATCCCATTATAATCCAATGCACAAAATTTGTGACGTATCGGTCCCTACGCTGAATCTGCTAAGGAATAAACAATATGTACCTAATACAATGAGTACACATATTCTTTCGACCAAAATATAACATTATGGAAATTAACTAAGTCAGTTATAGGGCTAATTTATCGTTCGACAAGCAAAATAAGAATACATTTACACGGGCGACTGCCTCATTGGTCTGAACATGCAAACAAATAGCACAGTTCTCAAATCTACTGTTCAATTAAGCAAACTACCTATGACATGACAGGGTGCAACGGCAAAACTTCCTCAGACTATTTTCAACAAAAGTGAGTAGAAAACCCATTTAGATACCATGCAAAGCCAAAGATGACCTTCGCTGATTACATTGTGATACTAGATGATCGATCACCGCTTAGGTTGTGCTTCATACATTGTCTGTTGAATTTTCAGCAAAATGTATACTGCAATAACCCAGTGGTTTCTTGCATCTAACATTGATATTGCAACGTAATATAATACAGCTTCGAGCTCTTCAAAATATCAGTAATTCCTGTACTTAACTTCGCCTTGTAGTCCTGTGTTGTTGATTCCGAGTAGCCTTGATCTCTTAAAGCCACTAGCCAAGGTCGGTTGATTAGATTCTCACAACAATAGCTCACCATGGAGCAGTCAATTAGTCATTCGTAAATACAGTTTATATATATATATATATATATATAGATATATATATATATATATATATATATATATATATATATATATATATAGATATATATATATATATATATATATATATATATATATATATATATATATATATATATATATATATATATATATATATATATATATATATATATATATATATATATATATATATATATATGCGATTATTGCGATTGCTTTGCTGGGAACGGTAGTGCCGAATAGTTTATATTGAAAAGGCTTGTATTAGTCATTCTGTTATAATGTCGATACTAAGGCTATTTGCTATTTAAGTCGAACCAAAGGCTAATTTTAATTTCACCCAAACTTCTACAAACCTAAAGAAGAACATTATCAGAGATCGTCGTTCAAAAGTTTCTCTGACATCTATAAAATTGCAAGCAAGTGAATACCGCTGTCAAGTATTGTGATTCCTTTAATGTACCATGAATATGCGCAAGGCACACACAAAGAAGCTTACCCATATGGGCACTCCGACCATGGTTGTCGTAGCGTCGTGCCTGGATAGAGGTTAAGGAGCCTAGCTAGCTATGAGCCACAGTCCAAGGCCGGCTGATCAGATACCAACACTAACCGGCCGCAGTGAATCATCAATGTTGATCCAGTTACCCAGAGATAATTTTGTTCGTTACCGGTCAGTTTTGCGCAGTCTCGCTTCATTCTCGCCTCCCACTCAAAATGTTGTAGATAATTTTCAAAATTGATACGATTTTAAATATTACTAAATTGTATCTATTTGTTCCATTTTTCACCAGTGTAAAGTATAAGGTCGATTACGTAAGTTCCTCCTTTGACCATCGGTGAATGTTCTCTCAAGTCATTTGTTATTTATTCCATACATAGTTATTAGGACTTACTTCAATAAATTCATATCGCGGTAAAAGTAATATTGTTGGTGACGACTTCATTTATGAATAAATCTCTAAAGCCCAACTGGTGGCGTTCCGAAATAATGGATAATTCATTACTTTGGTTGTTTGATTTAGAGGTTTTCCGAAGTTAGTTCCAGCTGAGAGGTCAAAACCTTTGTATTGTGGTGTAAAAGTTTTGGTCGTAACTTGTGGGCAAAATAACGTTGGCCTACAATCGTTCGGGAAAGGTGAATATATATTGTTGCAAATGGATTACCAATAATCGTCTAGAGTTATGGTCGCACCTGGGTACGTATCTTTTTTGCAACGGTAATGTTTGTGAAGGCTCCGGTAACTTATTCAACCTCACTTCCTGTTGTTTATTAAGTGGCTCTCATTACACACCTGAAGCTCGGGAACATTTTTTCTCTGCATTGTAATATTACATAGCATTGTATGTATACTCATTAACTGACAATGCTTGTATTGGGCGTTATATGAAGTGTGTATGTCATGTCAAGTTAATTTTACATGCCTTATGCCATATGTACATCTATGCGCCAATGTATTAGGAAGACCAACGTATATGACCTGGTAACAATTTCCATTTAATATACACCAGGGCGTTGGCGATTTATTGCAATCGCAGACTAAACACTTTCCCGCATCTAGTAGATCTTGTGCCATCAAGGTCGGGTACCCTTTGCCAACTTATGACCAATAATGCATCTGTCAACTTTGCTTTACATAGTAGTGACCATGAATGCTATATGGCTGTACTGATCAAGCTGTATGCCCAGGGCAGCAGCACCCATAATCTTCCTGGGATGACAAATATGGTTGAAACTACGTGAGAAATAACTTACCAGTAATGTATATCATTCGTTCAAGTAGTTTTCGTGCAGTGTATTATTAAAGTGACTAATTATAAACTTTATAGCGAATTTGCATGTGCCACAAATAGATATGCTTGCATGCGAAAGTGTGAATCAATGTACACATGCTGTGCAATTCCTGTGCTGCCAAGACAGCAGCCGAAGAGGAATTAGGTAACATACATAACCAAAGGCCTGTTAATAAGCAATGCATGTATAAGAAATGCAAATGAGTTAACGCAAGTAATCAGTTACTATTGTTATTTACACCAGATCAGTAACATTTTGATGCCACTGAAATGACGATATCTGAATAGAACCCTCGTATATTTATACACAAGCACACACACACACACACACACACACACACACACACACACACACACACACACACACACACACACACACACACACACACACACACACACACACACACACACATATATATATATATATATATATATATATATGTATATATATAGATAGATTATATATATATATATATACATATGTATATATTTATGTAAATGTATATATACATATATATAAATACATATATACATATATATATATATATATGTTTGTGTGCGTGTGTGTGTGTGTGTAGTAGTAGTAGTAGTAGTAGTAGTAGTAGTAGTAGTAGTAGAATCTGCACAATCAGTCGCAGAAATCACATCATAGTTGTGGTAATTTGAGAAAACCTTAACATGCAAACCATTTGCCTAATATTTTTGTCAGGCACAGAAATGATGGTCAATGATGACAATTAGTAATCAATAAACAGCATGCAGCGGATAATGTGAGGATTTCTAGCGAGGTCACCATTCGTGCATTGTATTAGGTAATGTGGTTTATAAATTAAGTTTGAAAATAGGTCGAAAGTGCATGGGATTCTTAAATACTGGCATCTGCTACAATGATTAAAATCAAAACGGATTTTCAATTAAGCGTTGCGTTTCGTTTCATTATTGATTAAATAGACTTATGCACTTATATCAGATACCATGTGCTGTCATTTCGGTTTAGCTTGATGATGCATGTGTTCGCAATCTGCATCATATATAATGGGATATATTTCAGCTGTTAGGCTGATGCACTTAAGTCAAATATCCCAACATAACTTCCTCCAGGTCATGAATTAATGCCTCAACTGCCCTCCGTGTGATCTCATATTCGTTCAAAGTGCCCAGCAGCTCACGCAGAATAAACTGGCATGCGATACAGATGAATGGTGACAGACTGTGTTACAGTGCGTTATTTTAAACTAACAGATTCTTTTTTAAACTAACAAATTCTTCTGACAAGATGTCGCATCCGTTCTAGTGAATTTGTGAATGTTCCCTCCAAGATCTTAGCAATCCTCCTTTTAACTTGCGCGTTACTACCATGACAGTGCTACAGCATAGGTTGTTCAAGCAATATATGATATTTCAATAAGCTTAAGCAGTATTTTCTTGCCACCGACAATATAAAGCTGTTCGTGTTTTGTCTGCCGGTGGAGACGAATTTCTATTGTTTGATTACTTTGAAAGTCAATACATGCATTCCTTAAGGCAGTTCAACATAAGTTGGGGAAGGTCCAATGATTTCCAATCTGATTTGATTGGCAATAGATTTCATTTCAGATAACACGGCGACCACAGAGAAAGCTGGGGTTTTTGCCCTACGTTTTTACAAAGCAATTTGCTGATGCTGTCGTCTAGAGTTAATTGTGACCTATACATATATATATATATATATATATATATATATATATATATATATATATATATATATATATATATATATATATATATATATATTTATATATACGAACCTGCGCTCACTCATGCTCACAGATCAACGTGATGGTTCCTGCCTAGCGCCTAGTAATGCCATTCACCTACATTATGCATGGATGCGGCGGCAACTAGAAGATGTTTGCGTCGTATAGCGTAGCCTTACATGGCATTAACTACGACATAAAGAGACGTGGCCTGGAAGAGTGATGACAAGTTGGCGGCTTTAACGGAGTTACTGATGGGTGGATGGGGATGAGGCTGTGTACCGATCAAACCCAGCGGTTGTTTGGTTTAGGAATATCTAAAAGATTACATTTAGTGATGTGACGTTTACTTCGTGTAAAATATGTCAAATTCATATTTGGCAATATGTTGCACAATGCAATAGTTAGGGCTATAATGCAGACATCATGTTAATGAGAAGTGCTTTAAGAAAAACCTTTGATTCGTACATACTATTCATATGTTCTGTGCCGTAAGTAACAGTTCATTCATTACTGTTTATGAGATATCAGGCAATCCATACTTTATATTGACATTTAAGAGTTGAGATAAGTTGCTATTTAAACGAAGTGTTTGCATGATATTATCAGATACTGGCAGTAATAATCTTAAAACATGCGTGTAAATACAATAACATCAATATATTCACATAACGTTTCTGATAAATTTGATTTAAGAAAGAGATATGAGCTACTCGTGTTGAACGCAGTTTGAAATGAACCGGCACATTTCTATGAGTATCGCTGGTTGCTACTTTATCACCAAAGGGTGCTGCCAAAAAACAGTATGTTGATCTCCAGAAAGAAGGGGCGTCAGAGAATTCTCACAGAATCCCATAATTATTTATCCTGGCAATTCTGCTCGTTCCCTAGACGTTGAAGTAACCACCCGCAGGTTCCCCAGCAGACTTGTCTCAGTACATACACAGGCCTTTCCGAACTCTCAATCATGACTAGACACCCCCACCCTCCCAACCCACCCTACCCTCCACACACACACCCTAGAGACAAGCCATCTCTGTGCTGCGGCAGTTATAGACCTAGGCAGCAAATGCTGATGCTGCTACCGTTGTAGCTGCTGGTGCCGGTGCTGGTATTGGAACGGTGTTTGGCAGTCTTGTAATCGATGGCGCCCTCGTATTGGTGCGACAGATGGGTTGCTGCTGTCCATCATTGTCGTGCTGTCTAGCGAGTGCTGTGACTCATAACTCTGGCGTTATTCTGTGAGGACGTAACCACGGACGACCTTTATCTTTTTCGGCACTCACAAATTTCTTCCATATAGGTCGCACATAACTAATAAGATATAACTCAGGCAAATGCACAGACTTAAAATGCACCATTTGACCCCAGCTATGTACACTCAAGCCACCTTAAAGGTTGTGATTAAGAGTTGTATTGAATTTTGACCCACACACATGGTTTCTGTGCAAACTATTGTGGTCCCAGTAACTACTGGTTTGGTTAGCTGCACCTTGCTAAACGAAAGTGATGTTATAGGTGCAGGAATATTTTGTAATGCTCATCTATCCATTGGAAGTTGTATCATACACACAATAAACCGCTTTAGCATTCTCACCTTGCTTTTATCTACTAATATTCCTCAATTAATGACACCGATGCCCTGGTCTTCATTGAACCCCAAGACACGGCGCATTTGGCATATGCCGGTACGCGCATCTCATGCCTTAATGCACTTGACAAATTCTGCAGAACCACTCCCACAGTATCATTTCATTAGTTATGCCTCAGTTGTCTGGGTATTGACATGTGATTCTGCTTATGGTAGTAGAAGCACTATGCAGACGACTGAATGCCGCATAAATCGAACAAATACGTATGATGCAAAATCCCTAGCATAATTGAAATTTGTCCGTAAATGTCACAAGTCTGTGTGAAAATTCGATAGTTTAGTGTATACATCATATAGGGAATATCCTGAAATAGCATGGCGCCACACGAAGTTCAGTAGCCAATTTCCACCAGTAAGTGCAGTGATGGTCACGAGGCACATGATACGGCAACTGATATTTAGACTTTGATTAATGTTATCTTATTCAGTCTTCGAATATACATTGACTAATGAAGCGATGTTAAATCAGCAATATTCATCCGCGGTGTTTTTCGTAGTGCATTTATTTTACGTATGTAGTCATGTTTGAATGTCACCACACGTCAGATGTGTGACCTCAACTGACCTACTGTTCTCTTATCATCCTATGCAGCAAATTCTCAAATCATTATAACATGAGCCCTATTCAGCAACATTGCTTGTTTTGGTTAATATGAACATAATGCTTAACGGCCATCTCAGGCAAGGTCTATCTCAATAGTTTACAAAATAATTTAATTCCACATATCATCGATACCATAGTTTTACTTAACTATATACTTTACTATATCATTGTCGTGTTAACAAAAGGCCTTATCTTCTTCTGAAAAATTGCCGAATGTTTATATGACCACCAGATGAAAATATAATACCTCGACCATACATATTTTATATATTAGTTTTATGCAATTTTGCAACATTTTAGTCAGCCCCGATAATCTAACTTTTACCGTCTGAAGTCCAATTATCAGTGCTGGTCATAAATATGATCCATTTCCTTGCCGAAAGGTCAAAGGCTTTGTAGTAGACAATTTGCAATCTCCAAGTTCCAAATTCAATTTGTGCCAAAACATGTTTTCAATCCCCTTTGTAAAGGCTGTCACCCAATCAAAAACCTCCACGCTTGCTGACAAATGCCCGCTTGTATAAACAGGCAGGCACATATCGCGCATAAATACATTCAATCACCAGCTACACAATCGTCACGATCGTACGAACGTAGCTGGAAAGTCATGGCCAATTAGACACGGCCCAGCCGAATCCATCTCTAGTACATGGCTTACATAGTTGTTACTCATATACGATTGAGAGCTATTGTGTAACAATTATCAAGTGCCCTGTCTAAATGATTGTCCGTAATAACTAATATGTGCACAAACTGATGTGAATGCGCTTGAGACATACTTATGACAAGTTGCATGACGGTATTGCATGTTTTATGTTGTGATGCGTGTCAGATGACGCTGAGAGCGATAACATTCTGCTAGTAAATATATTATTAAACACTTATCTCATTGAGTAACTAATTTCATGACTCAAGTGGCGTACCATCGTCCAACGCTTTGGTTGTTTCCCCTACTTTCCTAGGATGTGGGGCGATGTATCATGCTAGATATATGTCAGCGTCGGAATGGCTTTTTATAACTTAAATGTAAATCCACATATATTTCTTTGTTTACTTCCATTATGGCCGTGTACGGTGATTTCAGTTAAATATTTCGTAATCTATATCTTCCCTGGATAGTGACCAATACAACGCAGGTTGGTGACAGGAGTACACAAATTTTCTTAAGCAACAATTAGTGAAACTTTGACGACAAATTCATTCACCCGCATCAATTGCTGTGTTAACAACAAATCATCCTGATTAAGGTTTGAGCCTCTGACGTCACTGAAATGTGCCCAGCAACATTACCGCGTCCGATGAGAGTAAGGCATATTTTCCCCAATGTTTATTAATCAATAATGGCTAACTTATTTTCAACAATTAGGCTAATTTTGTTGAAACGAACCTATCTTTAGTAGTTGTATAATATGGCACAACAATATAAATGATTTGAGTATCACTTAAAACATAGCCACTGCTATTTTCAGGTAACAACTCTCAAAATATGGGTAGAAAGGCTAAATGTATACGGTCTGACGTAATGCAATGTAAGTACCTAAATTACTTCTTGTATTCAGAGCCGTGCCTCATGCAGAATTTACATGTTCTTGAGAAATTTGTGACGGCAAGGAGTGCTTTACATAGGTGTCACGTTTGTAGAAACAGTTTGAATACACTGGAGGCATGCGTGTCGAAGAGTGTCCTGTAGACGTCTTCTGTCGTCGCCATGGCAGCTTATTCACTAGTCGAGACAGGTAATACTACTAGATTATTCGTTTTGTTTGGAGGTACATGTAACTATGTTGCAATCAGAAACTATCAGTAAACACATTTATGCTACCCATGAAATAATTTGCATCATGCGTTATCCACATGCTTCGTGTGTTTTGCTCTTTTGACTGGCTAAGGGCAGATTTATCATGCTAAGCTAAATGCCGGGTGTAAAATAAATTAACCATTAGTTGTGGTCATTGTTAAAACCTTGGCAGGTCATGCTACTATGATATGCAGCTATGCCACTAGAGTACAAGTTTGTAAATCCGTATTGTACCCACTATAGGGTTAACCTGTCTACTCGCACCATGACATTAAGATGCTTCAACAAGGCTTAGATGCCCCCAACAGCGGCTTTGATGCAACCGGTAATCCGGCATCACAGAGTAAAAAGCTCCATGTGACATGTGTACACCCTCATCATTAAGCATCCCTCGTTGCTCACTAACATATTTGATGACACCTTTACTGTGAAGCATACAGGTATTTGTATGTATATGTGTATGTGTATTTTAATGTGTTGATAGTGTTTACGAAATAGCACCCCTTGACAAGTTTGTGGTTCCCTGTAGCTTAATTTATGCTTAGTTCCATGTGCACGTTATAGGTGTCGTATCTGTGTCGACACGCACTTGTGATAATGACAGAATTAAGACTCGAACTCCAGGCCTAGGGTTTACAAGAACTAGAACTTTATTAGTTGATTTGATTTTTGAATCAGATATGAAACTTTGCCTAAAGATCGGAGAGAAATGTGTTGAGCTCAAAGACCAGGATAGAACTTTTTTAAAATGTACAACAACTAAAGCACGCTATTCCGATTCTCAAAGGACATTCTGTAAATTGGCCATTGAGGACTGAAGATTTTATTCGGCCTTCGAGCATTGTATATGCAGGATGGGTATGTGGCTCTAAGATATGGAGTATGCATGAAGGGAGGGGGGAGGTAGAAGGTTAAACATAGGTCACTCGTTGATCTGGGAAGCTGGGGTTTATAATTAATATTAGCTGTAAGTGGTTACTTCATCAAACGTATGGCTGGAAGGGTACATTATGATGATGTATAGGCTTGTTGTCAATTTGGCACTCAACATATTCCTCTCCTTTCAAGTGGATGAACATCCACAAAATTTACTAGATCCCTTCACGGAAGAAAAACCAAACCACAGGGTTTTTTCTAACCTACTGGCCGGATGGTAAAGAAAGGACTGTGTAGTGAGTCGAAATGTAGATTACACATCCCAGTGTACTTTTTATCAGAATTGTTAAAACGTTATATAGAATTTATATTTCATTCTGGTCCGAGTTACTATTCATCAGTCAAATCAAAGAGTTTATGCTACTATTTTATATTATTTTTAATTTGATTTATGTCACTATAAATAATTTACAGTTAAGTTGAACTGGTGAGTTGTGGGTAGATGTCATGTAGGGTGGCCTATTTTCTAGGGAATTGAAATCCAACCATATATCAATTTTATTTTTGAAACATGGTGCACTTTATACTATCCAGGGCATCTACATTACCCTTAGATACCTCAGCTGTACTCGGAATCTGGCACTTTTAATGCCGAGGCATCGATAGCGCCAGCAGGAGCATCTTGCGATACTCCAAACCCTTGTGAATCCGAGCCGACCAGAGAGTTAACCTCTCTGTGCACCACAACGCTAAAACATCGGAATACTACCTGGGGTGGGATTTAGATGGAAAAAGGGAGAGAAGCAATATTAGACATGTAACAATTCACCTGAATATTCTAAAGAAGGGGTAAGTTATACCATTGGAACAGGAACAAAGCCTGAACAGGTCATGGTCGTTTTACTTCGATGACTGGTGATGCGTAGTCTGCGTATAACCCGAAGCAGAACTCAACGGAAAATTGACAGGGCATGCCCGTATTTATCTATCCCTTAAAACAACCTCGTGGCGTGATCTGTCGGCCCTCTGGAAGATCAGCTTGAGCCGCTTTCCTTGCGCGTTCCTGCTGGTCCTAGAGAGAAGGGGTTTGCGTTTCATACAAGGCAGTTTCTATGTCCCCACGTCGCCGCCTGGTGCACGCCTATACATGGTGGAGGGTGTCTCGGATCGGCTAACAAAATTTAAAAGACTGCTCAAGCGCATCCTCGGCTTAGCTGTGATCTGGCACGGAATTGGTTCTAAACTCATTATACCAATCAGTAGGCCGTTCATCCTGATACGTCTGGAACAAGATCCTGCGGTCTACCTGCTACCTGAAATGTTGGTCATGATACTTACTGATCTCGGCAATTCTGTGATCCGTAGTTATGGTCACCATTTGAGCTTTACGTTAATAAAACCTAAATCACACCGACTCATTAAAAGGCGAATTAAATATCCCAATGCCAGTGTTCCCGTCCCAGGGACCACCTCTACAGCGTAGTTGGAGAAATAGGGAAGCACAACCGGGATTGCTCATCTCGGGTCCATGTCCCAGTAGAATAGATTTCAGGAACAGAGGACGTAGCAAATCACCAATGTAGACCAGGGGCAGGTTGACTGACAAAGTCACCAATCCCATTTGCAACGAGGAGGGACAGATTGCTAAATTCATTTAAACTAGTAGGCACCAACTGAATTCAATCAGCTTGATGTTTTCAGTGATAAGACAGTGCTTGTCAAAATTAGAAAATTTAAATGCGTCGCCCTTTTGGACACCGCTGCGCGCATATCTTGCGCAGACCGAAAGTATATGGCTAAATTATTTGCCCATGTAAACCCCTGTTTAAATTCTTCGGGTATCAAGACCATTTAGTTAATGGTTTGCTTTCAATTTGGCACTCAACATAGGTCAATAACGTAATTGCTGATAATCTTTTGATATCATGCGCGTTCCCTGCAGCAATGCCCTGGTGTTAGGGTAAGCAGCATATTCTTGTGTCTAAGACAAATAATCATATATTGTGCTTCATATTGAATATGAAGCAACATTGTTTTTCATCATTTTGCTTAACGTGGAAATAAATATCTGTATTTTGTATGACATCAATGTATCGATGTTCCAACAAACATTGCCTGTTACCTTTCACAAGGCATATCAAGGCATACCTGTTGTCATTGTACATTTTATACATCTTTGCACTCGGCAGCATTAGTTTATGGGAATTCATGTTTGACCATAATTTTCAACATAGCTCAACAACATGAACTGTTAATGTTTCTCTTGCTTTGTTTTTTCGTTAGAAATACTGTATTGAGCCAAAAGATTGCAGTGTAATGACAACTTCGTGTGTGGTTCTGATCAGTTGGCTTCCAATTTGTTTATCGATTGTGGAAAGATTTACCGGAACCATATCAGTGGGGTCGATTTATGACCCCCTTGTGTCTCACGTATTATTTGTACTTGATATGCATCATAATATGATCATTACGTTGCATCTCAGGAAGCAATAAAAGAGGTATTGATAATACCAAGATCACAAATATTATCAGATTTACGTTGGTTAATCATCTAACAACAAAGAGGAACATTTTCCAACACACGGTTATTTGAAAAGCAGATTTTAAAACAATTTTCCTCATTAAACATCAAATCAAAAAAACCAGGATGGTGAGTTTGAATAATAAAGTCCTTAATCCTCGACAAATGTTGGTTCACATATAGTATGGGGTCATCTCTATACCCATTTGGGCAAAGATACCTAAACAAGTCAATTTTCATCACTCATGTATGGTGCTAACTCTACAGAGTAGTCACACAGTATGCGTCATTTACAAGTCTGAAACCACATACCTTTCAGCAGTTGCATTGATTTAGTGGACACAGAACAGAAGTACTTACCAAGAGGTGCGCTATAAAATCGGCTTTGCTATGACCATTTATGCCATCCATGCCCTTTGAATTGCGTATATAAGATCGACAACAATTTTAGGCACAATGAATGACATCCTGTTGTCTAAGTGCTCACTCTAGATCAATGCAATTTTCGATTTTTTGCAATATTAGTGATGCCATGTCATAAAATACATTCAAAATTTGCTCATCATGATTTTACATAAGCTGTCCCACGAATGGCATGAAACGTACCATTTACCAGTATATATTGTTCGTGCTATTCGTTTACCGCCCTTTGATCTTAACAATTATGTAAGAATGATTCCGTACACGGTGATTGCAGTTAAATATAAGGTAATCAATAGGTTACATGGCTAGTAATTCAATTTATAATTTGCCGGTACGCTCTTGTGCAAAAGCAAATATAACGTAGGTTATTGACAAGAATACACGGATAAGTCCAGAATTATGTCTTGCCACCAACATGTCACATTCCCACAATACGACTTGTCACTTATAGCAGCCCCAGATCGCTGGTGTTTGAAGCTCCAATCAGTGGATTGATCTGGCTTTGAACCCAAAGGAAATGAGAAATGATAGATACATTACTGGTTGTTTATTGGCAAACAGTACATTCCACGACTGTCCTTGCAATATCAACGTATGATCAAAAGCATTCATGTAATTGGGAGCTGCAAGATGGTTAGATTATATCATCACATCGGTTTGTGGCAGCTGACACAATAATTCCAGTTAATTTCTTATTTTCTTAATATCATAACAAGAAAATATAGCACATTTGCCCAAAATGCGGCACAATATTTCCGGAATGTGCATCTACAAACTACTATGCTATCAAACGATGCCCCAAATGTTTGGTATTTCTTTAGATAATTAACTTGATGTTAAAATTTATCATTGAGGCACGGTATAGTGCTGCTCAAATAATGCTTCGAAAAGTGTCTGAATAGCTTTATCATAATTAGTAGCCAGACATATAGAGCTCCTATTGTCTTGTGCAATTATGAATATTAACATAAGCTTTACCGACGGCTAATTAGAACGCATCCACCCAACTATGGTATATTTACAATGAACTACCAAAGAGCATACGCTATTACACATTTAATTGGTGTCAGAAATGCAGTTATACTCTAGATGTAGAAATCGGAGTCTGGATTTCATACGTACATTGCAACATAGTCATCGAAAAGCATCTATGTGTGAAATGTAGTGACTTAAATTGAATATCAATTATATCAAAAGTAACTACGCAGATACTCAAGAATTCCATTCGATATGCATTTAAAGTTACAGAAAATCATGCCATTTAGTAATATTTTTCTGCTTGAATCTATAACAATAGTTGAGACAGGAATTAATGGTCCTCTGACGCTGGTTGTTGCTGTATTCGGATCAGCCGACATTGGTCCTTCGCTCGTAGCTTATAGAGATCAAGGTTCTTCGTAATAAATCTAGACAGAAGAAATGGCGCTGCATTGAGGTTCAGTTCCAGGCATGATTTATATCGTTCCTTTGATCTTATATTCACCAGTGGAAGTTGGCTTCTGTATTGAAGTTAATCTAATATTCAAAACGCAGTCATATATATCATATTTACAGCACAGCACTTTTATATAAAATTTATAAAAGCAAAAGAACGAACTGCTAGCGTGAGGTTGCGAATGTATAGATAATACAATCACAAAACGCTATAATTGTCAAAAAGGTCATGTATTGCATGTATATAAGTCAATACAAAATATATCCGAAATACAAAACATATATGTTCGACAGACTCCATGTTTATAATTTACCTTTTATCACCGTACGTTTTATCGGATTCTACTAATAATCACTAATGGACAGAGAGGTACGAGTGTTAGTAGTAGAGTCAATATATACGAGATGCAAGGATCAGGGCAACAGCTAAACGCTCCTAATGTGTTACATCTGAATCTGCATCCTTTAGTGGCAGCGACCACGGGGTTGTGGGATCTTTGGCAATAACTTGTATAACTATAGCGGATGCACATATTGTTTATGAATAGGACGGGATCGAGAGATTCACTCGTTTCACGTATCAACGTATGCTTGAGAAAAGAAAAAGACATTGAGTTGTTGCAGTGAAATATTTCAAGCCTAATTTTGTGTACAAATACACGGGCCACTCTGTCAGAATTATTTTAAAACTGAACCAAACGAAATGCGCCAAGATAAGTAGAAATTATGATCAGCCACTCAAATATCAGTCTGTATTTCAAAATATGAGCAGTAATAGAAAAGTAGGACTTTAGTTGAGTACACAATAAGGCAGCTATACTGTGGTCAATGTCAACTTAGCATTCCTCAAAACGGCGAAAATGCATACACACATGCCATAACACATGATAAGCCAATATTGTAATAGGCGCAGGCACATATCCATGCGGTAGAGGCTGTTACAGCACAACGGATAATCGGCCAGCAATGCATCTGACAAAGTCAAGGGCACATGTTAGCTGATGATTGTGGTTAATTTCCACAGAGGCTAGATTTGTCAGCGACATTGATAAATTTGTATTCCATGACTGTGAAATAGAGTTTATAGCTTGTTAGCTGGTGGCTAAGCGCAAGTAAGTGCCCCTTCTAGGGCTGTATATCTTTCCCACAAATGTAAGGTGGGTACCAGGTCCGCTATTAGTGTTCCATCTATTACATCATGCAATTCGTATCTGCTTATAGACAATGAATCATAGGCTATTGTAATTTTTTCTGGTCATCAAGATAGTTTGCAAGCATAAATAGATATAACGGAAGATAAATTGCATGCTCTTGAAATGTTATTTGAAAATGTATCTGCGCTAAGAAGTGCATTAACCACATATGATGTAACTGCCTCACGAATATGAACCGTGCGAACTTTACCATAAGATGGTGGCTGTAGTAGTTCAACAGGGATGAACAGGGATGAAGTAAGTCGAGCCACTATCTATGTATATACTTCAAGATATGCAAACAGTCAAGATATGCAATCATTAGTGATTGAAATATTAGATTTGACGGCTCAAACAATTTATGATACGCGTACTGGCAAGTGTCTATACAGACGGCGAATTCAAAGTTTTATATTATAACCTCTAAAGATCGAATTTAATTGTAATGCAATCGCCGCGCTATATAACTAAGAAAAACATGTCTTCCAAAATTGGTAAAAGTTGAATGGTTCAACGCGCCCCTGCATAGATCGGATTGGTCGGGACATTAGAATAAGAAACCTTCATCGGGCATCTTATAATATATGCATGAATGAATTGTAACTTGACCCTATGTCCAAATAATGGCCAAACATGATGTGTGCCTTTGTGTGTGTCTGTATATCCTCGAATCATTACGGCGAACCAATTTCTGCAAGTGAAGCAATATCAGCAAGATGAAATAGCTCATGATGATAAGGTTCGGTTACAAGGCCATCAATATGAAGTGCTGCTTATAGGTCTAAAATAACACAGCGTATTGTTGGCATTTGAAAGATTCGTCATTGCCAATAACATGATCGGATTAAAAGCAAAATATAGAAATACTGAACCATGCACGATGCATGCTGTCACAATGTCTACACATATCTCTGTCGTATCGTTCATATCATGTGATAACATCAGAGTAAATGCGTTTTCTCTTTTCAGTAGCTAATACCAATTTCCATTTATTTCATTGGTACCTTCAGATGAAATTAATCACAGACAGTGATTATTGCCATCGTCGTAGATTCATGAACAGCAATGACTGATATAGTGTGCCATTATGGGCCATTCGCTTAAACTGAATGACCATCAATACATGCACTTGTTTAATAGCGTTATTTGAAACAGTTGGCTACCTACTTAATGATCAACTTAAAGCCATAAAACCCAATTGCTTTTTAAAAGGTCTGTCTGTGAGTTTATATATCGTTTTGTAGGCAAATATCAGCGATGGCTGTGAGGAATATGACTCTCCTAATCAACAGCTCCGGGTACTTAACAAGCAAGTAATTATTGATGTACAGTGTGTCAACACCGCTATGACATAGGAATCACGTTCAACTCTCTAACTATAGCAACTTTATTAGATAGATATCAACACTATACTAAAGGTGCGTATGTTTTCATTTCATAGCATCGATCTCGCCCGCGATACAAATTAACACTACACATTACGCGAGGAAAATATAATTGCTTCATTCGTATCGCGCTGAACACTTTACTGTAAACAGCAAATTGAATTCATCGGCCGAGCGAAATATTCTTTGATCAAGAAAATGCAGCTAACAACATCTCACTTAAATGTTCCAAGGCAAATGATCGATAAATTGTGCCTTTGATTCTGACCTATGACATGCACATCTTGTGAAGATAGCACGAGTGTCACTTTGATATATAAACCGGCGCGACACTGTCTATTGTCATTTTGACAGGTTCTCATTGGCAATTTCCTACGTATAGAAACTTCAAATTGATAACTCAATCTTATACATTTTACTTTGCTGGATTACACTTGGTGGACCTGTTGATTCCAAAACCAAAAGCAATTACTGAAACCAAAAATAGAAATCGTTAGAGCAGGCGCTTTATATGGATAATTGCATGCAGCGATCACGGTACTGCTGATTGTACATGACGTTCCCTATTAGTAATTACCACTGACTCTCGGGAGTAATATAATTGAGTTAGTCAAAGCTTACGGCTCTGGGCTGCACTATGTACATGTATCTGCTCGGAACACATAATCTCATAATCAAAAAACGATTATGCATTAATGGCTGTTGGAATTTATGGCTCATTAGATTAGGTTAACATTAATCTTACCTGAGTAGATTCTGCGTTTCGTATTGGTACGGCTGCACGCATGAAGTATGGGTTCGTGTTCGTGAATAATTTCAGTACTCAGTCCAACGCAAACACCGAAGTTTTTGATTGCGTGGGATATGCGTGCGCATATTT
This sequence comes from Urechis unicinctus, assembly GCA_034190875.2. Lineage (NCBI taxonomy): Eukaryota > Metazoa > Annelida > Polychaeta > Xenopneusta > Urechidae > Urechis > Urechis unicinctus. The sequence continues at coordinate 42,753,947 of CM067354.1, read as the reverse complement.
CTTAACTGCACGTAACTGTTGACAATATGTGACAGAATATAGACCATTAGAAAACACAGCTGACACACAGCTGACACACAGCTGACACACAGCTGAAACACAGCTGGCACACAGCTGACACACAGCTGACACACAGCTGACACACAGCCGTCGGTGTGGAAGTGTTAATGACTATGCGACGCACTTTTAAGAGAAATCGATTTTAATTCACACAATGTGATTCATGCGTTAGACGAATCCCCCGCAACTCATGCATATTATCAACATTTCTCATTTTTCAGCCTATGCCTCTAAGACAAAATCAATCATATACCTATACGAGCGCCTAATAGTACTCTCATATGAAATAACCGAAAGCAACAGCATGTTTGGGTCGCTCTATGGTCATTAATGCGTATGATGATTCATAGCTGAGATCAGCTATCGATTGCACAACATAAATAGAACATCACATCTGTCAACTCAACGCAAAAAGTATGGGCACATCATTGATGTCACTTGCTATATAAGTAGGACAGAAACTATAGACATGTACATAACCCAACTTATTATTATTAATCATATAGGTATTTCATTAAAGTATCCTGAATCAATCAGATGAAATTAACGACCGCAGAATGTCCTGAGCCATATAACCACACATCTGCACCATTATATGACACATACTCCCCTGTGACTGGGAGCTGTATTTACAAAAGAGAGCCCCATTTGCACCCACACATAGTTCCTATGGGAGTGTTGCTTTAATTAACATCCCGTTTCGAAATTAATTGATTCGACATTAGTATTCAGTAAGTCCACCGCTATGTAACACTTGCCAGTTTACAACACCTTCTGCACCGGTTAACCTTTATTTCGATCTATACTTTTGGCCATCACTCTACACTGAAACATTTAATAGTAATAGGTTTTTTCATAAGACACGACTCACCTAGTTAAGTTCTCTGCATTGAGTACCAAGTGAATAACTTATGATGAAGAAATGTGGTACACAACTGTGGTAAGAAAATAGCATTTTCCCCATGCCCAATTGTCACTGAAGGATTTACCCGGATAGAGAAACCATAATTTAAATATAGATATATAGAGAGATATATATAGAGAGATATATAGATAGAGATATATAGATATATATATAGATATAGATAGAGAGATAGATATAGAGAGATAGATATATAGAGATATCTCTATATATCTATAGATATATATATATATATATATATGATATTTATCTCTAGATATATCTATATATATATATATCTCTCTCTATCTCTCTCTATATATAGACATATATATATATATATATATATATATATATATATATATTAATATATATATATATATATATTTATATATGCTTGTTGTCGCATTGCGTGGAACAATGATACTTCTTGTAGCCATTTATGGTTCAGAACACCTATGTAATGCAGTGCTGTTTGCATTCCCGTTATATTTGCATGCGTTATTGTCACATAGCATTGACATCAGGCGTTCTGTATTTACCAGTCCTTGTTCTGATGTTGTTCGCCATCATCTGTTGGCTTTTGTGTTTTACATAAAATTTGATATTCATGCTGCCTCAGTAGCTAATGCAAACATATGACATGCGTTTATATGCCAGAACATTAATGAAACCAAGCCTACAATTCACGACCTAAACATTCCCCTCCCCCACTCTACCCTACCCCATACTGTTACCCTTCCCAATCCCTATCCCGAAAACAAAAACAAAAAAATCACAAAGAGCTGGCAAGATTCAGATAGATGCCGTAGAAATTTATTCGAATTGACGAATTTGCATCTTGAGTGCATATAGGATATACAATATCAAGTAATAAGAAGCAACAATGAAAAAACACAGGATTACGTTGATTGATGGCTTCCATTTGCCGCTACAAAACCGCAAGGCCATCGTAGTACCCGCCACGACTAAAAGCACTCTCAACATAGCATCTTGCCTGCTATCATGATTAGTTCTGAAGGGGCCGGGACCATGCCCAGCAAATAAGTGGTAAAGGTCACTAAGGCAGCTCTATCGGGCTGTAATGACATGCATTATAGGATTTAATTGATTTAATGAAAAGTGGTCAAAGCAACTATGACAGACCGACGATACCATAGAGCTCTATCGGGTTGTAATGACAATGCAACTAAGACCTGCAAATCCGTGGAGCTCTATCAGGCTGTCGTAACAAGGCAACTAAGACCTGCAAATCCGTGGAGCGCTATCAGGCTGTCGTAACAAGGCAACTAAGACCTGCAAATCCGTGGAGCTCTATCAGGCTCTCGTGACAAGGCAATTAGGACAGGCGTACAAAACTATATAGCTGAATCGGGCTGTCGTGAAAAGGCAACTCAGACAAACATACGAAACCATAGAGCTCTATCGGGATGTCGAGACAATGCAACTAAGACAGACCTTCAAAACCATAGAGGTCTGTCGGGCTTTCGAGACAAGGCAAGTAAGACAGACCTACGAAGCCATAGAGCTCTATCAGACTTTTATGACAAGGCAACTAAGACAGTACAACGAACCCAAATATCTCAATCAGGCTGTCATGACACTAAGACAGATCTACGGAACCATATAACTATATTGGTCTTTTGTTACAAGGCAGCTCAGACAAGCAATGCGCAATCTATTATCATGCGATACCGTTAACGTATTTTCTCTCTTCAGTGTTTATACCATTCCCAATATAAATTGGATAGACAAAGCAATTGCTAATGATCCAAAGTTAGAAATCATTGCCAGTGTGAATAGTTCTTATAATCGGCGAGAAGCACTGTTCATAAATACGGGTAATCTTGTTGCAAATTAATGTCAATATGTAAAATCTGGCGACTACAATCACACATGTTACCCAAGCGCCCCCTACAATGTGTTGCGTTGACCCCTGATTCTCAACGTTTAAGCCTGTATGGTGTGGCAGTTGCGTTACTTGACATATGATTTTCAACAAATTGCATGAAAAATTATTCGCATTGGCAGAAAATAGGCTATAACATCACACGCAATATATAAACAAAAAAGGGTATCTACTGTATCCCATAAGATCCAATGCGCACGAACTCGTACACCATGCATATCGCCTTGCTTATCTGGAAGGCATCGGACCTAACGCAGAGTCCAAACAGGATTAATGAATAAGACGCATATCGCAACAATTGATATTGGATAATTGCTTAATGGATGTTATATGATATATTCTACTGGGCACACACGTTTACAGTGCAGCCCTATTATTAAACCCTGGCATTTGAATACACCGACGGACCACACGAAATCTGATTAATACCAGCGGCTGAACGGTAATAGTAACGGAAGGAATGTCTCTCCCAATCAACAGCGCTGTCAATGTTTTGTACAATTGTCTAAATCCAGCACTCTCGCGGGCAGAAGAAAATCGAAATAGCATTTGCATTATTTCAAGCTGTATTGGTTAATTAATCCCAGTTCTTATCACTGCATTTAAGATTCATATGATTCTGTTATCTATTGATTGCATCGGTCCTACCTGCGTATGCTTGTAATTTTCATTTTCATAATACACTGTATAGAGAAGTGTTATCGCTACAGTTCAGCCTCAGATGCTGGATGACAATATTGTCCGCATCGTACACGGCTAGGTTCGAAGCGCCTGACAGCCCCACGCCAGTTTCGTAAGCAGCTTAACTTCACAGAAATACGAAGGGACTATTTGCAAACGACAAGTCATCTGTTCCTATTGTACTTTATTTTTGCAAACAAGCATTGAAGTCCACACCTTGACCAGCTGTTGGTCGATAAATGACTGTCGACCAGACAGCATATGTTTGATAATGATATCCAAATTGACCCTGCAAGTAAATGGTACCGACAGGCGTGCATAACCAATGAACACTTTTATCTGTGATTAAAATCACTGACTGGTCTTGGTATGTTATGTGTAGCTATAACGTCATGCGTATAAGTGAAGTGCTGCGAAAGTCATTCTTTCTTTATTAATGAATTGTTCTTGATAAAGCGGCGGGAATCACATTGTCAATGGTATTATGGCCCACGCGACACCCCAAAAACTTGTATCATGACATAAAGTGCGAATCTGGAAGTTCTCAGCAATGGTAGGCAAAGCTAATACCTTAAGGAACTACAACGAAACTGTTATAAGTAGGTTAGGTAAAATAGTAGATAACTGCTCACCTTGGGAATTCGCCTATGTATAGTACTGTGATTCTGCATGTTAAGCACACACACATATACACACAGAGAAGCGGCAGATATTTGTTGGTATTGTAGCTGCGTTTAGAGGGCTAAAGACGCATTATACGAAATACGCAGACGGTAACTTGAATATCATGGATGCATTTTTAGTTATTATAATTGTGCCACACTAACATTATTGAGGGAATGCAATTGCAACACATAGTTTGGAACAATCTGCAATGCCCATGTGAACTTTAAAAGTGCAATATTTTTTTACTGCGCTTCACTTAGAAAATCTTACCAACTAAAACGCTTGTTTTACTTACCGTACAGAATTGTGCATGGGGAATAGAGCAACAAAGCTGTTTGCTAGCTGTGCCGTTTGCAGTTATATAAATGGACCAATTGAAACGCTAAACATGGGCCAGTGTGTGATACCTGACCGTAAATATTAATAGTAATGAACATATACATAAATAAAATAACATACACGTGACATAAACAGTATGGAACTTGTAATCACACAAGCCAATATAATCACCATCATCATCATACCTAAATTATCAACAAGGTCATACCACATATCTACCTGGTGTATACGCACAAGTTACGATGAAGGATTTGATCTCGAAGACTAATTGTGCTCGCAGGTAGCATTTTTAGCTGTAGAATGAATGCCCCCTTGCCTGCGCATTTGTTATATTTTGTTACGAAATTATTTCATATGATGGCTTGGTTCTTGTTTTAGTGGATTAACATGTGGGTTGATATTTTGAAAACATGGCCAATAAAATGATATTTTTTTAAATACAAGGACAAAAGAACCCTAATATATAACTATCAGTACACTCGTTACTTGCCAGATATGATGGCTATTGATGTGGTTACTTTTGTGTTTCCAACAACAAACGCAGCGTCATATTTTGTTTACCGACAGCTGGCTGCCTAATCAACACTGCTCAGCCATTTAGAGCAGTTAAATAATGAAACAGAAAACGAAATAAAGCTGCTACATGATTAAACTGCCGTTGCTGCGGAACACTGGATGACTGGTTTATAATTTGCAGTGCTTGTTCAAATATCATGACGTGATACAATTTCTTCTCTAAGCATATATGAACGTCATGTTAAACTCGGCCTGGCGTACACTCTCCATGTCCGACTGGGCAATCACGACTAACCCCGCTAGCAATACCTTCTGCTAAGCCCCACTCATCTCCTATCTTCGAATGCTAGTAAATATCAGTAATTGTATGTTTGCTTGTAACACAAACGCCGAATCAACATGACAACTTGTGCAGCTCTGAATGAACAGATGGGTGGCACCAACTCACACGCACATGTCCATACGACGGTTTTTACATTTTGTGTGGCTGCAATGCATACGCTGTAGGTAAGAACCCACTTTATGCTAAAGGGGCCAGCGTACAGCTGTGGCACTATACTTCAAGATATATCTGACCAATATCGCCAATTCAATCTATCGAAAGTAGGTTATATGTCTTAAATAATTTGAATTACTTGTTTAGTAGATTACGGCTATTCATCGTTCTTTTTATGCATCACGATATAAATTATTATACTTAATATGATGCTACGAATCACGGACTATGCTCTCTGCGTTGGGTCCCATTGAAGCGAGGCTTTATCGTTCCCTTGCTTTACTGTTGTCGCAACACAACCAATCACGGCGTCGCCATTCCCTTCGACTGAGATCAGCAGGAGTAATGAATTTAGGGCGAAATGGCTTGTTCACAAGAACACTGCGTTACAGAATAATCATTTAGAAATGAGCCTAGTTGTTGATGCAAGAAGAAGTGTGCCACGTGAGACATCTGGAATATTATAAGCACTGAATAATATCAACTTCAGCGCAGTCAATGCAGTATCGATACTAAATAAAACAAATATGTCGTTGCAGTTGTGTCCAATGGTAGCTATTTTCAATGTTTCATTCCAATTAAAGTCTGAGCATAGACCGTGCCTGTGAGTAATGCCTCGGTGGGGAAGGTGTCACCGATAATCAACAAGGCCGTCAGAACTGTACACAGTTATCCAATCGTTTTCCAAGGTTAAATTTCAGTTGCAGCTTTATTCTTTGGGAAGCCCGTCTTTGGATATGGACACCACGGATCACTGTTTGCAAAAAGTGAGAGGTGTAATCAAGCATGCGTTGAATTACAAATAAAACAAATGGAGTTGTAAACGGTTATGTGAACGGCTTGCTGAAAAATAAAATAATGATAGTCAGTGTGGTGCTTACGCCGTTATGTCACCTAGTTATTAACAAATAAATCATTGCGATCGATAACAGGGCCAAAATATAAAGTTATGATTACAATCATTAATATATAAATATGCAACACATGCTAAGAGTGATTATATTATTTGTCTGAACGTGTCTGGAAATATTTTACAGAACAACATGTGGAAGACACGCCCCAAAAGTTGCATATCCTCACTCCACCTTACTGAATGATTGGCGTCATTGATTAGAGCAAGGGGACTTCCAATTTACTACCAGTCGAATACACGCACGTGTTTAGTTATCAAAAACAGCACTTGAGGTTATCGCATGAGTCAAGTTATGCGATAACGAATTATGTCACCACAACTAACGTCGTCTGTGTTATGTGAATTATAGCATAATTATCGGCCGAATCACAAGCTCTCAAGAGCTTGGATTGGACATGCGTATTATTTAACACTGAATTTACTTTGGGTGTAAGATTCAAGAGTTCTTGTGATCTTTTGATTGCATTGTTCCACAAATCCGTAAATTGTACATGTTTGTTATGGATTAAGCAAATTGTACACAAACATGTACACACAGCTGTATTCAAACATGGGTCGTCTTACACAGTTAGGTTCGCAGCGTTTTACAGCCTTTACATATGTTCAAGCAGATTAATTGTATACAAATATTAAGAGAGTAGTTCTCCCCTCAAATTACCTTATCCTATTTAACTTCATTTTTGCACAATAGCATTGCAATCCACCCTGTAATTTATCTACTACGACAGGTGCCATAATGAACTCCATCACGAATGGTGATTGCAACGTCTTTTCGACATCTATATATCTAGTTAACAAAGTAATCGACGATGTGGAGGTGGTTAAACAAGAGCCCTTTAATTCCAGAAGGCAAAGTAACTCTAATCTAAGTGCATTTTAGTTATTGACAAAGTACGCATTATTAATCCTGTAATATAGAATGCTTGGGAAAAATAAACTGTAATAGTCCAATACAATTTGTTCTATTAAATCTCAGTAAATGTTCGTTGGTACACTTCTTGAACCAAAATCAATTAGTCAGTATCGCCAATATATATTGCTATGGTCAACAATCCCTGTCAGTTTTACCTTCAGAAATTGATATCCTTCGCAACATTGAGGACATATGTTCCCTGACTGAAATAATGCAGGTAGAACTGAACAATACTGACATTAGCAAAACCTTAGCTGTAACGTACGCAACATCGCTGTGCTGAATTCAAATTCATTGCCTGATAATCTCTACTATGTTGCAATGCCTACCACAGTATTTCTATTGCACAGCCTTTTGGGTAAAATGGAGTGCAATAAATGAACTAATGGAGCCACACATGCTATCATCATCCTTTATGTACAGCAAAATATATATTACTGGGCAACAGTTCTGCGTCGGAAATAGATTGTGATTTATGAGCTCAATTAGTGTTTATTACTTTCGCCAAAGTCCGCAATTTGGCAATACCACATTGTTCTGACATAAAAACCATTCATTTCAGCAAGCCACGTGGTAATGCGATGACACGTCCCGGTGATAATTAGCATCGTATTCCCAATTACCGCAAATAAATAAATAATAGGAAGCGTAGGGACCTAGGTAGCATTATGAATTCACAATTAGGTGTCTTTAGCACGCAACGCAAGTCTCCTGATATCCACAGCATTGTACAGTGATAATAGCTGATGATTGCAGTGACGAATTGCTCAACCACCAACTGCATCTGAGTATTTGCAGGTGTTCGATTATTTCTAAACACAAACTTTAAATAGTTATGGTCGAATATCTATGGCAGTGTTGACGTTTTGTTGTATCTAACAAACATATCATATGTATTCACTACCCCTTCCATATTGTAATGCGTGCAGCACAATTTAGCCTACCACAAGTAAGAATTCGTTTGCGCTCTGTCGGTCCCAAAAGCCCACACAACCTGCATTGAAATATATATCTAAATTCATCTGATAGTAGCACTCTTTCCCCGAGATTAATTGGTTCAGGAAACAGTTGGACAAACAAAGTGTCTCATAGCATTCAATGTCTAGGTGAACTACGTCATCACACATTATTTACCTTATGAGCAATAATATTGTATTTCAAATATTGTATATTGTGGATGTATTTCACTCGTATTTCAAATTAATGTGAGGGCTACAAAAACCTTACAAATACGTTCATTAGATGACCTTTACATTTTATTCAGGTGCAATTAGATACATGTCAGTGGCGCCAGCTGGGTTACTTAATGCAACATTATATCATCGGACCGATTGTGTCAAACAATCCGTAGCAAACTAATATAGGTTAGATACCTCAAAACATCAACTTCACAACACAAATAGCTTAGTGCGTCATGTTTATTTATGCCAGTCATCCGTAGCAGTGTTCACCAGCCCGCGGTTTACCTTAGCCAGATCTGCTTTTGCAGGCATCTTTCGCTGATTTATCTTCGATTATATGTGCTTTGCTCATAGCCATCTGAACGTCATTTCTTAGTGTGGCTATTATCAAATGTTATGCTCAATTTGTCATTTCCCAGAAACGCCATCTGTGGCAGTATTTATCAGACCTTTATGCTCTCACTGTGAATCTTAATCCGGTTTCGAACCTTTAGAATAGTTAATGATTAAGGAAGAATTTATCACCCTGAAACATTGTTTAGATGATAAAAGGATACAAAATCTTATCGCGATCACATAAAGCAGATTATAAATTATACCTATGGTCTCAGGTATCGTGTCCACCTAAGAACTCTTACTTTATTATTATAACGGTTTTCTGTTTGAAAATGGGTAGCATACTTATTGCAGGTCACTGGAGCATGGATAACTTGGCTTAATGTACGACAAGATATTTGACAACCAGTCTAATGGAAGCAAACATTTCTACGCCCTTTGACAGAGTCTATACACTTAGTTGATCGCTACAGAGCCGGTCCAGCAAACGACATAGGCTATGCGCATAATCCGTGGACATGATGTTATAAATTCGTAGACACTTGACTACGTTGAATATCACTGACAAACGCCGCAAAGTAAGCCAGAGAGCTTTAGGAGAGCCAATTATTCAGTAATTCTGTACCCAATATGTTCTGGGGTATCTGCTGCTTCCACTACGTGTACCTGTGTGACCGACAAATGTTATAATACTATTCTGGCTCATACGTTCTTAAAAAGCCTCCCCACCTAATTTATCAGCACGAGAGCCCGGGTTACATCACACCACTCTTTGGGAGGGGTGTAACCCTGATTGTACCAATCCTCACAACAAGCGAGTTCACCCTCCAAGTGGACTCGTCGTGTCACGTGGGGATTGTTTTAGCCTGGCCTATCGCGGGACCCTTTATAAGGAGTCCAGATGGGTTAGTCATGGAGATTCATCTAGTCAGAGAAACGATTCGGACCGCGAGATTCCAGGGAGCTTCATAGTTGAAATCTGAATAAACCAAATAAGCAACTCTACTTCAGGACTCGCGTTAATTTCCTCTGATTAGTCCCCACTCCAGCAACTACAGGCAGTGAGTAACAGTAAGAAAACGAAAGAGCTAGATTAATATCATAACATCCCCAACCTAAAGCTACACCCCAGAAAATGTTCGTTTGCCGTGAAAAAGGTTAAGTATCTGGGCCATGTATTGCAGCCAGAAGGCATATTACCCAATCCTGACAAATTAGAAGCAATTGAATCTTACCCTACCCCCACAAAACTTAAAGACGTACGTGCTTTCCTGGGATTAACGGGCTTTTTCAGAAGGTTCATCAGTGGCTATGCAATTATTGCGCGTCCTCTATATGCTTTGACCAAGAAGAATCAATCATTCACGTGGTCGCCAGAATGCCAAACTGCATTTGACGCCTTGAAAAAGGCGCTGGTAAGTTCACAGGTTTTAGCCTTTCCCGATTTCAGCAAACCGTTCGTATTGTCGACTGATGCTAGTAAGCTAGGATTAGGTGCATGTCTTAGCCAGGAAATTGACGGCAAGCTGCGACCGATAGGGTTTGCAGGGAGAGGTCTCACAAAATCTGAAGCAAATTATTCCACTACAGAACAGGAACTTCTTGCAGTAGTATGGGGAATTCAACACTTCAGAGTGTATCTTGAGGGACAGAAATTTCAGTTACATACTGATCATTCTGCCCTCAAATGGATATTAGGGTTAAAGCAGCCTCAGGGTAGACTAGCAAGATGGGTCACATTCATACAGCAATTTCAATTTGAAGTGAGTCATGTTAAAGGGAAGGACAACATTGTCCCGGATGCATTAAGTCGACGCCCCTATGATATCACCCGCACCGATGCTGATGACGTCATCGATCGTTTTCCCGATCTTGACACGGTCACCCCTGTTAATCCGCTTCCCCTTACAACAACGCCACCGTTTTGCTCCCCTCAATTGCGACCGGACAAGCCCGATTTGTTAACAGCGATTCACCACCCCGAAATAATAAGCAAGCCGACAACGCGGTTAACGGCAAAACTTCAAGTTAAGTTTCATGATGTGCCATACGTGATCCCATCGCTTAACTCTCAACCAGGTGAATCGGATGAGGAATTCGTGCATCAGTCTATATGCACTATTCCCGCCACTGCAGCGGGCAAGTTATCTGCCTTCCCTCGCGATCACGATAAACTTGCCTCGCTATCTCTAGATTCAGAGGACAATTATGAAACAGAAGCCCTATGTGCAGTAACTGATAAGCAGACTCAACGCGCTGAGCTCCAAACGAAAACTAATTGGGATTCAATCACCTTAAGCCGAGAACAGATAAGGCGTCAGCAAAGGCTTGATCCCCAATGCAGTATAGTTTTACGACTCCTCAAGTATGGCACCGTTCCCACCAATAAACAAGAGGCAGACGTGCTGCGCAAATGCGAGCAAAACTATTTTATTGCTGACGATCTCCTGTATCACATATTAACATCACAGGGACCGAAACCAAATAAAGCAATGGCACAGTTAGTCATTCCTCAAAACCTCAAGGAACATTTCCTCAAAATGCATCACGATGCACCTCTAGGCGGACATCTGGGCGCTTCGCGAATGATTTCAGTCATGCGGCCGCGTTATACTTGGATCGGGATGATCAGGGACATAAACGAATATGTTCACACTTGTAAGTCCTGCAATGCATCCAAAAGTTCCAATGCCGCTATTCGGCCCCCACTTATCATAACATCAGGATGTTATGATATTAATCTAGCTCTTTTGTCTTTTGAAACGCTCCCCCTCTTTTCCATTTTCAGCACGACATGTTTCACTAGCCCGGGGATACCTCCGCCCTTAAGACGGGGGTGTGACCTGATAATAGACCTGGCTGGTACCTTTTCCCATTGGCCAATGACCCTTCGAGCCCACGCCCCATATGAGCAGTTGGGGTTGACCTTTGTGAAGGGGGACCGGCTATACCTGGACCAATGGGAGGCCAGCTGTGGGTGTGGTTCCGAGCGTAATCCAATGCCGGAACCCCGATAAAATAGCTGGCCTCGCCGAAGTACATGGGAGAGCTACCTAGCGAAGAGACGAAGTATCTGAACAAGATTCTGACCCGAGATTCCAGAGAAAGCTAATAAGCCAAACTAGAATAAAATCAACAATAACTCAACTCCTGGATTTTCTCTGGCTAGTGTCCCCACTCAAGCAACTACAAGCAGCTACAATATTCCTATATACGAAGGAGCGCGCAGAAATACGAATAACCAAGAAATATAAGTATAACAGGAGTATAGCTATATAGGAGGAAATATAGTTATAAGAAGAACAATTTATTTCAGTTATCCCTCAGTTTTACCCAAAAATAGAAATAAAAACCATCCACTAGGAGGCAAAGCGATCGTAAATATAAATATATTACTTGTTAACTGAAAGTTATTGACCCGTTATACAGTTACCTTTACGCCTTCGAATTAGTGTTAATCGATAGTTAAAAATACGCATATAATGCATAGTAAGCAAGTTGTGCAAATACATTTCCGATGATTATGTTTGTTGCGTTTGACACATTTAGCGGTTGATAATTTGATGTGATGCGTAATCTGCTATGTATCTTTATAAATGTTCGGAGAATCAGAAGGAACCCAAGATTTTAATGGTGATTAATGACAACGTGACAGAACAACAATGCATAGGAGTTATGTGAGACATCTATTCTGTAAACTTCTGTGAACGTTCGCGAATATCAAGACGTGAAATCATTATTAGTTTAAGCAGTACGCTTAAGTAGCGAAGGCGTTTTTTTTAAATCAAAGGCTCATGCATCGACCAAATCCATGTCTTTCGACATTTTCGGTTCGCCCGATTGAGACGCAACACAACACAACATGATTCCAACATGGAGAGTGTATATGGAAGAATGATTAAAACAAGTGAGCCCTAATAGGAAGCATTTGATCTCATACAGATCACATCAATGTACCGTTAGCCAATTCGTGGTAAGTGTTCACAAGTCAGTCATGTTTGTGCAGTATGTAAATTAACGCTGTAACTTCAAGGAGCGTGGGTTTGTACAACCGGACTCAGGACAATACATAACCAGAATGGATGGGTACTATATAAGAAACAATATGGCCCATCATAAAGAGAAGGTTGATAGATACGATAGCAGTCAGTCAGTTCCGCATGGGACTATACATACACTGTACATTCTAATGTACTACTTAATGCACCGACTGATATCAAATGAATACACGCATAGTCGACCTATGACAAAACTACATTACCACACCAAGCAACCTGTCCTGTTTCAGAATGAAGCATCATTTAAAAAGATTCTTAAAGGCCCCCTTTGTAAAAAACCTACAATTGATCATGAATTTGCCTTCATTGAAACGAGTGGGAATAAGTACCAGCATCACAAAGGCGCCCTCCAAAGCACGATGCTTTGCTATCAATTCTGTTCGCAAAACACGGCTCTGAGCCCTGTTTACAGAAAGCTGCGAATGAATTGCAGCAGTGATTGCATTTTTACCAGCCAATAACAATACCCATTCCAAGCACGGTTACAATGAAATGACGAGAATCAAGAAATAGCGACGTGGTGCTTGGGTAAACGAATACAATAAACGAGCAAATAATGCATTAACTCCTTAGCAATTTTGACATGAAATCGTGTCTGCCGCTATGACTGATTCTGTGTAGATATTGATAAGAAAAGGATAGTCGAGCCTTTCTATGACTTGTAAATACACATAGTCTAGCATTCATCAAATATATCGTATACAAATTTGTTTATATAGCAATCGCTGGGATAAACTGGATTGCTTAACGCTGAGGTTCTAGCGTCATTAATCATAAATGCACGTTGTTTTGAACATAACATGACCTCTTTAATTTGGTATTATGAGGGCGTTTGACATGTTAAAATAGTGGTATGCAGTACATTTTTTAACAGATCGGTATTGCGTGACAGATAATTGGATTGTCTGATGCAGTGTTCCCCACAAGAATGGCTGCTGGTATGTTCTTGGGTAATTTAGTACACAATGTGTAGCACTGCACACGATTCAGTCTAGTTAGAATCGTCATGCATATATGTATATATATATATATATATATATATATATATATATATATATATATATATATATATATATATATATATATATATATATATATATATATATATATATATATATATATATATATATTTATATTTTCAAGTGAAGATTTTCTGCTGATAAAGCCTGTACCTCGTGTTTATGAATGTTTGAGTTATTTACTTCCGCGGCACAGGTGTATTTTGCAGTCTGATCTGTTAATTGTTAAATAGCAATCCACTGCGTTTCTGTTCATGTGTCTTGTGGTGATGTATTTCGCTTTAGAGATAGTATTCACACTGATCATGTTCATGGTATTTGGCAACGACAGAAAACGCACTAACCACTGTAAACTGCGATTAAAGATTATTCACCTATCGTATACATGTTGATATATTATAAATCTATTGGTTCGCATATTATTTTAATGATCAATAGTATGATGGATTTATTTAGCAATCAATCAATTGTTTTGTATTGTTGGTTGAATCAAAAGCAGTTTAATGTTTAATGCTATTATGTTGAACATGTTTGACCCTAGCTACATATATATACGAACCTGCGCGCACCAGTAAGGTGTTCACAGATGAACGCAATGGTTTGCTTCTAGCTCCAAGAAGTACCACTCATCTACATTATTCATGGATCCAGCGGCGGGAAGCAGATGTTTGCATTTATTGAATGTCGTAAAGCAAACACTAACATGGTCAGTAACGTCGACAGCATGATACGTTGTCCACCAGAGGGATGTCCAATAGGCTGCTATAACGGAGATGAACTGGAGTATTTATGACAAAATGAACAGAATTCAATAGAAATGGGTAATATTACAGATAACGAATTCATTCTGTGAAGCTCGACGTGCAAGGTGGACTATATGCAGTGACATGCCAACGCTCAATATGTTTTTGAAGTAAAGACCGCCAACCATGTTGCAGGTGCATTGTCTTTATTAGGTTATATAGTTAAAACGCTCCCTTACTCTCCTTCTAGTGTCTGCTCAATGGCGTAGCGGATATACTTAAAAGCGAATAACGTACATGCTATTTATATGGCTCTACCTAAAGCAAGCCACATATGCGCGCAAAAGTAGAGGATCTTACACACGTGTGCATCAATGTTATATAGGAAAGCTCATCCAGCCATGTGATCTCGCAATAAAGACAAAGTTTAAAAACCAATAGTCTGTTCCCTTGGCAACAATTGAAGACTCCATCACGCAGCCCTTCGCTAATGGCGTGTTAACATCTCACAATGATAAGGTAGCTACACCATGTTGAACTGATGCTCAAATTACAATAATAAAATAACTGCCGAGTTAGCCATGACCGTGTTTGCAATATCGACATTCATTGTACACAAGATGTAGTTCTGACTTGATGATGCCAAGATTAGGTTATCAATCATGCAGAAGTAATTGACCTCTAAAGAGCATGTTGTGAAGCAGCATTGATATCCTATGCACGACATTGTACAATAACATTCATTGAGCATCGATTATTGCGCATGAATTTGACAGGACGGTTCAAGAGTTGCATTAATATGAGTTGCAAGGATAAGAGCATTAGCATGAGGCTGCCGATGTATTATATCTGATTCCGCCCCCTTTGGTGCGAGTGACCATGGGTGTTTGGGATCTTGAGCATAAACAAAAGCAAACTCCACAATTGGTCAAGCACATATTGATTGTCATGTAAAATGAATGATAGGTACAATCCATTGACGCAAACATCAGACTATCCACTGATGCAATAAAGACTGGTTTTGCGCAAGGTGTAGCAGCTGCTGGTAAGTTCGTAAGCTCATTTCGTATCTTTGCTTCGCATTAATCTCCCATGCTATACGATTTAAGACCGCATTGCCAGTCGCTTCGTAAAGATACCGCTCTTGGGTTGTTGTTCGCTTCTTTCCATTTCAAATTATTTACAACGCATGAGCATTTATATAGGAGGTCGAAATATCAATCCCATTTCATGATACGATGCAGGGCTGTATTCCAAATATTTACACCCACCGTCAACCAGAGCATATAATGAAATGCGTAAAACAATTTCTTGACACTCAAAGTACTATGAAGCGCCTCACTCCGTGCACTGTTTCTCGGAGTCCTAAGGTCTTATCACCACGCGCTCATTTATCCTGCTTATAGCAGCACAGTGCACCTCATGAACAGTAAGTGATTTGAAGTTATCACTACATAAACATATGTGGTACACATGAGCAGAAGCAATATGGCAAAGTGATGTATAGTGGTGAACAGCGCAGCTTCTAGAAGTATGAGGTTTTAAATGTATTGCTCTACTACTCTCAATCTTACAGAATATGCACTTTGTAAATGATTCAATAATCAACACTTTTCGATCGTGCATCGGACTCAATTCAAATTTACAAATATCACATTATTTGTTAGTGTGTGATTTACAGGAAAAGGCGCCGTGTATTAATGCAACAGTAAAATTGAGCATACTCGTGTACAGAACTTGCTGTGAACCAATGAACATGGATTGAGTTTCGATAATTTATTTAGCGAGCCCCGAAAAATAGTTTTGCAACATTCCAATGATCTAATTATCTATAGTTCAGGTATATTCCTGGCAATATATGATTGCAAATGAACGGTCCCTAGACCGCTGCTCAGCTTCTAGTTATGTCACTTATGTACATTGTACATGGATGCGGCAGCAACAGGCGGATTTTTAATGGAGACGTATATTGCTACTACCGTCTTCATTAATACACCCATACCGGGACAGGATCTTTATGTGGTGACTGTTACCAAGAAACCAGCTCCCTTCTCTATTACCCTCGGAGTGGGATTGGGATGAACGTGGGTGTGAAGTGCACATCGACTAAAAAAATCAGCTGTGCTATATACATATATATATATATATATATATATATATATATATATATATATATATATATATAGATATATATATATATATATATATCTGAGAGATATATATATAATATAGAGAGAGATCTATCTTGTTATCTATATATCCCTCCTCTATATAGAGATGAAAATAGAGAGATAGGGGGAGAGATATATAGAGACTTTATCTATCCTTCTATATCTCTTTATAGAGAGAGACATATATCTACTAGAGAGATCTCTCTATATCTATCTATATAGATATCTCTCTCTCTCTAGATATATATATATATCTCTCTATATATCTCCTCTATCTATCTCTCTCTCTCTCTATATCTATCTCTCTCTATATCTCTATATATATATATCTATCTCTCTCTATATCTATATCTATATCTATACTCTTGCATGGCTTGTGAAAAATAAAACCTTCTAGTCTTGACAATTATGCTCACTTGCTCATGGATAGTGTACAAGGATAGTCGCTATCGTATTTGCAGCAGCTAAAATGCAGTATGTGAGATCAGCGAAGTGTAAGGGTAACGGTTTGTGCTTTTGAGCTTACTAGCTTGTTCATTTTGTTCTCACAATTTAATTTGCGATTCCTTATGTCATACCGTGCGAAACATTTGCATATTGTATCGAAATAGCACAGTGTGTCTGTGTCAACTGTTTGGATGATGTCAAATTGTACAAATAAAGAGTGCTACAGTTTTACATATTATGATTAACTAAGCATTCTATATATATTTAAATGATATGCCATCACCTGTTAGGTGTGGTAGATGTGACAGCGGAACAATCTTAAATAGATAGTTCTCAATTTCACATTGTTTCCGTGCATTTTACACATAATATTTAAACAGATTAATATTGACATACCTTGAGCAACTTGACAACAGGACGTCATTTATTGTGTCTGATAGGATCCGGAATATCTATTAATGGTCATTACAATGGTGAATTCATGGTCAACTTCTAGGGCAGTTCACTGGTTATCTGGCACCTCTAGACATGTTTTGAGTTTATTATGCCGTATTTTATCTGGCCTGCAATATAATCAGCATATAGTCATGATAAACATATATTAGATTGAAAAGATTGGCCAGTATGTCAAATATCTTATTTCACACGATGTTTTTGCAAGTTTGAGGCTATTACTAAATAAAACTTGTAAGTGTTTTATTAATGACGTAACATAAGATAATGGATGCTGTTACTGACCTTTGCAAACACTTTCTGATAAAACAATAGTGCTGTCAATTATCAACCGATGTCGTTGCTCTGTATCTCCATCACATAGCAACGTCAGCCGAATGCCTAGTTACTACAACTTAACACGGATTTAAGTAATAGGTCAGATCGCAAATTGCTCTTTGTTACAACATAACAGTAGCGTTATTATTGTTATCATTATTATTGCGAACATCTTTTAGTGTTGTCCATTTTCCCGTGATTTCGGTTTTGATGATATTTTCACAGGTTACATTTCATGATCACTATTGCCAAAAAAAGAACATATCTGGGGTTAAGAGATATCCTCCTTAGAAGGGAGCGGGGGTAGGGGGTGGGTAGCTATGATGAATTGCTTGACTAAAACAGAATACACACGGCTGAACATTCAGAGGAATTAGGAACGATTTATAAACACGACCACCCAAGAGGTAATGGAAAAATAGAGCGAGAAAATTATGTGCTCTTTCCAGGTTCGAAAATTTTCATTTAAGCTATCTTCTGTGGTGTTTACAAGGGTACGATCGAGTCTCCATCATAAGCAGATTTGGCGTTTGTTAAATGATAAGTTATTCTCAAGGACCTCTCTCAACAGTGCCGCAACCACAATAATTACGCTTGAATCGGGTTCCATGAGATAAAATATTTGCGTTGCGTGCCACGTCGCACAGCATCACAAATTGCTTTTCATACTATATCTGCCATGCATTATTTCAGCTTATTTAATCATACTCATAGAGTCATTGATACTATTGAATAATGTTTACTAGCAGCCGCCAAAGAGCGATATGATGGAGACTTCTATTGTTGTACAGGACAAAGACAACTGGTGATGGATCCTTGCATTCACTATTAGGATACTCACTTTCATGTTGTCTGCACCTTTTTCCATTGCTATGGCAGTGTATAATATATTGCCATATATGCAAGAGACGTACCTATACAAAATATGCACGACGCATAACCAAAATATAAACTATACCGTATAAGCGAAGAAAACCACTGTTGTGTTTGATTGATACTCTACCCTCACCCCCTCCCATCCCAAAGAGTATTGGAACAAGCAGCGGATGGGTCAGCATCTGTTGGGCACCTCTGTGCCGAGCCACGTCTCTTTATCTCGACGGTAATGACCATGTGAGTCTACGCTATATAACGCTCACTATGAGCAAACATCTGCTACCTGCTACTGCATCCATCAATAATGTAGAGGAATGCAAGACGTGAATCATTCTGTTCATTGTAAAACAACGCGAATTCACAAGATGAATGCATGTTAAAAGCAATTGCTATCATTTATGGTAACTTATTCATCGTTGGTATTGGAATACATAAGTCCGAACATGCGTGGCGAGTTGCATGGAATTGAAGAAGATTAAATTTCAATGATCGATCGACGTAGATCTACTCAGATACAAGACGAAACAATATGTCATGTATCAATGCTATTTTAGCAGTCTCGTTCTACTGCGCTTATCGGTAAGCTGTTGATCATTCATTATTCTATGGGATCGCCTGTAGAGATTTTTGCATTTGGAAGAACAGGTCATGATTTAGCGCGGTGTCCCATCACGTCTACATTGACACAATCGAAGTGTCCCCAAGCAGCTACAAAAGGTGATAACCGAATATTGCATTTTCCTTTCTTCAGTAAATTACCTTCTCAGGGTCACTCTCGTTCTGTGAAAACTCATGTTGTCATATTAATCATTTGCAATAACTTGTTAGGTGCTGCATATGCAGATATGCAACGGGCTATTGTTCTTTCGAATATCACATAAGGCTCATTGTTGCAGCTGAAAGATATTGTAATAAATATGCAACCAATTTTCGCAACTGCCAGAGATCGATGAAAAGTGGTTCAACTGATGAGGTGATTTGGGTCTTACGTGAAAACGCAGTGGCTGCTATGATGACGTCCGTATTACGTATCAGATGGCTGTGTATTATATTGGCCAGCTCAACCAATGATCGGTGTTATCAACATGATAAAGACAGTGCTGTCAAACTGACAGCAACCAGCACGAAAGGAAATAAACGCTGACATACGCATAATTTTAATTAAATCGGACAACCGCACCGTGCAGCGGGTGTACATTTTTAATGTAAAATTCATGATTTAGCTATTTGTGTGTGTACTTATGCAAAGCCTATTTCCAATGAACATGAACCGCAATGAACCACGAAATAAAAAAACGTTAGAAACTGTCTGAAGTAGTATACATCAGACGTACTCAAAATATCTCTATGTTCTATAGACAAGCGAATCAAAAAGTTATGTGTATATTGTGAAATTACGGTGACGCACACTTTTATCTATACATCGGTTTCATATTTTCTGCACAGGTCATTATGTTTAAGTATAGTTATAGTGTTTTCGATATATACCAATCATTATTCCATTTATAAATCAACATTGACTAAATATAGTGCTTTTAGGGCTCTCTATTGAAATTGCAATTGGTTCAGAGCCACACCACAAAAGTGGTTGTGATATCAATAGCATAGGTCCACGTGGCAGCTTTTGGAAGGGCAGAGTCTCTTGAAGTTATCGATGGCCATTTAACAGCCTCAAGTAAGCCTAATCTTTACTGTTACTGCAGATGTAGACTGAACATGCAGTCACACAGTGCAATTACCAATTACCTATATTGGCCATTTCTCGTATTTATGACAGCTTGGATGATGGGCTTTCCCGGTCCCTCGAACACCCTGACACAAACTCAAGTCACCCATTGTGGTTATCAGCTAAACGCGTCTAATTGATGGTGCTGTCGGTCTAGATGTTACTGTATACACCAAAGCAGTAATGGGCGCGCTTTGAATACAACGCATAATTGTCGGTTTTTAAGAAAATATTTGTACCGCTGCATTGTCGCTATATTATTGTCCAAACGCACAGCCGTATACAGAATGTAGCAGGTTCTTGTGGTTTTCCGGTATAAATCTTCACTCAGTTATCGGGCAAGCAACATCCTGAAGGCAATGGCGTGTGTGGTGACTCTGCAAGTGCTCTAATTACACGGAGATGGGAATAGTGAAGCAAGGGAAAATTCAGTATTGTTAGCGACAGTCTGTTTTGTTGCACTGCATACGAAACATAGCGTAGTAAGAAAAGGCTATTCTTAATAGTGAAATGATACGGGAAGTATCACGTTATTACATACTGCAAAGATACGACATTTACACAATATGATGAGAACGAAATTTGTGGTCAGCAAGCATGGAATTAATGGAGCATATTTAGTATTAGGATACGAAATATGGCTTGGAGAAAGAATCGTTATTATGGTTCACTCTACGGTAATTGAACATTTACAAACGTTTTTAGGGCATTGACTACTGGTTGCACGTGGTTGTGGCGATCAAGTGATGGTTCAGATTATATTATAATACACCGTAAATGGAAATATTGCTCGTAACACAGTAGGAAGAGCGTGTAAATGTTCATGTCCTTTCAATATAGCATACGCGTAAGAATGATAACACTGTGAATCAACTACATTCTCAATCACAAATTAATGTATCGAAAGTATCAAAATGTGCATACTCAAAACCAGTTCGCAAAAGTAACTGACTGCACGAAACCTCGATGGCTTTATTAGTAACAAAATTGGTTTTTAAAAGCAACGTATATCCCTGTTTGAATGTGGCGTTTTTTTTACTTTCACATCAGAAATGTGTAACAAGCTGTTGTGTCAACCAACGGGGGCGCACACTACGCTTGGTCGCTTAAAGATGGACCCTGTAGGATATGAGCTGTCTATTAACTTTTGGGTACCTTCTCATTGGATGGATTATTTGTATAAATCAAGCCCTCTTATATGCATTACGCAATCAATGTGAAGCCTCTGTAGAAGAAACGACCGTTCTGTGATCGGATGAGCTGAAACAACCCTTGAAATGGCTTTATTATTTACCTTGCTGTTAGCTGACGTGCTACAATTAATACAATAGTCTCTAGGGGTTTATTAAAATGAGCTTATACAGTGCAAACGTTTTCTTCAGGTTAAGATTTTCTTTTCATTATGTGACAATTATTTGTAGACAATAAAGTCGAAAACGTATGTGGCTTAGCAATAATTAACTCGAGACAATTTCAACGCAGCACGGAAGCACCATGACTAATGATTTTTCCATTACTGCAATAGGAAAGATTTTCGCCGTGGAAATGAATCAGCTTAAAATGAAATAAGATAAGACTCATATTTTCACACAGTCACTCGAATGCAATCTTTATCTATTATCCTTTTGACGTGGTTATTAAACGCTGTGTCGATGTTATCAATTCTCCCTGCAGCAGAACAATGGGAATTCGAGAGTCAGAAAGTAAAGCCATGTGCTATGACCGGCTAGTGTGATTGATGGTTTTCTAATGATAATGAATTGCGTTTTGATGTATTCAGTGGGTTCATGATGTGTATTATAATGATGAATACTTGTTTTTGCATTGATGGCGGATATCATGTTCAATCATGGGATAACTATCGTACTAACGATATATATCTGTCGCCGAATAAAGTGGTTAAATGTTCGGCCTTTTTAAAATATTTCGCGTTAGTCATGAAAGTTACAGGCGCAACATTTGTAGCGCTATTGATATCTGTCTTTTATCAAGCAATCTACCCTTGATCATTACGCAAACTGACATCACGCAAAAAATAACTCACGGAGCAATTGACAAGATCTAGATTGGTTTTAAATGAACTGGAGTGGACATGATCTCAAGCCCTAGATGGATGTTTAGTTTTTCACAACAATGCACGAGACTGACCTTTCATGAAAGCCTGTAATAAGGGACAGCAACTATACAAGGTATGCGTGTGTGTGTCAAAATTTGGGCCGTCGGTATAAAAACTCTTCTTAATGTTCGTATGTGTGCATAAAATGCGAACAAGCCTTTTATCAAGTTAATCAATTCATATGCCAGCAAGGCGATCATTAAAATAAGGTCAACTTCTTTTTTAATATTAGCATAATTGGTGCTGATTCAAATTGGCTATAATATGTGTGATTGCATGTTGTTCCACGTCTCCATCCCAATTGTCGTACATATGGCAGCGCACTGTGCATGTTGTGGGATGAAGTTAACAATTTTGCGACATGCTTGTGAAAAAGAATGCTAAAAGTTGCATACTTTTGATCGGGGTCAAGCAATTCCAAGCGCACAGTGGGGAATGCCCTTGGTAATATAATAATCCCCAATTTGATGCATTACATTGTAGAAGGAAGGGACAACGTATCCAAATACATACAAAACGCCCCTGGACCAGTTATGATTTAAATGAATGCCTGATTTTGTTTGGACACTGCGGCAAGTGCGGCATCAATATATTCAGAGAATAAGTGCCGGCTATGCCAATATTGAAATCGTGATTCAGTTGTTGTGCCAGTTAACCAGTTGCAATGTCATTGCAATAAACGTCGTTTTTGCATTGCTGAGCTCAATTAGCAGATCGTGACTGACATTATCCTCCTGATGCATCACTCATAATATCAACAACGACAAAACATTGGCATCAGTTTTGTTCTGTTTGATTCACCATGCCGTCTTATCCTTGCACGGTTAAAACTCATTTCTACGATAATGGGTTAATAATACTTTGTATTCATTCGATGTGTAAGTTTGTTCATTTGCAAAATGTGCATAAGCGACAGCTTGTATTTACTGTGCAGGCTGCTTACAAGACATGCTCTAACACAATCATATGAATATCCGGAATCTCACATTGCTCGCGTAGCAGATGATGTAGAATGCTGGTGAAATTGAAGTCATCGGCCTGACGGCCCGACCTCTGCAATTGTGTTGCGAAAATCACAAAACCAAGCCATTTGCAAATAAAAACTGGCTATTGGGTTCAATTCATATTTGTAATTGTAGAATAGGCGTTTCAAATGGTTCTTATTTACCAGCAAAACAAGCCGCAATTATCTGTTGTTTTCAGGTGCAAAGTTATTTCCACGTAGTGTTGATATTAACGCATGGTTAATAACCTCTGAAAGTCTCGCTATTCGCAATGGCAGTTCCCATTGACCAAAGCGTATAAAGTTTTAGCTTTGTAGTTAAAATTTATCAATGATTTATTGACGCACACCTAGTGGCTTTTATGGACAGTCGCAATCTAGGTTGTTATAACTTGGTTTAGGTCTAGATTAATGAGGCAAATCCTGGCAAGCATTTATTAACATTCCACGCATGAAGAAACATAATCATCAAATTTGAACCAAGGCAAAATCCCAACAGTCACAGTACAAAAACAAATGGTTTCAAATGCTTTTCATGGCAAATGGGCTAAAGGTGCTGATACAATCAGCTCCTTTGAATTCGTTATTAACGTAATCAAATATCACCAATGTAAATGAAGATTATTGTTCAAACACCATTGTAACTTAAGCTGTTGAGTGACCTTTACTCAAACTGCTTCTAACGTTCATCTTATTAGCGAATGTGCGTCAGTATCGGCGCCCTGTACTTTTCTCACATATATTCGACATTATCACCAATGCTTCCACCAGACAGAGAAGAAAGCTATCTCTGTTAGTGAAAATGATTCATATAGCTTGAAAATAATTGGACGGATAATACTTACTGCAATAATGTTATCTCAAAGTAATATCATCGTACAATAAAGCACGTTTTACCCAGATGCAACAATGAATATATTGAACGTTATAACATTTGGCAGATCGCGGTCAACGTTTGACAATCACTTTAGAAGCCTGGGGTCAAACCTCATACCTCCTTGAAAAAAAACATACACACTTTTTCCAGCAAGGTGCGCCTGAGCCGCCTTTCTATATACTACTTGATCAGCTCCATTTTTGGAAAGGTTCATAGCTAGGATGGACACGGACCAGAAACCGGTCCCATATCAGGTGAATGGCCCCGAATGCCGTTCGGATAGACTAATGGGCCCGCTGTATTACAGCGTGCTATGGACTACTTGCTTGAAGGTTTAATGTGTTACTGAGTTATGATGTACCTTGATGGTGTACTTGTAAGGCTGGCTAGTACACAACTCCTCCTCTATTCTGCCACCATCGCACCCACTGATGCCTGTGACTATGCTGTCGGAGCCATCTTATTCTAAGAGAATAGCAGTGCCAATAGCGTTGCCCTGAAGTAACAACGGAGTCTCAGACTTCCACACACACCAGTTACGAAATCCGGCCTTATGTTCAGATTTATATTCCATTCTATGAGTAAATAAACCACCGGCCCTAAATCACCGAGGGCCGAAATCTTCTGCATTCGTCAGCATAACTCTACTTTATATACACTCATAACATTGGGGTAAATAATGAAAGGTAAAGCTAGCATGTGGACAAAACAAATACGACTGCAATCCGTATCATATGATATCACATGATGAAGGAATTTACTCACTGGTGGAATTCAATAGTACGTTCGCTCAGCCTAATGGGCGCAAAAAGACTTACCCACATTGCATCCCACTCAGTTATGACCAGGATCAAAGTGGGACCATACCTTTTATATCGCCCTCAGATCAGCCAGTGATTATCAGCTATCAGGTTGGTGGAATTGAAAAAAATGATTACTATAGCACATAATCAAGGAAAATGGTACCTGTTGGTTTGCTAACTAAGAGCGCACACATTTGCGCGCGACTTCCTTCACCAATAATTAAGTCAATAACAGAACTGCACCATACTAATGCAGTCACGGTACAATGTTATGCAAAAAAGGTATATCAAAGTATAATTTGATTTGGATTAAACTACATGTTTTTTGAAGTAAACATAGAAAATTGAATTATCAGCATAACATACCTAGGCTTGCAATGTGAAATATATATTAGGTCCACATTAGATGTCACGTAACTCGTTGTCTTGGCGAATATTGATAGTTAGTAACTGCTCTCTTAAGACAAAACGCAACAATTACAAAGCTCTATCGCGTAATTCTATTCATTGACCATTCAAACATATGTTATTTGCATTATTTTGTACTTAACAAAGAAACTATCGATGGTTTTTGAGAAGATCGCTTGAGTGTGACATATTATTGACAGTGGAAGATTGCATTCTGAATGTCAATAACGGAACATGTCCCGATCCAATACTTTGTTAACCTGGATCGTGTATTCGTTTAAGGATGACCGAGTATGCATTTTACCTTTGTACACTCGTGTAGTAAATACAAAGCAAGACCAGATTCGTCTGATGGAAGTAGACCAGATCAGCAAATAGGGACAGTAAAAGAAGCTCATAGGGGATGAAAGTCGCTAGTATACGACGGGGGAATGGAATTTATCACTATCAAGCAGGTAGTTTTGTAGGAGTACCTGTGCCGAAAGGGGCTTGTATATTCACTCAGTAACGCAGGGTAGGTCTCGAGTTGGCAATAAGTGTCTCGTACGTTTTAGTTACCTGGTACAGTAGTGGTCAACACATAGAATTCTTCGGTAAAATATTGGTTTATTTATCAAAACAGAATAAGAATGCTGCGAAGAATGAATTCCTTGCAATTACGAAGCTCAACAAGTGGTCCAATAGAACAATTAACAATGATTATTCGTTTCATAATTCAGCGATGTGCCCAATTGTATGACAAACTGTTATTTATTATTACACTAAACGTGGTTCTGTATTTATTTGTATGTCGATAAATGCAACGATTGCACCTCATTTGCGGCATTGTGTAGAACAACGATACGTCTTAAGATCATCAACTGTGGGTAACAAGTATATTAGACAATACCGTTAAGTTTGCATACATTATTGCCATTTACCAATGCATGAAGGTTCATTCATTTTCAACGATGTTATTTGCCATTATCTGCAATCAAGCAAAAACGCTTTCCCCATAAATGCCTAAAGGCTATAATATATCAAGTAATAAGAAATACATAGAATTATGTTTATTGGTGGCTCCATTTATTCACTCGTAACCATTAGGCCATCATAGTCTCTGCCACACCACAAACATATATTTTCCCTGGCACCAGGATCACTCCGGATGGGTCCCATTCATCCCAGGCAATTAGTCGTCAATGTCATATGGGCAGGCATACGAAATATTAGAGCCTGGAAGTCAATACATGTTTTGTTAAATGCACTTGTTCAACAAAAAGAGGTCAAGGTCAATGTCAACAAAGGGAGGCATGCGAAACAATTTTGATCTGCCAGGCAGTCATGACATGCATTATATAATGTACCCGATCAATGCAAAATCTTGAGAACTACAGCACAGTTTGTTGAGAAATTAATCAGAGCAAGTATCTCCCATGCACGATAAGTAGCTCATTTGTGAGTGTGTAATGATACCTTGCTCGGTAGTAAAGTGGTTGATTAGTGTGGTTGTTCACCTGAACTTACCCTAAGCATACAATGCAATTTAGCCATAAATGAACATAATTGTACAAGCTAAGACGTTTTGGTCGATATATTTAATGAACTCGACGACAGTTGCAACATGATTGTATTTTCACTCTCAGTATCTCTCATTGTATCTCTCTCAGAATTACAAATGTAGCAATGCACACAAATTTGTTCACAATTTGTGACGTAACGGTCCCTACGCTGAATCGGCTTAAGAATAAAAAGGTGACATGTACTTTATACAATGAGTACACATATTCGTACGACCAAAATATAAAATTATGGAAATGAACTTTATAAAGCTAATTTATCGATCGACAAACAAAATAACAATACATTTACACGGGCGACTGACTGCCTCATCGGTCTAAACATGCAAACCAATAACACTGTTGTCAAATCCACCGTTCAATTAAACAAACTAACTATGACATGACACGGTGCAATGTCAAAATTACTTAAGACTATTTGCTACAAAGTGAGTACAAAACCCATTCAGATACCATTTAAAGCCAAAGATGACCTTCGCTAATTGTATTGTGATACTAGATGATCGATCACCGCTTAAGTTGTGCCTTAATACATTGTCTGTCGAATTTTCAGCAAATTGTATACTGCAATAACCCAGTGGTTTCTTGCATCCAACATGGATATTGCAACGTAATATAATACAGCTACGAGCTCTTCCAAATAACAGTCATGCCTGTACCTAACTTCGCCTTTTAGTCCAGTGTTGTTGATTCCGAGTAGCCTTGATCTCTTAAAGCCACTAGCCAAGGTCGGTTGATTATATTCTCACAACAATAGTTCCCCATGGAGAGCATTCAATTAGCCATTCGTAAATCTAGTTAGCTAAAAAAACCTTTATTTATTACAGGCTGCATTGACATAAATCTCCAAGTTAAGTTCGCTTTGATAATAATATACATTTAAAGACTAATCGCCAATATTCAATATTGTACGAAAGAATCCGTATTTACAACCAACCTAGCGCTAACAGTAATTATGGTTACATGACATGGGTTTATATATATATATATATATATATATATATATATATATATATATATATATATATATATATATATATATATATATATATATATATATATATATATATATATATATCTATATATATATATATATATATATATATATATATATATATATATATCTCTATCTATCTATATCTATATATCTCTATATCTATATATATCTATATATATATATATCTCTATATATATATATATAACCATGGATCGGTTATACATCAGACGATATTGGGGTACACAAACTTGACACCAATGTGCCATAGACCCTTTTGCTTCCGTATAATCAATTACTTTCCCGGTACCTTCAGATTGGAGCAGCATCGGATGAGAGTTATTATGAAGAAGAAAAAACAATTGTCTTCCGATTGCGCTGGGAACGGTATAGCCGAATAGTTTGTATTGCTAAGGCTTGTATTAGTCATTCTGTTGTTATGTCGATACTATATGTTAAAGGCTATTTGTTATTTAAGTCAAACCAAAGACTTATTTAAATTTCACCCTAACTTCTACAAACACAACCAAGAACAGTGGTTAAAAATATATCATTCAATTATCAGAGATCGTCGTTCAAAAGTTTCTCTGACATCTATAAAACTGCAAGCAAGTGAATACTGCTGTCAAACATTGTGATTCCTTTAATGTACCATGAATATGGGCAAGGAACATACGAAGAAGCTTACCCATATCAGCACTCTGATAATGGTTGTCGTAGCGTCGCGCCTGGATATAGGTTTAGGAGCCTAGATAGCTATGAGCCACAGTCCAAGGCCGGCTGATCAGATACCAACACTAACCGGCCGCAGTGAATCATCAATGTTGATCCAGTTACCCAGAGATAATTATGTTCATTACCGGTCAGTTTTGCCCAGTCTCGCTTCATTCTTGCCTCCCACTCAAAAAAGTAGTAGGTAATGATCAAAGTCGATACTTAACAGCCCCCATATTATACGAGTTTAAGTATCACAAAATTGTATCTATTTGTTCCATTTTCCTCTGTATACCATCGGTGAATGTCCTCTCTAGTCAATTATTATTTATTAGGACTTACTGCAATAAATTAAAATCTGGTAACAATTTACATTTAATATACACCAGGGCGTTGACTCTTGCAATCGCACTCTAAACACTTTTCCATATCTAGTAGATCTTGTGCCATCAAGGTCGGGTACTCTTTATCAACTTATGACCAATAATACATCTGTCAACTTTGATTCACATCGTAGTGAATATGATTGCTATGTGGCTGCACTGATCAAGCTATATGCCCAGGGCAGCAACACACATACTCTTCCTAGGATAATACATATGGTTTAAACTACGTGAGCAATAACTTGCCAGTAATGCATATTATTCATTCGAGTAGTTTTTTGTGCAGTGTAGTATTAAAGTGACTGATTATAAGCCTTTTAGCGAATTTGCACGTGCCACAAATAGATATGCTTGCATGAGGGAGTGTGAATCAATGTAGTGCGATTCTTGTTCTGCCAAAACAGCAGCCGTAGAGGAAATAGATTACATACATAACCAAAGGACTGCTAATGTATATGCTAATGAGTAGGCGAGCCAGCAAGCAAGACGCGGGTTCACAGGGACTATTTGTGGCATGAAAGGGCTACAAACAATCACTGTCGCACAAATACCACACCGAATCATGAAGAAAACAACGAAAACTTGTGGAAAAGGCTACAGGAACGATCAGCTATAGTTTTTGCCTATGTTAACAGCGCCCTATTTACATCAGAAGTTTTTGGGGCTCTCTGGGATACTGTCGTGTTTCGGAAGGTAATATCACCGGTAAACTTGAAAAGTTGTCGCAAATATATTTTTCGGCTGGCGATAGGAGTATGAAACATTGTATTGATCAAAACTCAATTATCACTTTCGACACTGATCGCCCGAGACTCAACCGTACATGTATATTTCGTGAAAAAAAAGTGATGTGTTCGGTCTGGATGTGTCGGAATCGACAACAAAATAGGTGGTTGTTCTGTTAGACCAACAAGGTAATAAAACCTGAGGTTGGTCTGTTGGGCTAGTTGTGGGTAAACGGATGAATATCACGCCTATAACGACCAATAACGGTCATGTGTGTGCGCATGTGTGGAAGTGTTTGTGTTTGTGTTTATGTGCACCGTATGCATGTGTGCGTATGTGTGATACATTACTCCACATCAGTGACCGAATTCCGAGTTGATTTAGTCATATGAATATGGACCTTGAATACTCATTGTTGAATTGTTGAAACATTGGCAGCCAATATTTAGACGACCTGGCGGAGCAGATACAAGCATCTATTTGACGATATGATAACTATTGTAGTTAAGATCTGTTTAACAAGTTGGAATGAGTAATGATATTCACTTACTTGCGATGTCCTCAGAGGTTTTTCACACGCCAGCCCAATTATTGAATTGATCAACAATAATATAAATATATTGCATGGTTTGTCGTCACAGATAATGCCATAAAATAACTTCACTGCCAAGACAGGGCTACAGCATATGTTGTTCAAGTAATATATGTTACTTCAATAAGCTTAAGCAGTATTCTGTTGTCACTCACAAGTAAAGCTGTTTATGTTTTGTCTGCCGGTGGAGACGAATTTCCATTGCTTGATTTCTTTGAATGTCAATACATGCATTTCTTAAGGCAGTTCGGTAAACTCCGGTGATTTTCCATGTGATTTTATTGGCAATAGATTTCATTTCAGATAACACGGCGACCACAGAGAAAGCTGGGGTTTTTGCCCTACGTTTTTGCAAAACAATTTGCTGGTGCTGTCGTCTAGAGTTACTTGTGACCTAGTAGATTTAGTGTCATGCAAACAATTACCTGCAATATCAGATATTCCAGTTCAGAGCGTGAGATGCTACTAATCTTTTGACTAGATCACAGCCAGTGACACTCAAGTGTATAAATACATCATCAAACGATCGAAGTGTACAATATATAAATAACACTGTTGTATAAACGAATGGCAATAATGATTGAGGAACAAGTCATTGCATTTTCGGCTCAGATATGCTATACTGCTGACGGAACAGTCACATCCACCAAATTGCCATTTTTCACCAGCGATAAACTGTTCATCGTAGTCACTCTTACACGACTTTGATATCAGGTGGGTGGCATTATCGCGTATGTCTTCCACCTCTGCCCTTATTCAGGCAGTTTAATGCAATTCTCATTTCATAATTCAGGTTAAAACATTTTTCCAAGTGATACTGTCGTAACGTGATCTGCGGTGTTGAGATGCACACGATACGCACTTGTAATAATGAAGACTCGAACTCCAGGTGAAGGGTTTATAACAACTTGAACTTTATTTAATTGTTTTCAACTTTCGAATTTTCGAGTTACTTAGCCTAAATTTAAGAGAGAGATGTGTTGAGCTCGGAGGCCAGGAGAGAACTGATTTTGAAATATAAGTTGCTTCCCCCAACGACTAAGGCACGCCATCCCAATTCTCATGGGACATGCGGTAGCCAGGTCTGTGAGGGTTAGGGCTATCAGGCGTTGCCTGGGCAGGAAGGTCATGTGGATCTGGAATATGGGGTATGTATGAGGTGAGGGGGGGGGGGGGGGTGGAAGTGGCAGGTAACATGTAGGTCACTTGTGGATCTGAGAAACTGGGGTTTATAATTAATATAAGTTGTAGGGGATTACTCCATCGACTGATGACTGAGAGGGTACGTTATGAGGAAGGGTGGGTTTGTTATGAATTTGGCACTCAACAATACATAACACTAATCAAGCATGCATAGAGAAAGAACATGCGCTATAAAATAGCTAACTATATAGGTGCCATGTTATCGTCGCTGGTTGGGCAAGGTCTCGACAAGTCTTACGATATCCGTCATTTTCGTTCAGAATTGCTTTAGATTAAATCCCGATCTATCATCTATCTATCTATCTATCTATCTATCTATCTATCTATCTATCTATCTATCTATCTATCTATCTATCTATCTATCTATTTCGATCTATCTATCTATCTATCTATCTGCGAAAATCTATCTATCTATCTATCTATCTATCTATCTATCTATCTATCTATCTATCTATCTATCTATCTAGCTATCTATCTATCTATCTATCTATCTATCTATCGATCTATCTATCTATCTATCTATCTAGCTATCTATCTATCTATCTATCTATCTATCTATCTATCTATCTATCTATCTATCTATCTATCTATCTATCTATCTATCTATCTATCTATCTATCTATCTATCTATCTATCTATCTATCTATCTATCTATCTATCTATCTATCTATCTATCTATCTATCTATCTATCTATCTATCTATCTATCTATCTATCTATCTATCTATCTATCTATCTATCTATCTATCTATCTATCTATCTATCTATCTATCTATCTATCTATCTATCTATCTATCTATCTATCTATCTATCTATCTATCTATCTATCTATCTATCTATCTATCTATCTATCTATCTATCTATCTATCTATCTATCTATCTATCTATCTATCTATCTATCTATCTATCTATCTATCTATCTATCTATCTATAGTCTGGCAGAAATGTAGTACTACCTTTTCGTATTTAGCTTATTGTTTCAAGACCAGTCGTTGCGAAAATACATGTCTTGTATGACATCATGTGCAAGCACAAATATTTTACCGCTGTGATGTATATATATATATATATATATATATATATATATATATATATATATATATATATATATATATATAGATATATATATATATATATATATACGAATATACATACATATATATATATATATATATATATATATATATATATATACATATATATATATGTATATATACGAACTTGCGCTCACTTATGCTCACAGATCAACGTGATGGATCCTGTCTAGCTCATAGTTATGTCATTCACCGATATTATGCATGGATGCGGCGGCAACTAGCAGATGTTTGCGTCGTATAGCGGAGTCTTACATTGCCATTAACTACCACATAAAGAGACGTGGCCTGGAAGAGGGATGACAATTTGGCGGCCTTAACGGAGTTACTGATGAGTGGATGGGGATAAGGTTGCGATCAAACCCAGCGGTTGCTTGGTTTGGGAATATATAATAGATTACATTTTAGTGATGTGACATGTTTACTTCGTGTAAAATATGTCAAATACATTTTTGGCAATATGTTACACAATGCAATAGTTGTGGGCCATAATGCAGACATCATGTTAATGAGCAGTGCTTTAAGAAAAACCTTTGGAACGGTGTTTGGCAGTCTTGTAACCGATGGCGCCCTCGTATTGGTGCGACAGATGGGTTGCTGCTGTCCATCATTGTCGTGCTGTCTAGCGAGTGCTGTGACTCATAACTCTGGCGTTATTCTGTGAGGACGTAACCATCGGACGACCTTTATCTTTTTCGGCACTCACAAATTTCTTCCATATAGATCGCACATAAGTAGTGAGCTATAACTCAGGCTCTACCTACTTAAAGTGCTCCATTGGACCCCAGCTATAAACACTCAAGACTCTCCAAGCCACCTTAAAGGTTGTGATTAAAAATTGC
Organism: Urechis unicinctus; assembly: GCA_034190875.2. Lineage (NCBI taxonomy): Eukaryota > Metazoa > Annelida > Polychaeta > Xenopneusta > Urechidae > Urechis > Urechis unicinctus. The sequence continues at coordinate 42,719,912 of CM067354.1, read as the reverse complement.
ATTGAATTTTCACCATATCAATATACACTGAGTGCCTTAAAGTGTGGACCAAGTGGATCACACATGGTTTCTGTGCAAACTATTGTGGGACCAGTAACTACTGGTTTGGTTAGCTGCACCTTGCTAAACGAAAGTGATGTTATAGGTGCAGGAATATTTTGTAATGCTCATCTATCCATTGGAAGTTGAATCATACACACAAGAAACCGCTATAGCATTCTCACCTTGCTTTTATCTACTAATATTCCTTAATTAATGACACCGATGCCCTGGTCTTTATTGAACCCCAAGACACGGCGCATTTGGCGTAGGCCGGTACGCGCATATCATGCCGTAATGTATTTGACAAATTCTGCAGAACCACTCCCACAGTATCATTGCATTAGTTATGTCTCAGTTGTCTGGGTATTGACATGTGATTCTGCTTATGGTAGTGGAAGCACTATGCAGACGACTAAATGCCGCATAAATCGAACAAAAACGTACGATGCAAAATCCCTAGCATAATTGCAATTTGAGGCGTCCTTAACTGTCACAATTCGGTGTTAAAATTCGATGTTTAGTGTATACATCTTATAGGGATTATCCTGAAATAGCATGGCGTCGCACAAAGTTTAGTAGCCAAATTTCCACTAGTAAGTGCAGTGATGGTCACGAGGCACAAGATACGGCAACTGATATTAACGCTTTGATTAATGTACGAGTTATCTTATTCAGTCTTCGAATATACATTGAAGCGATATATAGTGAAGCGATGTTAAATCAGCAATATTCATCCGCAGTGTTTTTCGTAGTGCATTTATTTTACGTATGTAGTCATGTTTGAATGTCACCACACGTCGGATGTGTGACCTCAACTGACCTACTGTTCTCTTATCATCCTATGCAGCAAATTGTCAAATCATTGTAACATGAGCCCTATTTAACAACAATGGCTGTTTTGGTTATTAGGAGCTAACATAATGCTTAACGGCGATCTCAGGCAAGGTCTATTTCAGTAGTTTACAAAATAATTTTACTGCACATATCATCGATACCATAGTTATATTTCTGTACTATGATCACTCTCGTGTTAACAAAAGGCCGAATGTTCATAGGACCGCCAGATGAAAATATAATACCTCGACCATACATATTTTATATATTCAGAGTTTTATGCAATTTGCAACATTATCGTCAGCCGCGATAATCTAAATTTTACCGTCTGAAGTCCAATTATTCGTGCTGGTCATAAATATGATCCATTTCCTTGCCCAAATGTCATAGGCTTTGTAGTAGACAATTTTGCAATCTCCAAGTTCTAAATTCAATTTGTTCCAAAACATGTCGTCAATCCCCTTTGTAACGGCTGTCGCCCAATCAAAAACCTCCACATTTACTGACAAATGCCCGCTTGTTTAAACAGGCAGGCACATATCGCGCCAAAATATATTCAATCCCCAGCTACACAATCGTCGCGATCGTACGAACGTAGCTGGAAAGTCATGACCAAAGAGACACGGCCCAGCCGAATGCATCGCTAATACATGGCTTACATAGTTTATTCAAAGCTGTTACTCATATATAATTGAGAGCTATTGTGAAACAATTTTCAGGTGCCCTGTCTAAATGATTGTCCGTAATAACTAATATGGGCAAAAACCGATGTGAATGCGTAATGGCAAGTTTCATGATGGTATTGCATTTTTTATGGTGTGATGAGTGTCAGATGACGCTGTGAACGATAACATTCTGCTTATAGATGTATTATTTACCACTGAACTTCATGGCTCAAGTGGCGTACCATCGTCCAACGCCTCGGTTGTTTTTACTATTTACCTGGGATATGGGACGATGAATCATGCTGGATGTACGTCAGCGTCGGAATGATTTTTATAATTTAAATGTAAATCCACATAAATTACATGTGTACATCCATTACAGTTTTTTCCTGTCTAGTAACCATGATATGCAGCCAAGCCACAAGGATGCAGGTGGAGCTATCCGTATTGCACTCTATCAAGATTAGCTCGCGGGTTGCGACTGGATGAGGCCATACATAGCAGTGTGTGACATACCCCTGCAAATTACTTCGCCTGGCTGTAACTCGCCAATGTCAAAAAATACATCCAAGATGTTTTGTTTATCATGGTATTACATAAGCTGCGCCACGCATGACCTGAATGTGACATTAACCTGTTTATATTGACCGTACTAATTGTTTACCGCCCTTTGTTTGTAACAACTATGCTTTAAAACATTTGTTGTGGTAAATATCATTCCTGTGTACGGTGATTTCAGTTAAATATTTGGAAATCTATAGTTACCATGGATAGTGACCGATACAACGCAGGTTGCTGACAGGAGTACACTAATTATTGTCATGGCCACCGATATGTCAATTTCCCGCAATAAAAATTGTCACATATAGATCCCCCAGAGCGGTGGTGTTTGGAGCTCGGAAGATTACAATTTAAACAATTGTCGGTTGATTGGCCCGACTTGGAACCAAAGGAAATATTGGATGACAAGTGCATTACTGTCTATTTATTGGCAATCAGTATATGATCAACAGCATTTGTTTAATTGGGAGCTGCATTTGACGAGATTATATTATCACTTAGGTTCGTGACATACTAATTTCAGTTAGTATCTCATTTTTGTACTAAATTTTAATTTTTTTATTTCATAACTCGAAAATGATGCAGATGTAGCACAATATTTCAGAACGGTGCATTCTACAAAATATAAAGCTATTAAATGATGCCCCAACGGTTTTGGTTTCTTTTGTTGTTTTTTCTTTTCAAAAGTAACAAAATATTAAGCCTTTTCATGGGAGCATGGTTTAATGCTGCTCCAATAAGGCTTCGATAAATGTCTGCATGGCGATGAGTAGCCTGACATATAGACTATGCAGTAAATAAGCTCGCTGATTGATCTCACATTGCCATGTGCAATAATGAATATATGTATATGTGTTCCCATCCAATCATCACATATTTGCAATGAACTACCAATTTGCATGCGCTATTAGACATTTAATTGGTGTCAGAAACACGGTTTTAATATGGATGTAGATATAACGAAAGATCACCATATCATATGTACGTTGCAACAATGTCACCGAAAAGCATCGACATGTGAAATTTAATTACTTAAAGCAATGCAGACCAATTATATCACAAGTAACTCCACAGATGCTCCTGAATGTCATTCGATATGCAGATAAAGTGACAGAATATTTCTCTATTTCCATGTGCACCAATAGTTGACACAGGAATTAATGATCCTCTGACGCTGGCTGTTGCTATAATCAGATCAGCCGACATTGGTCCTACGGTCATGGCTTACAGGGATCAACATAGCACTTTAATATAAAATTTGTAAAAGCGAATGAGCAAACCGCTAGCGCGAGCAATTAGAGTCCATTAATACGAGATCAGAATTTGCTTCCTTTTGTGGCAGCGACCACGGGGTTGTGGGATCTTTGGCAATAGCATGCATAACTATTGATGATGCACATGATGTTGTGCGCGTGAAATGCATGATATGCACTATCCATCAATGCAGCAAACATTGGTTCCCCCAACGGCTTTGTGTGAGGAATTGCTAATTAAACAGTGACAGCAATCATACATAAGATCCCATACGACAGCTGCTAGTAAGCGTATAAGCGCACTCATAACCTTTGCGTTCAACGAATCTCACATGCTACATTTTAGCTGCCACAACAATCAAAGTGACATGAATCATATGATTAGTCTGTATATGAGTTTTTAGCACAATGCTAGCCCTTGGGTCAAACCTCCATGAATTCATTTTGACGACCCTTGTTGTTTGCAAACAAATTGAGAATCATTTAACAATATACGTACTTTCCCTTACGAATAATTTCATTTATCTGGGGCCGCTTGCGTAACGCCGTCTTCGGCTATTTAGATGAAGCTGCAAGTCTGGCTTGTTTTAGACAATAATTTTCCAGCTTCGGCTATATTTTCCGGCTTGGGCTTTTAGCTGAAGCCGCTATCTTGTACATTTAGTCACTTGGATATAGCGGCTATTTTAAGCCGCAAACTCTGCATGCAACCACCTGTCATAAAATCAAATTCCACTTCGATTTTTTAAGGCGCGGATGCATTTGTATAAAATCATCTTTGAGCTCAATAATTAATTTGGTGCAATTATGGACAATTCTGGAGACTGTGGATATCGCTACACCAAAAATGTCGCCCACTGTGATGAAGAATCATCTTGTGGCCAGGAACTGAAGTGTTATTAGCACTTGAATCATGGGTGTAATTGGAAGGTTTCTCTGGGTCTTTCGGGTCAGTTGTGGCTCCAGCATCATCACCAACCAGTAGAAAACTCCCCGTCTGAGCCTAAATCTTGCCTTTAATTGATCGTCGTTCAAAACATCCATAGGATTGATCCTGTCTCTAAAAACTCTTTCCCTACGCAGGGCCCTTCTATATCCATCCAGTCTTTGCAGGCGAAGAGCCATGATGACACTGTGTGATTAAACAAATACATGATATCAAAGTATGATGAATATGTGACAAATTATTTGATATCTATTTCATCCGTAATAGATATCAAAATACAGCTTAAACCTCGAATATTTCATTTAATAGCAAGATCATCACAACCAACACCCCCTTTCCCCAACGTCTCATAGTATTCTGACAAACTCAGCTTGCCATACAACAATGCACGGAAACCGCAGTGTTCGGCTGCTATTTTGCAAGGAGGGACTATTTGTGATATGCGCTCGGTGGTTATAATTGATATTCACCATTAAAAAGATAAGTAAATAGCGAGAATGACCAATTAAGAGTGAAATATTACTCACACACTTCTTTGTGCGTCTGTCTTGTAGCCGCTAAAATTTGCAGCTTGGAAAAAGGTATACATCGTTTTCGGAAATTTCCGCTTCTGAGATTCGGATATTTAATAACAGAAAACGGTTCAGCACAATATGTTGGTTAATGTTTGATTGAATGAATAAATATTCTGTAAATGTCGGTTGATGAAATGTCGATTGTGTTCTTATATTATTCATTTTTAGGATTTTTTTATCATTTTAGTTTACGGCTAAAAACCGCTAGTCTCCTTGCTTGAGGCTTGGAAGATTAGTCGACAAAGTCATTTTCGAGCTGCGGCTTAGTCTTTGCGGCTTGGGCTAGCCGTTTGTGGAAGCGGCTTGGGCTAGCAGATTTAGCCGCTATGTGTGTAAGTGGACTAAATAGCCGAAGACGGCGTTATGCAAGCGGCCCCTGGTGATTCATAGTTCTGATACCTTACATTTATGATCATGGAAATATATATCGAGAAATCAGCAGTCAACAACCCGGTGCACTTGAATAAGCCTAATGATTTGCGTCTAACCTTCTAGTTATGTAACTTGTGTATATTATTTGTGGATGCAGCAGCAAGGAGCAGATGTTTTTCTCATAGAGAAGGTCGTATAATAAAGACGTATATAGCCACTACTGTTGTCATTAATAGACCTATAATCGTCATCCCTATTTGGTAACTATAACTGAGAACCTGTTCCCCTTTCTATTACTCAAGGGATTTGATAGGAGTGTTGATGACTATGTTAAGTAGCAATCAAAAATAGACACAGCTGTTTAGAATATAAATGCACTTGACGTAGGTATGCCGACGGCATGTTTGGCAATATCACAGACAGTGTGTAATGTGTGCTTTGAATAATATCATAAACAATCATTTCTGTATCTGAATCTCGCATTCTTGATGTCATATCCATCTCTATGTTTATATTGACTGTTTTTTGCTCTCTATGCACTGGTTGTTTATTGTGGAGGCGCTAGTCGAAGAATAATATCTTTATATTCAAATTTGCAACAATTGACTTCAATTGGCTTGGGCGCTAATGAAGCGATAGGACCTGATTCTTATATCTGCACATAATTACATCGCATGTTGGATTCTAATTGTTGTAGTCAGCATATAGATTGGGAAAAAATAAAATTGGCAGAAATCGATAGACTTTGATAGACAAGAGCAATTTCAATCTGCGACCACAAAGATTGATTCTCTCTGGCACGAGTACACATGACTCTTAGTATGATGCAGTAGATTTGATTTGCAAGCACCATACATGCATGTGCAATAAATTAAAATCTGAATCAAATCATGATATTCCTGCAGCATAACAACGCTTCATCTATTTACAACATTGAAAACCAATGGATTATCTAATTTGCTGGATTGCTGGTAACAATTGCAAAGTTAATAATTCTGCACTTACAAACAATTCCCATTGCTGTGTCGTGTACTGAGGCTAGGGGCAGGTTTTATGGCAATGACTTTGACTATGTTTAATCTGCCTGAACGCAAATGAGACTGCAAGTTGATAACATATGGTCTATACTGTATACTATATTCGTGTAGTTATTATGTGTTGATATAACATGTTCAGGGCTCTGAGTTTGACCCTTTGCCCATTTAATGAGCTGATTGTAAGGCTGATACCAGAAGTACTTGTTCTGAGGATGTTTTGTCAAAGCTGCAACCCCAGACATGAGATCAGTGAAGTTTCTAGTAACACTTAGGGATATTCGTGACAAGTCATCTATATCATAAAATATCAAGCGATGAGAATGATTGAAAAGGGAGGTTCTATGAGAAATAATAAATTTAAACTAAAATTTAACCTCGCTCACTGTCAGTGTCACTATCCGACGAGACCGACAACTGATCTGTTTCCTGTGTTCGTTTCCATCGGTCTCGTCTCTTTCGCTCGGAAAACCAGACGACTTTGTGTTGTTCGGCAGCCTTATTCACTGCGACAAATGTTTATTTTCGCCAGAGATATCATTCGTTTTGTTTGGAGGTACATGTAACTATGTTGCAATCAGAAACTATCAGTAAACACATTAATGCTACCCATGAAATAATTTGCATCATGCGTTATCCACATGCTTCGTGTGTTTTGCTCTTTTGATTGGCCTAAGGCAGGTTTAACATGCTAAGCTTAATGGCGGGTGTGGAATAAATTAACGATCAAATGTTACAATGATATGCAGCTATGCCTCTAGAGTGCAAGTTGAGAAATCCGTATTGTACCCTCTACAGGATTAATCTGTCTACTCGCCCAATGGCAGTAAGATGCTTCAACAAGGCTTATGGGCATGCATAGATTCCCCGAAAAGTGGCTTTGATGACACCGGTAATCTTGCATCACCGAGTAAAAAGATCCATGTGACATGCGTACACCCTCATCATTAAGCATCCTTCGATGCTTACTTACAAATTTGATGACTCCTTTACTGTGAAGCAAACAGGTAAATGTATGTGCATGTGTACTTTAATGTGTTCACGAAATAACATCCCTTGACATGTTTGTGGTTCCCTGAAGCTTAATTCATGCTTAGTTCGACACGAACGTGATAATGACATAATCAAGACTCGAACTCCTGGGTTAGGGTTTACAAGAACTAGAACTTTATAAGTAGATTTGATTTTTGAATTAAATATAAAACTTTGCCTAGAGATCGGAGAGAAATGTGTTGAGCTTGAAGACCAGGATAGAACTGATTTTAGAATGTACAACGACTCAGGCATGCTATTCCGATTCTCAAAGAAAATTCTGTAGCCTGGCCATTGAGGACTGGGGAGTTTATCCGGTCTTCGAACGTTGCATAGGCAGGATGGGTATGTGGCTCTAAGATATGGAGTATGCATGAAGGGAGGGGGGAGGTAGAAGGTTAAACATAGGTCACTCGTTGATCTGGGAAGCTGGGGTTTATAATCAATATCAGCTGTAGGGGGTTACTCCATCAAACTAATGACTGGAAGGGTACGTTATGATGATGTATAGGCTTGTTGTCAATTTGGCACTCAATATATTCCTCTCCTTTCAAGTGGAAGGATATCCACAAAATTAACTAGATCCCTTCACGGAAGAATAACAAATCACAGGGACTTTTCTAAACTACTGGATGGATAGTAAGGAAAGGACTGTGTAGTGAGTCGAAATTTAGATTACACATCCCAGTGTACTTTGTATTAGAATTGTTAAAGCGTTATATAGAATTTATATTTCATTCTGGTCCAATTAACTATTAATCAATCAAATTAAAGAATTTATGCTATTGATTTATTTAAGTCACTATTAATACTTTACTTGTAAGTTAGAGTTGAACAGGTGAGTTGTAGGTAGATGTCGTGTAGGGTGGCTTATTTTCCAACCATATTGTAATTTTATTTTTGAGACATGGTGCAATATATACTATCCAGGGCATCTACAGTACCCATAGATACCTCAAAATCTGGCACTTTTGATGCCGAGGCATCGATAGCGCCAGTAGGAGCATCTTGCGACATTCCTAACCCTTGTGAATCCGAGCTGGTCAGAGAGTTGGTTCTAAACTCATTATACCAATCAGTAGGCCGTTCATCCTTATACGTCTGGAACAAGATCCTGCGGTCTACCTGCTACCTGAAATGTTGGTCATGATACTTACTGATCTCGGCAAATTTGTGATCCGTAGTTATGGTCACCATTCGAGCTTCACGTTAATAAATCTAAATCACACCGACTCATTAATAGGCGAATTGAATATCCCAATGCCAATGTTCCCGTCCCAGAGACCCCTTTTACAGCGCAGTTGGAGAAATAGGGAAGCACAGCCGGAATTGCTCAGAAGACAGGTTTAACTGTCTTTGGTCCATCTCGGGTCCACGTCCCAGTAGAATAGATTCCACGACTCGCCATCGTTTCAGGAACAGAGGACGTGGCAAATCACCCATGTAGACCAGGGGCAGGTTGACTGACAGAGTCACCAATTCCATTTGGAATCGTACCCCGTACCAAATTGCAACGAAAAGGGACAGATTGCTAAATTCATTTAAAGTAGTAGGCACCAACTTAATTCAATCAGCTTGGTGTTTTCAGTGATTAGAAAATTTAAATGCGTCGCCCTTTTGGACACCGGTGCGCGCATATCTTGAATTGACCGAAAGTATTTGGCTAAATTATTTGCATTGTAGACCCCTGTTTAAATTCTTCAGGTATGAATACCATTTAGGTAGCTAATGGCTTGTTTTCAATTTGGCACTCAACATAGGTCAATAACGTAATTGCTGATATTCTTTTGATATCATGCACCTTTCCTGCAGCAATGCCCCGGTGTAAGGGTAGGCAGCATATTCTTGTGTCAAAGACAACGCTATAAAGAGCTGGAGATAAATAATCATATATTGTGCTTCATATTGAATATGAAGCAACACTGCTTTTTATCATTTTGCTTAATGTGGAAATAAATATCTGTATTTTATATGACATCAATGTATCAATGTTCCAACAGACATTGTCTGTTACCTTTCACAAGGCACATCAATGCATACCTGTTGTCATTGTACATATTAAACATCTTTGCACTTGGCAGCATTAGTTTATGGGAATTCATGTTTGACCATAATTTTCAACACAGCTCAACAACTCGAACTGTTAACGTTTCTCTTGCTTTGTTTTTTCGTTAGAAATGGCGTATTGAGCCAAAAGCAATGGGGTCTCACGTATTATTTGTACTTGATATGCATATTAATATGGTCATTATGTTGCATCTCAGGAAGCAATAAAAGAGATATTGATAATACCAAGATCACAAATGTTATCAAATTTACGTTGGTTCACCACCTAACATTTGCCAACACACAGTTATTTGATAAGCAGATTTTAAAACAATTTTCCTCATTAAAATCAATCAAATCAAAAGAATCAGGATGGTGAGTTTGAATGATAAAGTCCTCAATCATCGGCAAATGTTGGTTCACACATAGTATGGGGTCATCTATATACCCATTAGGGCAAAGTAAACCGAACAAGTGAATTTTCATGACGCATGTATGGTTCTAACACAACAGAGTCACACAGTATGCGTCATTTACAAGTCTGAAACCACATCCCTTTTAGCAGTTGCATTTAGTGGTCACAGAACAGAAGTACTTACCAAGAGGTGCGCTATAAAATCGGCTTTGCTATGACCATTTATGCCATCCATGCCCTTTGAATTGCGTATATAAGACCAACACCAATTTTAGGCACAATGAATGACACCCTGTTTTCTAAGTGCTCACTCTAGATCAATGCAATTTTCGATTTTAAAACTGTACAATCTATTCTGTCATTGCAAAACTAGTAATGCCATGTCAAAATATACATTCAAAATTTGTTCATCATGATTATACAAAAGCTGCCACACGAATGACATGAAACGTACCATTTACCAGTATATATTGTTCGTGCTATTCGTTTACCGCCTTTTGATCTTAACAACTATGTTTTAAAACAATTTTTATGGTATGAATGACTCCGTACACGGTCACTGCAGTTAAATATAAGGTAATCAATAGCTTACATGGCTAGTAATTCAATTTATAATTTGCTGGTACGCTCTTGTGCAAAAGCAAATATAACGTAGTTAATTGACAAGAGTACACGGATAAGTCCAGAATTTTGTCTTGCTACATTGTCATCGAAAAGCATCTATGTGGTAAATGTAGTGACTTAAAGCATTGAAGACCAATTATATCAAAAGTAACTACACGGATACTCAAGAATACCATTCGATATGCAGATAAAGTTACAGAAAACCATGCCATTTAGTGATATTTCATTTTTTTCCATGTATAACAATAGTTGAGACAGGAATTAATGGTCCTCTGACGCTGGTTGTTGCTGTATTCGGATCAGCCGACATTTATCCTTCGGTCGTAGCTTATAGAGATCAAGGTTCTTCGTAATAAATCTAGACAGAAGAAAGGGCGCTGCATTGAGGTTAAGCGGAAGGAATGATTGATATCGTTCCTTTTATCTTATATTCATCAGTGGAATTTGGCTGATGTATTGAAGTTAATCTAATATTCAAAACGCACTCACATATATTACATATTTGCAAATACGATGTACAGCACAACACTTTCATATAATATTTATTAAAGTGAATGAACAACCGCTAGCGTGAGGTAGCGAATGTATAGATAATTTAATCACAAAACGCAATAATTGTCAAAAAGGTCATATATTGCATACATATACGTAAAGTGAGATTTTAAGCATTTCACTATATTAGAAAGACAAAACACATATATGTTCGACAGACTCCATGTTTATTATATCGCTTGAATCACCGTACGTTTTATCGGATTCTACTAATAATCACGAATAGACAGAGAGGTACCAGGGCTAGTAGTAGAGTCAATTGATAAGAAATGCAAGGATCAGAGCAACATCTAAATGATCTTATTGTGTTACATTTGAATCTGCATCCTTTGTTGGCAGCGACCACGTGGCTGTGGGATCTTTGGCAATAACATGCATAACTATAGCGGATGCACATATCGTTTATGAATAGGACGGGATCGAGAGATTCACTCGTTTCACGTATCAACGTCTGCTAGCGAAAGAAAAAGACATTGAGTGGTTGCAGTGAAACTTTTCAAGCCTAATTCTGTGTAAAAACACATAGGCCACTCTGTCAGAATTATTTTAAAACTGAACCAAACGAAATGCCACCAGTAGAAAAGGATAGATAAGTAGAAAATATGATCAGCCACTCAAATATCAGAATGTATATCATTATATTAGCATTAATAGAAAAGTAGGACTTTAAGACAGTACACAATAGGGAACCTTTACTGTGGTCAATGTCAACTTAGCATACACACATGCTATAACATAGGATAAGCCAATATTGTTATTGGCACAGGCACATATCCCAGCATTAGAGGTTGTAACTGCACAATGTGTGCATTGATAAACGCATAACCGGCCAACAATGCATCTGACAAGGTCAAGGGCACATGTTAGCTGATGCTTGTGTAGTTAATTACCACAGAAGCTAGATTTGTCAGCAACATTGATAAATTTGTATTCCATGATTGTGCAGTAGAGTTTATAGCTTGTTAACTGGTAGCTAAGCGCAAGTAAGTGCCCCTTCTAGGGCTGTATATCTTTCCCACAAATGTAAGGTGGGTACCAGGTCCGCTATAAGCGTTCCATCTATTATGTCATGCAATTCGTAACTGCTTTTAGTAAGACAATGAATCATAAATAGAATGTAACAGAAGATAAATTGCATGCTTTTGAAATGTTATTTAAAAATGTAGCTGCGCTTAGAAGTGCAATAACCACATATGATGTAACTGCCTCATGAATATTAGCCGTGCAAACTTAATCATAAGATGGAGGATGTAGTAGTTCCACAGAGATGAACAAGGACAAATTGTCGGTAGTAAGTCGGGCCGCTATGTATATACTTCAAGGTATGCAAACAGCGTAGCTGCCTCACCCTGTACTCATTCCAACACGGAATCTTTCTTACAGTCGGGACATCATACATTGTAATTAGTATATAATCAGTCTTTTCGGCATTAAAGCATCTCGCCTTTGATGATCAACTATCGAATGTGTAATATTTTTTAAAACTGTTGCAGCGCCAGATTCTATCATTCATATGGTAGTAGCCCCATATCGTTCGGCAAACTTCCACACTATGGGATAACAATGAGGTGCCACACACATCCTCGGTGTGGGTCTGACATTGCATCTCGCACACATGCATAGTTAAAAGCTAGTGTGGGTTCTAGTTTGTAAGTTGGACCAATGCAAATCGTTACAATCACAATATATGGTGAGGAATATCCATTGGGAAACATAGTCAAATACAATTTCACTTGTAAAGGCAATCATCAGTGATTGGAATATTAGATTTGACGGCTCAAACAATTAATCATACGCGAACTGGCAAGTGGCTATACAGACGGCGAATTCAAAGTTTTATATTATAACCACTAAAGATTGCATGTAATTGCAATGCAGTCGCCGCGCTATATGTAACTACGAAAAACATGTCTTCAAAATTGGAAAAAGTTGAATGGTTCAACGCGCCCCTGCATAGATCGGATTGGTCGGGACATTAGAATAAGCAACTTTCATCGGGCATCTTATAATATATACATGAATGAAATGTAATGGCCAAACATTATGTGTGTCTGTATATCCTTGAATCATTACGGCTAACCAATTTCTGCAAGTGAAGCAATATGCAAGATGAAATAGCTCTGTAAGGTTCGGTTACAAGGTCATCAATATGAAGTTGTGCTTACGTCTATAACAGTGTATTGTTGGCATTAGTAAGATTCGTCATTGCCAATAACACGATCGGATTAAGAGCAAAATATAGAAATATGAACCATGCACATGCTGTCACAAGTCTACACATATCGCTGTTCGCACACACAATTTTTTCATATCAATATCAGAGTATTGTGTTTTCTCTTTTCAGTAGCTAATACCAATCTCCATTTAAACTTTCTGATGAAACTAATCACAGACATTAGTATTGCCATTCGTCGTAGATTCATGAACAGCAACGACTGATATCGTGTGCCATTATGGAGCAAACGTTACAACGGAATGGCCATCGATACATGCACGATGTTATTTGAAACAGTTGGCTACAATGATCAACTTAAAGCCATAAAACCCATTGCTTTTTAAAAGGTCTGTCTGTGAGTTTATATATCGTTTTGTAGGCAAATATCAGCGATGGCTGTGACAAATATGACTCTCCTAATCAACAGCTCCGGGTACTTAACAAGCAAGTAATTATTGATGTACAGTGTGTCAACACCGCTATGACATAGGAATCACGTTCAACGCTCTAACTGTAGCAACTTTATTGGATAGATATCAACACGATGTTAAAAGTGCATATGTTTTCTTTTCATAACATCGATCTCTGTCGGAGATACAAATTAACACTACACATTACGTAAGAAAAATATAATTGCCTCATCCGTATCACGATCTAACGCGCAATATATTCAAGTGACAGGTAATGTTGCTCCCTCATTGTTTGAGAGAGACAGGAGTCATAAACAGTTTATGAATTATTAAAGGCAGCGACGACAACTAAACGAATTATTTCGTACCACGCGTATTCAAATGGATTTCCTTTCGATCTTTACCTTATTTTCAATGTTTATCTTGAATGTCGACCCAAAAGTAGGAGGATGCGTAATTAGTGAGATGACTGCGCTGCACTGTGGATATACAAAGTTAGTTCATAAACGCAAGAGCAAAATGTATACATTCAAAAAATATACTAGCATACCAAACATGCAACGTTGCAGTATACAATGAGGCAAGAGTTATGGAGCACTTATGCTACATGCTATTCACTTTGACAGCATTCCAATCAAAAAACTCTTGCGGTCACAAGACAGCAAAAGTCATTGGTCATAGCGAGTATTCATCGGGCGAGCGAAATATCCTTTGATCAAGAAATTGCAGCTAACGACATCACACCTAAATCTTTCAAATGATTGATTAATTCTGCCTTTGATTCTGATCGATTGCACAACATAAATAGAACATCACATCTGTCAACTAAGTGCAAAAAGTATGGTCACATCATTGATATCACTTGTTTTATTAGCAGGAAAGAAACTATACACATAAACATAACCCAAGGTTTCAAACTTATTATTATTGATATTATAGGTATTTTATGAAAGTATCCAACGGTGCCCCCGCACTACAAATTAATGTACTACTATCAGAAACGCGAGACGTATCACTAACCATTCATCCGGTACTGCTACAAAATATACAATTATCTTCGATAATTAATAAATGTGAGGTTCCTGAATAAGTCAGATGAAATTAACGACCGCAGAATAGTCCTGAGCCATATAACCACACATCTGCACCATCATATGACATACACTCTCCTGTGACTGGGAGCTGTATTTGCAAAAGAGAGCCCCATTTGCACCCACACATAGTTCCTATGGGAGTGTTGCTATAATTAACACCCCGTTTCGAAATTAACTGATTCGTCATTAGTATTCAGTAAGTCCACCGCTATGTACCACTTGCCAGTTTACAGCACCTTCTGCACCGGTTAACCTTTATTTCGATCGATACTTTTGGCTATCACTCAACACCGAAACATTGAATAGTAACAGGTTATGTAAACAAGACACGGCGCACCTAGTTAAGTTCTCTGCACTGAGTACCAAGTGAACAACTAATTATGAAGAAATTTGATACACAATCAACGTAAGAAAATAGCATTTTCCCTTAACCAATGGTCACTAAAGGATTTACCCGGATAGAAAAACCATAATTTACCATCATATGCGTGTTTATGGCGTGGTTCGTAGCGCTATACCTTTATATAGTCATAAGACAGAACCGCGCACGACTGTCGGCCTCATGATGAATAATCCTTATCAAATAATGTTGTTAAAATCAAATGAAGCGGGGGTTATTGAAAATAATCATGGTGCATTCGGGTGCACGCATTACAATGCCGCACAAACAACGGTACTGCGTGTGACTTTCATATCCATGAATGCATGGTGCCAATGACGCTATGTTACAATGGCATAAAACAAGGGCTTATCAAAGAACATATTGACTGGTGAATTATACAAGCAAACCAAAGAACAACACGGCCATCAGAGTACATATTGGACAACACGCTCTCTTTATAACAACAAGTCTATATATATATATATATATATATATATAGATATATATATATAGATAGATATATATATATATATATATATATATATATATATATATATATATATATATATATATATATATATATATATATATATATATATATATATATATATCTCTATATATATATATATATATATATATAAAATATATATATATGTATATATATATATCTGTCTGTATATATATATCTATATATATATATATATATAATATATATATATATATATATATATATAAATATATATATATATATATATATATATATATATATATATATATATATATATTTATATATATATATGTGCAAATATATATATATAAATACATATATATATATATATATATATATATATATATATATATATATATATCTATATATATATATATATATATATATATATATATATATATATATATATATATGTATGTATGTATGTTTATATATATTTATATATATAGATACTTTGATAGTGCTGTTATGAATATTTTCATGTATTCCAGAGTCGGTAAAAGAATAATTAAACGTATATAGATGAATGTTTCCAATATCTAAAATTATACGCTTGTCGCATTGTGTGGAACAATCATACTTCTTGTAGCCATTTATGGTTCAAAACACCTATGCAATGCAGTGCTGTTTGCATAACCGTTATATTTACATGCGTTATTGCCACATAGCATTGACATCAATCGTTATGTATTTACCAAACCTTGTTGAGATGTTGTTCGCCATCATCTGTTGGCTTTGGTGTTTTATATAAAATTTGGTATTCATGCTGCCTCAGTAGCTAATGCAAACATATGACGTGCGTTTATATGCCAGAACATTAATGAAACCAAACCTAACTACTACTATTCACGACCTATACATTCCCCTCCCCCACTCTACCCTACCCCATACTGTTACCCTCCCCACTCGCTACCCCGAAAACTTGAACAAACAAAAACAAACAATCAAATATAGCAGGCAAGATTCAGAAAGATGCCGTAGAAATTTATTGGAGTTGAGTGCATATAGGATATACAATATCAAGTAATAAGAAGCAACAATGAAAAAACACAGGATTACGTTGATTGATGGCTTCCATTTGCCGCTACAAAACCGCAAGGCCATCGTAGTACCCGCCACGACTAAAAGCACTCTCAACATAACATCTTGCCTGCTATCATAATTGGTTCTGAAGGGGCCGGGACCATGACCAGCAAATAAGTGGTAAAGGTCACTAAGGCAGCTCTATCGGGCTGTAATGACATGCATTATAGGATTTAATTGATTTAACGAAAAGTGGTCAAAGCAACTATGACAGACCGACGATACCATAGAGCTCTATCAATTAAGACAGACCTTCAAAACCATAGAGCTCTATCGGGCTGTAATGACAATGCAACTAAGACCTGTAAATCCGTGGAGCTCTATCAGGCTGTCGTCACTAGGCAATTAGGACAGGCGTACAAAACAATATAGCTGTATTGGGCTTTCGTGCAAAGGCAACTCAGACAAACATGCGAAACCATAGAGCTCTGTCGGGCTTTCGAGACAAGGCAAGTAAGACAGACCTACGAAATCATACAGCTCTATCGAGATTTCGTGACAAGGCAATTAAGACAGACGTTAAAAATCATAGAGCTTTATCGGGCTGTCGTGACCAGGAAACTAAGACTGACTTTCGAAACCATTGAGTTCTATTGGGATGTCGAGACAATGCAAGTAAGACTTTCATGACAAGGCAACTAAGATAGTACAACGAACCCAAATAGCTCAATCGGGCTGTCATGACAAGGCAACTAAGACAGATATACGGAACCATATAGCTCTATTGGTCTTTTGTTACAAGGCAGCTCGGACAAACAACGCACAATCTATCATCATGCGATACCGTTAACGTATTTTCTCTCTTCATTGTTTATACCATTCCCAATATAAATTGGATAGACAAAGCCATTGCTAATGATCCAAAGGTAAAAACAATTGCCAGTGTGAATAGTTCTATGAACCTCTTATAGTCGGTAAGAAGCATTGTTCATAAATACGGGTAATCTTGTTGCAAATTAATGTCAATAAGTAAAATCTGGCGACTACAATCACACATGTTACCCCAGCGCCCCCTACAATGTGTTGCGTTGACCCCTGATTCTCAACGTTTAAGCCTGTATGGTGTGGCAGCTGCGTTACTTGACATATGATTTTCATCAAATTGCATGAAAATTTATTCGCATTGGCAGAAAATAGGCTATAACATCACACGCAATATATAAACAAAAATGGGTATCTACTGTATCCCATAAGATCCAATGCGCACGAACTCGTACACCATGCATATCGCCTCGCTAATCTGGAAGGCATCGGTCCTAACGCAGAGTCCAAACAGGATTAATGAATAAGACGCATAACGCAACAATTGATATAGGATAATTGCTTAATGGGTGTTATATGATATATTCTACTCGGCACACACGTTTACAGTGCAGCCCTATTATTAAACCCTGGCATTTGAATACACCGACGCACCACACGAAATCTGATTAATACCAGCGGCTGAACGGTAATAGTAACGGAAGGAATGTCTCTACCAATCAACAGCGCTGTCAATGTTTTGTACAATTGTCTAAATCCGGCACTCTCGCGGGCAGAGGAAAATTGGAATAGCATTTGTATTATTTCAAGCTGTATTGGTTAATTAATCCCAGTTCTTATCACTGCATTTAGGATAAGATTCAACTGATTCTGTTATCTATTGATTGCATCGGTCCTACCTGCGTATGCTTGAAATTTTCATTTTCATAATACACTGTATAGAGAAGTATTTTCGCTACAGTTCAGCCTCAGATACTGGATGACAATATTAGCCGCATAGTAAATGGCTAGGTTCGAAACGCCTGATAGCCCCACGCCAGTTTTGTAAGCAGCTTAACAACACAGAAATACGAAGAGACTATTTGCAAACGACCAGTGATCTGTTCCTATTGTACTTCATTTTCGCAAACAAGCTGTTGGTCGATAAATAACTGTCGACCAGACAGCATATGATTGATAAATATATCCAAATTGACACTGCGAGTAAGTGGTTTCATGAATTTTACAGAAACTGAATGATACAACGCGTGCATAACCAATGAACACTTTTATCTGTGATTAAAAGCAGTGACTTTTCTTGGTATATTTTGTGTAGCTATAACGTCACGTGTATTAGTGGCGTGTAGCGAAAATCGCCTGTACATTTCTGAAAGTAATTCTTTCTTTATCAATGAATTGTTCATGATAGGGCGGCGGGTACGGTTAGCTATTACATTGTCAGTGGTATTATGGCCTGCGTGACACCCCAAAAACTAGTATCATCTGGACGTTCTTTGCAATGGTAGGCAAAGCTAATACCTTAAGGATCTACAAAGAAACTGTTATTAGTAGGTAAGGCAAAGTAGTAGATAAATGCTCACCTTGCGAATTCGCCTAAGTATAGTACTGTGATTCTGTATGTTAAGGCTGAAGACGCATTACACGAAATACGCAAACGGTAACTTGAATATCATGGATGCATTTTTATTTATCATGAGCTGTGCCACACTAACATTATTGACGGCAAGTGCAAACATAGTTTGGAACAATCTGCAATGCCCATGTGAACATTAAAAGTGCGATATTTTGTCACAATATAAATTAGTATACTTAATATGATGCTACGAATCACGGACTATGCTCTCTGCGTTGGGTCCCATTAAAACGAGGCTTTATCGTTCCCTTGCTTTACTACTGTTGCAACACAACCAATCACGGCGTCGCCATACCCTTCGACCGAGATCAGCAGGAGTAATGAGTTCAGGGCAAAAGGACTTGTTCGCAAGAACACTGCGTTACAGAATAACCATTTAGAAATTTGCCTAGTTGTGGATGCAAGAAGAAGTGGGCCACGTGAGACATCTGGAATATTATAAGCACTGAATAATATCAACTTCAGCGCAGTCAATGCAGTATCGATACTAAATAAAACAAATATGTCGTCGCAGTTGTGTCCAATGGTAGCTATTTTCAATGTTTCATTCCAATTAAAGTCTGAGCATAGACCGTGCCTGTGAATTATGCCTCAGTGGGGAAGGTGTCACCGATAATCAACAAGGCTCTCAAAACTGTACATAACAATCCAATCGTTTTCCAAGGTTAAAATTTCAGTTGCAGCTTGATTCTTGGGAAGCCCGTCTTTGGAGCAGAATATGGAAAACACGGAGCACTGTTTGCAATAAGTGAGAGGTGGAATCAAGCGTGCAGTTGTAAACAGTTATTTGAACGGCATGCTGAAAAACAAAATAATAATAGTCAGTGTGGTGCTTACGCCGTTATGTCATCTAGTTATTAACAAATAAATCATTGCGATCAATAACAGGGCCAAAATATAAAGTTATGTTTACAATCATTAATATATAAATATGCAACACAGGCTAAGAATGATGATATTGTGTGCCTGTACGTGTCTGGAAATATTTTACAGAACAATATGTGGAAGACACGCCACAAACGTTGCATATCCTCAATCCATCTGACTGAACGAATGGCGTCATTGATTAGAGCAAGGAGACTTCCAATTTATTACTAGTCGAATACATCCACGCGTTTAGTTATCAAAAACAGCAATCCCACTTGAGGTTTTCGCATGAGTCAAATTATGCGATAATGAATTATGTCACCACCACTAACGTCGTCTTCATTGTTATGTAAATTATAGCATAATTATCGGCCGAATCACAAGCTCTCAAGAGCTTGGATTGGACACGCGTATTATTTAACACACATTGCATGAATTGACTTCAATTGTCTTTCTATAGCGGCATCAAATGTGTCATAACTATAGCAGCTAAATGCGTTGCTTTTTCTGGCGTTTTATTAACAGGTAATGGAATAATATCTTGAGTCAATGTTGAAATGGTCTTTCGTCTTAATATTGTTTCATGCAGGATAGACGGTGTCAGCCTGCATTTGCAATTCTCATGCAACACGCGCATTAATGATGGCGACCTTGTCATGAACCACACTTATGTCCAGCAGTATGGCAATGATATGTAAACAGTTGCGTTTCTAGGTAACAATAACCACTGCAATACAAATTGAGAGGTAAGCACGCCAGATGAATCATTAAACAAGCCACGATTGTATGATACATCTACTGTAAGATGTTCACCACATACACATCCGTTAATAATGCTGACTTGACCTTATGGATTAAGCAAAATGTACACAAACATGTACACACAGAACTAAACAATACTGACACTAGCAAAACCTCAGCTGTACCGTCTGAACATCGCTGTGCTGAACTCAAATTAATTGCCTTATAATCTCTACTATGTTGCAATGCCTACCACAGTATTTCTATTGCACAGACTGTGGGGTAAAACAGTGCAATAAACGAAATAACGGAGCCTCACATGTTATCATCATCCCTCATGCACAGCAAAATATATATTACTGGGCAACTGTTCTGAGTCGGAAATAGATTGTGATTTATGAGCTCAATTAGTGTTTATTACTTTCGCCAATGTCCACCATTTGGCAATACCACATTGCTCTGGCAGTGTAACCTATACATAAAAACAATTCACTTCAGCAAGCCACGTGGTAATGCGATGACACGTCCCGGTGATAATTAGCATCGTACTCCCAATTACCGCATATCAATAAATAAGAGGAAGCGTAGGGACCTGGGTCGCACTATGAATTCACAATTAGGTGTCTTCAGTACGCAACGCAGGTCTCCTGATATCCGCAGCATTGTACAGTGATAATAGCTGATGATTGCAGTGACGTATTGCTCAGCCACAAACTGCATCTGAGTATGTGCAGGTGTTCGATTGGATTATTTCTTAACACAAACGTTAAATAGTTATGGACGAATATCTATCGCAGTGTTGACGTGTTGTTGTATACAACAAACATATCATTCACTACTTAATGCACAGACTGATATCTAATGAATAAACGCATAGTCGACCTATGAAAAAAACTACATTACCACCGCAAGCACCCTGACCTGTTTCAGAATGAAGCATTATTAAAAAAATATTCCTAAAGGTCTCCTTTGAAGAATAACCTACATTTAATCATGAATTTGCCTTCATTGAAACGAGTGGGAATAAGTACCAACACCACAATGGCGCCCTCCAAAGCTTAATCCCTTGGTATCAAATCTGTTCGCAAAACACGGCTCTGAGCCCTGTTTACAGAAAGCTACGAATGAATTGCAGCAGTGATTGCATTTTTTTACCAGCCAATAACAATACCCATTCCAAGCACGGTTACAATGAAATGACGAGAATCAAGAAATAGCGACGTGGTGCTTGGGTAAACGAATACAATAAACGAGCAAATAATGCATTAACTCCTTAGTGTCAAGCACCAGGAAATCGTATCTCCCGCTATGACTGGTTCTGTCTAGATATTTATAAGTAAAGGGCAGTCGAGCCTTACTATGACTTGTAAATACACATAGTCTAGCATATAGTTATTGCTGGGATAAACTGGATTGTTAACGCTGAGGTCATACCGGATCAAACCTCATAACCATACAATGTTTTAAACAAGTGAATAAAATAACAGGTCTGTTCAGATATTGTAATGCCTTTGGTGACCTAGGAATAGGACAATCTATATATCACATAACTCATGCTGTTTGAAATGTTAGAAGTCATAAGTTAACTCACCAACTACAAATCACCTCTATCTGTAGCCGTAATCTGTCTCTTGCTCATTTAGACCACTCAAAGCGAGCTCACATGGCTATATAAATGTCCAAGTCATTCACGATTTTATGGTCGACTTCTTTATTAGTGCACCTGCTCTCTGCTATATACGTAACAGGTCTATACATGCTTAACATTTCTCCAATGTATATAATTGCGACCGAAACATCCGTATGCTACAGACTCGAGCTTTAAGGCGATGATACTACACGTAGCCGATCGGATCGCACTCTATATCAGATTGATCAAACACTCAATCCTTTTCCTGTTGCATTCTGATAATTGGCATTGGAATACCTACCACCTATTTCTAAAAGTAGCCAGAAAATATTCAATATTACTGCTTACGCACATCTTCTTCGAAAGCAATTGGTTCGTGCAACAGAACATCATGATTGGTCACCTAAAGTCGCTACTGCTAAAAGCACTTAGTATTCAAGGCCAAAGTAGACAGGTAGACAATAACAATATTTGGTCCAACATTAAGCTTGTTCAATATTTGTAAATGAGGTATATGTTTTGAGCATAATATGCATATTCTGTTTTGCATTTGCATTGATCAAATGGATCTTATGAATTTAACGCATGCATTCCAAATTCGTGATAACCTAAGCATGCTTGAAAATGACGCGTGATTATGCATCCGATTGCTAAACACCAATAGTGTTTATACGCGTACAAATGCTCTGTTTATTAGCTTAATTGCAAGTTCTGGTTTATGTATGAAATTCATAATTAGAAGGCACGCGGCAACATTTCAAATAGTTGGCCCAGCAACGGATTCAAATAGAATCTCACGTGCAGACGCTATAACCCATGTTCGTCTTTTTCTACTATATTGCAGTTGGAATAACAGAGAGCCAATTGCAGTCTTTGACGTTATGTCACAGGTGTACCATGGATCGGTGGTATATATATATATCGGTGTACATATAATTTTTAAACACTATCGCTGTAGATATCAGGGTACAGCTATTGCTGTAGGCCCCCACTCAAAAACAAACTTCCCTTGCTGTGCTGCAATGAAATTTCATGCTGCTATATAACCCACACCAACCGGCGGTCCTGGAACTGCAACCAGCAGAAGCAAGGAGTTAAGGATAGATCGGCTTGTATTTATTATTCCAGTTAGATGTTGTAATATTAAAAAAACGTAATAAAGAATATTTGCTTTTGCGACACAGACCTCGTTCAGATGGCGCACATTACTTGTGAAAGCCCAATAAAAACAATGATAACTGGTATTGTGATCAATAATTTACGGTCGTAATTCAATTTGTTATGTTGTTATTTGTTGATATTATCAAATACTTAAAATATCCGGTCTCGGTGTAACATAGATGATAAGGCTACTCAGGGATGCTACGAGTTATTGTAGATTACTTTAACACAGCACCGCTACATTAAGAATCATAATTAAATAGCCCCATATCATTGGATGATGTCAGGACATTAGATGGTAATCCAGATAATCTGTGCAAGTTCACACCGAAACACCGAGGACATCAATTATGATCGTCATTGTGGCATGAAATGACATTAGGTGGTATTCCAGATCATCTATGCACGTTCACACCGACACATTGAGGATATCGGTTATGATAATTATTGTGGCATAAAATGTTTCCTTACAAGACCGTACAAAACGGCAAACAGCAAATCATCGTTTAATAGTTCGGGACAACATTGAATATATGATGCTTCAAATAGATGAATATTGTTGATAATCTTCTCGAGATACCATCTCGTTTGCAAATGTATCTTTGCCTCTTTTTATGGAGGATGACATGTTAATAATTTAGTCTGCCATTTATTTAACTACATATGCATCTGTATGTATGCGCCGTTGCTCTTAACTACATACCTTAATGGGGCATGTGTGGGAACATTCTTTATAACTGAACATTACGTTTACTAGTAAGGAAATAGATTCAACGAAACTATCTACATCATTTGCATTTCGTGGCATGCAAGTTTATTGTACATTCTTTACGCCACTTATAAACTTATGGGATAACACATATGGTATGGCCTGGTAACACCTTCCATTTAATAAAAACTTGGCGCTGACAAAATAACATAACTCTTCGCCGGATGCAGTTGATATTGTGTCATCAAGGTACCGTGCTGTTTATAAACCAATAATACACCTGTCAACTCATTTCCGCTGTCGTACATTCTGATTTTAGACAAATTCCAAAGCAATTCAGTTATAACTTTAGGAGTACCAGCCTTCCATTGAGTTTCAAATATATATGCTTGCCAACAAGAGTAAGTTTTGTTGTGACTCTAAAGCAGCTTCACAATAATCAGTCAACATACTCAGTCAAGAGTATGGTATTGTATACGAAATACCAATAAACCATAGCTAGCAACTAATCTCCAATGTTATCAATGTACGATGAAAATGGAACAAATGCATCCCCATGTTTAATCTGCATCGAATGTTTCTGTCATAATGTGTTGATGAAACTGTACCTTTTATGTGCACTTAAACGTTGAAACGCAAGACTATAAGCGAGGCTGATCTAAGTTATTGACAAATGTACGGGCTACAGAAATCAGACAATGGTTGTGAAGTAATGTGAAAACTTATGCTTGCAAACAATTTGCGAAAGGATGGTCAAGGGAGTCAAGCAGTAATATAGTTTCCGCATGTTCGTGTTTGCAGTCCTATCGAGGTAACGATTCTTTTATAGTATCATCCGTTGTTTTGCGTTTGTAAATGTGGTTTTATGAATTGGATCTGACTGATAAAGGATGTCAACAATTGTACTGGCGTGTTACAAATTCTCTTTACAAGATGTGTGTACCCGCCAAGACAGGAAAATGGCGCGCGATGAAGGCGAACGCAAAAAGCGCCAGATGGCGAGAAATGCAAGGAATGAAAGGGGCTAATTACATACTATCAAATATTCATTAGCATCATAATGTCCGCACCTGTTCTGGCCTTAAAAGACCCTGTAGTTACCCAATCTCATTTGGCACAGAATATAGAGACATTTTGGATAAGTTTCTAGAGCGATACCTGTATTTATAATAAGAGGTCAAGAATTTTTGACCTTGGCGTTAACTTGTAAATCCTATATGTTATTCTGTAGGTCTTGTTGAGGAAGTGGAATATGTGCTTGAAAGTCAAGTTAATATTTGCTGCTGATAAAGCCTGTCCCTTGTGTTTATGAATGTTTGAGTTATTTACTTCCGCGGCACAGATGTATTTTGCAGTATGATCTGTTAATTGTTAAATAGCAATCCATTGCGTTTCTGTTCATGTGTCTTGTGGTGATGTATTTCGCTATAGAGATAGTATTCACACTGATCATGTTCATGGTATTTGGCAACGACAGAAAACGCACTAACCAGTGTAAACTGCGAATAAAGATAACATTATTCACCTATCGTATACATGTTGATATATTATAAATCTATTGGTTCGCATATTATTTTAATGATCAATGGTATGATGGATTTATTTAGCAATCAATCAATTGTTTTGTATTGTTGGTTGGATCAAAAGCAGTCGATGCATTAGAATTTAATGCTATTATGTTGAACATGTTTGGCCCTAGCTACATATATATACGAACCTGCGCGCACCAGTAAGATGTTCACAGATGAACGCAATGGTTTGCTTCTAGCTCCAAGAAGTACCACTCATCTACATTATTCATGGATCCAGCGGCGGGAAGCAGATGTTTGCATTTATTGAATGTCGTAAAGCAAACACTAACATGGTCAGTAACGTCGACAGCATGATACGTTGTCCACCAGAGGGATGTCCAATAGGCTGCTATAACGGAGATGAACTGGAGTATTTATGGCAAAATGAACAGAATTCAATAGAAATGGGTAATATTACAGATAACGAATTCATTCTGTGAAGCTCGACGTGCAAGGTGGACTATATGCAGAGACATGCCAACGCCCCATATGTTTTTGAAGTAAAGACCGCCAACCAGGTTGCAGGTGCATTGTCTTTATTAGGTTATATAGTTAAAACGCTCCCTTACTCTCCTTCTAGTGTCTGCTCAATGGCGTAGCGGATATACTTAAAAGCGAATAACGTACATGCTATTTATATGGCTCTACCTAAAGCAAGCCACATATGCGCGCAAAAGTAGAGGATCTTACACACGTGTGCATCAATGTTATATCGGAAAGCTCATCCAGCCATGTGATCTCGCAATAAAGACAAAGTTTAAAAAACCAGTAGTCTGTTCCCTTGGCAACAATTGAAGACTCCATCACGCAGCCCACCGCTAATGGCGTGTTAACATCTCACAATGCTAAGGTAGCTACATCATGTTGAACTGATGCTCAAATTACAATCATAAAATAACTGCCGAGTTAGCCATGACCGAGTTGGCAATATCGACATTCATTGTACACAAGATGTAGTTCTGACTTGATGATGCCAAGATTAGGTTATCAATCATGCAGAAGTAATTGACCTCTAAAGAGCATGTTGTGAAGCAGCATTGATATCCTATGCACGACATTGTACAATAACATTCATTGAGCATCGATTATTGCGCATGAATTTGACAGGACGGTTCAAGAGTTGCATTAATATGAGTAGTAAGGATAAGAGCATTAGCATGAGGCAGCCGATGTATTATATCTGATTCCGCCCCCTTTGGTGCGACTGACCATGGGTGTTTGGGATCTTGAGCATAAACAAAAGCAAACTCCACACTTGGTCAAGCACATTAGTTCTCATGTAAAATGAATGATAGGTACAATCCATTGACGCAAACATCAGACTATCCACTGATGCAATAAAGACTGGTTTTGCGCAAGGTGTAGCAGCTGCTGGTAAGTTCGTAAGCTCATTTCGTATCTTTGCTTCGCATTAATCTCCCATGCTATACGATTTAAGACCGCATAGCCAGTCGCTTCGTAAAGATACCGCTCATGGGTTGTTGTTCGCTTCTTTCCATTTCAAATTATTTACAACGCATGAGCATTTATAAAGGAGGTCGAAATATCAATCCCATTTCATGATACGATGCAGGGCTGTATTCCAAATATTTACACCCACCGTCAACCAGAGCATATAATGAAATGCGTAAAACAATTTCTTGACACTCAAAGTACTATGAAGCGCCTCACACCGTGCACTGTTTCTCTGAGTCCTAAGGCCTTATCACCATGCGCTCATTTATCCTGCTTATAGCAGCACAGTGCACGTCATGAGCAGTAAGTGATTTAAAGTTATCACTACAAAAACATGTACATGGTACACATGAGCAGAAGCAATATGGCAAAGTGATGTATAGTGGTGAACAGCGCAGCTTCTAGAAGTATGAGGTTTTAAATGTATTGCTCTACTACTCTCAATCTTACAGAATATGCACTTTGTAAACGATTTAATAATCAACACTTTTCGATAGTGCATCGGACTCAATTCAAATTTACAAATATCACATTATTTGTTAGTGTGTGATTTACAGGAAAAGGCGTCGTGTATTAATGCAACAGTAAAATTGAGCATACTCGGGTACAGAACTTGCTGTGAACCAATGAACATGGAATGAGTATCGATAATTTATTTAGCGAGCCCCGAAAAATAGTTTTGCAACATTCCAATGATCTAATTATCTATAGTTCAGGTATATTCCTGGCAATATATGATTGCAAATGAACGGTCCCTAGACCGCTGCTCAGCTTCTAGTTATGTCACTTATGTACATTGTACATGGATGCGGCAGCAACAGGCGGATTTTTAATGGAGACGTATATTGCTACTACCGTCGTCATTAATAGACCCATACCGGGGCAGGATCTTTATGTGGTGACTGTTACCAAGAAACAATGAGATGGTTTGTACTTATTACATGTTATGATACATTCGCTTAGTTATAGAGCAGCTACCTGATGGAGAGTTATAGATAATTATGATACATAACAAGGGCAATGCACTGCAGTTGCTTCAAAAACATGTGAAGCTTTGTCATTTGACAGCATATAGTCAGCCTTGTTTGTCGACCTCCACTGAAGGAATCGATTGTATTTTGTTGTCGCAACATATGGATATAAGAATCAAAGATTCCACTTAAAGCAAGACTAACTTTCATGTTGTCTGCAATGCTTCCATTGCTATGGCAGTGTATAACATATTGCAAAATATGCAAGAGACGTACCTATACGCATAACCAAAATATAAACTATACCGTATAAGCGAACAAAACAACTGTTGTGTTTGATTGATGTTCTACCCTCACCCCCTTCCATTCCAAAGAGTATTGGAACAAGCAGCGGAATCCATTATGCAGAGATATCGCTGGGTCAGCATTTGCACGGCACCTCTGTGCCGAGCCACGTCTCTGAATGTCGACGGTAATGACCATGCTAGTCAACGCTATATAACGCTCACTATGAGCAAACATCTGCTACCTGCTGCTGCATCCATCAATAATTTTGAAGAATGCAACACGTGAATCATTCTGTTCATTGTTTGGTATAAGAGTGGTGACCGCAGATTTCTAGATACTTAAAGCAAGTGTAAAATATATTAAACATTATAGCATTAAGCTCAATGCCAGGTGTATATTATGTCCATTTGTTTTCAGATAAACTTGCCATCGGTAGCTCAAAGACCACTTTCCAAATACAGTGCCTTGGTTATTCGAATAACAACGTATATAATCTGTACTAGTGAACTCGTATTCACAAGATGAAAGTATGTTAAAAAAGATTGCGATCATTTATGGTAACTGATTCATCGTAGGTATTGGAATACACAAATCCGAACATGCGTGGCGAGTTGTATGGGATTGAAGAAGATTAAATTTCAATGATCGATCGATATAGATGTACTCAGATACAAGAACAATATGTCATGTCTCAATGCTATTTTAGCAGTCTCGTTCTACTGCGCTTATCGGTAAGCTGTTGACCATTCATTATTCTATGGGACCGCCGGTAGAGATTTCGCCGTTGGAAGAACAGGTCCTGATTTAGCACGGTGTCCCATCACGTCTACATTGACACCATCGAAGTGTCCCCAAGCAGCTACAAAAGGTGATAACCGAATATTGCATTTCCCTTTCTTCAGTAAATTACCTTCTCAGGGTCACTCTCGTTCTGTGAAAACTCATGTTGTCATATTAATCATTTGCAATAACTTGTTAGGTGCTGCAGATGCGAATATGCAACGGGCTATGGTTCTGGCGAATATCACATATGGCTTATTGTTGCAGATGCAAGATATTCTAATAAATGTGCAACAAATTTTCGCAACTGCCAGAGAGCTGTTTTCAAATTGGTGATTGACGCTGTAGTGCAAGTATAGGCAAGAGTAAGGTCTCTTTGATCGATCACAGGTGGTTCAACTGATGATGTGATTTGGGACTTACATGAAACTGTTGCGACGCAGTGGCTGCTATGATGACGCATCTAATACGTATCAGATGGTTGTATATTATATTGGCCAGCTCAACCAAGGATCGGTGTTATCAACATGATAAAGACAGTGCTGTCAAACTGACCCCACCCAGCACGAAAGGAAATGAACGCTGACATATGCATAATTCTAATTGAATCGGACAACCGCACTGTGTAGTTGGTGTTTAATGTAGAATTTATGCTTTAGCTATTTGTGTGTTTACTTATGCAACGCCTATTTCCAATGAACATGGACCACAATGAACCACGAAAAAACCCATTATGCACTGTACATTGGCCAGCAGTTTGCAGACCATGCTCCGTTTGAAGTAGTATATATCAGACGTACTCAAAATATGGTATATAACAGCGAATCCAAAAGTAATGTGTATATCTGACGCACAAATATTTTTCTATACATCGGTTTCATATTTTCTGCACATGTCATTATGTTTAAGCATACAAATCTATCATAGCGCAGAAAATAAACCATTGTGTTTTCGATGTAAACCAATCATTTATTAATCAACATTTACTAAATATAGTAATTTTAGGGCTTTCCATTGAAATGGCACGCGCAATTGGTTAAGAGCCATAAACAAACGTGGTTGTGATATAAATAGCAGAGGTAGGTCCGCGTGGCAGCTTTTGGAAGGGCAGAGCAATTCACATTAAGTGTCGCTTGAAGTTATCGATGGCCATTTAATAGCCTCAAGTTAGCCTAATCGGTACTGTTACTGCAGAGGTAGTCTGAATATGCAGACGTACAGTGCAATTACCAATTATCTATATTGGCCATTTCTCGTATTTATGACAGCTTTGATGATGGGCTTTACCGGTCCCTCGAACACCCTGACACAAACTCAAGCTACCAGTAATGGGCGCGCTTTGAATACAATGCATAATTGTCGGTTTTTAAGAAAATATTTGTACCGCTGCATTGTCGCTATATTATTGTCCAAACGCACAACCGTATACAGAATGTAGCAGGTTCTTGTGGTTTTCCGGTATAAATCTTCACTCAGTTATCGGGCAAGCAACATCCTGAAGGCAATGGCGTGTGTGGTGACTCTGCAAGTGCTCTAATTACACGAAGATGGGAATAGTGAAGCAAGGGAAAATTCAGTATTGTAAGCGACAGTCTGTTTTGTTGCACTGCATACGAAACATAGAGTAGTAAGAAAAGGCTATTCTTAATAGTGAAATGATACGGGAAGTATCACGTTATTACATACTGCAAAGATACGACATTTACACAATATGACGAGAACGAAATTTGTAGTCAGCAAGCATGGAATTAATGGAGCATATTTAGTAATAGGATGCGAAATATGGCTCAGAGAAAGAATCTTTATTATTGTTCACTTTACGGCATGTGAACATTTACAAATGTTTTGAGGGCACTGATACTTGTTGAATGTTGTTTTGGCGATCCAGTGATGGTTCAGATTATATTATAATAAACCGCCTAAGGAAATATTGCTTGTATCACAGTTACAAGAGCGCGTAAATGTCCTTTCAATATAGTATACGCCTAAGAATGATCACACTGTGAATCAACTATATTCTAAATCACAAATTATTGTATCAAAAGTATCAAAATGTGCATACACAAAACCAGTTAGCTAAAAATTACTAACTGCACGATGGCTACATTAGTAACAAAATTGGATTTTAAAAGCAACGTAGATCCCTGTTTGAATGTGGCGTTGTTTTGACTTTCTCATCGAGAAATGTCACGTTTTGGCGATTGTGTGAATTTATTTGTAAACACTATATATATATATATATAGATAGAGAGATATATATAGATATAGAGATAGAGAGAGAGAGAGATATATAGAGAGAGAGATAGAGAGAGAGAGATAGAGAGATAGAGAGAGAGATCTAGATCTAGAGAGAGAGAGAGAGAGAGAGATCTATAGATATAGAGAGAGAGAGAGATCTCTATATAGACAGAGAGATATATCTATGTAGATAGAGATCTTTCTGTCTCTATAGATCTCTCTATCTGTCTCTCTCTATCTATAGATCTGTATAGAGATCTATATGAACATATATCTATACCTACACACCTATATATATATATATAGGATATATATCTTTCTATCTCTATAGACATATCTATCTATCTCTATATATATATATATATCTATATCTATATATATATATATATATCTATATATATATATATATATATATATATATATATATATATATATATATATATATATATATATATATGCATGACGATTCTCACTAGGATGAATCGTGTGCAGTGCTACACATTGTGTACTAAATTAACCAAGAACATACAGCAGCCAATTTCGGGGGGTACACTGCATCAGGCAATCCAATTATAGGTCATGCAATACCGATCTGTTAAAAATGTACTGCATACCACTATTTTTACATGTCAAACGCCGCTATGTGATGGAAGGGTTAAAGCCGATTTAGGCTAGCAACAAAAGTTAATGAACTGACTGCGCCATAACCTATAATCTGGCCTCATTGTAGCCAGGATGTGACCGTCCAATGAGGACCAGAGAACGGAATGACCGGCAGGTAATAAGATCGTTTCCTAAAGCCAGGTAGAATGACGGTCTACATGAGGGTTATGTGTGAACGTGTCAAAACGCACCACCTTGCGAGGGGCTCAAAGCAAAACGATCTCGACAACTGCTCAACTTGAGCACTCGGGACAAACAGGTTCAGCGCACATTTTCAAAGAGAGGGTAACAGGGGAAGATGTAATGTTAATTGTAAAAAATTAATCACATATCAATGCGCATACGCAACAGCGGCCCGTCGTCATGAATGAAAACGTGCCTGTTCATCCTGTCAAAAGTATTTAGCCATTTTATTGATGCAGAAGGACAGAAAAGGCTCCCACTACCTAATTTGCAGGGTTTGGTTAATAGCTGTCGCTGTAGATGTCTAGCTTTTGTGTCCACCAAAGGGGGCGCACACTACGCTTAGCCGCTTCAAAATCAACCCTTGATGATTATGAGAGCTGACATTACACACAAATAACTCACAGAGCGATTGACAAGATCTAGATTGGTTTTCAATGCACTGAAGTGGACATGATCTCAAGCCCTAGATGGATGTTTATTTTTTCAAAACAAAGCACAAGACTGACCTTTCATGAAAGCCTGTAATAAGGGAGGCAACTATACAAAGTATGCGTGTGTGTCAAAACTTGGGCCGTCGGTATAGAAACTATTCTTAATGTTCGTATTTGTGCATAAAATGTGACAAAGCGTTTTATCAAGTTAATCAATTCATATTCCAGCAAGGCGATCATTAAAATAAGGTCAATTACATTTTTTATATAATCGGTGCTGATTCAAATGGGCAATAATGTGTTTGATTGCATGTTGTCCCACGTCTCCATCACAAATGTCGTACATTATGGCAGTGCACTGTGCATGTTGTGAAATGAAGCAACTAATTCTGCATTAGGCATGTTTGTGAAAAAGAATGCTAAAAGTAGCGCCATACTTTTGATCGGGGTCAAGCAATTCCAAGTGCACAGCAGAGAATGCACTTGGTAATGTAATAATCCCTTATTTGATGCATTACATTGTAGAAGGAAGGGACATCGTATTCAAATTCATACAAACCGCCCCTGGACCAGTTCTGATTTAAATGAATGCCTGATTTTGTTCGGACACGGTGGCAAGTGTGGCATCAATATATTCAGAGAATAAGTTTGGGCTATGCCAATATTATCGTGATTCAGTTTTTGTGCCAGTTAACCAGTGGCAATGTCACTGCAATAAACCTCGTTTATGCATTACTGAGCTCAATCAGCAGATCGTGACTGACATCATCCTCCTGACATCCTGACTATCCTCACAATATCAACAAAAAACATTGGCATCACTTTTGTTCTATTTGGTTCACCATGCCGCCCTACTCTCGCACGTTTAAATCTCATATCTACTACAATGGATTAAACATACTTTGCATTTATTCGATGTATAGGTTTCTGCATTTGCAAAATGTGCCTAAGCAACAGCTTGTGTTTACTGTGCAGGTTACTAACAGGACATGGTCTAACACATTCATATAAATATACGGAATCTCATATTGCTCGCGTAGCAGATGATATAGAGTGCTGGTGAAATTGAAGTCATTGGCCTGACGGCCTGAACTTTTCCGTTGTGTTGTGCAAATCACAAAACCAAGCCATTTGCAAATAAAAAGATTGCTGTTGGGACTATTTCAAATTTGAAATTGTAGAATAGGCGTTTCAAATGGTTCTTATTCACCAGAAAACTAGCGCAATAATCTGTTGTTTTCACGTAAAAAGTTACTTCCACGTAGTGTTGATATTAACGCATAGTTAATAACCTCGCAATGGCAGTTCCCATTGACCAAAGCGTATAAAGTTTTAGCTTTGTAGTTTTATCAATGATTCATTGACGCACATCCAGTGACTTTTATAAACAGCCGCAATCTAGATTGTTATAACTTGTTTTAGGTCTAGGTTGATAAAGCAAATCCTGGCAAGCATTTATAAACAGTGTTATTGGTATTTCAACCGCGCAATGCTTGGCATCTGTAATGTAGAACATTTCTAATTCTCGGGCAAGGGATAGATGGTGTTTATGCATCATGTAATCATTTCCATATGTTTGATATAGTAGTGATTTCACTTAAATAACAAGGTTATATGCTCGCTCATCATTTATCAGTTCAGATTTCACTTTGTCTTTGTTGTTTGGACCAGTCAGTGCACCCCATGTTAAACATTTTTCGTTGAATAGCACCTTAGAACAAGCGGAGTTTTCGAACAGAATCATATTAGTACGCGTGCGATGGGAATGGATTTTGTGCAACAGGTGCCAGGTGGGTTGGTTATAACGAAGCAGTGTAATTCGTCAAAAACGGCAATTTCCGTCTTTGCACCAACTGCGAATGAGCTAAGCACATCCATGAGTCATGTGAAATGATGCCCTACGGACTTGTCTGACTTCCTTGACTTCCGACCCTTTTAAAGATTTGAGCTGTGCTTTCTTCATGTCCCATGTAAATATGTGAAGCTTTGAGGTTTTGTTGAGTGAAGTGCATTCATTCATTCGCTAAACCAAGTTTTTCAGCAATGCGAACTTGATCATGGGCTGATTAATATGCAAATGCATTGAAGATAGTGTACTCTGTATTGCATATTTGTAGGGTAAAAGGGTCTTTTCCGTTATAAGATCATGCAAAAATCTGCTAATTGTAAAATGTGAACATTAATCACGTGGTTTTGTTGACATATATATTGAATAAGCCACAATATGCTAACAAGATTGCAGACGAGTACGATTATGAATTGTTTTTAAGACATCGAAAAATCAAAAGAATATAGATTATTATTCACAATGAGTAAATATTGTGTATTTGGTCGTGCCATATTCAATACAAATGCTCGAACGCATGGCTACGGTCCTTTGATGGTGGTAGTAAAGCCAGGTAGAATGACGGTCCTAACATGAGAGTTATTTGTGAACGTGTCAAAACGAAAAACATACCACCTTGCGAGGGGCTCAAGTGAAACCATATCTCGACAATTTGGCTCAACTTTGATCACTCGGGACAAACAATTCACATTTCAAAGCGCACATTTTCAAAGAGAGGGTCACAGGGGAAGATTTAAATGTTATTGTAAAAATTAATCACTACAATGCCATACCTTCCAACAGCGTTCATTCCACGTCTTCATTACTGCAACCGTGTCCTTTTTATCCTGTCCAAGAATTTAGCCATTTTAATTGATGGCCGAAGGAACAGAAATGCTCCCACTCCTACTACCTAATTTGCAAGGGTTTATTTATAGCTGGTCGCTGTAGATGTCTAAGCGTTTTGTTCCACCAATTGGGGTCGCACTCCACTCACGCTTATCCGCTTCAAAATCAACCCTTTATGATTATTGGAGCTTAGCTTATCAACACAAATAACTCACAGAGCGATTGACAAGATCTAGATTGGGTTTTCAATGACCACTGGAAGTGGACAATGATCTTAGCCCTAGATGGGATTTTTATTTTTTCCAACACAAAGCACACGACTGACCTTTCAGGAAAAGCCTGTTTTTAATAAGTGATGGCAATATAAACAATATGCGTGCAGTGTCAAAACTTGGGCCGTCGGCCATAGAAACTCTGTTCTTA
Organism: Urechis unicinctus; assembly: GCA_034190875.2. Taxonomy (NCBI): domain Eukaryota; kingdom Metazoa; phylum Annelida; class Polychaeta; order Xenopneusta; family Urechidae; genus Urechis; species Urechis unicinctus. The sequence continues at coordinate 42,684,086 of CM067354.1, read as the reverse complement.
ATGTTCGTATTTTGTGCATAAAATGTGACAAAGCGTTTTATCAAGTCAATCAATTCATATTCCAGCAAGGCGATCATTAAAATAAGGTCAATTACATTTTTTATATAATCGGTGCTGATTCAAATGGGGAATAATGTGTTTTTGATTGCATTTGTCCCACGTCTCCATCACAAATGTCGTACATTATGGCAGTACACACTGTGCATGTTGTGAAATGAAGCAAACTAATTCTGCATTAATAGGCATGTTTGTGCAAAAGAATGCTAAAAGTTGCGCATATTACTTTTGATCGGGCGTCAAAGCAATTCCAAGTGCACAGGCAGAGAATGCACTTGGTAATGTAATAATTCCCTTATTTGATGCATTACATTGTGGAGAAGGAAGGACATCGTATTCAAATTCATCACAAACCGCCCCTGGACCGAGTTCTGATTTAAATGAATGTGCCTGATTTTGTTCGGAAACGGTGGCAAGTGTGGCATCAATATATTCAGACATAAGTTTGGGCTAATGCCAATATTATCGTGATTCCGTTTTTGTGCCAGTTAAACAGTGGCAATAATGTCCACTGCCAATAAACCTCGTTTATGCATTACTGAGCTCAATCAGCAGATCGTGACTGACATCATCCTCCCTGACAGACAATGACTATCCTTCACATATCAAACAAAAAACATTGGCATTCACTTTTGTTCTATTTGGTTCACCATGCAGCCTATCTCTCGCACGTTTTAAATCTCATTATCTAACTGCCAATGGATTAAACATACTTTGCATTTATTCGATGTATAGGTTTTTTCTGCAACTTTTTGCAAAATGTGCCTAAAAGCAACAGCTTGTGTTTTTACTGTGCAGACGTTACTAACAGGACATGGTCTAACAACATTCATAGAAAATATTACGGAATCTCATATTGCTCGCGTAGCAGATGATATAGAGTGCTGGTGAAAATTGAAGTCCCTTTTTTGGGCTGACGGCCTGAACTTGTTTTTATTGTGTTGTGCAAATCAACAAAACCAAGGCCATTTGCAAATAACAAGATTGCTGTTGTTGGGACTATTTTTCAAATTTGAAATTGTAGAATAGGCGTTTCAAATGGTTCTTATTCACCAGAAAACTAGCCGCAATAATCTGTTTTGTTTTCACGTAAAAAGTTACTGCCACGTAGTGGTTGATCTTACTCCATATTAATAACCCTCGCATGGCAGTTCCCCTGACCAAAGCGTATAAAAGTTTTAGCTTTGTAGTTTTTATATAAGCAATGATTCATTGATGGCACCTCCAGTGGCATTTTTTATAACAGCCGCAGTCTAGATTGTCCAAAACTTGATTTTAGGGCTAGGTTGATAAAGCAAAATCCTAGGCAACGCATTTATAAACATTGTTATTGGTATTTCACCCAGCGGCAATGCTTGGCATCTGTAATGTAGAAACATTTTCTAATTCTCGGGCAAGGGATGATGGTGTTTCTGCATCAGGTAAGCATTTCCATATGTTTTGATATAGTAGTGATTTCACTTAATACCAAGGTTATATGCTTCGCTCAACATTTTATGCAGTTCAGAATTGTCACTTTTGTCTTTGTTGTTTGGACCAGTCTGCACCCCATTTTTTAACATTTTTTTCGTTGAAAAGTCAGCTTAGAACAAGCGGAGTTTTCGACCATAACATCTTAGTTCGTACGCGTGCGATGGGAACTGGATTTTGTGCAACAGGTGGCCATGTGGGTTGGTTCTAACGAAGCAGTGTAATTCGTCATGAAAACGGCAAGTTCCGTCTTTGTCACCAGCTGCGAATGAGGCTAAGCACATCCATTAGTCATGTGAAATGATGTCCCAGCGTACTTGGCTGACTTTTCCCTTGATCTTCCGACCTTTTTAAAAGATTTGAGGCTGTGCTTTTCTTCTTCATGTCCCACGTAAATATGTGAAGGCTTTGAGGTTTTGTTGAGTGAAGTGCTTTCATTCATTCGCTCAAAACCAAGTTTTCAGCAATGGCGAAACTTGATCATGGGCTGATTAATCTGCAAATGCATGAAGATAGTGTACTCTGTAATTGTCTATTTGTAGGTTAAAAGGTTCCTTTTTTTCCGTTCTAAGATTCATGCAAAAAATCTGCTCATTGTAAAATGTGAACATTAATATCACGTGGGTTTGTTGACAAATATAATATTTAATAAACCACAATTGCTAACAAGATTAGCAGACTAGTACGATTATGAATTGTTTTTTTAAGACATCGAAAAATCAAAAGAATAGAGATTATTATTCACAATGACTAAATAATTTGTGTCATTTGGTACAGACTCATTTTCAGACAAACGGCCTGCCTGGACCCCACATCAAAAACATATAACGATGAAGAAATACTTAAGTTCATACATGAGCCTATAGCCCAGCTGACGGTCTACATGAGGGTTATGTGTGAACGTGTCAAAACGCACCACCTTGCGAGGGGCTCAAAGCAAAACGATCTCGACAATTTCAAAGAGAGGGTAACAGGGGGAAGATGTAATGTTAATTGTAAAAAATTAATCACATATCAATGCGCATACGCAACAGCGGCCCGTCGTCATGAATGAAAAACGTGCCTGTTCATCCTGTCAAAAGAATTTAGCCATTTTATTGATGCAGAAGGACAGAAAAGGCTCCCACTACCTAATTTGCAGGGTTTGGTTAATAGCTGTCGCTGTAGATGTCTAGCTTTTGTGTCCACCAATGGGGGCGCACACTACGCTTAGCCGCTTCAAAATCAACCCTTGATGATTATGAGAGCTGACATTACACACAAATAACTCACAGAGCGATTGACAAGATCTAGATTGGTTTTCAATGCACTGAAGTGGACATGATCTCAAGCCCTAGATGGATGTTTATTTTTTCAAAACAAAGCACAAGACTGACCTTTCATGAAAGCCTGTAATAAGGGAGGCAACTATACAAAGTACGCGTGTGTGTCAAAACTTGGGCCGTCGGTATAGAAAAACTATTCTTAATGTTCGTATTTGTGCATAAAATGTGACAAAGCGTTTTATCAAGTTAATCAATTCATATTCCAGCAAGGCGATCATTAAAATAAGGTCAATTACATTTTTTATATAATCGGTGCTGATTCAAATGGGCAATAATGTGTTTGATTGCATGTTGTCCCACGTCTCCATCACAAATGTCGTACATTATGGCAGTGCACTGTGCATGTTGTGAAATGAAGCAACTAATTCTGCATTAGGCATGTTTGTGAAAAAGAATGCTAAAAGCGCCATACTTTTGATCGGGGTCAAGCAATTCCAAGTGCACAGCAGAGAATGCACTTGGTAATGTAATAATCCCTTATTTGATGCATTACATTGTAGAAGGAAGGGACATCGTATTCAAATTCATACAAACCGCCCCTGGACCAGTTCTGATTTAAATGAATGCCTGATTTTGTTCGGACACGGTGGCAAGTGTGGCATCAATATATTCAGAGAATAAGTTTGGGCTATGCCAATATTATCGTGATTCAGTTTTTGTGCCAGTTAACCAGTGGCAATGTCACTGCAATAAACCTCGTTTATGCATTACTGAGCTCAATCAGCAGATCGTGACTGACATCATCCTCCTGACATCCTGACTATCCTCACAATATCAACAAAAAACATTGGCATCACTTTTGTTCTACTTGGTTCACCATGCCGCCCTACTCTCGCACGTTTAAATCTCATATCTACAACAAAGGATTAAACATACTTTGCATTTATTCGATGTATAGGTTTCTGCATTTGCAAAATGTGCCTAAGCAACAGCTTGTGTTTACTGTGCAGGTTACTAACAGGACATGGTCTAACACATTCATATAAATATACGGAATCTCATATTGCTCGCGTAGCAGATGATATAGAGTGCTGGTGAAATTGAAGTCATTGGCCTGACGGCCTGAACTTTTCCGTTGTGTTGTGCAAATCACAAAACCAAGCCATTTGCAAAATAAAAGATTGCTGTTGGGACTATTTCAAATTTGAAATTGTAGAATAGGCGTTTCAAATGGTTCTTATTCACCAGAAAACTAGCGCAATAATCTGTTGTTTTCACGTAAAAAGTTACTTCCACGTAGTGTTGATATTAACGCATAGTTAATAACCTCGCAATGGCAGTTCCCATTGACCAAAGCGTATAAAGTTTTAGCTTTGTAGTTTTATCAATGATTCATTGACGCACATCCAGTGACTTTTATAAACAGCCGCAATCTAGATTGTTATAACTTGTTTTAGGTCTAGGTTGATAAAGCAAATCCTGGCAAGCATTTATAAACAGTGTTATTGGTATTTCAACCGCGCAATGCTTGGCATCTGTAATGTAGAACATTTCTAATTCTCGGGCAAGGGATAGATGGTGTTTATGCATCATGTAATCATTTCCATATGTTTGATATAGTAGTGATTTCACTTAAATAACAAGGTTATATGCTCGCTCATCATTTATCAGTTCAGATTTCACTTTGTCTTTGTTGTTTGGACCAGTCAGTGCACCCCATGTTAAACATTTTTCGTTGAATAGCACCTTAGAACAAGCGGAGTTTTCGAACAGAATCATATTAGTACGCGTGCGATGGGAATGGATTTTGTGCAACAGGTGCCAGGTGGGTTGGTTATAACGAAGCAGTGTAATTCGTCAAAAACGGCAATTTCCGTCTTTGCACCAACTGCGAATGAGCTAAGCACATCCATGAGTCATGTGAAATGATGCCCTACGGACTTGTCTGACTTCCTTGACTTCCGACCCTTTTAAAGATTTGAGCTGTGCTTTCTTCATGTCCCATGTAAATATGTGAAGCTTTGAGGTTTTGTTGAGTGAAGTGCATTCATTCATTCGCTAAACCAAGTTTTCAGCAATGCGAACTTGATCATGGGCTGATTAATATGCAAATGCATTGAAGATAGTGTACTCTGTATTGCATATTTGTAGGGTAAAAGGGTCTTTTCCGTTATAAGATCATGCAAAAATCTGCTAATTGTAAAATGTGAACATTAATCACGTGGTTTTGTTGACATATATATTGAATAAGCCACAATATGCTAACAAGATTGCAGACGAGTACGATTATGAATTGTTTTTAAGACATCGAAAAATCAAAAGAATATAGATTATTATTCACAATGAGTAAATATTGTGTATTTGGTCGTGCCATATTCAATACAAATGCTCGAACGCATGGCTATCAAAAACATCTTACAGGTGTCGAAATAAATCATTTATACTGATATTTTCGTATACTATTAAGCAAGTTCGATTTTGCCTGTAAGATATAAATCTACAGTTGTGGGCATTTTCTACCGGCGACTGTAGATAGTTTTAGAATTTCCTGGCGCTGAGGCAACTGCTTGGAAGGTTCAGAAAGTTCTGTTACACCGCCATTTATTCAACAAATGAAAATTAAAAATCATGCTCTAAACTTGCACTCATCGGTAGTCATACGGATGTAATAGTCTAACATATCTGCCAGGCGTTATGTTCGTGTTGAAATTGCTTCATTGCCTTCCATTAGAAAAGAGTGAAAGACATAGTCGGGGATATATTTAAAGCAGGACAATTAATGGTTATGTCGCTGGGAACTCATTCTAGTATATCGACCAAGCGAGACCACAATAATAGCCTTTGGTACAATACTACTCGTTACTTGTCGTTGATTGACAGGGCTACAAATTGTGTAAAGAGTACATGACTACTTGATTAGAGCATCTATTTATTCGGATCCATCTGATACCATATAATGATTGACCGCATTTGATACACATATTCTCTCAGAGCATTATACAAAACAATTTTTTTACACTGTTGCACTGGTCAAAGGAAAATAGCCCCTGTAAGGTTTTTTACTGTGGCGATGGGGTTTTTCTTTATGCTTAAGATTATAGATGATTTTTGATTAGTTGTATATGAGATGCAAATCGCAATGATCGAATGCAAATGACACTGCTGTTCTACACAGCGAAAATATGGAACAAATATACAACGCCCGGTTTGGATGTTTACTTCTGCGTGGCAATTAGTGATGAAAAACGCTGAACAGTTATACACTTCAATACTAAAGACTATGAAAGACATTAACCAACATAACATAAATTATATAGCATCCTCTCGGCAACCGTGAGAATTTTCTTGCAAAGCAATAAAAGTTGAAGATATAGACAGTCAGTGACTCCCAACAGAATATGTGTATCATTATACAACTCGATTGGGTCTATTTTGACCTTCATTGACATTACGATTAAGATATGCACCGTAAATCGAATGACGCAAAATATACAGCCGTCATTTTTTATTCAATGTAGATATAGTACGCATGGCATGAGCGCACAAAAGAAAAAAAATTAGAACTGTACTTTTAATTCAAGCCTCACTCATTTTGAAGGAGCAATTGTCTGATTTGATAAGCTGTACCTTATGTCCGGTGGTAACATAGCGACCGGGGAATGTGTGCGTGAGGGAGAAAATATGACGCATATTTTATGTATATGAGCATACTAAATACTCACCGCGTTGGCATGCAATAAGCAAGACATCTTCTATATTTGACAGCGTGTCAATCGAATCACCCCTGCTGTCATAAAACAGTCATTGGTCATTGCGGGGAATAATAGGGCGAATGAAAACGCTATCCGGCCATGAAGTCGCAAATTATTTGTTATGTTTAAGTGTACAGTGAATTAATTTTAACGTAATTGTGAATGGGTGACAGAGGGAATTCAGTGGTTAGCGCCCGTTACTTATTTCGTTCATGTTTTGAAGAGAAACACCCAGGAACTTGATTCCTACCATTGTACACTGAGATACGGCTGTTGATCCTACTCACCATTCAGTGGTGATCACGCGTGCCTCATTAACCTCCGTAATTAGTGACTTAAGTCAGTTGCCATTCACACTTCCATCGTACATACAACGTTTTGCTCTGGCAAGGAATTGATATTATTCGAACGATGTTCACCCCTTGCACATGCGCTTACCGAGCAAGTTAGTGAAATCCCAACATCAACGCATTATGGGATAACCCAATTCTTCTGTTCTGCATAAGTCAGTAGCTCATATAAATATATGACAGTACACAATCGCTTTTAACAAACATACATTAGCGGTATTATAGTTATGTAGCGCTATGATACATAAACACCATCAGCTCTGAGCATGCTTGACCCTCATTAACCTCCGTAATTAGTGACTTAGTTGCCATTACTTCCATCGTAAAAACTGTATGATAAGTAGGACGCCAACAACTGACAAATACACATCCAAACATTTATAATCATATAAACTAGTCAGAGATGGTGTTTTCAAAGCCTTTAATGGGTCATGTACGCTACAGTTGACTAATACTATAATTTCAAATATAACCGCTGCACGCATTCTGCGGATCTCCAACTATAATTTCATAACCCGTTCGGATCTCCAACCATTAACCCGTTCCTGCTACAAAAAAGACAAATGTCATTGAGCATAATAATAAAATGAATAACTGTAGTGAAGTACATGAGCTTAAAATAAAGTTATCGTTTTGTAATGTCGAAGGATTAATCCACAGTATCGCCCAAATGCACCATGATACGACATACGTGGCATTTGTAATTAATATAAATAGTCACCAGATGTTATAAATATAACAGATATGAACATACCGCCCGAGTGTTGAAATAAGCACCCAGTTCCGAATACAATAGATCCTACATTAATATTCTGTAAGTCAACCGCGATGTACTGCTTGCTAATTGACTACAACTACGGTTCATGCTGTCATCTAGCTTGTTGGTTACATCCCCCGTTTGCCCCGTCACCAGTTTGCCCCGTCACCAGTTCGGCCCGTCACCCGTTCGCCCCGTCACCAGTTTGCCTCGTCACCAGTTCGGGTCACCAGTTCGGCCCGTCACCAGTTCGGCCCGTCACTCGTTCGGTCCCTTAACTGTTTTGCAGCAGGGTTTTTCGGGATAGTGAGTGACTTCCACTTCATCTATGACCACTCAGATGATTGATTGAACATTTCGCTTGAATTGTAGCTACACTATAGCAGTTATTGCTGAGTAAACTCAGTGGCACGGGTATGTCACGGGTACTACCAGCACAGCACCTTGAAATGTATCAGGGATGTTCAATAATTACAGGCACACAATGGCTGCTTTATGGTGTCCCCTGGCTGCTCCGACATATTAAAGAATTAGTTAATTTACGTGCCTATGCTCGTCAAAAGATCGTTTCTAGGGTTATGCCGTATTCAAGCAGTTTTCTTTGTCTACTCTCCAACTAGAACATTACAATGTATAGTAGACCCGCTCATTTCACTGAGCTAATTAACATTAAATGGGCCTCGCTAAGTCAATTTCTACAACACTATGTTGATTATTGTCTTTGACTTGGATGAATAATTCGCATGCTACGGCTAGGGTAGTGTGTAACACGACCGTACAAATAAGGAACTTAATAATCTTTGTCATTTTCGTCAACACGAAAAAGCATAAAAAATATACCCATTTCTTTATTGAGATTGCTAATTTCAATGACGACTACACCAAATTGCTCGGAATCTTCTTCTATATTGTTGTCCGTATGAGATACATCACTGCGCATGCACAACGCACTGGCGCAGCATTTGTTGGGACAATACGTAGACCTTGTGGAACACGCGAGCCGGTCCCTTTGTGGTGGTAGTATAGGACAATGACAGACATAATAGTTGATATCGTAGACAGGGTCATCACGAACATAACACATGTACCTGTTAGGGATCGAAGCATTTATGACTAGTCTATAACATTGAATCACATTCGGATCCCGCGTATTGACGCAAGTACAAAAGAAATATGGAACAAAATACATACTTATTACAAGGGAGTAATCCGAGCTGGCCGGGGTACTTTCAGAAATGACCAAATGGAATACAGACTAATATAACGGTGATACCAAGCGACGCTTTCTCCCCTGCATCTGGCGGGCAACCAGTCACCTATTAGCGAGACCAGCGAGACTTCTCCAGGAGGCACAACTAAATGGTCGATACCACCGTAATTAGACGGGTTCCATGACAGGTATTCATCATTCCACACCCGAAGAAGCAGAATAATCCAGTTTGAACCACGGCAAATCCAAAACAGCCGCAATACAAAAACATGTTTTTTCAAATGCTTTTCATGCCAAATGGGCTAAAGGTGCTGATACAATCAGCTCCTTTGAATTCGTTATAATCGTAATCAAATATCACTAATGTAAATGATGATTATTGTTCAAACACCATTGTAACATAAGCTGTTGAGTGACCTTTATTCAAACTATTCCTTGCGTTCATCTAATTAGCGAATGTACGTGCGTCAGTATCGGCGCCCTGCACTTTCCCCACATAGATTCGACATTATCACCAATGCATCCACCAGACGGAGAAGAAAACGAGCTCTGTTGGTGAAAATGATTCATATAGCTTGAAAATAACTGGACGGATAAAACTTACTGCAACGATGTTATCTTGAAGCAATATCATCATACAATAAGGCACGTTTCACCCAGATACAACAATGAATATATTGAAAGTTATAACATAACATTGGGAAGAGCGCAGTCAACGTTTGACAATCACTTTACAAGCCAGGGGGTCAAACCTCATACTTCCTTCAAAAACATGCACACTTTTTTCAGCAAAGTGCGCCTGAGCCTCTCTTCTATATACTACTAGATCAGTTCCATTTTTGGAAAGGTTCATAGCTAGAATTGACACAGGCCAGAAACCGGCCCCATATCAGGTGAATGACCCCGAATGCCGTTCGGAAAGACTAATGGGCCCGTTGCATAACAGTGTACTATGAACTACGTGCTTGAAGGTTTAATGTGTAACTAAGTAATGTTGACCTTGGTGGTGTACTTGTAAGACTGACTAGTGCACAACTCCTCCTCTATTCTGCCTCCATCGCACCCCCTCAGGTTCGTGCTCACGTTGGATAACCGTTAGACTTCTGATGCCTGTGCTGTCGGAGCGGGTGGACCAATAGTGATGTCAGCTGAGGGGTTTAGTCGGAAATGGACGATTGTAGTCAGAAGGATTGGTAATGGGTGACAAAGGGTTGTCCGGTGCCATATGACTGGGATCGGGGGCAGACCTATCAACAATTTTAACCTCCACCTCTTCCTCCACACGGTTTGGGGTATGGTCATTAGTGAGGCGGCTATTCTCGGCGATGACGCAACCCTATCATGTACGTTTTCTTCTGTACTGTGGGTTTTCTTCTGTACTGTTGGTACTTGAGTAGCGAGTAGACCAGTGAGCACGTCATGAACGACAAACGACGCTCGGCGTGGAAAGTAATGAAATCCCCCATAAGATACCAAGGATTTTGTTAGATTTCATAATCAACTAATTATTGAAAGCACGTCACATGCAACTGGCTGTTGGATTAAATCAATACATCCATTTCCCAAAATATTATCACAAAAGCTGCTTTCCTCTGTTAAACACATGCACCGTACATCAGAATTGGAACATATCTATTCATTTTCGACACGGCTGTATACTGTGCATGTCAAATATAACCGACTGTCTGTTGGATTAAAACAATACATCCGTTCTCAAACAATTATCACAAAAACTGCTTTCCTCTGCTAAACACATGTAAAGTATATCAGATTTGGAACAATATTTGTTCATTTACGACCATTTTCGACACGGCTGCGCTGGACCCCACATCAAAACTATACGATGAATGGTTACTTAGAGTTCATACATGAAGCATATAGCCCAGCTATGCTTCTTATTTGTACTTTTGGTTTAAACAATATTCAACATGATAATCATAACTTAAGACATTCAAAATAAAAAACGTATCGATGTCACCGAGTATACTGTGCAGTGCCAGTGGCGTTGACCTGAAGTAACAGCACTTCAGTAACGAAATCCGGCCTTCTGTTCAATTGTTGTGATTCCTTAATGTACCATGACTATGCGGCAAGCACATCTTACTAAGCTTTACCATATGTCGACGAATCTCCGGCCATGTTGGTCGCTATCGTCGTGCCGGATATGGTTAAGGAGCCTAGATACTATGCCACATTCAAGGCCGCTGAACCACTAACCGGCCTCAGTGACTATCAATGCATCAGATTTGTATTTCATTCTGACTATGAGTCAATAAACCACCGGGCCTAAATCACCGAGGGCCGAAATCTTCTGCATTCGTCAGCATAACTCTACTTTATATACACTCATGACATTGGGGTAAATAATGAAAGGTAGATTAGATATATATAGCATCGTAATATAGATAGAGGATAATTAGAGAGAGATAGCTATGAGCCATCTCTAGCGAGAGAATATATCTCTATATATATAGTAGCATATATCTCTATATATACTATACATATATATCTATATATCAGATATATTTACACTAACCGGCCTCAGTGAATCATCAAACCGGTTCATTGTTTTCTAATCCCAGAGCACAATTATGTTATATACCGATCAGTTTTATAGCAGTCTCGCTCATTCTCCTCCGCCTATCATATATATGTTGAGGATAGGTAATTTCTCAAAATATATATACGATTTTATATATATATACTATATATTGTATCTATTTGTTGTTTTTCCCGATCAACCAGTTCAAGTTGTCGATTATGTAAGTTCCTCCTTCTACCATCGGTGTCGATTCTAAGCTCATTTGCTATTTATTCCATACAAAGCTATTTTAACTTTTCAATAAAATTCTTCTCGAAAACCTAAAGAAGTAACATTATCAGAGATCGTCGTTCAAAAGTTTCTCTCTCTAGCAAAATTGCGTTCCGAAATAGTGGATAATTCATTACAAGCATTGTGATTTCCTGTTAATGTCCGAAGTAGTAGAAGTAGTAGTAGTAGTAAGGTAGTAGTAGTAGTAGTAGTAGAAATCTGCACAATCAGTCGCAGAAACCACATCATCGAATTTGCATATGTACATACATATAAATACATATATACATATATATATATATACATATATATATATATATATATATATATATGTGTGGTGACTTCATTTATGTGCATCAACAGGGGTGTGTGTGTGTGTGCGTGTGTGTGTGTAGTAGTAGTAGTAGTAGAAGTAGTAGTAGTAGAAGTAGTAGTAGTAGTAGTAGTAGTAGTAGTAGTTGAAGTAGTAGTAGTAGTAGTAGTAGTAGTAGTAGTAGTAGAAGTAGTAGTAGTAGTAGCAGTAGTAGTAGTAGAATCTGCACAATCAGTCGCAGAAACCACATCATAGTTGTGGTAATTTGAGAAAACCTAAACATGCAAACCAGGTGCCTAATATTTTTGTCAGGCACAGAAATGATGGTCAATGACGACAATTAGTAATCAATAAACAGCATGCAGCGGATATTGTGAGGATTTCTAGCGAGGTCACCATTCGTGCATTGCATTAGTAAATGTGGTTTATAAATTAAGTTTGAAAATAGGTCGAAAGTGCATGGGATTCTTAGATACTGGCATCTGCTACAACGATTAAAATCAAACGGATTTTTAATTAAGCGTTGCGTTTCGTTTCATTATTGATTAAAAAGACTTATGCACTTATATCAGATACCAGGTGCTGTCATTTCGGTTTAGCTTGATGATGCATGTGTTCACCTTCTGCATCATATATAATGGGTTATATTTCAGCTGTTAGGCTGATGCACTTAAGTCAAATATCCCAACATAACTTCCTCCAGGTCATGAGTTAATGCCTTGACTGCTCTCCGTGTGATCTCATATTCGTTCAAAGAGCCCAGCAGCTCACGCAGAATAAACTGGCATGCGATAAAGATGAATGATGATAGACCGTGTTATTTTACAGAACACCTCAAATTCTTCTGACAAGATGTCGCATCCGTTCTAGTGAATTTGTGATTGTTCCCTCCAAGATCTTAGCAATCCTCCTTTTAACTTGCGCGTTCCGATAGATCTGTCGCACAGCCGTTTACAACTGCGATAAACTCGATTAATGAGCTATGAATGATAACGCATTATCATAGCGCTTCAAAATACATGCAGATAACAGGCAAACGCTAGCACATAAATCAATGGTACTATTCTTTCCGTAATAATATTTTCGGAGAAAAGGATTTGTGCGCACATCTGTGGATCTCTATTCGCTTTGGTCACAATGATTGACATACCTTTGGAAATACGTTGGGTTCTCCGAGGCATTGGCCGTTAAATGGCATTGTATGCGATTGTTAAACAACGGCAAGAATGAATGGTATATTTAGGTCTGTTGTGGGTAGATCTTTCGAACCAAGTACGGGATATGCTGCTGCACTCCCTCTTAGTTCTGGCGTCTTACCACAATTCA
>CM067354.1:42630774-42665774 GCA_034190875.2 Urechis unicinctus | reverse complement strand
TGTGATGCGTGTCAGATGACGCTGAGAGCGATAACATTCTGCTAGTAAATATATTATTAACCACTGATCTCATTGAGTAACTAATTTTATGACTCAAGTGGCGTACCATCGTCCAACGCTTTGGTTGTTTCCCCTACTTTCCTAGGATGTGGGGCGATGTATCATGCTAGATATATGTCAGCGTTAGAATGACTTTTTATATCTTAAATGTAAATCCACATATATTTCTTTGTTTACATCCATTACGGTTCTTTGCCTGTCTAGTAACCAAGATATGCAGCCAAGCCACAAGGATACACGTGCAGCTATCAGTATTCCACTCTATCAAGATTAGCTCACGGGTTGTGACTGGATGAGGCCATATATAGCAGTGTGTGACTTCCCCCTGCAAATTACTTCTGCTGATTGTAACTTGCAAAAAAGGATATCATGAAATCAAATTGATAGGATTCTTTAATACATGAACATAGTGTGTGATAAAGTAGACACATCACTGACTCAATGATATATTAGTTTGTTAGCAATAATCGTTAGCTATGGTTGTTGGCATATTGCTGTAGAGTTATTGATTGGTGAGAAGGATGATTAAAAAGCGAATCGGCGACCACGATAGTCTGAAAATGGTTGATATATTAAGGAAACCAAAAAGTCTTTCATTGATTGTGTAGTCTTAGTTTCGACTCGTGTACAATGGGATGGTCGGCTTCAATGGCTGCTGGTGAAGAAATCAAATGCTACAGAATGGATTGTGAAAGTGCTATTAGCTTTGGCCTTTGGATGCACAGCAGATACCGTTTAGTGTAATATTGCTGCAAAGATGAGACCGAGACGCAATGAATGACGCCCTGTTGTCACAGTGCTCACACCAGTTTTAATATAATCAGCAGAATCTGCAGATAAACTGTGCCATGTCATAAAATACATCCAAGATGTTTTGTTTATCATGATATTACATAAGTTGCGCCACGCATGACCAGAATGTGACATTAACCTATTTATATTGACCGTACTAATCGTTTACCGCCCTTTGTTTGTAACAACATTGCTTTAAAACAATTGTTATGGTACACATTATTCTGTGTACGGTGATTTCAGTTAAATATGTTGTAATCCATAGCTTCCCTGGATAGTGACCGATACAACGCAGGTTGGTGACAGGAGTACACTAATAAGTTAGGAATTTTGTCATGGCCACTGATATGTCAATTTCCCGCAATGAGAAATGTCATTAATTGATTCCCCAGACAGGTGGTGTTTGAAGCTCCGGACGATTACAACTCTAACTATTGTCGGTTGATTGACCGGACTTGGAACCAAAGGGAATAGGGGATGACAAGTGCATTACTGTCTCTTTATTGGCAATCATTACATGATCAACAGCATTTGTTTAATTGGGAGCTGCATATGGTTAGAATATATTATCACTTAGGTTCGTGGCAGCTGACACACTAATACCAGTTAGTTTCTCATTTTTGTATTCTATTTTTATATCATAGCTCGTAAATGATGCAAATGTAGCATAATATTTCAGCGGTGCATTCTACAAACTATAAAGCTATCAAATGATGGCCCAACGGTTTTGGTTCTTTTTGTTGTCTGCTCCAACAAGGCTTCGATAAACTTCTGCATGGCGATGAGTAGCCTGACATACAGGCTCTGCAGTAAATGAGCTTGCTGATTGAACTCACATTGACATGTGCAACGATGAACATCAGTATATGTGTTCCCGACGGCTCATTAGAACGCACCCATCCAATCATGCCATATTTGCAACGCTATTAGACATTTGATTGGTGTCAGGAGCACAGTTTTAATCTCGATGTAGAAGTTGGGTTTAGTTAATGCTGTTTATATAACGAAAAATCAACATATCATATGTACATTGCACCATTGTCACCGAAAAGCATCGATGTGTGAAAATTTAATTACTTAAAGCAATGAAGACCAATTTTATCAAAAGTAACACCACATATGCTCCTGAATGTCATTCGATATGCAGATAAAGTGACAGAAAGTGTCATTTAGTGAATATTTCACTATTTCAATGTGCACCAATAGCTGAGACAGGAATTAATTATCATCTGACACTGGTTGTTGCTATAATCAGATCAGCCGACATTGATACTACGGTCATGTCTTATAGAGATCAACATAGCACTTTAATTTAAAATTTGTAAAAGCGAATGAACAAACCGCTAGCGCAAAGTATTATAGTCC
This sequence comes from Urechis unicinctus, assembly GCA_034190875.2. Taxonomy (NCBI): domain Eukaryota; kingdom Metazoa; phylum Annelida; class Polychaeta; order Xenopneusta; family Urechidae; genus Urechis; species Urechis unicinctus. Next base: position 42,663,557 of record CM067354.1, on the reverse strand, counting down.
ATTAATACGAGAACAGAGTCTGCTTCTTCCTGTGGCAGCGACCAAGTGGTTGTGGGATCTTTGGCAATGACATGCAAAACTATTGATGATGCACATGTTGTTGTGCATGTGACATGCATGATATGCACTATCCATCAATGCAGCAAACCTTGGTTTCCTCCATGGAATTGCTAATTAAACGTGACAGCAATCATAGAAAAGGAGCCATTCGACAGCAGCTAGCAAGCTTGTAAGCGCACTCATAACCTTTGCGTTCAACGAATCTCACATGGTACTTTTTATCTGCTACAACCATCATTGCATTTTCAAGAATAATAAATATGCTTTGTGACACGACACAGGGACCATTAGCCCGATGTTTTCACCCGCTGTTACAAGGATCATAAAAACGTAGCACAGTTGCCTATTAATCAAAGTGCTATTATGCGTCACACTCCGGGGTGCATGCAATGTTTTAGTGGCCCTAAAGCCCTATCACCATGACCAGTAATTTGAAGTTGTAGCTAATGAGACACCGTTGGTACACATGGGTCAAAAGCAATATGGCAGAGTGATGTCTGTTAGAGCCGGATATTGCTCAGCTAATACAAGAATGAGCATTTAATGGCACAACTTTCCTCGTTCATTCTGCACATTAGATGCTTTTGCACACATCATATGATTAGTCTGTGTATGATTTTCTAGCACAATGGTAGCCCTCGGGTCAAACCTCCATGAATTCATTTTGAACGACCCTTGCTGTTTGTAAAACAAATTGAGAATTATTTAAAAATATGCGTACTATACCATACAATATGATGATTTATAGTTCTGATATTTTACATTTATGATCATGGAAATTATATCGAGAAATCAGCGGTCAACAACCGGATGCACATATATTAGCCTAATGATTTGCGTCTAGCTTCTAATAATGTAACTTGTGTATATTATTTGTGGAAGCAGCAGCAAGGAGCAGATGTTTTTCCCATAGAGAAGGTCGTATGATAAAGAAGTATATATCCACTACTGTTGTCATTAACAGACCCATAATCATCCTCCCTATATGATAACTATGGCTGAGAACCTGCTCCCCTTTTCCATTTATCAAGGGATGGGATAAAGGTGTTGGTGGCTATGTTAAGTAGCAATCACAAATAGACACAGCTGTGTATAATAATTAATATTTCAGTGCAGATATAAATACACTTGACATAGGTATGCCGAAGGCATGTTTGGCAATATATTACAAAAAGCTATCGCTTTGGGCAATATCACAGACAGCGTGTAATGCGTGCTTTGAATAATATTATGGAAAATCTACATATGAATTTTAATCCCGCCTTCTTGATGTTATATCATCTCTGTGTTTATATTGACTGTGTTTTGCTCTCTATGCACTGGTTGTTTATTGTGGAGGCGCTAGTCGAAGAAAAATATCTTAATATTTATATTCGCGACAATTGACTTATTTGTTATTAATAAATGGCATTCAATTGGCTTGGGCGCTATTGAAGCGATAGGACCTGATTCTTATATCTGTACATAATTACATCGCATGTTGGATTCTAATTGTAGTAGTTAGCATATATGTGAGGAAAAAATCAAATTGGCAGACATCGATAGACGTTTATAGACGAAAACAATTTCATTTTGCGACCACAAAGATTGATTCTCTCTGGCACGAGTACACATGACACTTAGTATGATGCAATAGATTTGATTTGCAAGCACCATACATGATAGCGCAATAAAAGTTCTAGAACTTTATTAGTTGATTTGATTTTTGAATTAAATGTAAAACTTTGCCCAGAGATCGGAGAGAAATGTGTTGAGCTCGGAGACCAGGATAGAACTGATTTTAAAATGTACTCAGACACGCTATTCCGATTCCTAAGAGACATTCTGTGGTTTGGCCATTGAGGTCTGGGGAGTTTATCCGGCCTTCGAGCGTTGCATTGGAAGGATGGGTATGTGGCTCTAAGGTATGATGTATGCATGACGGAAGGGGGGAGGTAGAAGGTTAAACATAGGTCACTCGTTGATCTGGGAAGCTGGGGTTTATAATTAATATCAGCTGCAGAGGGTTACTCCATCAAACTAATGACTGGAAGGGTAGGTTATGATGATGTATAGTCAATTTGATTCGATATCCACAAAATTAACTAATCCCTTAGATAACAAATCACAGGGACATACTCCGGTGTAAGAAAGGACTTGTGTATCAGAATTTTTACACATTAAAACTTTGTATATAATTGTTAAAACGTTATACTTCATTCTGGTCCAATTAACTATTAATCAATCAAATTAAAGAATTTATGCTATTGATTTTATTTAAGTCACTATTAATACTTTACTTGCAAGTTACTGTTGAACAGGTGAGTTGTAGGTAGATGTCGTGTAGGGTGGCCTATTTTCCAACCATATTTTAATTTTATTTTTGAGACATGGTGCAATATATACTATCCAGGGCATCCACATTACCCATAGATACCTCAGAATCTGGCACTTATGATGCCGAGGCATCGATAGCGCCAGCAGGAACATCTTGCGACACTTCTTACCCTTGTGAATCCGAACCGGTCAGAGAGTTGGCTTCTCTGTGCACCTCAATGCTAAAACTTTGGAATCCTACCTGGGGTGGGATTCAGATGGAAAAGGGGATAGAAGCAAGATTAGACATGCAACAGTTAACCTGACTATTCTAAAGAAGGGGTAAGTTATACCATTGGAACAGGAATAAAGCCTGGACAGGTCATGGTAGTTTTACTTGCATCTAAACTAGCAAAGCAGGACTGATGGGAAACAAGTAACAAGTACACATGACTGTTGATGCGTAGTTTGCTTATAACCCGAAGCAGAACTCAACAGAAAATTGACAGGGCATGCCCGTATTTGTCTTTCCCTTAAAACAACCTCTTGATGTGAACTGTCGGCCCTCTGGATCATCAACCTGAGCCGCTTACCTAGCGTGTTTCGGCTGGTCCTAGAGAGAAGGGGTGTGCGTTTCACACTAGGCAGTTTCCTATGTCCCCACGTCGCCGCCTGGTGCACGCCTATACATGGGGGAGGGTGTCTCGGATCGGCTAATAGACTGCTCAAGCTTATCCTCGGCTTAGCTGTGATCTGGCACGGAATTGGTTCTAAACTCATTATACCAATCAGTAGGCCGTTCATCCTTATACGCCTGGAACAAGATCCTGTGGTGTACCTGCTACCTGAAATGTTGGTCATGATACTTACTGATCTCGGCAAATCTGTGAACCGTAGTTATGGTCATCATTCGAGCTTCACATTAATAAAACCTAAATCACACCGACTCATTAAAAGGCGAATTAAATATCCCAATGGCAATGTTCCCGTCCCAGGGACCACCTCTACAGCGCAGTTGGAGAAATAGGGAAGCACAGCCGGGATTGCTCAGAAGACAGGTTTAACTATCTTTGGTCCATCTCGGGTCCACGTCCCAGTAGAATAGATGCCAGGACTCGCCATCGTTTCAGGAACAGAGGACGTAGCAAATCACCCATGTAGACCAGGGGCAGGTTGACTGACAGAGTCACCAATCCCATTTGGAATCGTACCCCGTACCCAATTGCAACGAGGAGGGACAGATTGCTAAATTCATTTAAACTAGTAGGCACGAACTTCATTCAATCAGCTTGGCGTTTTCAGTGATAAGACAGTGCTTGTCAAAATTAGAAAATTTAAATGCCCCTCTCTTTTGGACACCAGTGCGCGCATATCTTGCATAGACCGAAAGTATTTGGCTAAACTATTTGGCAATGTAACCCCTGTTTAAATTCTTCAGGTATTAAGACCATTTAGGTAGCTAATGGCTTGTTTTCAATTTGGCACTCAACATAGGTCAATAACGAAATTGCTGATAATCTTTTGATATCATGCGCCTTTCCTGCAGCAATGCCCCGGTGTAAGGGTAGGCAGCATATTCTTGTGTCAAAGACAACGCTATAAAGAGCTGGAGATAAATAATCATATATTGTGCTTTATGTTGAATATGAAGCAACACTGCTTTTTATCATTTTGCTTAAATGTGGAAATAAATATCTGTATTTTATATGACATCAATGTATCAATGTTCCAACAAACATTGCCTGTTACCTTTCACAAGGCACATTAAGGCATACCTGTTGTCATTGTACATATTATACATCTTTGCACTCGGCAGCATTAGTTTATGGGAATTCATGTTTGACCATAATTTTCAACATAGCTCAACAACTCGAACTGTTAACGTTTCTCTTGCTTTGTTTTTTCGTTAGCAATGCTGTGTTGAGCCAACAGCATAAGATTGCAGTGTATTGACAACTACGTGTGTGGTTCTGATCAGTTGGCTTCCAATTTGTTTTTCGATTCTGGAAAGATTTTAGTCGTATACCGTGACCCTATCAGTGGGGTCGATTTTTGATCCCCTTGTGTCTCAGGTAGTCAATGTCCCCTAGCCTGTTGGCTGCGGGCCCTGTTTACATGTTAATGATATTCGATAGTCTCGTCAACAGCCTAGGCTAGGGTGCTGTCTTGAACTGGTGCAGCATCCCAGATTTGGGGTGCTCCAATCGCAAGTCAACTTATCCAAACGGACGAGTGATTTTTATGAGCCGGGAACACATTCTACAACACCCCGATTTGTTGTTTCACGCTGAGTGGCACCGTTAATCACACGTACGGCGAGAGAAGCAGACACACAACTGGTTTATTTTAACTGACTATTACGTAAACATACTATCATGCAGCTAAGCGATTAAAGCGCTTGTTGTGGTGCCAATTTGAACTTTTGAGACGCGCCATAATTCCAGAAGACATTCAATGTGTTCTCATTGAACGCAGACCACAACAATGTACATGACGTCAAATAAAACAGAGAGTGCGTATCACAAGCCAGTTTCATGAGTCAGACGCGCGCAACTAAGGTCAATCCGGGTCACAACGTGTTTAATGAATATTCGGACGCGCCAGTTTTATTCCTTGTCCTGTCGTAGACTCTAAGGCGAGAAGCGTAGCGGAACCCTGGAGTCTGGGACGCAGACTATGTCTCCCGTATTATTTGTACTTGATAGCATATTAATATGGTCATTATGTTGCATCTCAGGAAGCAATAATAGATGTATTGATAATACCAAGATCACCAATATTATCAAATTTACGTTGGTTCATCACCTAACAACAAAGAGGAACATTTTCCGACACACGGTTATTTGAAAAGCAGATTTTAAACATCAAATCAAAGAAGCAGGATGGTGAGTTTGAATAATAAAGTCCTTAATCCTCGGCAAATGTTGGTTCACACATAATATGGGGTCATCTATATACCCATTTGGGCAAAGATACCCGTACAAGTCAATTTGCATCACGCATGTATGGTACTAACACCACTGAGTCACACAGTATGCGTCATGTACAAGTCTGAAACCACATCCCTTTCAGCAGTTGCATTGATTTAGTGGACACAGTTCTTACCAAGAAGTGTGATATAAAATCGGCTTTGCTATGACCATTTATGCCATCCATGCCCTTTGAATTGCGTATAAAAGACCGACACCAATTTTAGGCACAATGAATGACACCCTGTTGTGTAAGTGCTCACACTAGATCAATGCAATTTTCGATTTTAAAACTGTACAATCATTGCAAAACGAATGACACCAATTTTAGAGCTCCCATTGTATTGTGCAATTATGAATATCCACATAAGCGTTACCGACGGCTAATTAGAACGCACCCCCCCCCCCCCCCAACCATGGCATATTGACAATGAACAACCAAAGAGCATACGCTATTACACATTTAGTTGGTGTCAAAAATACAGTTATACTCTAGATGTCTGGATTTAATACGTACATTGCAACATTGTCATCGAAAAGCATCTGAGTGTGAAATGTAGCGACTTAAAGCATTGAAGACCAATTACATCAAAAGTAACTACACATATACTCAAGAATACCATGCCATTTAGGGATATTTCATTTTTTCCATGTATAACAATATTTGGGACAGGAATTAATGGTTTTGGCTGTAAACGATGAGCCGACATTGGTCCTTCGGTCGTAGCTTATAGAGACCAAGGTTCTTCGTAATAAATCTAGACAGAAGAAGGGGCGCTGCATTTAGGTTCATTTGCAGGCATGATTTATATCGTTCCTTTTATCTTATATTCATCTGTGGAAGTTGGCTGTTGTATCGAAGTTAATCTAATATTCAACACGCACCAATATATATCATATTTGCAAATACTGTGTACAGCAAAGCACTTTAATATAAAAATTATTAAAGAGAATGAACGAACCGCTAGCGTGAGGTAGTGAATGTATAGATAATTCAATCACAAAACGCTTTATTTGTCAAAAAGGTCATGTATTGCATACATATAAGTCAAGTGGGATTTCGAGCATTTCACTATATTAGAAAGATAAAAACACATATATGTTCGACAGACTCCATGTTTATAATTTAGCTTTAATCACCGTACGTTTTGTCGGATTCTACTAATAATCACGAATGGAAAGAGGGTTAGTAGTAGAAGAAAGAAAGGCAAGGATAAGAGCAACATCTTAATGCTCCAAATATGTTACATCTGAATCTGCATCCTTTGGTGCCAGCGACCACGGGAGTGTGGCATCTTTGGCAATAGCATGCACTGCTATTGCGGATGAACATGTCGTATTGCACGTGAAACGCATGATATGCGCCATTCATCAATACAACAAACCTGGGTTTTTTCTCATGGCTTGGCATGAGGTATTGCTAATTGAATGGTAGTAAACTTATAAGGGCACCCATAACCTTGCGTTTAACGAATCCTATATGCTACATTTTAGCTACTACAAATATCATTTCGTCCTCATAAATAAATGTTTTTTGTGACGCGATACAGGGACGATATTTACACCCATTGTTAACAAAATCATGAAAAACGTAACGCAGTTGCTTATTACTCCCAGTGGTACCATGCGTCACACTCCGGGGTGCATGCTATGTTTTCAGTTATCCTAAAACCCTAACGCCATGAGATCATCTATCCTGCTTATGACATCACGATGGGTGCTTAGACCAGTAATTGGAAGTTGTAGCTACTGAGATACCTGTAGTACACATGGGTCTAAAGCAATATGGCTATGCGGTGTAAATTAGGCCCGGATATAGCTCAGCTAATGAAATAATGTGCATTTAAAAGCACATTCCTCATTCCCTTCGCACATAAGATGTTTTTTGCAAGCGATTTGATTATGCACATTTTCCTACCGTGCACTTCCTATGTAATTTAGCTACATGATTTCTACAATTGAGGTCTATGGCCCTTGCCGTTTGCAAACAAATTGAGAATCATTTAACAATACTCGTACTTTCTAAAGCAAACCATAACGTATAAATTTGAATTATCTCATTGATCTAATGATTGACAGTTCTACTACTTCACATTTTGATCGTGGTCAGCTGCCAGATGCACATAAAATAGTCCTATGATTCACGAATAGCTTCGAGTGATGTCACTTGTTTATGCAGCAGCAATAACCAGATGTTTTTCCCATAGTGAAGGTCGTATAATAAAAACGTATATAGCCACTACCGTGGTCATTAATAGACCCATCCCAGAGTAGGGATCCCTATATGATGCCTATGGCTGAGAACCTGCTCCCTTTTCCATTACTCTGGGGATGAGATGAAAGTGTTGATGGCTGCGTTAAGTATCAATCAAAATACACAGCAGCGGTTTAGAATAATATATTGTCAACATTTTGGCGCAGGTATAAATACACATGACATACTCCGATGGAATGATAGGCAATATATTACAATAAGCTATCGCTATAGGCAACATCACAGACAGCATGTAATGCGTGCCTTTAATAAAATCAAGGAACATCATTTCTACTGCCTCAATCTTGCATTATGTTTTCTCCATCTCTGTGTTTATTTTGACTGTATCTTTTACTCTTTTTACTGGTTGCGACGTGTAGGCGCTAGTCGAATGAATAAGTTTTTATATTCACATTTGCAACAATTTACTTATGTGTTAGTAATGAAAGGGATTCAATTGGCTTAGGCGATAAGACCGTACTAACATTAATAACTAACCACGAGGCCAGTGTTTAGGCGGCACTTTGTACTTTTTTGCATTACCTGATTAAGAAAGCAGGCAACCAAATGCATGCTGAGAGTGATGTCATGCTAATCCGTTTATACTCAATGTTGTCTTACTTATAATTCCCGCATATTCTATATGAAAAAATAAACGAATATTAATGATGAACATATAATGGCGTTTTTCAGATAACAAATCTATACATTTAAGCTAAAAATGATTAATATTTATGGTCTGATTTCACGTATATTAAGTACTTTAAGCATCTCTTGTATTTAAGGTCCTGTCTCATGCGTTCTGTAGAATTGTATGAATGCCATGGGTGCATTACGTGAGTGTTACATCTGTAGTAATAGTGTGATTACACTGGAGGCATGCGTGTCGAAGTGTATTCCATAGTCGTCTGTTGTTGTCGCCAAAATAGCTTATTCATTAGTCAGCGAGACATATGATACCAATAGATTATTCGTTTTGTGTTACAATACCTGTAACGTCGTACGCCAATCAGAAATGATAAGATTGCAAATATTTTCCTCCCAGTGGGTAATTTGCATCTTGCGTTGTGTGAAGATTCATATTCACGTGCTTCGTGTATATTTTGACTGGCTTAGTGCAGATATATCATGCTAATCTCAATGCAGGGAACGGAATAAATAAAAGGTAAAATGTAGACTTTACTTTATTAAAACTTTAGCAGGTCATGCTACCATGATATGTAGCTAAGCCACTAAGTTGAGAAATCCGTATCGTACCCCACTATAGGATTAACCTGTCTACTCGCACGATGACATTAAGAGACTTTAACTAGATTTTCGCTATGCATAGACTCCCCAAACTATGGCGTATAAATTTGAGTTACTTTCTCCCCATGTTACTTACATACTTGATGACTCCTAAAGGACAAGGACTTGATGCAGCCTCAAGGAAAATCCCTAGAACAATGTAAGGAAAGCCCCATCACTTGGACACAATTTCTGTTATCTGATATGTAAATGAGAAGGGAGAATGATTTGAGTAAGGCTTCCGTCTCGTATTGTATAATCTCAATTAAGTGGCAGCGTTTGTTTGTTGGGGGAGCTATCACTGAGCATATCGACGAATAAATTATCGGAGGGGCTCAATAGACTCTCTAAACAGCTGTGGTATTCAGCAGCCGAGGTTCAGTAAACGCAAACGCATGTTATTCGTGCTGCTGAGGGCATAAACATGTGTTCTGATGATAGAGGTGGTCAGTATATGCCGACATAGAAAGCCATTAACATCACTCAAACCTGTTGGCAATAGTCTTGATTATCAAGGGACGTATTTCAACCTGATGTATTTGACCTCACTGTCTGATTCAAAAGCTCTTAGATTCGTACTACAGTGTTAGCCACTTCGTAAGATTAAGCAATCAGCGCGATCAGATGGAGGCCACGGATTACCTCGAAAGTTGGTTTCAAGTGGAAGTAGAAAATTATGTATATTACTTTTACTTATATTGTTTTCCTCTCCGATCAAAGGATTTCCCCCTGTATCTGGTGTGACAAATACCGCTTCGTGTTACCTTTAATCGGGAACTGTGTGTAAGAAATGGCATATCAACATAGCTTCTTTGATGTCCCTATTTAATTAACAGCTACCCAGAATTATATAATCTCATGAAACCCCCTTGGTCCAATTTGCATTTATTTCTCATTCCATTCGTTCCAAGCATATTATGTATGTACGCATGCATGCATGATGTATGTATGTATGTATGTATGTATGTATGTATGTATGTATGTATGTATGTATGTATGTATGTATGTATGTGTGTATGTGTGTATGTGTGTGTGTGTGTGTGTGTGTGTGTGTGTGTGTGTGTGTGTGTGTGTGTATGTATGTATGTATGTATGTATGTATGTATGTATGTATGTATGTATGTATGTATGTATGTATGTATGTATGTATGTATGTTTGTATGTATGTATGTATGTATGTATGAATGTAGGGCGGACAAACGCGGCGCCGATCTCGTTTGGACAAGGCCGTTTTTGGGCCGTTTGGTAGTCCCATGTAAATAACCATTGACAACAAATGATGCAATGATAAATTTTGTTCTTTTAATATATTATTAATGAAGAATAGCTTTTTCATTTGGTACCATTTTCGTTTTTCTTGTTGGTATTTAATGTGGTTTTAATTGCCAACGAAAATGGCGAAAAGTGGTATTTTTTCGAGGCCATAAAAGTTGTGTCGTGATTTATGTACCTAAGGAAAACGGACCGTACCGATTTATTCTCCATACGATTGCTATATAAATCATACCAAAATGTAGAAGAATGAAAGTGATATGTCGATCCGAGTGATAATCGATCAGATTTTCGAGTTAAATGTGTTAAATCGCGATTTTGCCGCTTCAAAACCGGATAACTCTCCGAAACTCGAATTACTTTTCGTCTATCAATCGGATCCACACAAAGGAGACTCTCCGCAACACATCCGTATGATTATCTTTTCTGTGGGACCAAGAATAAAACGGTACGGTTAATTTAAAGACACCATGTATTCAGCTTATTTTCATTGAAAAATCTCCCAACACCATATAGCTTCGGCGCCATGGCAACGGTCCGCGTCCTTGGGTGATTTCATATTGCGACTTTGTCAAAGGTTGGCAAGTCACGTATTTTGAAGTTTGTCGATATGGAATTTATCTGATTTACAAAGTCAGTTGGTCTGTTGCAGTCACTTGTCGATTCACAGCAATTTGGCGTGTGTGAGTGAAACTGTTGGAATGCTTAATTTACTTTTTAAATAATTTATGTCATACTGTTGAATCTATCAACCCTGCTTATTGGAACATCCCAATGAACTATTTGACCTGCATTGGTTGGGAAACTCATCTCTTCTCTCCATCCCGTATCTTTTAACAAATACAGTAGAACTATGTCATGATACTCAGAATGCGACAAAGCGGGTGTTATTCGAGGAGATATTATTACTACGTAAACCATAAGAATCTATCTGGGGAATAGAACATTTATCTTTCCACATGACATAACCAGTTCAAAACGATCCTCCACGAAATAATGCTACTTCCAACCTGACAAACCCCAACATGACATAATGCATATCCTGTTGGGGTTTTCTAAATATGAAAGTTTTATCAGACTTGCACGTATAACAATCTCACATGCTAAGAAACTTTTCCCAAACAAATTCCGTTCGACCTTTATCAGATCCACAGGAGTTGACTTGTCGGTAAACATCAATGCGAATTAACTGGTGGTATATTGTAGTTTCCAGGAAAAGCCGTTTGAACTAGCTCTTTTGAACCGAGTGGAGCTTGAGCTACCTCTTGACAAGGGAGTACCCCATCGCCTGTTGGTCTGTTGGGCTAGCTGTATCTATTGTGCGATCTGGTTATTCATTGCCTTGATTTAATGACATGACAGTTGGTTTTGTCACTTCTACAGGACAAGAAACTGACAATTAAAACTTTTTAAGGGAAAGGGAAAAGAATGCATTAAAGATTTCTCGGGACAGTTACCACGGTGCAGGATGATGGTCGCCTGGTGGGTAAAGACAGAAGAGCATTCCCGCGTTGGAGTAGGATGCGGAAGAGGTTTGGAACTTAAGGCGCTACAGTTAACTGGGTCACTGGGGTATCTGAATTGTTTGGAGGTCTTACGGACTAGATGGGCGCATTCGCGCGACAGCGGCTACGAGTGGGGAACAGCAAAATAACACTGCTGGTGGTTTTGTGATATCAATGGCCATTAGTGAGTGGCAGTTTCCCAATAGTAGCATTTACAGGGGTTATGAATAAGTATGCAAACATTTGTCGATTCTATGATTGTATGAAATCAATAATACTATCTATTATGCTTCCCAATGTATGGGTTGGTGATAAGAGTTGCTTATGAATCTACATGACACTCTTAGCAGTATATAAACTCATATCCCATTTTATACCATATATGGTGCATCCATGACTACCCAGTAACTGATACAGAAATGATCATGAATGTATATAGGGATAATTCCATATACATTTATATCAAGACTGCCATCAAGGTAAAAAGATAAACTGAAATTGAAATGCAACATATCAATTGTTGTAAAATAGCTCAGTTGACATGGACTTGTTATGTGCTAACCTTTCCGCTTAAACAATTAACTTGCTCTATAGCATGCTATCTATAGTGACTTCAAAGGCCAATGAACATCATTTTCTGTATATAGTTGAACTTGATAAAGGATTCATAACATTATACATCAAAAAAGTGTTCAAAATTATTGATGATGAGATATATCATATTGAGTAGACTCAGTAATTGCATGAAAAGACAATAATGAGTCAGCAGCTACTTTCAAGAATGATTTTTGAGCTGAAATTGTCATATCTCGTAGTACATATCTAAGGGGTAAAGTGTATGTACCATGATCATATAGGTGTTTTTTCACTTGAGCCTTTCACAGAGACAACTTAAGCCAAATCTGAACTAGTCACTGCATAGTTTGACAAATTTTCATGTCAATATCTCCTCAGGTGTAGCAACCACATAGATTTTCTTGATGCTCGGGATCCAAAATGGTTATGTGTTGTATTCAGGATATCTGACATTCATAGGGTGGTTATTGAGTAAGTAAAGTATGGTTGTGCATGGGAATATACTGAAAGGACCTAATAATGGATTTGACAACCTTCATTAAGGCTTTTATGAAGTTTTAAGTCGCCTACTGTCCAAAAAACCACTTAAAAAACAAAATCATCATTCAAATTAACCCTGATAAATTTTTGTTAGGCTCTCATTCCAAGAGGTCTTTGTGCTTAATTAAGGCTCCAATTACACTGATAAATACCTACAATTGACAACAATAACTTACACTAATCAACTATAGCCATTTGGTGGGGTTAAATGGCCATAGTTGATGAAAATAAGCGAAAATACATCAAAAATGGAGAAAATGTGTGAAAAAAACAGCCTTTCGGGCCATCAAAGGTTTTTAAATATTGAAATCAGATTTTAGATATGAAGCATTTGATTTACAGACATAATAATTAGCAATTATATTCTCCACCATACAGCAATTGAACATAAGTTATTAAACATATATATTTCATTCTATATTTAGCAGGATAGTTGTCCGAAATAGGACCATAATTGGAAAAATGTCCAGAGCACAAAATCAACATTTTGACCATCTGTATCACAGATAATCACTTTAAATGAGGATTTCTTAGCATACAATTTCTACAAGGAGGCCACAAATAACTAAGTTAAAGCTTTACAGCTCCTCATACTGGAAAGGCAACTTTTTCTGAGGCCGTGTCCAAATTGGACCCTAATTTTTGACTACAAAATATGCAATTACTTCATAACGCAATATCCAATTCCAAAAAAGAAAGCAGTTTTGAGATGCTCACGGTAAGGTCTTTCCAATGAACTATTTACATATGCAATACAACCCTTTTGAATTTTTCATTGGCCACCCTAATGTAGGTATGTATTTATGTATGTATGTATGTATGTATGTATGCATGCATGTATGTATGTATGCATGTTTATATTATGTATGTTATGTATTCTGAACCCTCTGAATATGCAACAAAGACCTATGTATCTATTGGTGATTCACACAAAATGTCCACAGCTGGTGGTACTATGACTGGAGACCTTGAAATGATATGGTATTGGACGTTATCGATAGTGCCCTTGTGTCGGTTAGCATAGGGATGGGCGTGACTCGGGGGATTCTGTTATCCACCATCGTTATGGTGCCTATCGGACTCGAGGTAAAAGCAGTGGCGTGTGGTGGCCTCTCAATGGCAGGAAAGTTTATCACCCCCAGGCTGTTAATTTAGACCAAGAAGCACAAGGAAATCAGACTCCTGGCGTACCGCAAGCTGGGCACGATTACAATTCATCTGTCTACTGCGATTACCAACGGGAATATCTCTGACGAAGAATTCAAGCTTATTCTTCACGAGCTATGTAAAAGGTGATCCCGTCTGGATCACACAATGCCCACACTGTTGAAACCATTGACGCTTTCATGCAAAACATTAGCTGCATAGCAATCTGTGGCGATTATGAGCCACCAGAGTTTATCCCATAGGGACGACGTCAATTTCAAGAGACAAATAACCTTGTTAGATAAAGAATGAACTCCCAGAATACAAAACGGCGAGCGTATTGCAGCGATTGATAGTTTTGTAAAAGAATTAAAGGAATAAGTAGATTATCTGGTGGAAGAGAAAAGAGTTTTGGATAATGATCTGGGAAATATTGTGAGAGATTTGTCTTAAAACGATGACCATTTGAAACTAGTCAGCTGACGTGAGATACAGGCTACGAGCTTGTGATATTCTGGTTCCAGATACATGGGCTACACATCAGCAAGATGTCACTCTCCTGTTTGACTCCAAGCGGTGGATAGCCACAAACGGCATAGACACCTTAGCCTATGGTCACGCTAATTTACCAGCATTCTAACGTGACGGAGTCGGGCCCGTTAATGGTCGGACCCGACCCGTCTTACAGAGGTGACCATAAATGATAGCAGCCCTGACTAAATTCGGAATCCTGTATAAGTCATAATTTTGCTCGTAGCCCTGTTGGGGATCACCTTAGAAAACAACAAATCGAAAAGGACTGGTCCCCATTGCTATTTTCTGTATTGCTCAAATAGGTTACAGACGTCTTATGCTGTATTGTCTGTGTTTAAATATTTCTAACTCCTTGTAACATGCCAAACGTTACACGAAACCCGCTGTTTTCTGCTGTATCAAACAAGCCTTTGACCTTGTGAGGTACCCTTACCACCATGAACTCTCTAACTTACGGTTGGCGAAGTTATTGCATAGGTACGCGAGTGGTCATTAACCACCCGGAGTAGTATTTTTAAAGCAAGGGAACGGTATATTGTATAAGAATGATTTGAAGCACAATATTTCAGGTTAATTATTCATACCATAATATAGCATATGTATTTGGTGGGGTGGTGAATTCGGAATTTTCGATGATATTTCTTTACATGGGGAAAAAAAAAAAGTCCTTGGGGTTCAGCTGGTTATCGAAAAGTGATCGAGGAGGTTGTATCTGTATATATTTTGTTTTCTAGCACATAATAAACGGATCCGATCGTGTACCTTTGACATCTACCGCTACCCTTTTTATGTTTAAACGCACAACAAAGCAGGTGGCTATTTGGAAACTTTGAGATCAATATCACGTTCAGCATGATGTTCAAGGTATGCAAACCTGATAAGTAATTCATTGAGCGATCTTTTTCACAACAAAGCGTATATGCAAACTCCAGGTACCAAACTGCGTTAATCAAACCAGCCTTTTGCTGTCAGAAGTATTTATGCAAGAAATTATACGAAATAGTGCGAGCCATTAGTCTATGCTTGTCGGTCGCGGCACTTCGGAACTAAAACGGATGGATGTTGTTTTACTGTCTGATGGCCACCACTGAAGCTCGACTAAATGTGTTTGCAACCTGTATCCATCCTCCAAAGTATATTAACGTTATTTCGCGATGCTCGTCATGTCATGGAAGCCAATCAGCAAATGGGTATTGCTGTTGTCACAATTACTGCAACGATTCAAACACAGCTGTCGCGTACCAGGGCTCTTTGTTTTGCGAACATCGCTGACTTTATGTGCCCAACATTAAGCACTCGTATATACGGAATTACTCTGTTCCGTTTTATATACAAGCATATATACATGTTTAATTACATATATATATAAATATATATATATATGTTTATATATATACATATATATATATATATAATGTATACATATAAATATACGGATAATAAGTACACTGCGAGATGGATTTCGGTGTTTCATTACCAATGTCATACCATCAATGTTGCACTGCCTTCATTATCAGCGATTCAGTAATTATACGTGTTTTAGCGTCTGTCGGGTTATTCCGGTGAAGGGTGACAGAATATACATGGGTCATGTATCTATAATATCAGCAGCAGCTGACTACGTGAGCGCTTCATATATTTGAATATTAAATCCACTTTCACATTTGTATCACTTCAAAGGAGCATCATGCCAAATCTCTAATGAAAGTCAGGCATTGTTGCAAGACAAGATGATGGAATAATATAATCTATCAGGGGACAGCCATAATTAACAACCACAAGGTCGTTCAAACAACCTATCATCCGGAGTATTATGCAAACTTAATTACTTTGATACGATATGAAGATAATAATGGCTGGATGTGAACTGATTGTTCACGTCGTGTGCCAGTGCAAGATTCTATCAACTCAAGCATCATGTCCAAGAAACAGAAGCAATGCATTTGTTCATATTCGGACCAGCTCAATAGCCATCTCCGAAGTATGTTAACCCAGTAAGAGGAACATTTGGAATATTCACCTCGCTGAGGCTGATCAGTCAACAGCTTGCCGTTAATGAGTGTTTATGTTGTATTTATATTTGGTTGTATTTAACAATAAATTAATGTGTTAAAATCGGTTGCGATCGACTTCGCAAATGGTGTGTTTTATTTTAAGGATTGCTGTCAACGCATGATAATGACGTCCACGCAATCATAGAATAATAATTGTCGAGTTATTCAAACCAGCATTATGTAAGCTAATTGCTTACAGGTTATAATTCTCTCGTCCACGTACGACTTCTAAGAACAGTACAAGTTGAGAAAGACAAAAACTCACGTGTGGTATGCGTATTACGAACGCAGAATTCTAACATCCGAGGAATAGCAAAAACAGTTTGATGGGTATGACCTTTAGTCTCATTTATTTTATGCAGATCGCATAGTGTATAATATAATAGATCTACATTTTTGCTAAAAGATTCACGATTCTAAAGACAGGACGCAGGTGTCATGTCCATGAAAACAGGATCAGTAGTATGATAAACTCATCCATTGACGTCATTTTAGTGTTATTCCAAGACGAGCGAGAAGTTAAATTTCAACCACACCACGAAATGCCTGAGTTGGCTATTGATATGATATGTATAAGCCACTGAGTTTCAATCCACGAATGACATGATCCTTTCGTGACGTCGTCACAATCAAGCAAAAAATGTCTACAGAAGACAGATGTGGCAAACGTAGAGAATGCAATCCTTTGATTAAACAGACCTTATCCGAGAGGCTATGGTGATGAATGGTAACAGATGACTCACATATATAAACATAACTCACTACAAACTCCTGGCGCATGTGTACATCAAACAAAAAACGACTGAAACCGACCGGGCATATGATACAATCTCATAGTAATAGCCACGCAGCGAACTCATATGCGGTCGCTTAATAACATGATTTATGGTGCTAGTCGTAATTAATGACTTCTAGCTACACTCTACAAAATGATTTATGGGTATTGCGATGGCAGAATAAGTGATCCCCAGATGCCACGAGGTGTGATAAATGAGTGTAGCTAGATAGTCATAACGCAATGAGTGTCATGTCAAGGGGATGAAGACTGATAAAGAGAATGGATTAAATAATTTCAAATATCGTACCTGCATTTGATTGCCCTGATAGGCATTTTTTTTCATATGACATGATGCTATGTGATGTGCTGCAACTACGGGCTGGAAATAACAGGGGTGTTAACAGTATTCAGATACGTGTTCTTTTAAAATAAAATTGGTTTGATTAGTAGTAAAGGTTTGTGACATTTAGCAGAGAAGGCCCGATCAACGCAGCTGACGTCGTTTTAGTGTTTTGCAAAGATCATCAACAATCGCTTGGTAGCCACGCGAAACAACGACATTAAGATAGTCCCCCTGTTAGCATTCTGAGGTGGCATAGTACATATTCAGGGTACAACAGACATTACCCAGGTGAACACGACACGCTACATTTATAAATATGACGCCCTAAGCACTACCATATACAGATAGCCCGACCAGAAACAGTAAACTAGCATCGAAATATTGCCGTAGCATTGAAACGAGTAAACCTCATATTAACCCAAACGACTTTGGTTCTATTGCACAATACAACTGATTTTTGAAAAGTCGCATGTCAACTGTAGTGAAACATATGGTTTTTTTACTTCTACAATCAAGTAATGGGTATTTATATAGAATAATAATATTCTACATTCGGCGGATGGTCATAATGTATCAAGTATAATGGTAAATGGAATAAGATTACATATTTGGTACAGACTGGTATGAGGTGCGATCAGATCGGCATTATCGCTCAGATTATATGCTGCTACGCATAGTATCAGCCACATAATGTCACATCAAATGGATCAAATGTAAACGTCGTTTAGCGCCGGTGTGTGGAAGAATTATCACTTTTCATTTTACCGTCCCTAAATATTTATCATTAATGCTTTTATGACTCCCGTATGAATAATTGTGCAGAGAATATTGTCGATGAACCTAAAATACATGTTCCCAAGCGGGGCCAGGAATTCTTATTAATTTTGCCTTCTTGAGCAGAAAGCATGGGTTACGCTCACGAAATGAACCATACAATCGAAAAGGATATGACCATTAATAGAACAAGGTGAGTTTGTTTTAAGCTGTCGAAATGTCAAGTTTGCATTAAAACGATGTTATCTCGGGATGTTTCTGAATCGTATGGACTTAATATATGCCATGAACTGCAATCACTTATGGAAGTTGCCAATCTTTCAATCACGGAGGAACTATCATCTGTACAGTCGACAGTCATCGCTTTTCATTTTACAATGTTTTGACTGAAAATATCATATCAAGAAATGTAAACGCCATATTAAGTATGGCACTATTGAAGCTTCGTAGGATTCTTACAGACGTTCCGAAACAACCAACTGCATTATGTAAATCAATCGGAAGCAATCGATATTATTATATATTTTTTGGGACATAATGTAAAACAAATACCAAATGCAGCCATTACTGGTAATGAGTTTTTGTAGAGGCGGCCTATGAAACATATGCATCACACATACGCAAATTTAGATCTTCTACGCATGTGGCTTGATTTATTCTAAGCGTCGGTGTGAACACGAAGAATGCGCTACGTTCTCATTTTACTAGTGTTTGCCACAAATTCGAATATCTAATAATTGCAAAGAGACCATTGTAACGAATTATGGGGCATATTGAAGAATGAATGCATCGCAAAGTTTGCATTTGGTGGATACCTGTATGGTCATCGCGGCTCAGTAGTATTCGCACAGTTGTCAATAGCTAATACATGTTAGGTGAGTACGAACTTCAGTATGATTGATTCGATACAGATAGTAGATCAACTTTTTTTCGTGATAAATTTCATCCATATTAGTCACGGTTCTTTAAGCAGGAAGCAGGTGTGCTGTTTAGCACGAAGACATTAAGTCTGATTAACGCGGCCATTGACCTCATTTCATTGTATTGCCAAGACGAGTACCGCATTGTAACCACGCTGCGAAAGCATTTGAGATGGCAAAAGATACAGTCGCTCTCATTTACCACCTACATGCAACTGAGTTTATTTACAAGCCAGGAAGGGCCTACCTTTCCAAAGAAATTTATGTCTACAAAACTAAGTGCAAATGTGATAAGATAAATGCTATCCTCTGAGTATTCGCAAAAATCATTTGGGGAACTTTATTGTGGTATAGTAACGGGTGATTCGACTTTATGAACGCAACAAACTACAAAACCCATCGCCGATGTGTACATCAGACTAATAACGACAACACATTGTGTAACATCGATGAACAGAGACAAACCGACCGTCATATACTACAACAATATTTCAATAGCGCCGCAGCTAGTCACGATTTTGTTGGATGCTGAAATCGCTGAATCAAAAGATGCATAGCAGCTATTAGTAGTCAAACACTTGTTGCAATGGACAAATGAGTGATGGGAGTTGCGATAAAAGAATAATTGATCCCTAGCTGCGAGCAGCAGTGATGAATGATGGTGCTTCGAAAGTCATATTGCAATATGTATTGTGAAGGGGAGATTGTTAATGTTTTTGACGAAGACTGATAGAACGAATACACTAAATGCTTTCATAAACTAACCTACAATTAATTTACCTGATTGGCATTTTGTTAATATGTGTTGTACCACATCTCTAAATTTATAAACCGACAACCTCTATGACTGTTTTGATAAGCAATGATTACGCGTTATAGCATTATGAACTCGGTCATCTGGCATTTGTTTTTATGACATCTTTGGGCATGTTAAATCGTATCAGTTAATAGGTCGTTGATGTTAAGGTTTTCAGTAGCATCGGAAACACTGTTGACGCTATTCGAAGAAACACTTTACCGGAGGGCAATGGACATTTATTATTATAAATAACATTTGATAGAACGAGTACACGAATTATTTCCGACGGAATAATTAGCCGCGGAAATATGAGCATTTAACAGCTAAGTAGTCTGTATTTCATTGTTTGAAATCCGTCGGCGTAACAGCAGCGTACTAAGAAAATGATTATCACTTTACTCTTTACTATAGTAGGTTACTTATCAATCGTCATTGCCACTGATCGCTGAAATGACAGGCCCTTAAACGCCAGCAACCTCCTAGTTTTTGCGTTGACCAGAGCACCAACATGGTGATGTCGTATTCTGCTCTCTTCACTAAGGTGGTCACTGTAACTAATTGTTGTGGTTGGCCAACTGCTGGAGTGCAGCACGCTGATGTTATCAACTCACAGTATCGTTTATTATTGGTGATTGTATTGTAGGGTGTGCCTGTGACTGAGCCAATAAATAACAATCATATGCTATTATCAAGCAGATTATTTGGAACACAACCTACCAATATGGTATTGTAAGATCACACCGATAAAAAAGCATCTGTCAAGTAAGACATATACATCAATCCTAACGTGCTTAAGTGCAGTCAATGGGTATGACCGATTTAATTTTATCCCATACAGTTGTGAATGTCATTCCAAAAATTCAAGTGATTGGCGATTAATGATGTGTCACATCACTATGCTCCATAACATTTGACAATGCCTACTACGTTAGAAGGGATGGCATTGTATGTCGCTATTTGCAATGTTGAGTGCAGTTTGTGGCATGACTTGGGATCCAGAATTTTCTGCTACATGTGGAATGAATAGGATTTGGCCATTGCCGACCAATCAGCCCATATGTGAGAGGTAACATTCATAATAGCCAGCAGCTTTGAAATATGTTTTAATCCCCACATATCTCGCATATCTTATATTTATCAAAATAAGTCAGCACTACATAAATATGTTGTCAACATCACCATTTTGGTAAATTTCTTAACTTCAGACATCAGCAAAATCAGTGATATCGAATTATGAAAGCTTAGAATTAAATTGCTCACAAATAAGTGTGGTAGCCTAACGAATCGTGTCTATATGACATGAAAGAATCACAGCGCTTCTCATCAATATAAAAAACAATTGCATTTACACTATTATACCTGTGACACTACCTCAATCGGTATTCCGTGGTTATACATGATATGAGACGAGGTATGTAGAGCCAGTATAATTCAGGATATCCATACTATCACCTTGCTTAACACGATATCTCCGCTTCTTCAGTAGGTCGTAAACAGAGAAAGGTGTAATTATTAATGAGCGCACAAATTGGGTGTGACGTGGCATTGCTGCTACGACGTTTGCTTGAAGATGAACGCAACCTCAAATAGCACCATGTGGCTTTGAAATTAAATAATTAAACAACCCGTTTTATATGGGTTTTAGGAAATATTCAAGTTGATTTCAGCACTACAGCTTAGCGACATTTGGTAACAAGTGTGGGTGCGGTCATCAGATGCCACAATCCTATGCGTTCTAGACCTCGTGCAGAACGCACAGCAAGCAACTTCACTCTTATCTCGCTCGCACATCATCGAGTAAGTGGAACTGGATGTTTTTACAATGCACTCTTGTGGTCATAATTCTCTTATCGATATTTTCATTTAAGAAAATTGTGTATGTAAGCGATGGTTTTGCTGTGTATTTATGAAATATTAGTATACTTAATTGCAGCTTTATAATTCTCGTTTAAGGTTATTGTAAGCTTCCGTATTAGCTCGAAAGTCGAAGTTAAACAGGTTGACACATGAAGTGTCTCGGTTGAATTTGTAAGTTTTCATATATCGAAATATCAAGTTGTTAGTGCTTGTTTTGATGTTTCGGTTTATATTTGGATAATCATCGATTGGGCATTTTTCCCTACTTCGGCAGACGCACTTACAGCCAGTGAGCCCTCCAGCCCTCTCCGACTGCCTGCCAGTCAACGCTACATGCAGCGCTGTACATGCTTGCCATTCAACGCTGCATGTCAGCACTCTCGATTACCTGCCAGTCCTTGCTGTTTGTCACCACTATCTTCTTGATTAACCTTGTAATGGTATTAATCTAGATTATATAAATGAAGATAATTCAGTCTCTATAATTTGAAATTATAACATAACTCTGTCGGCATTGACCTAGAGAGTCGTTGATTCCCAGACATCGGGTGCACGCTACATATTTACAAAACACGCACACAGTCGAAAATCAAAGAAATTGGTAAATGGGAATAATGGTCACGAAGCAACATCACATGGTCAACAATATTTAAGTGGTAAATACTTCTGCACTCGAACTCGTTGTATGAGATTATTATTCATTCATATCAAGCAATAGGTACGGTTAATCAAGCCGATAACATGTTAGTCTATACCAATCGGATTAATGTACTGGTGATTACAAATGCGTGTAGGGTGATTGTTGCCTCAAGGACCCCAAGTACGAAACATAGTACATCATATACTTACTTTGCAGTGCGATTGGTTCATTATAGCTCTCCTATGCTGGGCAATATGATGATGTAGGCATTCTAACACAGAGACAGGTGGTCTTGCGATGTACGGCAGGAGTTGCACCATTGTCGATGTGGGCTTACAATTCACTATGCGCGTAATGTTCTTATTATACATATGAGGCAGTTCATGAGATATTACTGGTCAAAAGCTGGTACATTTCCTTACCTCGAGTCTTGCGGGAACGACTACATTAGTCTTGATTATAGTGTTAGCGGGATTTCTGATGTGCGTGTTCCCCATGCACATTTCATAGTGTACAAGTGTTCCGTGTTATGCGATAAACAAATGCCAGAATCAACGCACGAAATCAAATATTGATGTTATTGCTGAACTGCCTGCAACATTATATCCATCATTAAAATAGCATAACTTATCAACAATGAAAAATCCTATTAACTGAAAGAAAACTACATCAGCACTTTATAATGTTTTTAAATTGACTTAATGGTATATACGTACATATGCATACGAGTTGTATACTAACAACCAGATACAGTTTCTGTCATATCTAGACCACATGTCTTAAGGTTCATACGGCTTGGCATTCATTTATCTTAACACCGTCAAATTCGTGAAATCGTGTTTGGCTTGTGGATTACATATCGAGCCCGGTGGGTACGCCGATTCTTTACCGATAATGTTCTTACATTTCGATTAGAGTGTATGGATATGATATACCGAGTAATTATACAGTGGCGTGAATGAGAAGGACGACAACTGTCGGCCTCTTCGTCCAGGGGTAGGCAATTTATAGTGCAAAGTGTCAAACTACACTCTTTGCTTTACTCTGACAGAAGGATGTTATAATGTGATAATGAATGGAACTATCTCTTCCATACTCTAACGTAGGCATTTTGTCAAAACATCCATCGTACTGGGGCGCAGCGTTCAGCACACTAATGTAATACCCATGTAATGAAGAATTAAGATCGCAGTGTTTCCTTGTTTAATTCTTGTTAAGGATGGAAGAATGTGGATAAATGCTGTCATTATCATAATTCACCGCCCGTAGTGCGAAAATTAGTCTGGTGGAACACTACGAGCAACACCTGTGACAGTAATGGTGATATCAAACATACGGTGGGCGTTCAAGAGTTATTATCAGTGTGCGTTCACGCTGCCATTTGTGGCCGAATGATTTCAAGTTTCCATTATCTCTTTTCATCAACGACGCCATGTTAGACGCAAGCATTTTTGACTTGTGGACACTCGTCTGCTTTTGTTAATGATACCCACCATGGCGTCTCACAGAAAACGCATCATGCAAATGGTTCCATAAAATCCACAAAGACTTTTCCCGGCGTAATTACGACTGCAGTGCTTTTTATCGCCAGCTAGTGCAATTGAATCAGAAAATGGACCGTCGATGTGAATGTTTTAAAGAGGCATCACTACATGGCTCTGCACAGCGAGGAGTTGGCGAAAGAACAATGAACACTAATTGAGTCCATAAACCACTGTTGTGGAATGTTTGCCGACGGAGTGTTTACGAGCGAGTCACATGCTATGAGCAATGGGTTACGTTTGGTAAAAGAAGTTACTTTTTTGAACATACGAAAGGTTTATGACAATCATTGATGTATTGGTAGGATCTTGGTAGTCCTCATTAGCTTAGCAACAAGTCTGTTGCAGTGGACAATAAGTTGTGTGCATTCCTGAATGAACAATCTATAATCCTTTCAAAATGAACAGCTATTGTAATTCACTTACAATTATCCCTTTAGCTGTAGTGTTATCAATTCTATCTCCAATGCCATGGCAGATATGTTACATTTTATAAAGTAATCTGATGTATGTTGATTAGAGACCTACCTTGGACAAAACCACAATCGTTAACGTCAGACAGAGGATTCTGAAGCCATCTTTGCGTTTGTCAACAAATATCGCTGGGCATTATTTCCCAGCGTCCTTATAAAATATAAATGAAAATATATGAAAATAATGTATTGCAACTGCGGAACCAAGGTCAAATATCCAACTGAATTAAGTGTTGTTCAGCTTACGTGGTTACGGATGGCAAATGTAAAGCTGCTGCAGCCAGATATGAATGCTAATTCAAGCGAGGGGAATTGTCAGCAACGGCGTCAGAACAGAGCGCCATAACCAGATTATTCACAATTTGGCATCTTCAATAGCCGACGTGGTGGTAGTTTTGACAACTATAATGCATGAATGCTTCACGCGATATTGCGAGAAAATACGGAATACTAGTATACATTGTACTATTTGTAATTTCTGCTTCGCATTTGACCTGACACTATGCTGCGTATGTTGTTACGCGTTTTCGATTGATTTTCCAACTTGATTAATTTATTGACACCATTAGCATGCGGTGTTACCAGGATTCCGTTTGCTAACAGAACACATAAGCCATGTGTTGGTTTGCGATAATGGTTATCGCACGGTGAACCAGTTCGATTGAATTGTAAATATGTTCACAATATTGGGATACAACTGCTGTTTTTCACGTGTCACGAACCTTGATATCTGGCTCATGTTAACATCGTTATTGGCACGTCCACTGCGTACATTCTAGCATTCAGGACTACGTTAATATGATGACAAAACTAGCAAAGTATGTCAACAATAATTAAAACGATTTGCTATTTGAGTTCTAGAATTACTTGGTGATAACTAAGTAGATGCCAATCGTTGATCAACAGACCAAACACAATCGTCTTTGTAATGTCATACAACTGTATTTACATCAAACATGCCATTTAAAAACTGAATTCTACTTATAATTCATATATAATTGTGAATTATAGATGTTTCAACAGTGCTTGTCAACATTTCAATTTTGTGCCATTTGCAATGTTATTCTAACAATATGATAAAATAATCCCTGGTAACTTGTGCTTGTAGCTGTTTTTCACCGAAGACTGAGACAAACGACTGAATTATCGGCATCATACCGCTCTGAATAACAACACTCTCTCGGACACCTGTGCAATCATCTTTCTTTGTGGTTTTTGTAGTAATTCAGATCTGCACATGCAGTCAGTATTGATTGATGTGGTCTTATGTTTGTTTTTATGTTTAGACAACTGCAATCGCTTTAGCAATTTTCTCGGATCTCCATTTGATGAAATTACCCGGGTTGTAACCCATAGCATGCTTTTGAGCCATCGTACAGGAATATTCATAGAAATGACCATACGCTTCCACATAATCAATGTTTTGTCATGGGTAGATATTTAAGATCAACATATTAGAACTGGAAGTATTTTGGATGCGTGTTAGGTAATGATTAGCCTTACAATATGCTTCATTCTAGACCTAAACTTTCCGGTGCAGCTTATAAACAGTTATATTTTTGCGTTAGAGGATGTAATGCAGTCGCGTAATACCTCAGGTTAACTACAAAACGTGCTGATGCAGGAAAGCAATGATTCTTTATGACCATAAAGAATCATAACGCACTACGTTACTCTTCACCCTATAAAGCATCATGTCGATCAATTCTATTTGCTTTACAATCGAAGTCAAATATTAAAACTGATATCGAATAATTCTTCCTGAAAGTAAACTGACAGTTAAGTAAGATGAACGACCCCATCATCGGACTATGTGTGTGACGGTGATGGTAGAACTGGGGAAAACATCTATCTCTGCAGGCGATCATATATAGTTTCAGTATGTGCCAGCACGTTCGCCATGGTTCCAAAGGTACGTTATTAAACATTGGAACATTGTTTAGCTGATACAACACTTGGTTATGTGATACATCACCTGAAGAGTACAGGGCATTCGAAATTACCTTTGTACTGATAACACCGGTGTCTTTGCAAATGCCTTTCTCCGAATGCTACTGAAAACAGTGGTGCTGTTAGCTATTGTGCAAACGGCTATTGTGGAGTTCAATCAATGCTCACAATCAGGTAATTTGCTGAAGTCAAATAGACAATCCGTAAGACGTAAGTGGTGTTAGAAAAGTACATCGGTACTGCTTAATGATGTCGAACACTATTGATAGAGATATGGAGTTAATTAGGCCTCGTCTGAGATTAGAACATGCTACATTCTTATTATCTGCATTACAGTCCTTACCGAAATTGGTGCCAAGGCGGAAAGCATTTTTCCTCATAATATTAGTGCAACCATTCAGCCTTAAATATACATCGCCCAGGTATCATTGAAAACTAATAAATTGCTTTTGGTTGAGTTGAAAACGACACTATACTCAGCCGCAAATTGTTCACATATCGCGACTTATCATATCGGTAAAAGAGGGCGCGATAAACGACAGGTCATCAGCATAACCAGACCAATATGACATCCAACTTTAGTGTATGACAGTAAAGAATCGGAGACAGCACTACGCCCTGCGTGCCGCCGTTTGTACAGCTAAAATTGTCCGAAATTACATTATCCTCATTTCACGCGCAATCGTTGCTGTGTATACATGTTTAACATCATCCTAGCTGTGGTAAGACACATGGCTCGCTTGCGTAACAGCATAAACAGTTTAATATAATCAACGCAATCAAGCATCTTATAACATCACATAATACGGAGAGCCCCGAGTTGCACTGGCAATGAGAGATGCTCCTGAACTGCTGACAATTCATATTCCTCGTAAGATACGCTGCTACATGTTTCTTTATATTTAACGAAATCATCATAAAGTTAAATTTTCTAACGTATAATCTTAACTTCATCACCTCTGCGGCCGTTACGAGTTGAGTACCTGCACGAGCGCTCATATAGCATAATATATTTAGCAAAAACATAATGGTTGTGGAAATTTGTTTGTTAGCGTCCTCATTGATCCTAGATTGCATCTGTTGACATTCATATGCAACTACAATGCAAAAAGGCAAAAACTATCCGATGCGTCTGATCATAGGATCGGAAGCCACTTCATTATGAATCAGCAAGGTGTTATTGACCATATCCATTTCCATTAAAAAAATAGATTAATTTGTAATACAATGCATTTATATTCCTAGTAACACGTACAGGTTAATTCCAAAGGTTGTCATTTATCTACTTGCTATTTTCGCTGGATATTTATATCAGCGCGATGTAGATCCTTGAGGTATCAGCTTAACCTTGTATTGCAGAGAACGTCTAGATTAACGCTTTACGTCATGATGGCAGCCCAACCATCTGCTAGCGTCTGTTGAGCCATAAAGCCGCTCATTATTTGATAATTTAAACCAGCTGTCGCCTCGACGCACATCCATAGGTCGATTGGAGAAAAGAACATAAACCACTTCCTAGCAGGACTGGTGTTAAGTAACCTGTAACAAATGATGGTATCATTGACAAGAGGAATCAGCGATGGACCGGTTGTGTTAGTTAGTGTCTGACCAGACGACCTTGGCTCGTTGCTTACAAGCAAGATCAAGGCTCCTCGAAATCTACCTATTGAGGACGCTGCGGTAAGGTTACTGTAAGTAAATGTCAAGTATGTGTGATGTCCATCTTGTTTGCATTCTAAATTTTGCATTTTGCATTGTTCACATACAATATGGTAAATGAAGTATGTGGACACAATTCCGGCGTGAAAGCGCTCATAGAAAATTGATATTGTATTTACAGTGCTATGGCAGGCATGCATCCTGAAGCACGCCCGTGTAACATGCTTCATGAAACCTTCGGTTATCTTCATTATAAACCAAGCCGATGTCTAAATAATTATTCGGTAATGTAATGTCCTTGTAAACAAGCCCTTTCACCCAGAACTCGTTAATCTAGCTAATTTCTGCCCCGAGGATCACTAGGCAATGATGGGTTGTGTTGAGAGAAAAAAGTGGTGTTGAGCAAGGGAACAATGGACTCCTCGCTGGGACCAGACACCGAGAGCATAGTCCCTGATATGGAGCATAATTCTAATTATAAAATATCCAAATGTATATGATCTGCTTGTGGTATGATGGTGATTTTTTTGCAATTAGCTCTCTGTTAATTTAGAATATATTGTAAATCAGGTAGGCTTATTTTTGTGACATGAATGCACAAGCGCTATTGCGATCCATATTTTTAATTTTTGGTGCATTTGTAATATCGACGGAGCAAACGCGTTCTGGATGCTTTGAATAGGAGTTCATCATTAAAGCCCAATGTCACATATCAAATTGCGCTATGCCATGGGCATTATTTTTATTACGCCATAGCACGATCGAATCGCGAAGATTGTAAATATATCTTAAATGTTCAATAATTTTAGTTTATATAGGGTGAAGTGTATGGGAGTCTGTTGCATATCGAAAAGTGATGGAAGCAACGAAAAACATCCTGAACCTGCGACGTCAACTGCTATGTCGTTTGGTGTTTAATCTTACAATAAACCACATTCAAACCTGACCTGGCATCAGTAAGTTATTCAATAAGCGACCATTTTTACAACACAAAGTTACAAGTCAGGATACAAAAAAACACAAAAATGACTGGGCAAATAGTATTTATAATTGATGATGCAACAAACCAGCTTATCGCTGTTAGAACTATCAATACAGTCAATTATTCATGATACTGCAAGCCGATCAGACGATGTTTGTTAGTCTGTCTCAAACAATATCACTAGCCTTGACCACTAATTCCAAGTCACGGAACGGACACTCGGGCACCAATGTTGATGGCATAAATGCCATGTTGAGATTGCTTTTGCTGTGGGATGAAAATTGTACCCATTTTCCTAAGCACCTCATTGGTATTTCTAGGTGCTCGTCATTTCATGTTAACCATCCAATCACGTTATGGGTTTTGTTGCTGCCAAGAAAAGTCGTAATCACAGCAGGGAACCAACCACAGCAGCAAACAAATACGGGCACAATCATAGTTTTGCGACCATATGTGATATTAATTGCGCAGTATTGAGTACTTGGGAATGCGCCATTCAACTGTACCGCTAAACACACATCATCATCATCATCATCATCATCATCATCATCATCATCATCGTCATCATCATCATCATTACCACCATCACGATTCACATTATGGGTAATCACATCTATTTGCTATTACGGTGCACTGGTGTTATCGCTGCCCATTTCTATCGTGCTCACTGTTTGTGGATGCACAATGCTGGTAAGGAAGCTTCCGGCGGATGGGTGTTTCTAGCGTCGAGCAGCGTACAGGCCCTGCAGGTGGTCTATATGGGATTTGTTTACCTGACTCAGACATACAGCCCTTATGTGTTGATGAAATAGCACACAGTCCATGGTCTCTCACACATGGCACGGGATAAATAGATGTGCGATCCTACCAAGTTAACAATAATATATGACTAATTGTTGTCCAGTTGATACCAAATGGCCATAAATAGCAAGCACAAGGTAACATCGTTCAAACAACAGATCATGCTGAATTTTTTAGGCAAAAATTACTTTGAAAGAAAGAAATTGTTCTCTAAATGGCTTGTTTTGGTGCGTCCGAATATGCATTAGACATGTTCGTAAATCTTCGTGACAGCCCCTGCTTGACCATCCAACGCAATAGTTGTAAACCGAATTGTCCTTTGTTGCGCGCGTCCGTGTCATGAAACTGACTTGTGATACGCACCCTCGGTTTTCTGTGACGTCATCGACATTGTTGTGGTCTGCGTCCAATGGGAACACGCAGAATGTCTTCAAGAATTGGGGGGCGTATAAAGGGTTTTGGCCCTATTTCTTCATGCCGAATTTTAGTATCACGAAACTTCAAGCAGCAGAGTACACAATCCTTTTGAAAGTCTTTCAATATCAATCGAGTCATTTTCTTGGTTAAGCAACAAAAATTACCTCTGTTCTTGTGAAAAGAAGACTAAAACGGAGCGTGTAAAAAACAAATATGGCGCCGAATCTTCGGAAAATGTGACACTGACCAACCAGATACAATGACTCAAAAGTAGCCGAGAGACATGGCTTCTGAAACATTATAAGGTAACCAATTATGAGAACTTCTACGCATGTGGCTTGATTTATTCTGAGCGTCAGTGTGAACACGAGGCAATGCCGTCCACTCCATCATAATAAGGTTATCGTCAAAGTATGCGCTTAGTTCTCCGTTTACTAATGTTTACCACCAATTGGTATACCTAATTATTGCAAACAGATTGTCATTCTAACGGTCGAAGGGGGATATTTGAGAATGAATGCATCGTTATTACAAAAGTTGGCATTTGGTATAGAATTAATAGTAATTACCTGTACGGCCATCGCGGTTTAGCAGCATTCAAATAGCAAATACATGTTACCTGGCTACGAACTTCAGTATGATTTATTCGATGCAGATAGCATTATATGTAATAGATCTACTTTTCCTTGGGATGAATTTTATCCATATTGGTCCTGATTTTTAAGGCAGGAAGCAGGTGTGCTGTTCAGGTCGAGGGTATAAAAGTCTAATTAACACGGCCATTGACGTCATTTCATTGTACAGTATTGCCAAGAAGAGCGAGTACTGCAATGTAACCATGCTGCGAAGAGCCTTTGAGATGGCAAAAGATACAGTCGCTCTTATTTATTGCCTATATGCAACTGAGTTTACTTACATCGTTTCGTCAAGACCGAAGAAATAGATGTCTACAAAACTAAGTGCAAATGTGATAAATAAATGCTATCCTCTAAGTAATCGAAACTTCGTTTGTGGGACGTTATTGTGGTATGGTAATTGGTGACTCGTCTATATAAACGCAACACACTACAAACTCCTCGCCCATGTGTACATCAGACTAATAACGACAATTCATTGTGTTTCGTCGATGACCAGAGATTGCCACATATTACAATCACATTCCAATGGCACCACATCTAATTCACAGACGATGAACCAAACTATTCATGATTTTGTTGGATTCTGGAATCGCTTTATAAAAAGTAGCTATTAGTGGTTAAAGAGCGATAGGAGTTGGAATGACACAATGATTGATCCCCAGCCGCGAGCAGCAGTGATGAATGAGGGTGCCTCGATATTGCAATAAGTATATTGGGAAGAGGAGATTGATTTTGTTTTAGATGAATACGGATAAAACGAATACACTCAATGCTTTCATTAACTAACCTATAATTGATTGACCTGATTGGAATTTTGCAAATATGTGTTGTACCACTGCTCTAGACCATAGTGCACGTTAAGGCTAGTAAGCGGTACGTGTGCTAATGGTAACCGTTAGAGCATTATGATCTCGGTCATCTGGCATTTGTTTTTATGGCGTCTTTGGGCATGTTAAATCGTATCAGTTAATAGGCCATCGTTTATGATAATGTTTTCCAGTAGTATCGGAAACACTGTTCACGCACTTTGGAGCTACTCGAAGAAACACGTTGCCAGAGGGCAATGGACATTAATTACTATACAATAACATTTCATAAAACGAGTACACCAATTATTTCCGACGGAATAATTAGCCGCAGTAATATGAGGATTTTACAGATAAGTGGTCTATATTTCATTGGTTGCAATCCGTCCGGCGAATTTCGCCATAAGCAAACAAATGTGATATATGCGTGATTAAACACTATGAGCATATGTACAACACATGTGACGGTATTGGTGATATCAAACTTGCGGTAGGAGTTCAATAGTAAATATCCGTTAGCGATTGGCGATGCTATTTGTGGCAGAATGATTGCAAGTTTTCATCATCTCTTTTCATCAACCACGCCATGTCGGACCCAAGCGTTTTTTGACGCGTGGACAATCGTCTGTGCATGTTAATGAACCCGCCATAGTATCTGATAGAAAACTCATTCGGTGTAATTACGACTGCAGTGCTTTTTATCACCAGATATGTGCAATTGAATCAGAAAATGGGCTGTCGATGTGTATGTTTTAAAGAGGCATCGTTAACACTGATTTCGCTACATGGCACAGCACAACGAGGCGCCGGCGAGAGAACAATGAACACTAATTGAGCCTATAAGCCACTGTCGTGAATTGTTTGCTGACGGAGTGTTTACGAGCGAGTCATCTGCAACAAGAATGAACAATGG
>CM067354.1:42600774-42628274 GCA_034190875.2 Urechis unicinctus | reverse complement strand
GCTGCCAATTGTTTATCAAAATGCCAAACACACAATCGTCTTTTCATAGTCATAAAATTGTGTTCCCGTAAAACAATCCATTTAAAAACTTATAATTTATTAATTCATTTTTGCATTATGTGGCATGACACAGGTTCCAACATTGTTACAGCGCTTGTCAACATTTCAATTTTCTGCGCTATTCGCAATTAATTTATACAAATATAATGCAATAATGCTTGATAACCTGTGCTTGTAGTTGTGACCGAGATAAACGACTACCGTCATCATAACGCTCTGAATAACAACACTCTCTTAGACGCCAGTGCAATCATCTTTCCTGTTCGTTTTTGTGGTAATTCAGATCAGCACATGCAGCCAGCATTGATTGGTGTTGTATTATATTAGCTTTCGACAACTGCAATCAATGAAGTAATCTCTATTTGATGGTTGTAAGCCATTGTACAGAAATATTTCTAGAGTTAACCATTCACTTCAAAATAATCAATGTTTGTCTAAGAGACATAATTAAGTTCAGCAGATTAGAGCTGGAAGTATTTCGCATGCGTGTTCGGTTATGATTAGGCTTGTATGTTGCTTCATGCAAGACCTAAAATTTCAGTTGAAGCTTAAACACAGTTATATATTTGCGTTATAGGATATATTGGGTCGCGTAATACCTCTGGTTAACCAAATGTGCTGATGATGGATATCAATGATTCTTTATGGCCCTCGAATGTGAGCGAAACAAACGCATTACGTTACTCGTCACCGCCGTATAGGTATGCATAAAGCACCATCTCGATCAATTATATTTGCTTAACAATTATAGCCAAATATTTAATATGACATCGCGTAATTATTCTTGATAACAGACTCATAGTTAAGTAAGAGGAACAGCCCCATCGTCGGACTGTGTGTGTGACGGTGAGGTTAGAACTGGGGATTGACAAACCATATCTATCTTTGCAGGCGACCATAAAATGTTTTAGTATGTGCCAACACATTCACCATGGTTGCAAAGGTACGTAATTAACATTAAACATTGGGGGCATTGTTTAGCGGATATAATACTTGGTCACGTGATATATCACTAGTAGATAGGGGGGTACATGGCATTCGAAATAACTTGCATTACTAGTAATGATGAACACTGTGTTCTGGATCTATTCAGGGCAGCTATTCTTTTTAAATGTCCTTCTCTGAATGTTGCTGTAAACAGGGGAGCGGTTAGCTATTGTGAAAAGAACCAGGTGATTAGCCATAATCAAATAGTCATTCCGTCTGACGTAAGTGGTGATAGAATAATGCATCGGTAATGCATAATGACGTCGAACACAAAACTGATAGAGGTATGAGAGTCGATAAGGTCTCATCTTACGCTTAAGTTTGCTTTCGGCAAGACAACCTGCAGCGTTCAGTGAAGCAATGCTATCAGCCATTGTGTTCTATTTTCAGTACTGCATCCCGATCACCACTCATAAATCCATTATTCAACCTAGGTTCAATTACGCGGTATTATGGAGACTGGAATGATAAGTATAAATTGTAGGCGATGTGACACTATTCGCATGACATTCGATTGCGCAATTAAACTATTGTAGTTAATCAATGAACACTTATGGAAACTCACTACACCAATTATAACATGCCAATATGATGTACAATGCAATTACTGGACTAATTATTTCGACCGTTAGAAGGGTTTATGGTTTGAAGTCTTCAGTTTTCGCATTTGCTGCATCGCTTAAATATGCCTTAAAAAGTCATAAGCTTGATTGATACTATGTATAGCTAAAAGTCATGTGACGTACTGCTAGAGTTAAAAAGCGCATAATTTTACACCAATATGCTTACTTTCTTCTCCATTTACTCTGTCCTGGATTCGACAAATGCACTACATGTTCCTTATAGATATAACCCCGTAAACCCCGTAGAACTGAAGACTAAATACACTTCACCGGAACTGACCAGCCTTCCTGTGAGTGTCATTGTTTCGTGAGTGTTTGTCAGTCCTATAATGCTGTCCGAAAGCAGAAAACTGCATAATCAAGATCCTTGCAGAAATTCTTCACTCGAATACAATACCAATATTCATACAATAACCTTGGTTCACTCACCATGTCCCCATCCTACTGCAGTAAATTACTTGCAAAGGATATGCTGCATATAATTGAGCAGACAAATGGGATGTGGTGTAGTATAGCCACCAAACAGTGTAGCAATTCAGAGATTGGCGAATTTTAAAAGAACGATTTCTGTTATGTTCATAAAACTATTTATAATTATGAATGATTACAGAAGCAAAATCTCTCATTAAATATTTGGAGCGATTTTGACTATTACGCTATTACTTGGTGAAATGCATCATCAGAACGCCTTAACATCTAAGAATGCATTAATTACAATTGCACGGCTTTGATATGACTGAAAGTTTGTAATATCCACAGCACTGCTGTGGGCGTTGACATATTGCCCTCTCGCATTTTCAGTAAGATTTTTGAATTTTCGTCAAGCCCTCGCCTTGATTGACAAACATATTAAGTAAGGGGTTGACATGTGGTTATACACATATTAAATCATGCAAGATACTATACACCAAGGACAATGTACTGATTGAATCACACACCAAACATTGTCTAAAGCGTCCAATCGGCACTTGTTATAAGGCTTAGATGTTTCACTGTTGGCGGGAGTTGTAAGCGTCCTTGGTGGACGTTATCTAATCCCCAAGTGGTTCGCATATTACGACGCAAATGTCACGGCCAGAACACGAATGGAAATAATCGTCTCGAAGGAAATGTTGTTTTGGTTTTTGTCAAACATAAATTCGCAACGGTCCTTAATTGCAAAGACTACATTAAATGGTATCGCCTTCTTGACGTCTGTATGCTATTGTCAACCAATCCTCGGCATACTCAACAAAGCGTGGAACTCTTTGAGCAGTATCCAGTTTTGTAGTGTTCGTCTAACCTTCTTTGTCTTTACAATCTGGCATTCCCAATCACGTCGATGATCTTAATATTAGAGTTAATCCAGGCTTTAATGAATTTCCCGAAGTCAAATATATATAAACCCGAATCCCGATTGGCCTTTACCAAATTGAAGATTACCCTGCGTATATGAGGTAAATCTGGAATTATTTGCCGTTGGGCATTAACCATTGCAAGCTGCTGAATGTGGCTGCGGGCGTCGAGCGGTAGATGTTATGCGTTATGGTAAAGTCCATTCAATCTTCTCACAATAAATAAAGGGCGTTTCACATTAATATCATTCCAAATGTAATTTTATTTCCTTTCATCAATTTACCTGCATCAATATGAAACAGACATTGAAAAAATTACAAGGACGCGAGGCAATGAATGTTTCCCTGACTATAGACAAAAGTTGGGAATACATAGAAAGAAAATAAAATAATCGACTATAGGTTATGTAGTTCTTTTCTTAAGCATGACTACAGTACCCTGTTAATGTCATTTCATTTTTCATTTCAACAAATATGACGGCGGTGCGTCTCTCGCCATTTTATTAGCTCTATATGATAGCGTTATGTAATAGTTTATATAGCACAGGTCAGATAGTGCCCGTGCATGTCTCAGTGTATTAAACGATGTCACTGGGTTGTATAGATTCTCACAGAATCATGCGTTGAAGTATTATTTGGATGATCTTGCATCAATCGTGGTGCATAGTGGTGATCTTATGACCATGCCTGTAAATATAACGGGCCGTAATATCATTGGTAGTGCAACACAGGCTAATGTAAGCAGGCACGTGACAACGATATTGGATTACTTAATTGAATCTATTGACCGCAATGCAACCGGATTTAATTAAGAGAGTACAGTTGTCCCATCGTTGCAGGGAAGGGATAGAATTTATCCGTTTATTAGTCAAATAACACATCTATTTCAGGAAGTGAAACCAAATGTCTGCTTGAATAGGTAAAGCTTTGTCGTCACCATAAACATTTCTTTTTAGGTATAATCTGAAGTCTTTTATTATGCTGTAAGTTCTCAATCGTATATGGAAGAAATGGCTGAAGTGCTATGGGTTATTAGGTGAACGATCAAGGCGCTATCAAAACAGTGTTCTGTATCAATGCGACCACATTGTACATCAATAACAAATACTGGAAATAACGAAATATAGCTTCATCAATTTCCATCTTCGTGCGCTTCGCTGTTTTATATTCTGTAGGGGCTTTATGCTGCAATTACTGTCACATTCATGCGAGAGAAAATACTTTTCTCGATGAATGAACCCGACCGTATTAGTTGCTTCCATCTTCTGCCGTACGCAATCGCTGTGATGCATCGTGCATCGAATTTTCATTATATAGAACTAACTTGATTGATCTTCCTTGGTTTTACATGGTTGCGGAGACATTGTGGCCCCGATTGCATAATGGAGTTTACATAAGGGCAATTCGTTTCTTGTAATAGGAATCATCCCTGACTATGTTCAGCATTTCTATACGAACGAACTGATTAAAATAATGAACGTAGCATAGTCATTTTCATTTTTGTATGAAATAAGTATGCATGTGTTTGAAGATCACAAAAGTTCGATCTAAAATTATTTTGTCTCACCATTTCAGAAACCCCACTTACTGTCTTGGCGTGACATCAAATCTGTTTGAATCACGTACCTTCATTTATGACGTAATACTAACAGTGAGACTTTGTGGTATTAATATGTTCTTGAGGGTGAGCTAACCTTGTGCTGCCATGCTATCTCATGCAACACATATTTTGTGAGCAACTTTCAAGTAGCTTTGTTGGCAAAAGCAATACATCAGCCTATTTTTGCATACTATCTGCGGTCTTGCTAATTTGCATATATTAATTCCGCGTCCATAACTACTTTAGCTACTTTAGGAACAGCTAATGTATACAATAAGGCTTAATGCTTCAATTAACCGCCAGATGTACCACCCTTTAAAACTAGCATACAAGAATCCTTTACGTTCTGGTATTTCATTTCAGGAATATCACCATTCTCTAATGCCATTAGTCATTGGGTATATATAATTTCACTGCTGCCTTGAACGAACAAAGGATATAAATTATCAAGGTGGTACTATTTAACGGACAACAGTCACTTTATGGAATAAATCCCGGGCATTACGTAAGCTCGCACCTTATATCACCTCCAACAGATGCCGGACTGACGTAAGGGCAATTATTTTGGCTTCATGTGTAAATATTCTTAATTGCGAGCCAAAAACAAAAAGCATGGACCTGCATTGATGACAAAAGTTGACGCTAGATGGAACAAAGGTGGTGCATCATTATGTGTATACATGCCGTTATTGGCGGCTGAGATCAATCTAAATGAGCAGGGCATAGAGTACAATGTCCTGTTCCGCGTACAAATGGCATAAGCGTCTGGGTAGAGCACGTCCCCACTTGTTTAAATTGATTGATGGTATAAGGACTTGTTCGGAATAAAAGTGGGCCATAAGCTCAGCATTGCTATTTGCTTGTGAAGTTCTGCAGTTTTGCCAGAGCTTTCTTTTCATAACAGTGATAGGCATTATCATTTATATTCTCAAAGCATTTTGTAGCGTTGAATAAATAGCTACTTGACATAGTATGCATACATGCACTTGTATGGTTGAACCAAATGAAGGACGAGAAATGTGCACTGAACAGGGTGTTACTGTTGCTGAAAGTATACAAAACACTTAAGCATGTACAATCACCATCGTATGTGGTTTGTGTGATACGGCTCTGGTTGGTCACTTTGGGCTGAAAGCACGTCATTGAAGTGTATGGTGGTAATGGCGATATCATACGACCATTCTCACATATAAATAGAATGTTACAAACGGTCATCAGCGCAACAAAAATAGCATATGTACCTTGTATCGCAAGTTGAATAATGTGAAGCTAGTAATGGGTTTCTTGGCATCATGCAAACTGAGTACCATTTACTCGTCCGGTGTAATGAGAATTGTACCACCGGCATGGACATGTATATGTGTTACGTGTTACAACTCAGTGCTGCAAATTGAAGCGCTCACGAGAGGCCAATGATCCCTAATTGTGGCTGTAAATAACAATCTTGGACTATTAGCGAATGGCTTGTCCAACCATTGGGGTAATTCATTGGAAATGATGTTTTCATCGCTGGCGTCTTTATTGAGTTTCGGTTTTCAACATATACTTCAAATATATTGTATAGGGTAATATGTTTAAGCTGTCAAGAAGCAGCTACTTATATTTCTTTCAATTAAACGAATTGTCCATCATCGTCGCCAAGTGGAACTGGGAACAACTTTTTATATATCTCAACCAAGAATAATGACGTCATAGCATTGCATCAACATTTTCCCAACAAAACTCTCCCTGAAAACCACACCTCACTATATGCATCAAATTTATAATTTCTCATGCTTTTGCTTTGTGTAATGAGATGGGTTTTGCTCCTATTTCTTGTTATGAATGAGTTATTGAACATTAATTATCCACTCCAAATAACATAAACCTCGACGAAGCTATTACAAGCAACGGATGCTGTTTCATGATAGTTCCCATCATACAGGGAGGGCTACGTTTGTCTGCATATGAGCAGTTTTCTATATACTTATCAGACCATACCTTCCACAATATCATCACAAAACTATGTTTGGGTTATGATCACAGATGATAACGAGTGATGCCAAAATAAAGTCACTGATAAATCTAATATCGTGATTTGTTTGGATTTTTGCTTTGTGCAACTTGTTCTTTGCAAGTATAATGCTGTCTTGTTATTGCCATGGAAATGTTTGACTTCCATTCAGCATATATAATTATCGTGGTCTGTGATTGACAAAAGATGTAATTAGTTATGTTTAGATAATATTATTTATACTTTCAATTCTGCTGACGGGGCTTTTCAAATTTGCAAAGAAATCCCCATTCAGAGTTTCTGTATCGACACATAAAATACATAGCACAGGTTTATCGATTATTAACTTATACGAATATATATACCTGATTTGTACAGCAACGATAACATTTCGTCATTGGGTGAAATGTCGAGAACGTGAAAATAATGCTCATATAACTTATCTATCGGTCTATTATCCTGAAATAGCTGTTCTTAGCTGATAAGCAACTTGTATAACCTCATTGCTGATGCACGGCACGTTGTTGTTGCTGTGACTGCTACGTATAAGCTGCTATGCCAGGAAATATCACTAATATATTGTTCCCCATGTAAAGCAACGACTGTGATACTTGCCAGGAACATACCTGGTTGTAAAAAAACTTTTCATGCATAATGCATACCAGCACAACTGTTTTGTCCTTCTTCCTAACAACTGCGCATGAAAATCATCACTTACATAATTAAAAATCAAAAGTGATGTATGGTCCTCTTTTAGCTGAAACTAGCATTTCAAAGGGCACATACATTATAGTTACCATGGTCACATTAGGGCGTATCTAGAGTCTTTATGCCGCAGCAAAAAAAACACCATCACATAAATATACCCCCATTCGTATAAGAGGGGTCGTGTCTCGGGTCGACGTAACGTTATAATGTCTACCGGTGTAATATATATGCCCATGAGAGTCGCAGCTGTTAAATGAAAGATGCATTACGCCCAAAGCAGAAAAAAACGAACGCAGCCGATTTAAACACAATCCTGTATTCATCTCTAGAAAAGTAACTGTTCTTGTTTGTAAACAAAATAGCATGTCTGTCGTAATGGTGTTTCTCGGGATTACTCAACCACATAACATAACGCGACAAGTAAACTAATATGTGACTCGTTTTATTGACGCGCAAACACGTGTTCTATTGAATTCATTACACGGTACAAAAGTGACGTCATTGATGCTTGCGGTATCACGAATCGGGATGAAATGTTCATTGGACAGGCAACTCTCGCATGACGGGCTCGTGACAGACTG
The DNA here is from genome assembly GCA_034190875.2 of Urechis unicinctus. Classification (NCBI taxonomy): domain Eukaryota; kingdom Metazoa; phylum Annelida; class Polychaeta; order Xenopneusta; family Urechidae; genus Urechis; species Urechis unicinctus. Next base: position 42,620,388 of record CM067354.1, on the reverse strand, counting down.
CGTGACAGTGTTACTGTCCCGTCTGCTCCCATTACCACGCCTTAAGCCATTGCAACTTCACTGTGTCTTTTGGCAAGGAGTAATGTATGCCAAATGCGATTCACAATAACAACTTTAGCATATATTGGTTTCGGTATTTCCACCGCGGCCCCCTGGCACACGACGAACAGCATTTGGCTTGGTACTGAGGGAAACGACACATCTTTAGAATGGGTGCCAAGCTACAGTAACTTGATTTATCCCGACAAACTGTAACGCCAAAAACACACAATGCGCAACGGGTAATATTTTTTCCCATGTATGTGGATCAATAATTCATGTATCACTGAATATCCATTAAATCGTTGAGAATGTCCAACTGGACATTTACACCTGTTATTCCTTTTGGTGCTTTAAGTCGGCCTACCTGTTTGGCACTGTGATGTGTTGCACTTACGGACGGCCGCAGGACGAGGCAACCCGCGACACATGGAACCTGCCGGCGAGTTGTTGGCCGCCCACACACACTGCAGGGATCTAGACATCTTACCGCGACCTCCACATTCAGGTAAACACTGGTACACAAAAATAATTAATTCATAACAGATCGATAAATAATCAGTCACATAAAATATATATAATGCAATGCTTTGATTAATACCTACACCTGAGCACTCTCTCACCTTAGTCCAATTAGAAGGCTGCCATACGGCCACACAACTCAGGTGTTCACACGGCTGTATGTGTACAGGTGTGGAGCTGATATCACACTGCGATCGAGACACCTGCTCCCCGGAGACGCTGACGCAATCCACTGATCTCCGGCTCGATCCCATGCCGCGTTCCATACAAACCTCACTATTACACTGCATGTATTCAATACATAATCCTGATTAGCTAATAACACTAAAAGTTAACTCACAACAAAAACGTTGCTTGGCAAGGGGCAATGAATCTGAATTACGATAATACCATTCATGGTTCAGCGCTATAAACAGTCTCGGTGAGTGTTATCTATAGAGCATTTGACAAAGAGAATTACTGACATTTCCCCATGGTTCTATCTGCCAGCGTGGACACGGGTCCAAGCCACAGTCACTCGTCTCTGATGGCTTCTCATACCCCCTGTCATCACAATACTGGTCCGCCACCACCAGATAATACGAATCCAAAATAACCTCACAGCGAATCTCTCGGCTTTTCGAGCCATTACCACCGCATGATGTCGAGCACGGCGTCCATTCTGACGGCACGTACTGGAATGGAATATCCTCCGGGGCGAACTTTTTGAGCATGAAATGAAGGGGGTATTCGTCACGTGCGCGGTGTTTGCGTGGGTGACGTAGAGCGTTGAATTTGTTGATGAACTCATTGTCAACCATTGTGGGCATGCGCCGCATGAACTCAGCTTGAGCTTGTGACTCAGTGTGGAATGACAGTTGCAGGCTAGCATTGTGGTTACCTAGAGAACAGGTGTACAAGCCTGCATCAGTACCACGACTGCCCCGAATCATCAACATGCCTTTCCCATTCCGTCTAACCCTCCCCCGCATGGCCACCTCACCATCCCCCTTCTGCCATCGGATATCTTTCTCCAACATCCTCCTTACGGGACATCGGATGGACAGGAAGGTACCAGGGATGACGAGAGCTTCTCCGCCCACGTTAAGGAACAATCTGGAGCACGGCTGGAGCTGGACGTACTTGGACCGGTCTGCCCGGATGACGGGCGCGAATGGCGGGGACAGTATGGGGCAAGCAGGCATCTGACATGACTGGGTTCCCTCTGGTTTGTGTTGGTTTGCTGTGAGACAGAGCGAGTTCTCGTGAAGAGTGACCTTGGTGTCTTGTATGTGTACCTCCTGACAACGCACCTCACGATGCTGTACACCCTCCCCGCAGCTCACAGAACACTGGCCACATACATAGACGACACTGAGATCGAATAGACATTATCAACGTATACATAAGTCACAAAATAACACCATACTGGCTGATTCTCCAATTATGAAGAATACCCACTAGAACAGAGGTACCCATTTCAAACTGGAAGGCATGCTTGTGTTCGGACACTGAGCGAATTTTACTACGGACCCAAAATAGATTGTCTGTCATATCAGTATGGACTTCACTGGAAGAACCACGATCTAATATTTACCGGAAGCCATTCTCCAGCCTGCCACCTGGCGGGACATGGCTGCAGTTTGCATGGTCGTATTCGTTTTGGCACCGGTAACCAACAGACGTGTTCCGGCATGACGACCACGTTCTCGGTACCCTCACCGAGCTCCTGGATGCAGTGGACCTGTCTAATCTGGTCACCGGAACCGCACGACCGCGAGCAGTCACCATACACACCGACCCTCCACCTTTCATGGAAAACATAGAGTGTTGTTAAAAACATACATATCATGTTGCTTCGGTGTGGTACTTATCTTAATCAATTCATGCCAACTCAATGGTCCGACAAGGTGGTATATGATATGACAGGGTGGTTCATGACGCCTAAACGATTTGTCTGGGAGACAAGGTGGTTCATGACACCTTCGTGACTTGTTTTGGAGACAATATGGTTCATGACAACTTCATGACCTATCTCAGAGACAAGGTGGTTCATGACACCTTCATGACTTATATGGGAGACAAGGTGGTTCATGACACCTTCATGACTTATATGGGAGACAAGGTGGTTCATGACACCTTTATGACTTATATGGGAGACAAGGTGGTTCATGACACCATTATGACTTTTATGGGAGACAAGGTGGTTCATGACACCTTTATGACTTATATGGGAGACAAGGTGGTTCATGACACCTTTATGACTTATATGGGAGACCAGATGGTTCATGACACCTTTATGACTTATATGGGAGTCCGGGTCGCTCATAAGGATAGGATGATCTTTTGCACGCTGAAGACTCACCTTGGAGGACACGGAGACTCGTTACACCTGCGTGGCCGGATGTGAGGGCGAGGGATGTCCGTACACATGACACTGCTAACCCTGGTGCGATGCCAGTCACCAAACGTCCGAGTACACTCCAATTCAGGCTCTTGCATACCTGCAAGTACACATACAAACACACCTGAGTAAAGTAGTCATCGCGCTGTAACATGTAGTTGTCAGGAGATACATCACAACAGAACTATTTTCGTCCGTTTGAAAATGACACGTCACATTTTTGAAACACACGACAAACGATGAAAGCTTTTGGTATCAAAATCAAATATCTGTGCCCAGAGCAATTCAATGAAGTCACTGGTTTTTGCAAATTAAACCGAATTCAGAATCATTAATCATAATTGATTAATGAATCTAAATTCTGTTTAGAATTGCATTTAACAATCTAAGGGGAGTTTTCAGAAATTGCGAGCTCAGAAGGTAATATTCTATGGTACTCTCACCAAATTACGATTCACATAATCATTATGAGAACAGTGACTTTACCCCCAGCACAGGTAGCGTTACACAGCGCGTAACCAGCAAACCGCCAGCTGTACAGGTGACGACGATGAGGAGGAGGATTCCTATGGATGAGGTCTTCCGATCCATCGCACCTGCTGTCTCCCTCACAGGTGATACTCGACAGTAACCGCGGGCCTGGTTCATCAACGCAGTACGATGGTGAACAGGTTATATCAATACATGTCTTGATGATAACTAAAAAAGCCATGAATAGCTGTACAAATAGATCAACAACGTTCGTTTGGATAAACTGTACAATCAGATATAAGTTTATTATATAACCTTTATTTCATATTTAATGGGTACAGAGAATACAGGTGATTGTTAAAAGCCGGAACAATAACTTGATACACTCATGCTTGGGGGCAATTAACATAAATAACATCAAAGTTTCATGAAACCCACTGTGCGAGTGAGACGCGGATACAATGCGACGTGTGTACCTACCAGTACATTCAATCTCGTCCACGTCATGTACTTCACCAGTTGCTGGAAGGTATACTTTACAAGAGATGTATCGAGTGCGCATGCCCACGCCACATGATACGCTACAAGGACCCCAGGCCGACGCTACAAACCTGCAACCGTTAACACACAAACACGTGCTACTGTGGTAAACACCATAAGATACTCAAAACGATTTTGATTCAATTAACAAAAATTTACACAAATATTTCTCTCCGATCATTGTGTCCCAAGTATCAACAAATGTGTGAGTAAAATTAAGTTAACACCAATTGGAGTGGGAGCTGATGTTTCAGAACGATTATAATTTTAGAATATTATAAATTGTTGGTTAGCATTCAGTATGACTATGAAAGGCCTGAATTTAGGTTCAGTTGTCAGGTATCAGTTCACTTTGGCGTTCTAGAGGCTGCCATGAAAGTTTATGGCACAGCAGAGAGACTGGCATTGATCGCAAAACGAAATATTTATGTTCAGCGTACCTGGGCGTGGTGGAAACCATGTTATGGGAGTGGCCTTCCCTTAACTCCTCCCACCCTAACATGCCATTTGGTGACTGCTGTGCGGGCAACATATCTCCTTCCTCTGGGTCCTCAATGAGGACTGGATCTGCGTAATCCTCGTAATCTAATACCACTTGAGGTGCCTCTTCAAAACGTATTCGAGGATGATGAGTTCCTTCAGGCTGTCCTGGAATTGTATGTTCCATGTTTTCAGAGGAAGGGTCATTACCATTACCGCCCATTAGCGTTGGGTTTCTGACTGATAGTGGCTTCCACCACACCATCTAGTTCAGCGTAGTCAATCTCTGTGTAGTCTTCCCGGGGTTGCCCATCAGTGATAAATTGTTTTCTAGGACTCAGGGTTACACCTGTCGTGTATAACATTGTCTGTTGATCAGTTGTCGGAGGTTTGTTTGTAGTGCTGTCAGGATCATCAGTGACTAAGCTGATTAACGTTGGTTCTGACTTCCCTTCTTCGGGATGATCGAGCTGGAAATAGTCCTCCCACAATTGGTCCTCAGGATTCACGTAATTGTAAACATCACCATATTCATCATATTCACTAGATAGCACATTGAATCTGGAATCAGTATTATCATACAAATCGCTATCATACGCAAAGTCTTGTGAGTCGTCGCTATCAGGGGGAGGGTTTAGTATTGACCTCTCCTCGGATATTATCCCCTGGTCCTCATAGAAGAGGTCATCATCATCGTCGTTGTGAAGCAGACTTTCTCCTGTTGGATTAACGACCTCACGCTTAGGAGCGAGTAATAGGTCTTCATATGACAAAGTTCCTTCGTCATAAAAAGGGAAATCCGAGCCATCCTCTTTTCTAAACAGGGGACCAAGCCACGAGTCATTGTTTAAGAGAGTCTCAGCTTCCATATCTACCAAGTCATGTCCATGTTCACCTTGAGTGTCGGGATCCAACCAGAAATAATCGGACACCTGGTTATCGACGTCATCCAGATCCTGGCTAGAATCACTGCCAGTATAATAGTCCAGCCACGAGTCGTCTGTTACAATCGCTTCTCTTTCAGTATGAACTAATTCCGTTCCATAATCCATATCAGACGGCACATCCAGCAATGAGCCGTTCGTTGACTGGTTTTCCACTTTGAGATGATCAGTGTCGTTGCTCTCAAGCCACGATTCATTGATTGTTTGACTCTCATCTTCATAATAGTCTGTGTCTGTTGCTGTAACTAATTCGGTCCGTGTTACGGACTCGTCCGCACTAGTCTCAAGCTCGGAAGGAAACTGCCAATAATCAGGTGCCGACGCAGCAACCGATTCACTCGTTGTTTGGTTTTCACTTGGTTGTGACTCCAGACTCGATGGTTGCTGACGCCCGCTGTTATCATTAAGGGGAACATGCCTCGGTGAGTCTTCAATTGCTTCCTGGTCAAGCATGGCATCGTCTGAAACACATAGACGGGGTATTTCATAACAACCTTTAACTACATGGTCATGGCGTCTTTGTTCACATACGGAATCATTAATTAGAACAAGTCAATAGCACGCACGAATCGAATATCGAATCGGGCGTAGGAATTCGATGGAATGGGTGATGCTCTGTGGTTTGATAACAGTTATCTGACGATAATAGACTAAGATACAAGGTGGACAATTTCGGACAAATATTTCCTGTGAGTGCGTTACAGTAGAATTTGCAGCGTTGAACGTAAACGCCGACGACTAACCTCGTTTTGGTTGAGAAGCTGCGGCCAACATGGCGGCGAACCATAAGACACAGAGAGACAATGACATCGCACGAGACCTCGTTATCTCACGAGACCACATTGTCCCGCAAGAATTGGTAATCCCGCGAAACCAGACTTAATTTCCTCTCAAATACCGTCGATGTTCACTATTCTAAAGACGAATTAAATACCCACGACGCATGGTTCGTCTTATGAATGTGACTGCCAACTAGCTCGACCGAGTCAAACGGCGCGTCTTGTGGAAATGTTAAATGCCGACTACGTTGCTCGTAGGGCCACTTACAACAGCGAGTTAGTGTAAAGCAAGGGCGCGTACATTCTCAATGTCGGCACTTGAAGAAGTCGAGGTCGATGTTACCACATGTTCTTTATCAACGCATTTCGACTTTTTGTTCACAGCGCTGACAGGTGGGCCTGGTAGTAATGTAATCAAGAGGCTTGTTAGTCATTTGACAAAATTTCCGAGTGGTTTTAAGGTGGATTTTATGACAAGTAACGTTTTTGTACGCAGGTGGCGTGTTGAAGTGTTTTGCTAGGAGTGAGCGATCTTAGCGCGAAGCTATTGGCTCTTTGGTGTAACATCGTAATGAAGGCGGCTGGCTGGTAGATCGTCGGGTGGGTGGGGGAAGTGGGCGGGGACATTTGTAGAGTGAGGTTGTGAAGGACAACTAATGAAGACCGTATGAATGCAATCGATCCGTCAGTTGAAGACTTATTTGCATTATCTTGCGGTCATTGCGTAGAAGCTACCATCACATAGGTCCCAAATTGGAGAAATTGTAACATACCATTATCGTCAAATTGCAGTAAATACCACAAAAGAATGTGCAACCTGACCTTGTGCATGCATTTAATCCCACCAACCGCTGGTCCATCTCAAGTCAGCTCTATTTTGAAAACGGTCGTATCCATACACACGCCGACCATTTATACCGATTACACATGATACCGAGAGAAAATAGAATAAGAAATCACAATGAGTCTGTTGCACCTCCTCACTGGAACTTTGATCAGATGCATTAAGAGATGAGCTTTCAGGCATGGTTTATTTTCTCCAGTATGAGGAGATGTTCGTAGAAAAACATTGAATTAATTTCAAATCTAGACAATACAATCAGACAGGTTTATTTGCCCATTGAGTATGGCCTGTATGGTTGACATTCAGTCCGAGTCAAACCCTATATCCCGCAAACATGAAATAAATGAAATATTGACCCCCATGCAACCACGTCATTTTGACTGTTTAATAAGGTTCCCCAGGCCAAAATAAATTTAAATTTCGTTGGCGACTGTCTGCGCACCTTTATTTATGGCGGAAGTAGACAAGCCGGCATTCGCTTGGAGAAGCGTTCCGTTATCGCCACCGATTGTGCGACGTTATGATTCATAAATGATTTGTGCAATGGTACAATGGTGTACGCTCTCTCTTTATGAACGAGCCTAGGTCAAAGGTCAATCACTCAACGAATTAAGACCTATGATGATGTGGTCGCGGTAAGGCATGAAATATTACACTGTTTATGTTTAATTTGTCAGAAAATATTGTATTCTCGTGCGCTAACTACACTGCGGTTCAGTGTATTAGATGCAGTTAAACAACATTGATCAGCCCTCCATATAATATAGATCCTCTGCAAATAGACCTCGGTATCCATTGGAGTAAGCCTGTAACGAAGGTAACAGTGGAACCCGGTGGGACTAGGAGGCTTTATATCAGATTTGCTTTCTTACTCAGTAGCAACGTGTGAATCAAAACGTCAGCTGGTGTGGAAAATAATTCATCGGATCAAAGCCATGATTAAATTGATGAAAACAAAATTAAACACGTAGCTGATTGAAGAATTTAATGATGAGAACTTCTTGAAACGTACACGTTATGATGGTGGACCGAATTGTTACCTTCCAAAAATAATGATCTGGTGATTTGAAGATGACCAAGTACAAAATACTCATATCTGAACTATTGTAACCATCATTGAATTGACGACGATTAAGAAGGTGTGTTTAACAGTACACTTGACGCCACTGATAATGCTTAACATCACTATATTATAAGTAGTGCATTAGTGCATCGCTGTCAAACTTCACTGTTAAATGCAGCTGTAGAACAAACTTGACGGGACGCAATGAAGTGCGCGTTATGATATTTTCATTCTCTTGTGGTCATGACGTATTGCTTAGGATCATAAACCCATCACAAGTTTTGCAACGAACAAGTGCTTGCATAACGCGGTCGTGTGTTATCTTAACAACATCCTGTACTTTCAGTATTGTTGTTATTTGCGCAGAACGCAGTGAACATAAAGGTGTTGTACAACATGACAAATGAATCAACCGACAGCGATATAGCATCAACATCACAGAAACCTGGGCGATATTACAGCTGTTCTGAAAGTGCGCCTATCAAGTAGGCACTTCACTAGGGTGCATGGGCGTGATTTATACCAGCACGCACTCAAACACACTCACAAAGTTGAACATGGACCCATGCATTCTATGTATATCTCGCCTCAGTGAAATTATGGTCCCCAGTATTTCTAGCACGCTAACCCCGCCAACTTCGGGTGGTATACAAAGTTGTTAACAATAGAACAAAACGTATTATGACCAATATTGTAGCTCTCTAAGGTCCGGCCAAAACATCATTCATACGTTGTAAGTATTTGGCTCGCGCACGTTCGTGTAGACGAAACGTTCATCACTTTTTGTATCGTATCCAAATACATGTGCGAGTGTGAATCACACAGAAAATGAGCGTTGAGTACCGTTCCCCTACCAAAACGCTTCTCCGCACGAACGCCGTCGTGTCCACCTTAAATATGACAGCGTTTCCATCGACTCTGTGATGGAAAATTGAAAATATTTTCGTTAAGAAACTTGCGAGATTTGACATCCTTTCCGTGTGGGGAAACCAATGAAATCTTTTCGACGAGATCGCAACCGGCTCATTTCATTGAATCATCGTGACATGTAGGGTTGAACTGGCACTGTGAGCTCAGCTGTGCTACGTGAAGTCCTCGGCTTAGTAGTACGCATGCCTAGCAGTAAATTATCTCGTTTTGTGTTACTTATCTATCACTTGATGTGTTCCCTTATAGTCCTCGAATAAATAGTAAAACGCGTGACCATTTTATAGCTTCTACAATATTTATACTTTGATAAACTTATCTTAACTTACTTGTCTTTTGGCGACACAGAATGCCGGTGTTGCATTTTTGTAGTAAAGTTGGTTTCACGCTGATTTCGCATGTCCTGTGAAGTTTCGTTCTTTTACAAATGATGGCACGCATCTGTATGCCCTTCCCACAGCTCACGGAGCACTGCCGTCACAGAGGGACAGAACTTCAAGAGTAACTGACACTTCCACAAGCATTTGCTGCTTGTTAATTACTTACAACCACACTGCAAACATTAGTATAATACTGGCTGTTTGACAAAGAAATCTAGATAATCTTGATCGAAATGAATACTGCTTTTAATATATGTCACAGAGTTAGTAACCACCATGGACCAGCTCCCTGCTATCCACTGTGGACAGTCTTCAATATTACACCGTTGAACAGTAATGGGTTTCGGCATGTTACATCTCTCGTCGCGCATGCGCAGGAATCTACCGTCCTTGGCTTCCGTCACGCAGTAAGTATTTCGCCACATGAAGCCGCCACCGCACGTCCGGCTGCAACTCTGCCATCGCGACGTGATCCAACTGGAATCAAATTAAAATTGTAGTATGTAAATCTGGCTGTGGAATTGCAACAAAAATACAAGATGTTCTTTCACAATGTATGCATGAAATATGTGCTAAGTCATTTAAAGATGTAAGAATCTAATCCCTGAAAAATGTTAATTAATCGGTTGCTATAAGCGCATAAGGATGCCACCTCAGTCTCTGAGTGATCATATAGCGGTCACATAGATCACTGAGTCATGAGGCACATTAACGGACTGATTGGATACCGGGTGAGGTGTTATCATCACATCACAACGGGGTTAACTCAAAACAGACTCGATTTTGTAAAGGCTTACACAGGACGATGCCATGAATCGCGGTTCCTTCAGTGCTACTCAGAATAGAAAAACTGACGAAATTACCAGATCCCCGGAAATGCAACATTAACACGGAAATTTTATGCAGGTATACAGAGTCAGGTGAGAAAATGTGCGTGTTACCAGGTTACGTTTTGCTCATACATGATCCTGATCATGGAAGTAACTTCGAAATACACAGACAGACACAATAGTCAAGTGCAACTCACACGGGAAGAAGACTAGGACACTCTGTGTTGTTACATGGAGCGATACGGTGACTTGGTCTCGTTGTGGCATTGCAGTACTTCTCCGCTACGTGCTCTCCCGTTGGCATCACGTAGCAGTTCACGTGGGTTCGCCTTTCACCTGACAGATGTCACAACCATGACAGGACGAGGTGTTCTCTGTGATTCCATTTATGGCGCAACATCCATGTAACGAGAGAAATGAAGATTTTCTATGAACTTACAACCAAAAGTGTGTTACCTACTCCGCAGCTGACTGAGCATGCGCTGAATGCGGTTTCCCGCCACATAAAACTATCCTGTTCTGTGTCTGATGTATTTTTGGAACAGCTACTTCCGTTCCCTCCACAAACGCCGCATCTATCTCGCGAGCGTTTGGATCCCAACCGGAAGTCACAGCCTACTCTCTGAGAAGAAACAACAACAGCACATCATACATGCTATCAATTTGAAATCGACTATGCTTTATGTCGGATTATACATTCTGTATATCAAATCATGTTTCTCAATAATTAAAAATAATTCTGGTTAATGAGCCCTTAATGACCTTGGCCTGTTATCGACAAGAAAATGACCCTGTAATCAAATTATGCAGGTTCTGTACGACCCAATGATCCTACTTAATATAAGTAAGTAACCCCTCCTCATGTCATTTGTGGTGATATTGACTAACCTTACACGCTCCATTTATGCACATATGTCTCTTATTGGGCAGACATCTGGTTCCATCTAACACTTGAGGGGCTAACATGACAACAAAACCAGCGTTCTTGGAGCGACAGCGCAACGAACAGGGATCACGTGACTCAATGTATGCCTCCCATTGGTGAGTTGTTCCTCGATATTCAATGTCGTCATAAGCTGCGCATTGTTTGTTCCGGAAGTCACCAGGAACTCCTTCACACGACTACAAATACAGGTTAACATCATAAGTATCATTGTTATCAACAACAACTGCATCATCATCATCATCATTATCATCATCATTTTTAATATCATCATCATCGCCGCCGCCACATCACAATCATCGTCGTTATTATCATCACCAGCGTCACCATCATCACCATTGCAATTCTGCTTTACATGACCCTCATTAGCCTTTTTCACATTACTCTCAACTATCGAAGTCATCATCATAATCCTTATCATTTCATCCTCACCTGGTTGCTGCAGGTACGGTAGCGGATGTTCGCCCCGACGCAGCCTCCCTCCTGATCGTCATCACGGGAACTCTCGCACCTTCTCAGCTGGTACGAGGCCCCACCTCCGCATGTCCGTGAGCAGCCACTCCAGTCAGACCACTCCGACCACGACGCCATCACCATGGACATCTGTTATGACGTCACCACACACGGCAACACACGTAGTAATCGCAAAATTGTCATTGAAAGAAAAGATGAGTGTATCTTGGTCAGAAGCTGGTTACAGGGCACACTCATTTGGAACCTTACCCCAACTGTTTAATTGCTATGTGTGTTATTTTATACTGCAATGGCTTAAGAAGATCACATTGTAACACTAAGGTCACTTACGCAGGCCTACGACGACTCTATCCAAAGCAATGGATAAATCTTCAACGGGAATCAGATACATTGAACCTTCTAAAACCTTATTTGGTTTCATCGCATGTTTTGATGGTAAAGAACAATTTGCACCTAAACTATAATCGCGAGGGATGTGTTCAGCTGACATGGATTATCATAACGATTGCGTTAGTAGTGGTATCATCAATGAGCGCGTCTCGCCATGTTTATCTGTACAACAAAGCGGCAGGTGCGCGCATGCGCAGTCCGGCCTATTTCAAACAGACGTCAGTTCGAATAGCATGATGCCTGTGTTATAATCGTGATTGAGTAAAGACTAAACATGTCTGCTGCGATCCAGCTGCACCAAAAGCGTGTATACATCGAAATAATCACCTCAAAAGCCATGTCGCTGCATTTTTAAAATGAATTGTTTGTGGTTTTAATACAACGGTCGGTACTGGAGTCAGCGCCAGAAACTGAAATATATGCGCTGCGACGCAGTTTTTTTGTGAATGGCACACGGAGACGCCGAGTAGAATTCACTCCATGTGTACCTAACGAACAGATATAAAACAAATACCATATTTACCAAAATGGTAGTCATCGCATCAAGATTTTTCGAAAATCGATGTACAGATGGAATTTCCTAAAGAACCGTATCTATCGGGGTCAAGCTTTTAGCGCGACCAGCGACGACCCAGAAACGTTATGACGAAACGAAACGTCCGCGCAGGGCTGTGACGCAGTGCAGCATTTTGCTCATGAACCAACAATGAGACCGTATGGTTCATTCCGACAATGCAGTGCCTGACAAAGTCATGATGTTTTCTTAGCCAGCAGTGACTTAACAAAATTACATTAAAATGATCGTTGCTCTTTCAAAACAACGCTAAACAGCTGGTATCAAAAACAGATGCGAGTTATTCCACGACAGTAAACCCCGTTTGGATTGATGAATGATCGCATCATCTACGCCAGATGGCGCGTCAACAAGCTGAAGGTATATCCCAGCTCATAACGGAGGATGTCGTGTACAGTCAGATAAAAATATCACTAAAGAACGGAGGAGATGATTATGAACAATCAGACGGCTTCATTTTCAACGCAAACACCGCGGCTCTGGGGTTACAATTGAATACAGCTTGGACGAGGTTCTTTGGACTGTTGTTGTTTGCCACAATACGAAATAGTAGACGGCTGTAAAATAGACAATCCAGATGTATTGAGTGAGATTGTAATTAGTGCAATGTGCACAAAAAATGACTTTCAACGCAAATTGAAGATTATGTAGAAAACGCTTGTTTTCGTGTCCCGCGTGTTTACAGCCGGACAGAGGTTGGTTAGGTAGACATGAGTAAACACAAGGCTAACGACGACACGTGTCTGTACAACACATGATAAAATCTAACAAATGGAGAGCTTTCAAAATTTGTGAAGTGTCTGTCGGTGTTTAGGCTATCAAAAGTTTCAATTGTTAGTTGTATCTCCACTGAAACCCCGAGATAAATGTGATATGTCCTGACTAACATCACGAGTTATTTCGCGTCGAATATGAGCTTGGATGGATGCCAATGACACGACACAGTGAACTGCGCATCACTGTTGCTCGAAGTGCCACTTATTTTCAACTTAACGCCCTGGCTTAATGCTTAACAGTGATTGAGATGATGGACGTGAGCTGTGTCTGCATGATAATTTGTTATCAAAAAACGAAACGTTCTCCCTCTTCAATTGAGATCCTTCTTACCAATCCACCTCTCTCTCCCTCTCTCTCTCTCTCTCTCTCTCTCTCTCTCTCTCTCTCTCTCTCTCTCTCTCTCTCTCTCTCTCTCTCTCTCTCTCTCTCTCTCTCTCTCTCTCTCTCTCTCTCTCTCTCTGTGTGTCTCTCAACCCAGACTCAGTATCACTGCCTTTTCCTCTTACCAACACATCTCCCGAATTCTCTCTCTCAATCTCTCCATTTCTCACTCTCTCTCAATTTTTCCATTTCTCTCTCTCTATATATATATATATATATATATATATATATATATATATATATATATATATATATATATATATATATATATATATATATATATATATATATATATATATATATATATATATATATATATATATATATATATATATATATATATATATATATGTGTGTGTGTGTGTGTGTGCGTGCGTGTGTGTGTGAGTGCGTATATACATATATTTGTATAAATATATATATTTGCTGTATATATTTATATTTATGTTTATGTCTTTCTCTCTCTCAAGTCATCACGCAATTATATAGAAACGTGAGGCGCCGTACTCTGTTCTTACAAATAACCACAGTTGTGACACATAGGTTTGGCTTCAATTCTGTGAGGTTTAAGTTTCAACGCGGGGGTATATTACTAATGAATGCCATTCACAACACCAGATGTGTATTGTATCAATCAGTGCGTTTGTATCCGCGACGATTTACCGACCGGGTGTATTTGTTGTTAATGAACGACCATGTCGTTGTAACAGATACGTCAGATAGGCTTCTGTTTTGACGTCCCTACAATTAGCCCGTCTAGGAAACCTACGGAACTCAACACCAACAAAATCCATGTCTGTTTCCCATGTTACATCTATTGTGTCTTCGTAAATGAAGTTTTAAAAAAAACATCCCACTATCCTTGAACTGTCAGTAAATGATTGGCTCTAGCAGTAAGATGAAAGCCAAGATCAAACACAGCAGTCGTTCACATAAGCATGATAACAGCTACAAGCTTTGTTACCCCAGCCTTTGAACTTGACTATCGGTATCCCGACTATGCATTGACAATCACAACAATATGTCAAGCGGCATGACACCACGTTGGCGGGGGTCATGTCATCAAAACACTATTTTATTTACGCTTGCACCTGGTCAGGATTTACAGCCCGCACCTGTTCGAGTAATGAATCAGATTTACATGGAAAACCGACAGTTCATGCAACTTCCTCGTGCGTTTACCTTAGGTAACATGGACAGGCACTTGTAATCCAGTTTACGACATGCGCCAGTAGTTGGCACCACTTCTGATGCCTGCTTTAGCACCCAATTCCAACACGGCGTAAGTGTTTCCGACAGTAAACTAAGCCGAAATTAATACTGAGATGTCTCACCCTCTAGAATATCCTGCGCTAACCATTTTGTTCCCTTCCACACTATTGCCTGTATCGCCTACCATGCTGTGTAATGCATATGTGTAAATAATATATATATATATATATATATATATATATATATATATATATATATATATATATATATATATATATATATATATATATATATATATATATATATATGTGTGTGTGTGTGTGTGTGTGTGTGTGGCGTGTATATATATATATATATATATATATATATATATATATATATATATATATATATATATATATATATATATATATATATATATATATAGCTATACATATACAGCTGTATGTGTAATTCATACGTTTCGTGTAACCATGAGGTAATACGCCATTGTATCATTAATTCTTGTTCTGTACCATTTCTGCTTTATCTACCCATTCTCTATTGTTCAGACATATTTTCAGTGCTGGTTGATTTCTGCTCATTGCTTTCTTCACTGACTCATAACTCCCTCGTCAGATCCCATGCTCTTCCTATAAAGTACGAATGATCCACACGTGCTTGCTCTGCAACACTGGTGAATCACCCGAGCTGAGTATGCCTAGCATGCATGAATCATCTATGCATCTTGAATTGTATCAACAGATCACATGCGCTGCAAATATTACAAACAGGTGATGACACGTACGACTTGACAGATAACATATACATCATACCATGAACAGCACCCAACATTCTCTATCTGATACAATACTGGAGGTCACATTAGCATTATGACCTACCATTTATCCCGAGTCAAAAACATCTCGCGACTTTAATACAACGCAATAGTTTATGGCAAGGCCCAAAAGTTATTCGGTCGGAAGTGAAGAAACATATCTCTGCAACACTCGGAACTTGAATGACATGTTTTAAGTACAAACTATGTCATGAAAAAACCTTCATAGACAACTGCTTTACGACTTGACTGTGTTTTTGGAATTCCACGATGTCGTAGTGTTTGTCCAAGTTATAGTTTATTCTGTTACAAACCAGATCCGGAAGCTGTCGGTAAATTAGTTGTGCTGTCTGGAAACAGATCCTAACAGGAACTGAGCATCTTAATAGCTGAGACTTATTTTGCCAGTGGAAATATGTTGGCTTGAAAATCTCAACAATGTACATTACTTAATGGAGACACTTAGGGTGAATTGCACTGAATACAGAGACTGGCAGGTCGCGCTTAATCGTCTATATCCAATAGCGTGATGTATGGCCCCACAGCTCGGTGTAATAATGGTACGAGAGCGCCTTGAAGCCACACCTGAAACTTGTATGTTATCTACCTCCTAGTATGTTATCTACCTAGGAGATGTTTCACCTTTCGCTGATGCAGAACGCCATCACTCACCAAACTGTGTGATACATTGATGGTGAATAAAAGAAGGTAGATAATATATTAGACGTAAAACGCCAAGGCCAGCTCTGGTGATTTTGTACCACGTGATACTAGATAAGACCTACAGTAATTTGTTTTAACCCGCCAAATAGTTCGGCGAAAAAATCGCAGCAAGGTGTTTGGTAAGGACGCCATGACGCCATTCGAATATCCCCGCACTAAGAACGTCTTGTTATAGAGTTGGCATAGTTCTGCTCAGATTTTATGAATCGAGTAATCATAACCAACAGAGTTAGGTGACTGCAGGAACGGTGTCAAAGTTGCATGGGTTCCGTTATTAACATTAATTTAACCAAAGACGTGGGTTACATGGATAAAAATCCCACATAATGTTGAAAGACAGCTAAAGCAAATTGAACAGATGGAGCTATATATGGGAGATGTTGCAACAGCACACCTCAGCTCAACTTTATTGTATTTCACTAAATAATTTATGAACACACATGAACATGGCTTGCAAATGTTTTCACATCTTAATGTGCGTCCCTGAAACACAGCACATAATCGGATTTGGTGTACATTTTCAGCACATACATCAATATTTCCATCCGGGTTTCAGTGAAACCACACGATGTTCTCGTGAAATCTCACCATGGGTAAGCACATCGAATCGTGTTTTTTGCAACAGTACTTTCAAATAAACGTATTCACTTTGTGTACCTTTAGCCCGGCTTTATCAATGGGAATTCATTGAGAAAGGTGTCGGGAATATTTAAGTGTTCCACATCGTTATCATCTATCCTATTATTTGACATTATGTCGTATGTTTGGTTTAGTGTGCGGGTAACAAGACCTCAATATGTAGTGATCAATATGCGCTAAATAATGACCTATTGAGATGCGCAAGCAATCCCATCGCGTCTTTGATTATCTAAGCTTATACACTATATAATGTACATTCAAGACCCGCCTTCCAACAAATAACGATACATTGTAATTGAGGTAGAGTCTTGACAATGAAAACAATGTCTGTCAATTGCGAACGATATCACCACGTACCAACAACAGCGGACTGACACAAAGACTAGCAGTAGTAATTGCTATGCAGATTAAATGTGCTCCATTTTTCCTGTTGATCTTGCATACTAAGCCTTGTGCTAGGAGCTCTTGATGACCTACACTGCACTCACTGCGTCATCAACCTTCCAACTGGATACCAATATACCACCCAAACATTCCATTGAAGAGTTGCTCAAACCAAGAAAGCAGTGATGCGTCAATCAGTGTTTACATGTAATTTGTTCAGCTAACAACCTACTAATGCATTCTCGCATTCATTCACACAGAGGCTATAAGAGTTTGATGTCTAACTCATTGGGGCCACTGGCTTCCGTCTACCCGTCTACTTTTCAATCGATGAATGAACTTCATTATCAGCTTATAAATAATGCTCAACTTAAATGGCTATTCAAACCATTGCTTTCCAAACACGCTACACCTGAGAGATTCGTGGAAATTCTTAACCATTTCAGACCTCAAAGACTGTCCACAGCAATTTTTCTAACGCTATTTAGCTCTTGTTGCTCAAATACTGTAGGCGAATTTACTATTTACGATGGAGATAACGTGCAGGTTCGACTTCGGTATAAGCTGACAGTGTCACGCGAGGAAGATAATAGCGCGACAGTTGTAAGTATGACGTCATTGACAACCATCCACAACTGTCTTATTGATGGATGTGTCGTGAAATTGGTTGAACGCTATTGAATTTTTTTCACAATATACATGATCTTACCTTTAGTAAAACACTAATCATCAAAACAAACCTGTTCAGAGGAGAGCACCATGTGAAATGCCAGCAATGACTATGTTACTAAGTGGCCTCCTTGCAGACTAATACACATGGAAACACGTGCCGTTTACCGCCGTTAATGCTCAGTAATGTTTTCAGCTGGTGCCGCGCGCGACCCGAGCAACGCATTACTTCGCCAGCTGATAAAACCTTCTTGAGGGGATGGTGGCTTTTGTGGGGCGACTCAGCAGCAGGGATAACAGTGTATACACCATGGGCACTCATGGGCGATAAATAACTTAATAAACAATTATAGGTACCAAAATGTTACATAGTTACTATGACAGTGAATTTAGGGAGCTAAACTTGCGGTTTTAGGGCGAAAAGGTCATTGTCTGAGCATCTTGTGGTCAGACATCTTCTTGATGTTTACAGAATCACAGAGAGGTATGAGGTAATGTGGCCCATGGCTATTGTACAGTGTAACGCTAGACCCCTCCATCTGCTTAACGTCTCCACCTCCTGTTGCCCGCGGTTATACTTATTGACACCAGATGGCTTATCAGCGGGTTATATACGCCAAACCACACAACTGAACCTGCTTGAAATCATACTAAAAATCATGCTTCCTAGAAGCTAATTATGATATATTATATATCGCTCCATATGATAAAGGGTGGCGACGAACTAACGGAAATAGCTGGAGGACATAAGGTGCGGCACCTGCGAGATTACCGACGCAGTGATTGATGACACGGATTAAGGTGAGCGATAATTGAAGTTCAAGATGATAAGAGGCGCCCTGTGGCTACGTATAGTCCGCACCAATAGCGGTGTCGATAGATGAAATCAACAGAGAAATGTATTTGACCGGTCTTACACGGATACGATTGTGAGGGACCCAGCCTAGTTGTCTGGACTAATAACCTTTACCCTTGACATCACGCCACAAGTCGGTGTTCCAAATAGATGAATTATACCGTAATATAAACCGGAAGTTGTTCGAGCGACAGATAAAATCAGACATCTGGATGGGAAGGTTCTGAACACTCAACTATTTCCACCGGTTTTTTAAATCTCTCCGGCTGCATGCATTCATATCGTGTAGGTTCCAGTGTGGATATATATAATGAAAAATCGCAGGCTGTTCCATCTTAACTGCATTGGTCAACCGTAACATTACGAGACGTACGCTTACCAAAGAATGTCCATCACAGACGATAAATTGCTCAATGGACAATCAGGAAAACAACGAGTGCCTAGTGTGCGTTAGTCGACCTTATTACTGACTATACCGAGCTGTTTCCCGTAGAAATAAGCGTAGCAATACAAGTCATTACCAGACAGATAGCGTGGTGCCGATTATCATCTGGATCGCATTGTGTCGATTAT
>CM067354.1:42290774-42595774 GCA_034190875.2 Urechis unicinctus | reverse complement strand
TCATAGGAGGGAATGTCAAATACTACCATCCTAGGTGAGAATGTCAGAATACTACCATCATAGGAGGGAATATCAAATACTACCATCAAAGGAGGGAATGTCATATACTACCATCATAGGAGGGAATGTCAAATACAACCATCATATGGAGGGAAATCAAATACTACCATCATAGGAGGGAATGTCAGATACTACCATCATTGGAGGGAATGTCAGATACTACCATCATAGGAGGGAATGTCAAATACTACCATCATAGGAGGGAATGTCAAATACTACCATCATAGGAGGGAATTTCAAATACTACCATCATAGGAGGGAATTTCAAATACTACCATCATAGGAGGGAATTTCAAATACTACCATCATAGGGAGGGAATTTCAAATACTACCATCATAGAGTGAAGTCAGATATTACCATCATAGGAGGAAAATACTACCATCATAGGTGGGAATTTCAAATACTACCATCATAGGAGGGAATGTCAGATACTACCATCATAGGAGGGAATGTCAGATACTACCATCATAGGAGGGAATGTCAGATACTACCATCATAGGAGGGAATCCCTAACACTACCATCATAGGAGGGAATGTACATTATGACATATGTACAATTATTCATCTCACTCAACATATGAAGCGCTCGCTTATCACTGTGTTATCGGCTGTGTGGAGGCTTTCATCATTCTAGCGACATGTGCCTTTTGCCGATTACGGATTTTGCCTTTAAACCGCCATATTTTCCATGTATTCAATAGTTTAATATTGCAAACTTTAACATCAGTTCTCTAATAGGAGCTTTACATTTCCGAAAAATGTACATTATTGACAGCATTACTAGTCGTACGCGTCCGTGTCAAGTACAATTGAATTCTTATGGTTCATACATATCGCACATACCAATTATCTGACAGACTCAGTCACTAATTCCATTGGCAAGCAATAACTTATTGCTATTACAATTAATTACAATCTCCACAATCAAAATAATTATATGAAATTCCATTTTTTTATGACAAATATTCTCTAGTGAAAATGAGACTTTTACAACTTGAGGTCAATCCCGTAATGTGGTGACATTCTTTGTGGTTCTTCAAGGCCCAGGGTCTTCTTGTTCCTACCTTTTTTGCATCCAAAATACAATGCCTATTAGACCCAGTTTCAACATGTACATTTCGACTGTGTACAACCTGAATTCATTCCGAGGAGTACAATTATCTGACAATTTCGTGAAGTTCCCTGCTTGATAATGTAATGTATGATCCACATTTGCGAATCCTGCAACTGCTGTTTTTACAGTATGGAATTATTCCTACAAGTCAACACATTGAGTTATGTTCCTGCTATTTACACTCAATAGAATCCACCATTTGTGTAAGCAAAGTCTATAGGCTGCGAGAACATTGACGCGTATGAGGTGTTATATCGCGAGATCTCGTTCTCTTGGCTCTCTGCCATTCCGTCACACGATGCAGACGGAGCTTTCAAGTCAACACGAGAGTTGGAGACCGATTTCACTTCCTCCGCGCCAGAACATAGGGTGCCATTCGAAAGCCTTTTTCGAAATGACTTGTTATTAACTGCCATTCGCGCCAGAGATCGGAACTTCCGGCGTGATTTGGCGTTCTTTGAAGCTGTTCGCTTTATTTCCGAGCTCTCGGTGGTATCTGGTGCAGCTAACGTGATGTTTTGATCCGTCACGAAAGGCAAAGACTGAAATAAAGAAGACACGTTGTATTCCTTGTCTGGCTTCCTTCGGGCACCGTACGCCCCATGGTGCGAGCCGTTCTCGACACGCACCCAGTCAGTAACACTTCGAATATCACCCATTGTTCCCTTGCTTGTTCCGGCATCTTGGCGAGCACAGGGCCGTTTTTCGTATTGAACATTTCCAAGCCCATGCTCCACAATATCAGCACCAAGAATCTCCTCTTCCAGGGTCATTCGTAGCGGCACGAACATGTTGATAGTAGTTAGTAGAAGGAAAGAGGTGACAGCCGTCCACGCGGTTATAACCAGGAAGCCAAGTAGCTGTACACCGAGAAGTTTCACCCCGCCCCCCTATAGATAACATACATATATCTAATCAAATGACGAACATCCTCCGTGGATTAATCAATAAATGATTTGTATATATATACGTAAGTAAGGATTTATTGTTAATCACAGCAATAATCAGCTTGATCGCGTAAAATCAAAATGTGAAATACAATATGACGGTAACCCTCACGTAGAAGAGTCCTGTCATATCCGTGTGGAGCCCCAGAGCGTCGTTGATTGGGTCTTTCTTGTAAAACAGACCCACGGCAATGAGACCCCAGAGGGCTGCAAACCCATGCACTCCCACGCACCCTGACGGATGTACAAAGTGAGGCATAGATAATAAAAAAAAGGTGATCGATGGCTTATAACTTCGCCTTAAGTATATTTTATTGTGATACGGTGAAGATACATGAGGACAATGGCGATATTTTTAGATAAATTTCTTAAAAATGCCACTACATCCAAACGGGCTCGAACTCGCAACTCTCTGGCTGCGGTGTTGATCTCAACTCACATGTGGTGTGCTATTGATGGATATATCACCAACGTGACAATAGAGATCATGCTATATTCATTTTTGATTTCTCATTGTAAGAACTACTTAACATGTCAACAATGTAACACAGAGATGTCATAATAATACTCAAGCTTACCAACAGGATCGTCTATGCGCAAGCGGTTTATCAACTCGATGCCGGATAGCGTGACCATCGAGCCCACCACCCCGATAATGAAGCTCTCCCATGGCTCGGCTAACGCACAATAGGCTGTCAAACAAAGTCACATCATGTTAGCCCATAGCAACCCATGTCGGCAATAAGGCGCACCACAAAACATATTACATAATTCAATGGTTGGGGCGGTGAGCAGTGCAAATATTTACGCACGACAACAGTCGATATCCCATAGAAGGCAATATAACAACCATTGTATCACTTCAAATAGACTGCAGTAAGGTTTTGCATTGTTAATAAACTTCATTGCTCGGGAATCCGAAAATCTGAATGGATACCCTCGGATTGCCATTATATTTTTCGCCGTAATAAAAAATCGCCTTTCTTGAATACGAGACAAAGGGCGTTGTAGTAGGTAGATCGATACACAGCCAGACAATTTTAAAATTTCTATCACATTGAATGTTGTACTATTGACCGAGACACACTGCGTGTTACGTTCAAGACACGAAATGCAGGTAGCAGAAGATATTTCATCTCACCAGTTATACCGACAAGCGATCCCAGAAGGCTGTTCACCATATATCCTATATCGAATTTCCGTTTCTTGAATATATAGCTGCAACGGATTTATCGCATCATATTAACTGGCTATTAATTAAACTACCATGCAACAAGATCAGCATATTGGTTCAATGATTATTTCGGCCTTAATTTCTTAGCAAGAGATTTGATCACCTGATTGAGGTCAACATATTGCAATAGGATAACAAAATATTATATACGCAACCATTAATACTAGAAGTCATTCGAATTAGAAGGTTGTCTTGTATTCTCTATAACCGATAAACAGTATCTCGTTAAAGAGCTATATTGGATAAGTGAGTTGGTGAGATACAGTGAGTCAGGTTTGGCAAGTGAGCCAGGTGTTGCAAGTGGGTGAGCTACAGTGAGCAAGGGGCGGCAAGTGAGTGAGCTATATTGAGCCAGGTGTGGCAAGTGAGTCAGCTACAGTGAGCCAGGTGTGGCATGTGAGAGAGCTACAGTGAGCCTGGTGTGGCATGTGAGTCAGCTACAGTGACCCAGATGTGGCAAATTAGAGAGCTACAGTGAGCCAGGTGTGGCATGTGAGTGAGCTACAGTGAGCCAGATGTGGCAAGTGAGAGAACTAAAGTGAGCCAGGTGTGGCATGTGAGTGAGCTACAGTGAGCCAGGTGAGGCAAATGAGAGAGCTACAGTTAGCCAGGCTTTATTTTGTCTGATGCTGTCAGCCAGGCGAGGTAAATGAGTTGGTTGAAGTCATGCAGGTGAGGTAACCGAGTAGGTTAAAGTCATTCAAGTGAGGTAACTGAGTGAGCTTGTCATTTAGGTACGATAACTGAGTGAGCTAGCGGGGTGGTAATTGAGTGAGCTAGAGTCAGTTTGGATTGGTAGCTTAATGAGCAAGTCATTTGAATGCGGTAACTGAATGAGCTAGACTCATTTAGATGAGTTAACGGAATGAGCTAGACTCATTTAGATGAGGTAACTGAATGAGCTAGACTCATTTAGATGAGGTAATTGAATATGTTAGACTCATTTAGACGAGGTAACTGAATGAGCTAGACTCATTTAGATGAGGTAATTGAGTGAGCATCATTCAGTCAGTGTGGAAAATGGGTGAACTAATGTGAGTCAGGTGAATGCACGAGATGATATTAATCAGAGGTTGTCAAAGAGTGGTGACGTTGTAGTAGTAAACCTACAGAGGTTACTTGACAAAGTGTGTAGGGTTACAGGCTTACCACAGCACCAGCTATATTCAAACAATTCTTGAATTTTTCGATTCTTGGTAATATTCAAAGAAAACCAAACGCAAGTTTGCGCATTGACAAAATGAGTGATTTACGGTGATGAAAATGCTACGAATAGAATACTAAAGCTGAGAAGAAAGTCGTGGTGGACATGCCACAAGGGATGAAGCCAACTCACCTCACAACCACCCCAAACACGCCACCACCAAGCGACGCCACTAACGTTGCAATGGCCGATCTACAAGGAAATTGGCAGAAATGAAAGCAATGAGAACGAAAAGAGAAGAGTTGCCAAGGGTGTTTGTGTAGCGTTGAGCGTCCACTGCTGTTAGTGTCAAATGCGCGGTGGTAGGGTGGGGGGGGGGGGGGGGGGGGGGGGGGGGTGTTAGTAGCGGGATAAGGGAGAGGATGCTATTGCGCGACAGGCAATCCGCTTGAATTAAGTGCCGTTTGAGCGTTTTAATACCAAAGTGCACTTGAAAATTACTCTTTAAATTATAACTTTTATAATCAAAGTCTTACAGGCATTCAACAAGGTACGCTAATTCATCGGAAAATTTCAATGACTTGCTTATTATGGAAGAATGTCAGGTGAACTCAACAGCTTTGGTCAAAACGGTCATGCGAGCACCTCATGAGTATAAGTCCCACATCGGCGATAAATAGCACTCATAATATATTAATTGTCTTTTCACACTGTGCACAATAGTTTCTTTGAATTGACTGTTGGGCTAAGATTGTAAGAATCAGCCAGCAACCTTCAGAAACACACACACATGATGTGGTTAGGTCTGGAGGTGACCGTTGGAGTGGTTGTGAGGTGACGCATGTACGGGACGACCTTACCTTGACAAACAGCCCATAAGACTTCCACCCAGTGATGACGTCAGCGTGGCAATGGCTGATCTAAGTAAACACATGTCAGCCTCTAGCAAACAACGTGTAGCCGGACGCAGCAAAACACTTAGCCTCTTCGATTACCACTCGCAATAGGGTCCGTGCCATCTTATATATCATATTGGCATTTATAACTAATTTAGAGATTTGTCAATTGTTGACTTAAGGTAACTATCATGCTTTTTATAAAATGCGGAAGTAATAAATGAAAATTTACTTGGCAGCAAGCTTCCATTTGGCCCCGGACACTCCGAAAGTACTACCGCAGTTGAATCCAAGCCATCCCCACCTGCCACATACGCAACATACAATCAACCTAAGTGTGGGACAGTAGCATTTCATCAGCTGTCATAAATGTATAGCAGCTAGTCTAGCATGACTGCCACTGTTATAATCGCAATGAAGTTACATACCAGAGCATGAAAGTCCCTAACATGACGTTTGTTGGGGATCCCATTGGAGGAGGGTCCCTATTCTCATACCGCTTGTGACGTGGCTTCAATATCATGGTAGCCACCAACCCAGTGACCCCACCCACTAAGTGCACTGGGCCGTCCCCCGCGATGTCGACCATGCCCATCTGGTAGAGCCATCCTGAGCGTGCCCACACCCAGTGGGCGGGGAATACGAACACGAGCGTGTTGAGGGCGGAGAACACGATGTAAGACTCTAGGCGTGTCCGCTCAGCCATGGCACCTGATGACAATAACATCATCAATGACGTCGTTATCATCATCATCATCATCATCATCATTATCATCTATATATTTTAATCACCTACATATCATCATCATCATCATCATCATCATCATCATCATCATCGTCGTCAGCAACAGCACCATCAGCTGTAGTTGTATATTAGCGGTATAATCAGAGTTACCCTAATCATCAAAAAAAAACCGTAGCAACGTCGTCATCTTCATCATCACCATTATCATGTTCATCGTCAAATTTCATTATAATTGATATCATTGTAACATGTGTAATTATCACCATGACGTCATATCACATTGTCATCAGCATCACCGATCGTTATCACCACATATGTTCATTCATGATTATTATTGCTCAAAACCATTATTGTTCCAATAAAGCTAACACTCATGCCAGCAGCATCCGTCCCGGCAGCCTCACATGCACGTCATACCTGATACAATAGTGGTGGCCGTCGTGGCAAATGAAGACTGGAAGAAGAATTTGGCGTACACTTTGCCCATGTCTTTGCCAGGTGTGAGTGCCATGAAGTTGCCCCAGCCGTTGAAACCATTGCTGTATGGTTTTTCTTCCCCAAAGCTGAAAGCGTATCCGAACAACCAATACGTGATACCTCCGAACACGACGTCAACCGAGTTCTTCACCATAATGTTGACTTCATTCTTGGTGCTGACTGAGCCACTTTCCAGGAGTCCAAAACCTGCAAACATCAGCCCATTCCTAAATGATGCGCATGTGTTCATAAATGTATGTATGTGTACAAGCACAGATACATACATGCATATCTATTTACATACACACGCACACACACACTTACAAATACGCACTATATATATATATATATATATATATATATATATATATATATATATATATATATATATATATATATATAGATATATATATATATATATATATATATATATATATATATATATATATAATATATATATAAATACATCCATCCGATTATATATATATATATATATATATATATATATATATATCATATGCATATATATAAATAAATACATATATATAATACATACATACATACATGCATACATACCATACAGACATACATACATACATACATACATACATACATACACATACATACATACAGACATACATACATACATACATACATACATACATACATACATACATACATACATACATACATACATACATACATACATACATACATACATACATACATACATACATACATACATACATACATACATACATACATACATACATACATACATACATACATACATACATACATACATACATACATACATACATACATACATACGTGGTTTACTATACTACCTTATGTGTACTTCTCCAGCAAATGGACTCCCAAAAATATTTAAAAAGATAAATCGGTATTCACCGCGGCTCTTCGAATAACATATGGTTGCATTTGTGGCGGTTTTAAAGTAGTTTTCATGGAGTAGGTAAATTGAGCTACCTGCAGTACCCTCGTCGCTACCAGACGGCACCTGCGACCACCTACTGGGGACTAATTATTTGAATCTATTGACATTATTTTTCAGGGGAATTCTTCTTCTAAATGAGTCGCATCTGGCTCTACCGTCACAAACACCCCCATCTCTACTTCACCCCGCTCCAATCTCTTCTACCAATCACCTCAACCCCCTCCCCCCAACCCGCCCCTTCAACCTAACCTCGATTGGTCAACTTAAATGACACATCAATCGGGTCTTTTTGGGAAAGAATTCTCTCATTTATCCCATGCAGCTGGGGCCCAGCCGTTAGCCGGAGCAGCGTTAAGGTGTTACATGCGAGACAAACTAATTTAGTCTCAAGGGTAATCATCTAACCGTGCACTACTGCTCTTATACAAATAATCACTATGTATCATAATGTCTATTCGGCAACGGTTTGTGCAATGTGCTCACCTCTCGGGACTGTGCCGCGGTAAATGTACAAAGAAACCTTAGACCACATGGAACATCAAATCATCAGAGTCTTTGATGGCGTATATCAAATGACGGTGTATGTTTGTATGTTCAATGATATCGAACAATGACCTAGTGGTATATTATTCTGCATCACACACAAAACACCTTAAATAAACCAATCAATTATTCCATGGATTTTCTCTTAATTCTACAATTAAGTACGATTGGTGGAAAATCGTGAATTAATGCACTTGTGGGTATCAACTAGCCTAGCTCCGGTCGAACGGTAGTATGAATATATACCGTTCTGCTTCAACATTTGCCGCGCGTCCTAGAAAACGCGTAAGGGTTAAAGTGCTGCATAAAGCATCTAGAAAATAACATATATCAAGAGCCTGTACAACAAAAAGTCCTAGCGCACCAAAAACTTACCCCCCACTCGACGCTATTCTTCAAGAAATGCCATAGATATATCATTTCTAAAAAATCGCGATACGATGACCGCCATTTTGGAAAATATTGAGTCGCGTGATTTCCCGCGATATCCCGCCGCCTCATCTGCATTGCCTTAGCATAAGTCGTCGATGGGTCACGTCATACTGAGCATGCGCCATGCGCGTGGTCTTGAACTTGAAAACAAACATGTTGCTGTGTTTCGGAATTTTTACCGCTTCCCAAATTGATCGAACTATAAATAATTACCATGGATGAAATCCCCCGCCGAAAAAATTGTCTGTGAACATCATTGCATTCTAAAACTCCATCACTTGGGTATGTTTGGTGTTTGGTAGTTGTCTGAATCGATCTAAAAAAAATTACATTGCGTCGGTTCAAGAGAAAGTAAGACGTCTACTCAGACGTCTTGTAGGGCTACAACTAGCCCAATAGACCAACGTCTCAGGTTCTATTTATCACCTTGTAAAATCCAACAGTAAAACCAAAACTTTGTTGTCGATGCATACAGAACTCACCATTTTTTCCACGAAATAAGCATTTTCTGACGAGTTTCAGGCGATCAGCGTCGAAAGTTATTATTTAGTTCGGTTCATGATAATGTTTCATATTCATATTGTCTGCGGAAAAGCATATTTTCGATAACTTTCCAAGTTTACCGCGGATATTCCCTTACGAAATACAAGCCTAGAGGGCAGTATCCCAAAGTGCCCCTGCAACATTCGGTGTAAACTTCCGATGCCTCTGAATTTGTCAGTGAAAAGTCGGGTTCAGATATTACCGCTTGGTGTGTTTTAAGCCATAATACTAATTCACAGGATACTTCTGTTGCTGAAATTCAACCTCTGTTCCGATAAATGTTTGGTGAGTTGATTATATTAGATAAAACTAGATAAAACACGGGAACTCGGGATCCTACCGTTGAATTACGCAGGCTAGATACCGTTGGACGCCAGAACTAAGAGGGAGTGCATGCAGCACTACCCGTACTTAGTTGGAAAGAGCTAGTGTCAACTCTTATTGAGGACGGAATATGCAAGAGTTAATGGAACATCTTGTATACCGTGTCTTGATGTAGTCAACGGTTGGTACATTTGGTACGTGCTGGTGACGGGTAACTGATTTCTTCATCACTATATGTTGCGGGCGTTGACCCAACCAAGCAACATCTGTCCATCTAGACATAACCTGCATCAATTCACCCGCTTGGTCATATGTTAATGACAGCAAATTGATTTAACGTGGAACTTACTTGCTCACCTTCGCAGATGCTTCTTCTTTTTGTCTAAATTTAGGAATCTAAGTATACCTGTGCTTGCCCCAGTTGGACCAGAATCACGTGACTCTGCGTTGTACTTGGAAGGTAGGTTGCTATGTGCAGGTTTAGTTACCATTATAAAAGAGGCTAACATTGGGTGACGCTCTTAGCCATGACATAACACTAACGTATGGCTCGCATTTCTATGACATTTGCAATCATGGTAGTAATTCATTTATTGGTGTGTATAGGCATGAAATATTGAAAATGTGTATCTAGTTATACCAATCAATTGCTCGCAACATGGGCATTGATTGATGCCACAAGCACTCTCTCTGCATTCATCAAACATCATGAATCTCACGAGACACACCTACGGCGGTCTGTGACTGTGAATAGCTTTGCATAATTGATGGAAATCCCATGTTACTGTAGCAACCCGCTAATTCACGTGTGCCATTGTCAGTGTTTGGTGTGCATTAGTTCGATTTATATACTGCAACCTGCGTAACAAATCAACGGCATCTTCTGTCAATTCATCGGTTCCATTTGAACCTCGGCTATTGAAGCCTTTGAAACAGCGGTATTGTTACATGGAGTATTGTATGCAGAGTAAGATTTACAAGAAAATTCAATGACAGAAAACACATTATTAAAGTGTTCAGTGAACTCGCACCAGTGATTATTGTTGAATATCGTAATGTCTCCTATCTTTAGTATAAATGTACTGAGAAATATAAATGTCAATCTTATACTCGTAAGTTTCTTAAATTTATTCATTGGTGATATATATAGACATATGAATATGACGATACGTTCATCAGTATAGGATCACGTGTTGATTGGTGAACTATTTCCGTCTTGCTCAAGAATTCTTAAAGGCCAGATTATTTTCAATGGCTGTTAAAAATTTATCAATTTAATATAAACATATACGTAAGGCGGACTGCAAATTTGTGATTCTAAAATTTGCGCTTTCGTGATTTAATGTTGAACATCAAGAAAATAATCCCTTTGACCGTAAACAAGTGTGAATTTGTTTACAAAGTGATTGTAAAAAAAAATTGTCAGATAACATTCTGATTGTTAGCAAAAATTAATCTGAGTACAGAGTGATTTCTGAAAGTATTAAATCTGATTACAACGTTACTGTTTACATGTGTCAATCTGATTTACAGATTGATGGCTAAAAAGCGAATATCTGATTGAAGAGTGATTGTTAACAAGTGCTTATCAGATTTCAAAGTGACTAAGAAGCGTAAATCTAATTGCAATGTGATTGTCAGCAATGTGATTGTTAGCAAGTGAATATCTTATTATAATGTGATTGTTAACAATCGCTAATCTGATTACAGAATGATTGTTAAGAACCATCAATCCGATTACAAATGGGTTGTTAAAAAGCGTTACTTTGATTCCATAGCAATTGTTAACAATCGTTAATCTGAGTACAGAGTGATTGCCAACAAGCGCTCATTTGTTTACAAATGAACGCCTTCCCAACTGCATGTCAGTTGAAAACGGCTAACCTGATCACATGGTGATAGCAAACTTTGGCAAACCTGATCGCATGGTGAATGCGATCATCAGCTTACCTGAATGCATGGTGATTGTTAGCGTCAACGCCAGCATACCTGATTGCATGGCGATTGATTAAAGCTGGCTTACCTGATTGCATGGTGAAAATAATGAATGTGCTTGTGAGAATCCAGATAGCGTCATCGGCGTCCATTGCATCTCCACTTACGTCTCGACTTAATAACCCAGATTTATTAGCCGCCAACAGTAACTCCATTAAGACTTCAAGGTCGACGGATACGTTCTGGATAGAATTCGTTGTTAAGTAGGATCCACTTGCTGTTGTCGCAACGTGTGTGGCGGGATTGATCGTGCTGTTATCCATGGTCCCTGGGTTCTTTTCCCAATTTTATCCTCAGTTTTTGGTTGACAAATGAAGCTATGGCATAGTCGAATTTTGGCTGATTCGCAGAGTTAATACAGGATATGCGTCTCAATTCATCAAGGTGATCGTAATATCGGATCATGGATTGTTCCCATTTCCGTGTTGAAACCTTATCCAATTCGGCTATTTGTCTCCTGCTATTCACTTTCGAAATGCGTTGATATTAGTGTTACGAGGCAAGCGCTCAGGTAGAGCGACTTAGTGAGCACCTGGCGGAGTCACCAGACTGCGATTTGCGCTAGACTGGATTAGGCATAACTACTCTTATCGACCGCCATAACTAGGCAATACCCGTACCACCGCCCCGCGTTTCTCCTTATGCCTGGTTGTTCAACCGCTATTACAACCCGGTTTCCATTATGAGAGACCAGCACCTGAGCATTTTGTCGACCATGTATGTTAATTGCATCTTCTTATTTGCATGACAAGTCCTTTTGATGTAATGTGGGGATGCCCTACGGTCTGACTGTTTAAGTGTATTCACTTGCCAGAGCTTTCCATTGCGTGTTGCAGTAGAGCTACATATGATACAAAAGAAGATTAAATAATGACTATTACCAGTCCAGAGTTGGCCAGAACAGTATGTGTATGAATGTTACTATATATGGAGTCACATGACATAACCCAGAAGTAGCTGGGCTACCTGCATGACTACCTGGCCGTCAAGTAAATGGACCCACGTACCCGACTGACACGGTAAGGTCAGCTGAATATTGTGTTCAACGGCACATTAGATTGAGTGTGTTATATTGTGCCACCTAAGGATTGGTGTGGTGGGGTAGGGGTAGGGTAGGGGTGGGAATACGAATACCAATAAGAAGATATCAAATCAGAAACATTAGCTCCATGAGAAATTCATTTAAGCATATTATTTCAAATCTTTTATTTAATTTCTTTTTGGAAACAAATGAATCATTGGTAGATAACATTTCGAACAATTCTGACAAACTTCCCTGTGGGGCCACCACCTTCTGATTATGTCAATCCGAGAAGGTGCTGTCGGCAGAATTTTAAACAAAATCTTTGGGCTAAAAATTGTTTGATAGCAATTGGCAGGCGTTCTTTTTAGTGCAAAGCCATTTAAATCTTGCCTGATGCAATGATTCTGTGAGGTGTCATATGTTATGTTATTATTCTAGCTCATCCAACTTTAAAACCCTTCCCACTTAATTAGAAGGAGAATTATCTAGTAGCGAAATTCTTACCGAGATACCAGCAAAGCTGTTTAACTCGAATAAACTACAAGAACTCTACTCCTGGACTTGTGTTATTTCTGTGGCTAGTCCCCACTCCTGCAAAAACAAGCAGCAAGCCACAGAACAACAACGAAGGAGCATCGCAACAAGAAAAGCTTAGAAATTATAGTATAAGTAGTGGTGGAGAATCCAATGGCATTAGGTCAGTGTCCTTGTATTAATAAATCTCCATAACAATAATTTAATTCTTCCAAAATTTATAATTTAGTTAGCTACAATATATTCACTATTTTGAGTATAGGCTCATCGCTTTTTCCCATGTAGTTTTAGAGCGGAGTAATACTGTGAAAATGTAATCAATGTCATAACGGCTAGTTTTATTTAATATTTTGTAACTTGCCATTTTAATTTAACATATTTCTTTCAATACCATTTAGGCTAACTGAATATGGAAAATACTATTTGTAAAATTATGTTAACCGCATCTATATAACCGATTGTTGTTGGGGACATGTGCCAATGTAAAACAGTGTTGGCGCATGTCCAAGCTACTCTGGGATCATTCCAAATTCAAAAACAAATAATCCGGTATTCTGCCAGCTTCTACTGTTGTCAGTACACAATTTCCCAACACAAGCGCTTGTACGCTCCTTCGTTTGAGAAGAAAGCTGACAATTGCATCATCCAAGTCGAGAATGTATGAGTCCGCAACCTACGACGCAATCATTGCTCATGACAGAACCCGCTCTAGTATTTGGCGATGAGTTGGTACCTCTCGATAAAACCATACCAGGCGGTCATTAATCATGCGCCCCGTGGTTTTAAGGAAGAAGCTCGTTAAGGCAATGGGACGATAGTTCGATGGTTTGGTGCAGCCCACCTCCCTCCCCCCATCTGGCAACACTCCAGATTTCCAGACCCCATTAAAAAAAATCAAGAAAAGATTCCTCAAAAAGTGATAATGTATATCATCACACCCATTAGTGTCATTCAATATATTCAAGAGCCTCTCTTAGTTTTAATAGAAAGTTTTTATGTTCCTTATCATTTGATTTATGATCAGGCGAATTTCCTTCTGCCGATGTTTATATATTTTTTGAAGCTTGGGCCGAGGAATTCTTCACGAAGACATCGCCTATACAAGTGCATTGGTGATGTCTTCAATAGTTGAGGCTTTTGACCTGGTAGACTGCATGAGATGTCACAGGATGTTGCTGTGTTTTTCCCCATCTTCTATGATCGATGTCTCATGCACTCTTCGTCGAAATTTTGCTGTTTAGCTTCACTTTAATAATTCTCCTGGCCTGTACTCGAGCCAAGTGGCCCGCTTTGTTTACAGCCTCGTTTGTGCTCTTTGTCAGCATCTCGGCATGCGACTGAAAACCAATCGAACATTGTGGTATATCGCGTGAGTCTAAACTAATTGGTCTGGACAATTAATGGATATTGGATAATGATCAGTATTTTTCAGTGTGTTATTTTTCTGGTCACAAGTGAAAGTTGCCTAGTTAGCCCTTTGTAGCGGCCATCTGGTAACCCTCTCGGCCTGCATAGTCTTGGCGATGTTCAGAGATATCTGGAAGTGGCACTTTTTTCAATTTCTCCACTACTGTCCATTGTGTTCTCACAGCCCGATAAATCATGACGGGAATCAAAATGACCGGTTTAACATGTTACAAGTGGTGGGGTGTGGGGGGGGGGGGAGTTGCGTGTGTAAGAAGGGAAGACTTTGATCCTTGTACCAATGGCTAATTGGCATTGGTTGCCTACAGGCTTCGATTCTGTGCTTTTTGCTTCGGGGCGGGTGGGTGGGGGTGTTATCCATAATATTAATACATGGTTCGCAATCAATGCCCCCCACCCATTACGGAGCCAATAAGGGGAAATATGCTTTTCAATCGGCAAACCAATATGCTAGGGATACAATGATAATACATTAGAATTTACTATGATTCAGTAAGGATGCCAATAATAAGAAGCCAGTTAACCTGATCAAATAGCTGCCTTCGGGATAGATGATATAAGAACGGGCAAGGAACGAGACAAAAGCGATGGTAAGGAGAAAAATTATACAACAGTTGACAGCATGATATAATTAGACTACTCAGGGCATGTCACTATATCTGTGCTAACGGGGATTTGTATAGTAAGGTTGGTTGGGTTTTGTATGCATATAAGAGATCGACGTTCATATGATACGAATCCATGTGACTATGTTAAGATGGTTCACTAGTAGTATAGGAAATGGTGGTTCCAGAACACTCTCCACATGGACGCCCACCCACCAACGATAAGGAATCCCCCCCCACTTCAGAGCATAATTAACCCACTTCAACTAATCATTTCGGGACCTACGGTCTCAAGAGCCGCCAAGAGCTGGAGTCTCCGAACGGCGGACTAAGTGCGGGGAGCCTCTCAGCAGGCCATGAGTCGCAGGGGAGAGGGAGGCCATGAGTCACGTGGGTAGGGAGAGGGAGGCCCAGGGGAGGGGCAGCCATGAGTCGCAGGGGAGAGGGAGGCCCACGACCACATGGGGAGTTAGGGAACATGAGTCGCAGGGGAAGGGCCATGACCACATGGGGGGGGGGCGCCACAAGGCGCAGGGGTAGGGGAGAGGGCCGGAAGCCGTTTGAGTCGCAGTTGGGGTTTTCATCGCGATTTGATTTTGTGTCATTTGTACCCCCTTTTGAACAAATAAAACAGTAGAGCAATGACGCCCCACCACATACGCGCGAAACAGGCTCAAGCCAACTATGCTGAAATTCACTGTCAGGCCCTGCCACCCTATCCACAGACGAAGGTCGCCCTTGCAGCACTCGAAAAGAAAAACGCCTTCGATAGGACGTACAAGGAGATCTATGCAAGAATGAGGACCATGGTGGACCGTGACCCAGCCCCTCCACCCACTCCATCCCCCCAACTCTGGTCTGAAGTGGCGAAAGCACCGGCCTCACACCCCAGGCCCGCCTCCAGGAAACCCCTTCCCCGCGTAAGGCCAGTCCCAGTTTCCCGAACAAGCCTCAGACCAGTCCCCACTCCCTGCCTCAAATTCAGGAGAACCAAGTGGGCCATCAACAACCAACTGCGAGGCTGGGTCATGAACGTTCCCAAGATTCACCTCTACGCCCCGCACCTCCTGACCTTCCAGAAAGGCGTGCAACCCCAGGTTCGTAAAGTTCTGGCAGAGGAGCTGAACCTGCTAGGTGGCCTCAAAACCCAGCTCGCAGTCAAAGTAAATCTCTACAAGACCGACAAAGATGGTGTCACAGAGTACACAAAGCAAATCCTACATACCAAACAGCAAACGGT
This sequence comes from Urechis unicinctus, assembly GCA_034190875.2. Taxonomy (NCBI): domain Eukaryota; kingdom Metazoa; phylum Annelida; class Polychaeta; order Xenopneusta; family Urechidae; genus Urechis; species Urechis unicinctus. The sequence continues at coordinate 42,579,533 of CM067354.1, read as the reverse complement.
TCTAGGCAAAGAAGACATTGACTCTGCGATAGACCCGGACGGTCCCCAAATCCTGGAGATGCTGGAGAAGTGGGTTAACCTAGGTTCTGGGTGGATGTTCAAGGCGGTAGAAACCATCTGGATTGACATCGCGAAGTATCAGCCACTCAAAGGCGGCTCCTATCTCCCCCTACCGCCACCACTGGCAAACAAAGGGGCCATCATAAACGTAAAGAACCAAGACGACCTATGCATACTATGGTGCATCATCTCAGCCCTCCACCCAGCTGCCCAGAATCCACATCGGCCCTCAAAATACAACATCCAGTGGCTCATAGATAAGCCAAAAGGCTCAGGTGTGGCGTACCCAATCCCAGTCTCCCACGCAGGAAAAATCGAAAAGGCTCTTGACCTAGGCCTAAACGTTTTTGGTTGGGATGGGAAAACCGTCATAGTCCACTGGATCAGCAAATACCCCAGCCCCTGCATAAACCTAAGGCTGATCGAGGACGACGGAGTATGCCATTACACCTGGGGTCGGCCAAACAGCCGTGCGGGTAGACATGCCAGAGGAAAGACCTCGCCCCCAGTAGTCTACAGGGGAAGAGACACTGTGAAGAAATTCCTCAAGGCCTTACAACAGGAGGAGAAAAAGATCAAAGCAGTTCTCTCCAAGCCAGTCCCCATGACCGCAACCCAATGCCACGTCTGCAGCAAACCACTACTCACCGACCGGGTCCGCGATCACTGCCACATAACCGGCAAGTACAGAGGGCCAGCTCATAACGCCTGCAACCTAAAGCTTAGGCTGAGCCCCAAGACAACCCCCATCCACGTGGTCTTTCACAACCTGAGGGGCTATGACTCCCATCTCCTAATGCAAGGCATAAGCAAGGTAGAAGGAGACATAAACTGTATACCCAACAACATGGAGAAGTACATATCCCTATCCCTCTGACAGCTCCGCTTCATAGACAGTGCACAGTTCCTCCTGGCCTCCCTCGACAAGCTTGTCTCAGCCAACAACCCAGACGCCTTCACGGTGACGGCAGAGTATGAACCGGACCAGGCAAAGCAAGGGCTACTCCTACGCAAGGGAGTCTTCCCCTATGAGTTCATGGACAGCTGGAATAAGTTTGATTCTCCCCTCCCGCCCATCCAAGACTTCTACAGCAAGCTCTCGGAGCAGGGCATATCAGCCACAGACTACGCCCACGCGCAAAAGGTCTGGAGCACGTTTGACTGCAAGAACATGGGCGACTACCACGACCTCTACCTCCAGACAGACGTCCTCCTCCTAGCCGACGTGTTTGAAACCTTCCGGAAGACCAGCCTAAAGCAGTACGGCCTGGACCCAGCCCACTACTATACCAGCCCAGGCCTCTCGTGGGACGCTCTACTCAAGAGCACAGGGGTAAAACTCGAACTCCTCGCCGACTACGACAAGCACCTCTTCTTCAAGAAGGGTCTACGTGGAGGAATAAGTATGGTCTCGGGGCGCAACGCCAATGCAAACAACCTGTACGTAGGAGACTTCGACCAGGACAAGCCCACGAGCTATATCCAGTACCTCGACGCCAACAACCTCTATGGATGGGCAATGAGCCTGGCCCTACCTACCTCGTACATTGAGTGGGTGGACCAGCCAGAGCCGCTCTCCAGACTAGTCCGAACCCACTCCGATGACGCCGAGACTACCCTCTTGCCCCAGAGTGACTCCTTGTCCAGAGTGGCTCTCAGACTACCAGAGAATCCTCCTTAACGAATACGGCGGCCATGGAGTCGAGAAGCTGGTCCCGAACCTGAGGAATAAGGAGAAGTACGTACTCTACTACAGGAACCTCAAACTGTATCTGGCCCTGGGGATGAGGCTGACTAAGATCCACTGCGCCCTATCCTTTACCCAAAGTCCCTGGATGGAATCCTACATCCGGAAGAACACAGATCTCCGCAAGGCCGCATCCAGCGACTTTGAGAAGGACCTATACAAACTAATGAACAACTCCGTCTTCGCGGCAAGACCATGGAGAACCTCCGAAAGCGGGTTGACGTGAAGCTGGTCCGAGCTGCAGACAGCAACAAAATAAGAAAGCCCCCCAGAAAATATTCGACGACGACCTGGCCGCCATCCACATCCACAAGGCCCACCTGGTCCTCAACAGCCCAATTTACGTGGGAATGTGCATACTCAATCTGTCCAAGCACTTCATGTATGACTTCTACTACAACACCATGAAGCCCCAGTACGACCGCAGGGTCAACCTACTCTACAGCGACACCGACTCCCTCCTCCTGGAGATCCGCACACCAGACATCTACGCCGACATGAAAACAGACAGTGATCTATTTGACACCAGCAACTACGACCCAGCCCACCCGCTCCACAGCAACGAGAACAAGAAGGTTCTAGGAAAGATCAAGGACGAGTGCGGCGGTGTACCCACAGGGATTTGCATTGGCCTGCCGGCCGTTATCTTCTATGTATACATAAACCCAAGGGGGACAACGATTTCGCCACCAGCTCACCAAAAATCTCGCTTAAACAATCTTAACTCCCGTTTACTGGCCTGTCGCGCCTCACATCCATTGAGAGCATGTTTTTCTACCTAACAAAACCATCCGCCCCGACATTTGCCACCCGAAAGGTTACTTTTTTCGAGTTCAAACGCTATTTTAGCCGTTTAGGCCAATTCCAGTAGCCGGAAATTCATCGATCATCATTTTTGGTGAGCAGGTGGCGAAATCGTTGTCCCCTTGGGTTTATGTATACATAGAAGATAGCGGCCGGCAGGCCAATGCAAATCCCTGTGGGTGTACCCATCAGGAACTATGTAGGCCTGCACCCAAAGATGTACTCGATCCTGATGTTGACCCGGGAGGAAATCAAGAAAGCAAAGGGTGTAAAAAGGTAGTGGTCAAGAAACACCTGCGCCACGCCCAATACCTTGAATCGCTGTTCGACCAGAAGCAGTTCCGCCATGGGATGAACATGCTCTGAAGTGACAGCCACAAGATATATGGGCTGCACGTTAATAAGGTGTCTCTATCCCCCTTTGATACAAAGCGATGGATAGCTCCGGGTGGTGTACACACCCTAGCCTACGGGCATAGCCGCACCCAGGTCTACCACCCAGCGTAGACCGCCGGCAGAAGGGGTGTATCGTATTCAACCGTGGGTGTATCCACACCTTCCACCTACGACCGACCACTGAGGGGGAAGGTGAACTTCCCGCATCACTGTTGGACACCTCTCCCTCACCCTCTACCCCTTTCGCAATCAGGAGGTCATCCACCTTCTCACATATGCCGGCTATAGTGAAACTGGGGGTGGCCTGGGAAGAGGGTACAGAGCGTAAAGGAGTGATCTTCCTGGCCTGAGGGGGGTTGGGTGTGGGAGCAGCACCACCCGGCGGACGTGGGGGCTTGGTCTTCCTAGCTCGAGAAGGTTTATCTAGCACGCCTTCCTCAGTCATACCAGTCCCAACGCGAGTCGCCATCCGGGCCTTCCTGCTCTCAAGCCTCTTCTTCTTATGAAGGAGGTTGTGGTTAACCCTTTCGTATCCACAATCCATACATAATTTTAGGTTATTTTTAATGCCCTTCTGGCACTCTACACAAAGTCGATTTACGACCCCCTACTTAATTTTAAACCTGTGCATTGCGCAAAATTCAAACTTATAGGGCCTGTCACAAGGGTCTCTCTTCCCGAGTAATATCCAGTGGCATTTTCCAGTTGCTTCCATTTTTACCTATCTAGCTTTTGTTTAATTGGTAATACCGTCTGGTGGTAACTAGGTATCGGGCGGCACCACAAGCAGCTCCTCCTTTACAAAGCCACGGAGGGGTCCTTCCAACAAATAGTAAAGTACAGGCTCACCAGATTTAGTAACAGAGCATCCAATCCGGTAAATATTGAGCGACCACACAGGGTCAGTGGCCAGCGCTGGTCTTGCTCTGCCTCACCAGGCTGGTAGAGGTAGCGAACGCCAACATCAGAGGGGAGCTTTTGCTCTTTGACCCCCAGCGGGCGCCCTAGTACGACTGCAGAGGGCTTGTATGCAACTCGCTTTGCCTCTATAGCATCTTTAGGCTTTTTTCCAGTCAACCGGGTCACCTCATTATTTATCGCAGAGACTACAGCCTGCAGCCGAGAAACCCACTCAGTCGATTGTTTTCCAGTATCCTTTAACTCTATGGCATACTGGTGTCCAAAGAGTCGCTCAGCCAGTGTGCGGTTAAAGCGTTCCACTATACCCTGGTCTCGATGGATATTCACACGGCCATGGCTGACTGATACTCCATGTTTTACTAACAGCTGATTCGCTGCTCCCATAAACTCCCGTCCGGGGTCCACCTGAAGTAGTTTAGGCCAATGCGGCGGTCCTCGCTTGTATATCCTCTCGAGTGCATCTGCGACCTCTTTAGCCTCCTTTGTAGTCAATGGCTCGGCCGCTTTGTAGCGCGAGGCAACATCCACCATCGTTAGGGCATACTTGTAAGTCCGGCGCTTTACAACGTCATGAGGAAGAAATAAGAGATCGGCTTGGTGAACCTCATTAGAGACAAGGACATTAAACTTTGGTCTGGGAATGTGTTTTGGCACTGGCAGGTAGATTTGCCATATAGCTTGCATTGTAAGCCACCCCCCTGGCAACTTCCTCAGAAACCCTTGCTTCTGTTGCAAGCTTCTTGATAGCTGTTATGCCTTTTCAGTAGCCCTTAGGACTATAATAGATATTTTGCATGCGACGATCTATACAAAGTAATGCCCGAGCCTCCAAATGACCTACGAAGCAAGCCTGTACGCAACCAGCCCAGTCGCAGCCCTAGCCAGTATAATGAACGCCACCTCACGCCCTTTTTGACCACCTGAGGGCTCGTAGAAGTCTGAAAGCTGCGGCTCAGAGTCTAGCTTGTCACCGGATTTACCCGTCAAGATGTAGTACTCACGCATAGCCTCGTTCACATCCCGAAAAGTATGCTCGGCATGTCCCTGGCGACGGAATTGCTCATTGATGAAGTCTAAACGCTCAGTTCGCTTCTTGGCCCATGCTGCCTGAGCAGATTGAAGCTGCTCGATTGCCATATCATGGCGCCTACGTTCCGCGTCCACTTGGCTGCTTTGTAATTTAGAGAATAAAAAGGTGCTCCCAGAGAATGCACGGGCGTTAACAAGAGCACCTCCAACAAGTAGCGCAATTGTGGCCATTACTTGTTTAATTAGCATATCCTTTGTGACCATAGCTGGTGATACATCGGCAACGGCTATTGCTAGGTCGCGTGGGGTGAAATCAAGACGTGGAGTCCCGCCACCCAGAAGCATCTTACTAAGTCTGGCATAACCTATTGATATACTGGAAACAACTGCACCGTGGTACAGCGCGTTGACGAGCATTTTTCCATCAGTAATTGGTGTTGTCATCTTATTCCATGTAAAACGGATCCATTAAATGAGCGTCCGGAGGTGCTGACTTCGCTGGCTCTCCCCTAGCCACAGCCTATTTAGGGGCGGAGGCCACTAGTTTGTGCCTGTTACAATACAATGCTAGTCCAAACACCCCTAATCTGCCAACAAACAAAGGTGATGTCGCCCACGCTGGCCAAGACTGAGTCGAACCCATCTGCCCTTGCGGCAGACCCCACTTCACCATTCCGGTCAAACTGGGGGGCCCGATTTTCAGACTGTAGGGCGGACTTAGCCTCCTGCAGCTCTCTCACAAGTCTATTTTGATTAGCTTTTCGAGCCGCAGCGCCCTTTCGGCCTGCCTCAACCTTTTTAGTGTCTTTTGTAGGTTTCTCTTTTAGCGCTGGTTGAGGTTGAGGCGCAGGCTGATCTCTAGTCACCGCCATTATCTCTTGATTTGCGTTCTCCATGTTACCTACTAATTTTGTTCCTCCAATTGACAGCACCCAGACAGGTCCTCTGCAGGAAGGGTGTCGGCCGGCCGGTCCCGGATGGAGGGGGTGCTCGATCTAAATTGGCAGTACTTGGCGGTTGTCAAGGCTGCGGTAAGCGGAGCCAACATCATACCATAGCGATGATAAAGTTCACATGTGGCAGTTCTTAGCGCGTGCCCGGGTCAGTCTCGAGGTCCGTAATCAGATTTGGCTAATGTTCTGGGGGGATTGGCAGAATTATACAAGCAACGCTAGAAAACAGTTGGAGAACCGACTGCCCCAGAGTCCGCGTCATGCTAGCACCCAGCCGAGCCTCATATTTCGCATAGAGCTTTGTAATCTCTTCATCGGACATTGATTCAATCTTTGCAGTCAACAAGTGCTGATCGCCCAGGTACTGACGGGTCTGACCCCCAGCTATAACCAGCAAGCCTATCTCTCTTAGAAACAAATCTACATAGGGGGTGCAGCGTGGTTCTGGGCAAGCTGCGTCCTGTTCAAGGAGTTGATGAATAATGGTATCAGGATCCATGAATATACGTGTACACCTTCGAAGTCTAATATATTGCACTGCTCCCCAGATGAAGAAACCTAAATTGGTTACTGAAGCAGCAGCTGCTATTAAAGCCAATATCACCTCAATCGACGGCATATCCAGTGGGTTGATCAGTCTTCAGCAGCAGTTTTGCGTGCTTGGTCTTTGCTAGTAGATGGCGTACTGTGGTACGTTCCTCACTCGTTGGAATCACATCATTCTCTCGTAGGGAATCTTCAAACGAGTCACGATCCTTGGTGTGGAAAAGTGCCATCCAACGGGTCTGTTCACGTAGATCCTTCAGCACAGATTTGAATTTCTGGGTGAGGACCCAGACACTTTGCTGCGCATGGCGGCCACTAAAGGCCAGTTCGGATAACATGTCTTTCTTCTTTGTTTGGGCCTTTGTTGCCGAACAGTCATCGATGATGTAGAGGGTAGGCTCGCCCTTGAAGCAGTGATAGAAAGCCCTCAAGTGGTCATGGAGCCGCTCCCCGGGGTCAACCACATACACCTCTGAATCATTCCACACCCATAGCCGCGTCTGATAGGCCTCGTTGAAACGTATGGTAGGGCAGAGAATTACAATATGCTCGAAGTCGCCGAAGAAGGGCCCTTCAAGTAGGTCGAGGATGAATGCGGTTTTCCCACACCCTGTCTGCCCACAAACAATTGTCGAACAGGGACCATCTGGAAATGTAAACTCAGTTTTCGGTTTCATCAATACCTTGTTAGTAGACTGCGCTGACGAACCTGCCATCTTAAATGTTAAGCTCTGCATCCATAACAATATACTTATAGACGTTCAATGCGCCGGCCGCCTCTGCCTTTTTTGTGATCTGAATGGTGACACCCTCAGACGCATTCTCCACGGCCCTACCACTACCATGCAGCTGGTCGTCATCACTCGTCCTTAAGTCGAGCCACAAAGCATACGTACTGGTTAGATACACTCCTAGGGAAACGTCTGACAATGCCAAGTCTTTTACTGCTATTGCAACACTGGGGTCTCGTTTACTCGTTGCTACAAAGGCCTTCTTCACCTCATCCCACTGCTGGTAGCCACGCATGCCCTGGGCATAGAGTTGATTGGGGATGCCCTCAATGGTCACCTCGACCTTCGTAATCTTTGGGTTGTAGAACGACTCGTATTCCAGTCTGTCATCAAGCGCGCTCTGGTAGAACGGCATGTGACTCTCGAGGAGTTCAAAGTCAAGCGGAACGTAGAACCTGTTACCTTGTCTCCTACCCTCACTCGTATCTTAGTTGTGTTTCTGTCATCTGATGTGTCCATGCCCTGGTACTGGATGCCCTGTCTCTCCTGTGCAGTCCACCACAAGTCGTGATAACAGTGGTACACATCGCTGTCATCAATAGACATGACCTCATTGCCAGAAATCTTGATTGTCAATTTCTTAACCACGGCGCGACCCAGGTTTTGCACAACGCTACGGTTAACATCGGTCGATGTCAGCGTGATTGTAAAGGCCAGCCGTGCAGTCCCTGGGACAATGATGTCTTCTGCGCCTAGATTGGGGAAGCGAACCAGCAGTTGTTGGTTCTGGTCAATAGTGCTTGGATTGTTTGTAATAACTATAGACTCTCACACGCCCTTTACCCCGAGGGGTTCGCGTATCCGGCGGTGTGGATTTATTTTGCGTCCGTAAGTACTCGTCATGTTGAATTTTTAATTGCAGTTATATCTTTAACACACAGACATGGAGTTTGATAAACCAGCATTTGATGACGCAGTGGAGGAAGACCCTGGAAGAGAGGATTACTACCCTGAAGGAGAGGATGATGTACTCCCTGAGGTCCCGCCTCTCCCAGGAGGGGAGGGCCTTGAGATGGATACGACTTTACCACAGAGCCAGCGATTAGTTGTAGGCGCCGTCAATGATTATTACGATGCATTGGCTAAAAAAGGCTACACACCGTCTCTCGGCCGCGATTATACAAAGTTTGAACTTGTTAGAGGAGAGTTACGTTTGAAGGACTACCCTGACCTAAGTATTACACATTCTCGTACTAAGGCCCCGCTTTCACTTCAAACAATAGCTAGCAGACAGGGTGGGGGCCTAAGACCGTCCGTGATGGTTTGGGGTTCACTTGGTGGTCCCGAAAAAATGTCACGAAAGGAAGCAACAGCCCTCCAAGGCGTTGACAAAGCAGCTGCTAAGGTTGCATAGAATTTAGAAATGAGGGGCCCTGAAGCCATTTCCGGGACGGGGGGTAGGCGGGGAGAAACAAGCTTTATAGACGACGTTCATAATACCATCCAAGACCTAGGTACACAAACAGACAACGAACTACCCCTCAGAGAGCTTATATTGCTTGACAAGGCTATGCAGATGTGGAACTACGTGTTCTTTCCATGTGCTTCGTATCGAGTATACTTGATATATCAACATCACGAGTGCGTATGAAGCGCGGCGAATATCCTAGATCTCGATTGACCTGCGTATAGCGTTACAGGCTTGAACATCATAACGTTGATCAGTAAGTTACATGTATACATAACGTATTTTTCTCTGAGGACAAGGTAAGGTAAGGTTAGTATAGGGTTTAAGGGCACACCAACACCCCTGTGTTATATGGTGCCAAGGAAGGTTAATAGATAAGATTGGAGGACAAAGACATAGCGATACGTATTCCATAAATTATATTTATATACATATAAATATATAGACATATGGGTATAGACATCAACATATTGTGATTGTGATGTATGAATGGATAAAGCTGCTGAAGCTATATATGAAAGTACAAATTATTCTATGTCATGACTGACATAGATTGTGTTAATTTTATATTTCTAGATCAAATTACAACTTGGGGAAGGCCAATTCCAAGCACATTCCAGGATAAGCTGATACCAGCTTTTCCTAGAAAAATATCTGGGGAGGTATTTACTTAAATGGTTTCACTGTGTTCTATCGTGATAATATCAAAAACAAGAACTGTATAAGACTATTTATTACAACTTCTCGGATGGTGAAATCATAGCAACAGAGGATAAAAACTTTGAATTAAATTTCGCATTTTTTATCTCCACCAGGCAAGATGTGACATAATCTGGACAAATCTGTTGTAGCAAATTCACGTTTTCAACTACCTTTAAGATAACATTGTCTTTAACTTTGTCTGAAGTGACAGTGTGATCAAAAGACAGGTCAAATAAGAGTTTAAGGAGTGCTTTTAGAATGTTATCAGCATGACGTGGTATCCGTGGCCACGTGTATTTCATAGTCACTCTAAGACACTCAAGAATGGAAAGTCTAGCTTCTTCAAAGGGGCCATCATAGACTTCCATGTAGCTGAGCGTCACCCGAAACAGTCTCTGGAAATGCTTGACACAGTCAATACCCATGACTTGGATGAGGCTGGGTAGGTGTTTCACATACACTCGCCTGAGATCCAGTCTATTTTCGATCTCCATATCCTGAAGAAGTTTCTGCATGGTATCGTCATATTTACTATGACACCTGCGAGTGCGTGTATTTGGTGGTTCAACTACAACCAAGGTACGCAACAGGCATGGGAACAGAACATCAAATAATTCTGGTTCGTGGGTGTACATGAAGCGTTGTAGGGTGTCGTAAATTACATCTGCTCGACCTTGCCAACGGATCTCCGTGGAACTGCAGTTATCCAGGATATGTGATAGACAACGTATCCCCTCCACTTTGTTGGCTAACAAGTGATCATCAGTTATGAGCAATGAGGGGGGAAACACAAGGTCCAAGTGGTCACTTAGATGGGGGAAACCAACACCGAGAAGACATTGGACAAACACATGTTGCAGTCCTGGGTTCTGCTTCCATTTGCTTTTGGTGATCTTCAAACGTACTTCTTGAAGCACAAATTTGAAGAATGGTGGTGTCGGCTTTTCTTCCTGCCGGCCATACAAGAGATCTTTGACCGAGGCACAGCCATACGTATCCTGTATTGTTTTAACGAGTATCTGAGAAGCCTGCATCGAGTTGACTGATGTCCACAGCTGTGAAGCACAATGCTCAATAGCAATAAAAAAGGCACGGACACAAATAATATTACCAAGAACCCTTTCCATATTTTTTCTTTGGCCACAACAAGTTGATAAGTTTTGGATAGCTTCACTATATAACTCCACAACCACTGTAAAACACTCCATGACAAGTTCAGCACGAGCTGACACACCTGAGAAGTCTTGCTCCTCATAGCCAATATCTTCACGGCCTTCAAAATCCCCAACATTTCCAAATTTGTAAAGAAATTCAGAGAAGTGGACAAACATTTGCTCATTGTCATCAAACACATCAGATTGGCCAGCTATCAGGTCCCCCATTCCTGGAAAGTATGACTCATACGTCGATCTCCTGGCCTTCAATAAGAAGTCAGACACTCTGCATGTTGTTTCGGTACGGTTGTCAGACTGCATGGCATACTTCAGGGCAGCCACAGCATCACCACAAGTCTTGGCCATTGTATTTAGTGTCTCCATGAACTCATCAACACCTGGAAATAAACCACACATAATTGCTCAAATAATAGCAAATATGGTCTATGCAATTTGAACAACTGTAATTATATCTTCCTTTACACTAAAAATGGACAGCCATTTCAAAGCATAGACTTAGTAAGAACTATATATGTATATATGAAGTGAGTGTGAATGAATTATTCTTGGAAATATCACAGATGAACATGAAAAAACCATGCCAACAACCCACACCACCCATTAAGACATGCACCAGGTAACCCTCCGACTATGAACCAAATGTATCATAGCTACAGACATGTCTCTATGAGAAGGAATAGGGGTCTTTGCAAATGTTACCACCAAGACTTTTACACATAACCACATATTGATAACACCATAGGTGAAGGAGGATGGAAGGTTCATCCTGATTTTAATATATTCACACCTGTCTGTGGAACGTCTTGTATTTAATCTAACTTTAACACCACCCCACCTGGCTAACTCCGACACATGGCCATTCCCAGTGACATCTGATTCCCCTCAATAAACGCACCTGGTGGTAAACGGAAGTACAGTGACATGGAGAAAACATCTAAATTCTAATGTCTAACTATTGTTTTTTAATTATCTTTTAATATCTGCGATACAATCTTGTACTCCTTACGTAGTAGCTCTTTCGAACTAAGTACGGGAGTATGCACTCGACAAGGTGATAAATAGAACCTGACGTTGGTCTTTTGGGCTATTACGTGACTAATGGTACGTACGCACAAGGCTATGAATTAACTGTTAACGATGGTAACACGTGAGAAGCCGCAGAAGGTATCTGATGATGATCTGTCGTCGATACAAATACAGAAGCTGCATAAGTAAACTTTTCTCTTCTATGAAAAAGACGCAACAGCGATGGTTTGAGTCGTAGCCGATTCCAACAGCTCGCCGCTCAGCCATGTGACAGTCATGTGACTAAATGGGGGGCGCGGTTATCTATATGAGGATGTATGGTTTACCACGAAACACTTAGTCGGATTAACACCTGTCAGTGTCTGGTATAAATATGTACAACAACAACATTACGAAACATCACTAACTGTTTAGTCAGCGTCAGCGAGTGGGGAAAACTATGTTAATTCGTGACATCCTAAAAATTCACGGCAGAAATAACTGTGAGTGTGACTGATAGTGATAATACTGATGAATACTAGTATTAGTAATAGACTCTTCGTTTCTGGATATTCATCGAATCGTCACAGTTGTTATAATGTTTGACCTACATTACAATCGCTGTGGTTTGCACTTAAGTCAAAGATTGTTATAGCCGTGCACGACGTTTATTAACTATATTTATATTACCGTCGTGCGCGGCTAAGGTTGTTAGGTCTGGTACCGGGCTATTAAAAAAACCATATGGCGCTCTAAACAAAATATCTGTCGACTACCGGAGCCTTGCCCACGGTGGTTTTGATGATAATAATTAGATTAGGCGTGGAGTCGTTCACAAACGCTTCTTTGGTCGATTTTTGTACGCTCCAAAACACCTTCCATTAGGCATTATGGACTTTTACACTTGCCTACCTACCTGGTAATGTGGGCCAGTGTATAACAGTGGTCCAACCCCCATCCCCTCTAGCGTTACCTGGTTACATATTTTTTGAACGGCCCCATAGAAGCTTTTACATCAGCAGCAATATTGATGATCTTAAATAACAAATCGCTCAAGTTCTGTAAAGTGTAAGAGTTGAAGTTGCCTATTGAAGCTACCAGGCCAGATTACCGTGATCAGTTTATAGGCGGATATTCATAGTGTTCTTCTAAGTTATTATGATTGGCCCTAGGACTTTGGAGCCGGGTTCTCGTTGCGTGGTGGTTAGCTACATTGCCTTTCAACCCACAGGTTGTGGGTTTGATCCCAAGATGTGGAAAAGTGACTGGTTGTTATATACAGAATTACCATGTGGTTAGCTTGGCTGACCAACATGACTTGAGGGGCACATCACTTGCCAGTTAAATTATCTAAATAGAAGTACAGCATCTGATGGCCTAATATAGAATGACAGTGTGTTCTTTTTTGACAGGTGGCTAATCCATCCACATGGCCTCGCGGATAGTCTTTGTTGGGCCAGAAAGAGACCCAAAATTTGTGGTTGATGACTGCATGATACCAGATATTCATGATGGGCAAATTCTTGCTCAGATCTCTATGGCAACAGTGTGTGGATCTGATGTTCATACCCTGGAGGGGAGAAGAAAAGAAGCATATCCAAGGTGGCTAGATATCAATGTTTTCTCTGCAAGTATAAAACTAATTAATCTATTTCTGGGTCTTAATTTGACTTAATTAGATATTGTCATTCAGCGTATTGGGTCATGAAGCTGTGGCAAAGGTCATTGAGAGCAAGAGAAATGACCTTGACCTCAAAGCTGGAGATAGAATCACATTTTCTGTCATTGACTCATGTGGAGAGTGTGAGAGATGCAGAAACTTAGTGCCACAGAAATGTACTCACCTCAAAAAGGTACAATGATCAATTCCTAGCCTTTATTACATCTTATCACAAATATTTAAGCTTAAATGACAACAATAATTTATATTTCCTTGAGTTCATACAGTGGTGTTTCATTATAAACAGTATGGCCACCGAGATTTGAGTGATGGGTCAGGCTTCACTGGCTGTTATGCAACCCATATAATCCTGGATCCTGGCACAGCCATCTTTAAGATACCTGACAATATCCCAGATCATGTAGCAGCTCCCATCAACTGTGCCCTTGCTACAATGATCAATGCCGTTAGCAGCATCCCTTCCAATGATCGAAGATACTCAACTGCCCTTATACAGGTGGGTTTAATTGTTAATTCTTACCAAGTAATTGATTGTCTGCATAATAGTTGGTTCAAGTTAATGTACACAGAACAATTTCATTTGATCATGGACACATTGTATTACAGTATTTCTTTCATTTATACTGTACCCTATTTAATATTTACGGGTTCTTCGATATATAATTCAGAAATTTTATTAAGGATCATCAAATGCATTTGACCATGGGTTTCTACATTAAAGTACACAACCCCCTTTTATTACTGGGACCTTTGTCAGAAGTCCAGGGCATATCCCCCTTTCTTTTATACTCATCTTAATCTTCTATCATTGCCCTCTTTGATCCATCTTCTTCAGATGTCAGTTGTTTGTGGGCCCATGAACTGGTCCCTCTACCATGTACTCTTCTATCTTCAATAGAACAAGTTAATTGGTTGGTTGGTCCGATAATTGAAGCAGGTGATTCGTCTTCCTCAAGAGGTGGGAGTGGGTCTGTTCATTTTTGGAGGTGGATCTTTGGTCAGGAGCTGGGAGGCTCCTGAGAGCTGGGCAGGTGATTGACCCACTCTGTTGTGTTGCCCTTCTTATACTCTCTATTTAGCCTGAGGCTCCTGGTCATGGGCCAGTCCATTTGCTTTTCCCAGTCAAAGCGGTGCTTCAAATATAAATTACAGCTAAACAACTGCTAAAAACCATGCCATTTGCTCAAGTACACTTTGCTCACTTTCCTCGACTAGTGGTTCCCAGTTTGGATTTTTTTCCTTTAAGAATGACATCTTGAGATTGTGTAGTGTACATGTCAGCAGCTCTTTAATATATATTGAAGCACATAACACAAAAGGTTCAATGCAATACACGCTTGAGGAATTCCTAACATCATTGTGCAGGGACTTCTACAAACCTTACAGTATATTATATAATTGTATCATTGTCTGAAACAGGGTGCTGGCTTGTTAGGTGTCTATGGCTGTGCTCTGCTTAAGGAACGGGGCTTCAAGAAGGTTTTCTGCTCTGATATAAATAGAGACAGGGTGTGCTTTGTTCATAACTTTGGAGGCATCCCTATTCATGAAGGTTAGTATCAGATCAATATTTAATGTAATGTTTTTTAAAGTGTAAAATTTGTACATCAAACATTTGTTGCTTAATCTGACTGATTAATGACCGATTTCAATATCATTCTTTGTAAATTCTTTAATCAACACCCTCTTTTCTCTCCGTTAAAAAGGCCTGCCTCAGTTTGAAGATCACCCCAAAGAGAACTCCATTGACCTGGTCATTGAGGTGTGTGGGGTTCCTTCTGTAGTGCAGACAGGTCTGCGGCTGTTGAGGCATGGGGGGTATGTATATATTTGTTGGAATGGTCCATCCTGACTCACACCTGAATGTAACAGCTGAACTGCTTGTGAGGAAATGCTTAACACTGAAAGGTAGGTTTCCAATGTGATAACAGGCCATAATCGTGCATTTATTTTAGTTACAGTTTGGTCTAGTGTAGGTCAAGAAGATTAACAAATGTTGTCATAGGTGCTTACAATTAATTTATCCATTTAATTATACAATTGATATCAGTACAGAGATTAAAATACCACATAGGACTAACATATTTGGCCATGTGTAAGTCACCTGGAGTTTTTGATTGCAGGAGTGCACAACTATGCCCCTTGTCACCTGGAGGAGTCGGTTAAGTTCATTGCCCTTACACACAATAAGTACCCATATGAATCCCTACTGAGTGTGCCTGTGGATCTCAGGGATTTCCATGCAGTCTTGAAGATGGTCCGCAGTCAGAAATACCACAGGGTAGCTATAAAACCATGAAGACTTCGAGCTTTTTATGAATCGTGTAGATTTGTTAAACAGGGTCTGTGCCATGACATGTTAAGAAATGGTATGTATTCATGAGTGTCCATGAATGTTCTTATTGACCTAGTGACAGTATTGAGAAGTAGCTAAATGGAGCGGCATAATGTCTTCTAGAGCAGGTTCTGTGATAGCGTGTCTTAATTGAGTTGTTTCTTTTTGTGTAAGCAGTTACTTATATTATCAAAACATTCCAGATTCAACATTTCTCACACACAGGACTTGTTTTAGTGGAACATGATAGCAGAGCACTTTCACTAGTCATATAATGAAGGAATCCTCTACCTCTAGATTTGTTTGAGATGTCCACTTTGTTGTTGATAAATGTGTCTTTGGATAATCTCATGGTAACATCCTCTGAGAAATTTTGTTTTGCCGGTGTTAAATTCTAGTTTTAACCAGCTTTCAAACTATAAACATTCCATGTGTTGAATATTTTTTTCCTTGATATTTTTTGTTTTCTCAGCACATTTTATATTTGTACCAGAACTTTGATTGTTCTGGCAATAAACATGCCACTTGATACTGTATGTCTACACAAGCTTTGAAAATAAACACAAGTTCAACATATCGGGTGCAGACATCTATATTTCTGCATACCTGTTGTTGCAATCAATACCCACCTAACGACATTTCATAGGAATGGCAATAATAATACACTCAACTCTTATCAGTTGCTAAGCAATGGCACCCATGCTTGTAAACTGTGCTAATCAAAATATCTACACAATTAGACAAAATTATGCATCTTTTCTATATAAGGACACGGCTATAAAGACCACCATTCAATCAGGTCACTTTGTGAACATCTTAGCTCTATGAGAAAAACAACTCCCAGCGTAAATAAAGCAAAGTAACAGCAAGCATAGGAAAATGCAAATGTGAAATACTCAATCCACACAGATTGTGAAGTTGAAGGAGACAAAACAATGATGACAACAAACAACACAAGATAATTTTCATGAAGATGAAAATGCTCATGATTATTAAAAATTTGGCCTTTTGACTAGTCGGTAAATTTATCACTTTTCTACAAGATGTTTTAGATATTTCACTGGCAAGCCCTCCTTAACTCATCTTTACCACCTGATGTCCCGTGCATTGTGTGAAACACAATAGAGGAACGTACTTAAACCAACAAAACTCAAAAGAAATATTATCATTGCAGATAATCAACTCGAAGGTAAACAAACAGTCTGAATACTTGTGGGGATACCTGCAGAGTCTGAATTGTGAGGTGTGACAATGATACAAGACACAGAGGTGATTCAACAGCTGTGGTGTGGAGGGAATACTACCATACTTAAACAAATGAATGGAGTTGTTTTTGAGCGAACCCTTGACAGACAGTGGAATATATGCAGATAATATCTATTTAAACATGTTTCAATGAAAAACAAATGAGGGATATATTGTTTAGAACATGAGGGTAGAAATGTGTTAAATAGCATTAGGGATATGGTGATGATGAACACATTGATAAAAATCACAGTGGGGATAGCAATCTGCAGGTCCAGACTATCTCCTTGGAGGCCAAATCTATGTTATACCCCTAGTTATGATAAAGATATGATGGCAATTGAGACCACAATTCACCACTCCTCTGTGGAAGGTATACTAAATGAAGACTCATATTTCACAGGGGGTGTGCTGCAGTTCCTCACCTCAGAATGACTGGCCCTCTGCAATACATCAGAAAGAATTGCAAATCATATGCCTGGGCTGAATACACAAAAAACAATTGTACCATAACTGATAACAAATGGCTTTTCATACCATTTGATTGTACTAAAGCAAACATGTTAAATTGTTAATGGAAATTCGAATACCAAGCTCATCTAATTAGACGCCCACTGATACGAGTGCAAATAAAAGGGTGCACGTTTGTGAGGGATCGGTGTTACCGCTGTCATATGCATGCTATTGACAGCGTGCCCACTGAGACGTGGAAAGACAGTGCATGATGAACAAAAGACATGCCAGCCAAGAGAGGCAGGCTTGGAAAGTGGGATGCGTGTCTATTAAGGACCACGCGTCTAAAAGAAAGAAACATGGCACAAACTTCACACCGCACATAAGTACCCAAATAGAATGCAACAGTGGGGTTTTAGATTATGTTAACAATACTGTGATATCATAACGTGATGATAACGTCAGGGTATATATGAATACACCTGGATCCTATGTAAGCCTACATAAGTAACAGCATGTTAAACCTCCCAGCATAAGTTAAGGTAACAATAGTAATAAGAAGGTCACCATTGATTGAGATTCGCTGCCAGTGTTGTAAGTTTTAACCTCGGCTAACGGTGGTGTTTGACCTCTGGTCATCTGTCCCCCATCCACTTTCTGGTGTTGTCTTGTAGCCTGCATGTGACTGTCCACTGCAGTCATCTGATTCATCTTGTTGCCATACGGGTTTCCTTCACATGGCCGCACATCTGCTCTGATGAGCCTGCAGAAAAATCAACATAATATGAAATAGCACATGGGACAGTGTAGACACCCAGACATAAGTGAGGGCTATTCCATTAGCTATATCACCATTGACCTTGTTTAAATACACCTGATATATATAAGGAGACTCACATGTTGGGCTGTATGTTGTGTACATTAAGATCAGGTGTGGCATGCAGAGTGTCTGTTGTTACAGCACATCGCTTCTCCTGACCAAGTATTGGTCTGGCTGGGGGGCGGAGAGGAGCGTGCTGGCTCGGGGCGGAGGCTATATAAGATACACAGGCTGGATATGATGCTGAGTGATACAAATTAGGCTAAAAGATAACGTAATGCTATGAGTACATGTCACACTTATATGCCAATTTGTAACAATAATGACCTACATATTACCAAGTTGTACTAGTGGTTATACTCAACGAATGACAAGACGAGTAAACTGACTAGGTTGTTCCCAAGGGTTGAGCTGTGCCATGGCGTGCAACAGGAGCCTGGCATTGGCTTCTTGTTGGCTCACAGGCTTGGGCACGCGGGGTGGGGGTACACTGACGTCAACGAACGGGGGTGACCTGACTGCCCCTGGGGCAGTAGGAATGATGGGGGGTGGGGCAGGGGCGTGGTTAGCCACGGGAGGAGGTCTCGGTGTCACAGACACAGCAGACACTGGTTTCTGGGCTGAAAACAAACAAGCTGTGTTGAATGTTGCATGAAGGTAAGTATATGGCTTAACCACACACCAACACAAATATGTCTTATGGTGCCCTGAATATTGCACGAAAATATACACCTGTGTGGGAAATTCCAAAAATAGTGTATGCTAATCATTTCACTAGAACACCAAGCACAACCAGTTGAAGACTTGGAGATGATGACACACCTAAATGTAAGTCATAATAGAAATCCCTCACCGTTAACGACCATGTTGATGACAGCAAGCACGTCAGCTGGGGGGTTGGTGGGCAAGTCAATGCGGCAGTAATACTGCTTCTTGTTAGTAACACAAGACTGGGTACAAAACACATAACACTCATTAGTCACCACATTCACAAAACAAGAGAGTACAATTAACACGTCTCATATAATGAACAGTGAAAGACAGTCACATTTTCTGACTTCAAGCCAGTAAATCATATCAATATGTAGCCTTACCACAGTGGCTTTGACAACTTTATCCTTGGTCAATTCCGTAAACAGTGCTTGTATGAGATGGGAGAAATCTGAAGCCCTAATTGTTTTAATACTGACCAAAAAGGCCTGTACACAAACCACAAAATGACCAATAAAATATACGTATTAAAGGCCATATAAAGACTGCGTGAGAGCACAGGGCCTGTACAAACCCACACCTAACCTGGTGAAATATATTAAACAGGCAAATATGTCTTGACAAACCTATTCAATTGGAATGTGAATGTTTGAGATTGGCATACCTGGAATGGAATACGTGTATTACTGAACTGGCTGGGCAGGGTGCAGATGGATGACTTGAGCACACTCATAGTTTTACCAGCATCCACAAAGTTGACTATAACCTACAAAGCAACAAGAACAATTACATTTCAAGCTGAAAAAACACCTGCAGTTTCAAAAGTAAGGTACACCTGTGGAGTCTGAAGCAGACAAGAAAAATCAAACAGGGCTCTTATAATCCCAAGTACACATCCAGAGCAGAGGAGTTGGAATGTGACAGATCAACCTGCGACTGCAACCTGCAACCATCACACTTGATCAGTGGTGATTACACCTCACCTTGGATGGAAGGAGTTGCACCACGTGGGCCCGGTACCAGGTGCCCTTGTCATCCTGTGCAAGCACCAGACTGTCCACCTGTGGTTCATACCTCGGCACCACTTTACTCAGCTCTCTGTGACAGCAGGAGAATCAAACTACGACTTCATGGCTATGTAGATTATGGCACATACAGAAGTCTTATCTGAATAGACCTGTATCTTTATAAAAATAAATATGCTTCCATATTGAACCTACTGAAGCTCCTGGTGGAGATGTAGGTAGGCAAAGTCGCCTTCTTTGTCCCTTGCCAGCTGTGTCCACACACTGCCGTCCTCACTTAATTCACTTGTGATAACACAGTCGTATGTGATCCCTACACACACAGATATGCACATGTAGGCCAACTTATTAACGCCTCTCATGCCTCTAGGGTACCCGTGTAGAGGGGTGTGCAACAAGAGGGATTAACAAGAGGAGGTATAGAGTGTGGTAGCCTCTCATGCCTCTAGGGTACCCGTGTAGAGGGGTGTGCAACAAGAGGGATTAACAAGAGGAGGTATAGAGTGTGGTAGGCAAGTCCCATCGAATGGTTTAAGTGAGTTGTTTTCATAAAGGCTTTTCTCAATGAAAATAATAGTAAAGATCAAATGCAGCCAAGAATATGATTATCTTTGGTAAGTTTGTTTTCCTTGTAAGGCCATAAATGTATTTTAAAAAGCACTACCTTCACGTAGCTCTTGTCTTGGCAGGGCTGTTGCATATGTGCGCTGGGATGGTGGATTAGGGGCACCGGGCTGCTTCCCTGTTAACCACCGCAAAACGATTTCCATGCAGGTTATAACTTACTCACAAAAACCTTCAATCAGATGAAAAATAAATCTATGGAAACTAACCGGTGATTGGTTGAGGCGGTTCTGGAGGTGATTGCTGGGTTGTTTGATACCCAGGTCGCATCTTCATCATGGTATTATCACCGTTAGTCAGCAGATCTGGCGATGGAGAGGAATATTTCATGTCTGTCCACCTTGCTGAGTCAGGCATTGGTGGCGCGTAATTAAGCACAGAATCATTTGACAGAGTGGCAGGGGGTCCACTGTCTGAGTGATCGTAGGGTGGCGAGGCTTCGTGTCTCGCTGGGGACGGATTGAAACGAGCTGGATTGTGCTGTTCAGGATAAGGGTTGTGGCGTTGTAGGTCAGCAGGCTGGGGACCCTGTGGACTGCGTAACCAAGGGGCACTGTTCATTTGTATCGTTTCTGAATTGTTCATGTGCGGCATATTTGCGTGCGGGGGCATGTTGAGCTGTCTGCCTTCTTCAGTTAAACCGCCATGGACTACTCCATGCACACTGTTCATTGCCGGAACTGGAGGTACACTGACATTACCCTGGGCTGTGATAGATGAATCTTCCACGTTGAGTGCCCCAGGATACCTATGAGATTCCATCGCAGCATTGATGCCAATTTGTCTTTGATTCACATCTGACATGATATGCTGCATGGGTGTTGGAAAAGATTGCCTTGGGGCTTGAGCTGTGGAATTTCCAACGGGTGGCTCTCTTGGGGATATATGTCCATGTGGGTCAGAAACCTGACAACCCTCATTCCTTTTCTCAAATAAACCTGTTTTAGAATCTAAAATAAATTCCGCAGCACGATGACTTCTTTCTTCCATTAGGAGATGCGAGGGGTGAGCAAGATTTGATTGAACTTGTGTTTTCAATACCTGCCGTAAATTCAAAGCTCGTTGGACTTCTAAAGAATCATGACTTTTTCCAACAGCACCATCTGAACTTGCCTGGTTAGTCTTAACAACAGGTTGTCCAGCAAATTCCATATTAGGTCTGGACGTAGCAATATCCATGGGTGGTGTTGGGTAAGAATGTACATCACTACC
Organism: Urechis unicinctus; assembly: GCA_034190875.2. NCBI lineage: Eukaryota > Metazoa > Annelida > Polychaeta > Xenopneusta > Urechidae > Urechis > Urechis unicinctus. The sequence continues at coordinate 42,557,890 of CM067354.1, read as the reverse complement.
TTGTTTGGGGCCCCCACTGCCCCAGCCTACATCCACTCCAGGCGCTTTACTGATGAAATGATCGCCAGTAAAGCTTGTCTTGTGAGGGGAAAGTTTGGCATTATTGCGACTTGAGGCTTTGTCTGCTCTCAGTTGGCATGCTTGAGTCACTGGACACATAGCACTGGTGCCAGGACTCTCAGTCTGCCTCCCTTCTTCATTCTCTGCACTCACAAAATAACACTGCATTACACACTTGTATTGTAAGAATCATAACGTCAGCATCATTTGTCCGACAATTTCACACCATGTTCCAATTAGCACTTTATACAGATTATAAAACGCCGTGTTCCAGATTGGGTGAATGTGTGTTCAAAGATAGGCTTCAGAGGCATAATTTAAAGCATGCAAGTGATTGCAGCAAATGGCTTTATATTCTGATAATGAATAAAGATGATAATTTTGATTTAGAAAGCTTCAAACTTATGACTGCATTGCATATCAAAAGCAATATCCTAAGGAAGGCAGACTGTAACTATGTACTGAGCTCTTAAAGCATGTGCCTCTTGAATGGGGCTTGAAAATTTCAAACAATGATAAAAGAATATGCAACTTTATTGAAAACTAATACCGCAACAATAATCACTGATGTGTCACAACAGACCTGAGTACTAACAACGCAAAGAGTGATCCTCACATATCAATATATAAAAAAACATTCAAGTGGTTATATCGGATGATTGCACGAAAAGAACTGCACACTCGCTAAAACATATTAAAAATGGCATACTAACATCTCAACCTGAGTTAGCCCAAAAGTAAGTCTCTGTTTTAATGACTCAATACATCTGAAGCGTCACCTTAGACTCTCACCACCGGTATTACATAATGTAACTGACTAAAACCGGTGATGATGTGATATGTGGAGCCCCAAGCAAAGCTTGATATGCAGCAGCTTCAAAATATCTCACCATTTTCCAAACCAGAACCCTGGCCAGCATTCGGTGTGGCTGACTGAGCCTCACCTCCATCAAGGCCACAAGGAGCCTCTGTAGCAGTGGCGGGATACTGGTGTGATTCATCTAGCTTGAGATCTTGACTGTTCTTGTTTTCGAGGTCAGCGGAAGATGGATCAACTTGACCTTGACTTTCTGGTATACAATCAGCATCTCCCTGACCTGTTTCAGTACCAGCAGTGACAGCAGCAGATCCTTTCTGACCAACAGAATCCACACTCCCTTTTCAGATCCTGTTTCACAAACTGATGCAGAATCTGCCGAAGCAGATGAGTCTGCCCCTCCGTCTTTGGCAGTAGTGGTATTCATCTTGTTAGCTTCGGGGGAGCCTTCTTCAGCACCAGACCCTTCTGTACCCCCAGACGTGATGAGTTCGCCCGTTTCCTTGGCTGCTATGGCATCAGGGTCTGTGTAGCGGATGTCACGACAAGTAATGGCTGGTTTGGGTCCACCAGTCTGCTCGGCTGCAGCACAGATAGAATAGATGCAGCAGGCAATATGGCTAGCTTTAGAAAATCACTTGCAACAAAATAATATTCTGATGACAAAACATCGATATTGCATTACAGCTTATATGTTTTACAGGCCGTGTATTATAAACTCACCTTTCTCCCTGACACACTGGTTGATGTCATAACTAGTTCCCTGTTGGTCCTGGACTGTCAACTGAACTAGCCACAATGTCTTACCATCCTACATACACCCACAACAATAATGACTCAATACCCACATTTGATACAATCATTCAGTCTTTTTCAATAAACCATTTAATGAGTAAGTGAATCCCCCCATTTATTTCATTTTACCGTTTCGACCAAACCACCTTGAGGCAAGTCTTGAAGTAATAACCAAGTAGAGACAGGTGTGCTAGTGCTCTACCCATCTTCTATTCTGACATCAAATACTATGAATCATTGGTCAATGGGCCTTATTTTGCTATTTCAGGAATGAAAGTTTGTAGGGTGATAATAGAGGTATTTCAGAATGTAAGGTCAACATTAAGCCTTTAACAACATTTTATGGATCTCATTGATCAGGTTTTATATAAAATGGATGTGAACACCTAAAGAAGATCACGCGATCCACTCACAGCTGTAGTGACTTCATGCGCGAAGCGGCACGGCACCTGACCTGAAGCTGTCATATCTTTGAATAGGAAGCGTGCATCAAAGCTGAGACTTATTTCCTTGGCGTCTTCAAATAGGCAGCACTGTAAGACCTGGCAAGACAATCGCATCGGGCAACTCCATGTGCATTTCAAGTTTACTACAAACATTGATTCTCATTTTTCTGACAATTTACCTTTATTGTTTACATGAGGAACACACATTGATTGCTTTCAAAAATGAAGTATTCAAATAAAAGTGATTGTACACCTTCACAATGCACCCAACACACCTGTGGAGCGACCTGTTTCTCTATGTCAGGGTCGCAAGGCAACACCTTGTGGAATGCTATAGGACCTTCTGTGTTGCCAAAGTCAATGAACTTCACAAAACAACCATTCTGTGGGAAGAAAGTTAAATCAGAATTCATTTGTCAAATTTCATAATCAATCATGCACTGGAAACGCATTTGTTCACATCGTTATTAAAGCATGCATACAAAACAGGCAAATTGTCCTCTTAACAACGTTAAGTTTGATTAACATCTTTCGATTTCACCAGCAATAGCCATTTTGACAATAAAGTGATGGCGAGCTTCATTCACATATTGCAAGATGGCCTTGCTGCCCTATCATATGATGGGGCTCCATATATGGGATAGATAAGACGCACACCTTTCAGCACCAGTCTGTTGGGTTAAAGGGCAGTTTAGCAGATGATAACAATTCCATAAATTTTACAAGTCTCCCCACTCCCCACCCTTTTAATTAGAATTTTGGTCCAAAATTTCGAACTATACACTTGATTATATTGCAATTGGTTTTTTAGTGAAAAGACCAAAAAATACAACAAAAAAACAATATATTCCACAACAAATCATAGCACCCAAAGAAAATGAACTCACCTTTGCCCCCGTGATTTCCTCGACAATGCCTCTGTACCATTTGTTGTCATACATGAACTGCACATAAACTGACTCGCCCACCTGAGGCGTCGTCCCAAGGCATCCATACGTCTGCCAGTCCGGCTTGCTAAGGTACTTCCTCCTGTTCACACCGGGTGTCACAATGGGGGTTACACAAGTTACTTTAAGTACCCTGATCCACCCCTGCCACCCCCCCCCCCCCCCCACCTTTTGTCCAAGAATTCAATACTATGAAAAAGTGGTGGAGGGTATTAACATTAAATCTAGAAACAACTGTATGAGGATGAAGGTTGTGAGACCTGATGTAATGGGAAAGCCTGTCAAGTGCCAGCACTATGTCCTCTGTGAACTCGGGCAGGATGGTGAAATGGCCATGTTTGTTGATAGGACCGGTCACTACTATAGACCTCTCATCTCCTGAAAAATCACAAACAGTCCTCCATCAACCTAGGTAGCCCTTCATCACAAAGAAACACTCCTCCATCAACCTAGGTAGCCCTTCATCACAAAGAAACACTCCTCCATCAAACACAGGCACAGTCATCCATCACACACACACACTCCTCCATCAAACACAGGCACGGTCATCCAATCGCACAGACTTAATCCTCCATTGCACACAGACTTAGTCCTCCATCGCACACAGACTCAGTCCTCCATCGCACACAGACTCAGTCCTCCATCAAACACACTCAGCCCTCCATCGCACACAGACTCAATCCTCCATCGCACACAGACTCAGTTTTCCATCATTCACAGACTCAGTCATCCGTCACACATAAACACAGTCACCCATCATACCTGTATCGAGTTTCTGAACAGATTCATTTGCTTTGTGCACAATTAAATATTTGTTGAGATGTTCATTATAAATGATCCCCACGCGGCAAAGAGGTTCACAAGGAACGGAGATTGAAATCCCTTACCTTCAGAAATCTTCGGTGGCGGCAGGGCGAATGTGATCCCAGCATCTGTAACAGCAAGTAGATTACCCCTCAAATAACCAACGTGTCTTGGACAGAAGCCTGACACGGCACTATGCAGCCACCACCTCCACAACCAATAATCAGAACCATGATAAACTATAAATCAAAAGCCTCATTATATTTGCATCTGTAACACTACATAGCAAAAACACTGTACCAACCTGCTTCTGAGAACTGCAGTGAGAGTGAGTCCGTGAGATCATTTAGCGGCTGCAGATCAAATGTGAAGGGTATTTCTCTCTGAGGTAGATCACCACAGCATGACATGTCCACCAGCTTCCACTGCAAACCATCACATCAAGCCCGACTCAACATCACTCACCATTACAGCCACACATAACAATCAAGACACGGCAGGAAATCTTCTCTCTAATGTAGATCTATACTCCTACCCGGGCTGTGTCATCCTTGGAAGACTGCATATCTTGTTCTGTAGCTTCACACTGCAAGATATTGAATATGCCAAATTTACTCAAACATGGACCAAATGATTGGCCCTACAAATCACAAATGTTAATACCCTTTATCTGCCACCAAAGCAATAGCTACCCCATTTAATAAGCTAGGCTAGGTGGAAACAGGTAAATGGTTTGGATGGCATATAGGATGATGAACAGTGACAATGAATGAGAAATGTGCCTCCAACAACACAGCCAGTACAACATGACTGGATCAATAAGTCAACATGTATTCACATCACGGGCATCCTGGAGCTGTTGGGAGAGGTTCTGCTTGGCTGCCTCAATAGCCGCTAGCTTGGTGTCTGTCTGGCTGTTTAATTGGGCAACAAGATGGCTACCGCGCATCTTCAAGCGCTGCTGTAGATCCACAATGCCCTGACGAATCCTCCGCTCATAGATCCGTGAACTGGAAGGCATACATTGACCTATCAACCATCACTTCAAGGTCGTATTAAAATAGTTGTCATAAGGTTTCACCAAAATGGCTGCTATAACAAAAATAAATTGTTGAAACATACATTTAATTTCAAAACTATTAATATTTATTTCAATACAACTAACACGGAAGCAAAATACAAAACTTGTTACATTGCTTGGATGTCACCCGCTAAGTGATCCAGTTCTTTCAGCCTGGTTTCCGCCTGACGATTGCGCCTTGAGCAAAACAATGCAGTGGTTTAGAGAACATAACCTCATGTCTCCGAATCAAAAAAAATTCTCAATACACATTCTGTTGTGTTCATGGCAATAGTACATATTGTGGAGGAAATTTTCGATGGCCACATGAAGACACCATATGAGTACTAACTGACCTGCAGTAGTCCTCATATTCCTTCCTTCGTTTCTCTTGTTCTTCCTGAAAACAGTCATAATTAAGAACTGATAATTGTTGACAAATTGTGGTCATATTCCAAACAACCTAGGTGTTAAGAAAAAGCTACTAGAAAGTGACCAAACAGATAGACAAAATGAAGAAAATGGAAATGCGATTAGGGAAATAATAACACATTTTGGATGATGCTGTCTTCAGTATCATTGTCCAATGTACTGTATACAATGACAATTGAAAACAGATATTTTTCCATATTTTCACCAAATGAGAATAAATCATTGTAAATGAAAAAATATCCATCATTTAGATACAGGCAGCAACTCAATAAACAAGCCTGAAGGTAGTTTCCTGTTAAAAGCCCTTTTCCACATCAAGTTGCAGATATTGCTTTAGAGATATGTTTATGGTGTGAATTTATGCAAATTCTATTTTGTTTACATTCTGATCTAGTTACATAAATGGTATAGAACAAAAAAGCATCTTTAATTTATCAATATTGGCACCTAGAAAAAACCTTCCAACTTGGCTTTACAAAAATATGCAAATGTGTAGCCATCAAGCCGAGTAACAAAGCAAGCACAAATCCCGAATTTTCTGATATAACAGGTCAACTCCACAAGTTGTCAGCTTTGGATGTCAACTAGCACTAACCCTGTACCACATATGGTTCATAAATCATGTCCTGTCAAATATAGGCAGTCAGCATTAGCAAAGGTCTTAGAAGGGTGCCCCAGGTGGACTAGACTTAACAAAAATCAATTTCCAAAACAAGTGGGGAATCGGTCAGTGAAGTTTTTTCTTTTGTTGTAATGTATACATGTATCTAGGTACTGACCTTGGAGAGTGGATGTGTCAGAGTGTGCTGTCCTAGTACAGCACCCTGATGAACCAGCCCACTGCATTCACTGCAGTACAACACAGCACCTGTAACATCACCAAACACTCACATACAACACAGCACCTGTAACATCACCAAACACTCACATACAACACAGCACCTGTAACATCACCAAACACTAACATACAACACAGCACCTGTAACATCACCAAACACTCACATACAACACAGCTTATGTAGCACCATCCATAGCACTTAAAAAACAGTCGTCTAAACTGGTTTGATCTATTCATATATACCACATGTTATTGTTTTTGGGGGTGTGTTCCTATGCAGCTGCAACTTTTTATAATTTTACACATATGTTAATAGATGATCAGAGCGGATTGTTTGGTACAGAAATCAATTTTGACATCATTTGATTTAAACAAGTGGGGGAGGCAGGGGAAATAAAGGGATTCATGTTACTTGTCTTATTGGGTGAGTTAAGTATAAGGTTTAACGCTGGTGTTTTATATGGTGCCTAACTGTAGTATTGGTAATCTCTTTGGTTCCAACTGAGGGCATTGGGAAGTATAGCGGACAAATACAGGGGACCCAATATATGGATTAATGATGAACTAATTGGACTGATATGTTCAGGCTTCCTTAAAATTCATCATTGAGAACCAACACAGTAGCAGGGACTCAAAAATGGTAACTTCATCAGTACACAGCTTTGTCTGGGGTCCATGGATCCTATCTAGGACTAACAATTGTAATGGTCGTATGAATACATCACTTATGGGTGCATATTGTTCATTACCATAAATACATGAAATGTAAACAAATAACTCGGCAGTTTTTACGAGTTCAAAGTATCTGATCTGAATTGTGAATTTGTGCGTTGGGATCGACCATCGTAGGATGTCTGATCAGATGTCGTGTAGGGTTATCCCAGACCTAGCTCTGGTTGAATGGTAATATAAATATATACTGTTCTGCTCCGATATTTTAGGTGCACATTAAAACATGCGTTTGACTTAAGTGCTGGAGTACGCATATAGAAAACAACATACATCAAGAGCCTGTACAAAAATAAGTCACAGGGCAACAAAAAACTTCCCCTGATCCATGCTATTCTTTAAGAAATACCATCTATATATTATTTCTGAAAAATCGTGATGTGTGAATTCCTGCCGTCTCATCCGCATTGCCTCCCTGCTAAGCTTGCGAAGCTCATTGACGCACTTTGAATACAATCTGCTGTAAATTATCGAGTTCAGACGCAGGAAGCAATAGTCATCGATGGGTCACGTCATTCTGAGCATGCGGGATATAAGTGGTTTTCAACTTGAAAACAAACATGTTGCTGTTTCAGACTTTCTACCACTTCCAAATTTATCAAACTATAACTAATTACCATGGATGAAATCCCCCCGCAACAAAGGGATAAAATTGTCCGTGAACATCATTACATTCTAAAACTACATCACTTGGGTATGTTTGTTGTTTGGTAGTTGTCTGAATCGATCTCAAAATTTTAAACATTGCGTCGTTTTCAATCAGACTTATTCAGAGTAAGAGTACTAAGACGTCTACTCAGACGTCTTGTAAGTTAAAGTTGTAGGGCTATCCCGGACCTTGAGAAATTTTGGTTGTGTTAGTCTTGATGAACAATTTCCCGATGATTATAAAAAAAAAATTCTGGTTTGATACAAGAAAGTTTTTTTAAGAAAATCGAAAGCGCCACTGACACTGTCATCGGTCGTTAGCTTACCATTCCCCCCCGCGCATTGTTCACACTCCACTGTTTGTCCTTCTTCTAAAGATTTGTCACATCTGCCGCACAAAGATGCTCTCTCCTCTGTCATTGTCAAACTGTAATTTCTTTCTTAAACTTCAAAATTCTAAATATGAAGATAATTTAGCGCATTTTGTCAAAGCGTGGGGTTTGAAAACGGGAAATCCAACAAAAAGCCATCGTGTCATAGCACAAACGTCACTGGAAAGAAAATACAACTATCATACGATAGGGGATCTGTTATCGGAATGTTCATCGGTGACTCAAAAAAAATACTTATACGACTGCTTCACGAAATGTGATGGGGCGGACTTCTGTTGCAATATGGAGCTCTCATACAGGTATGAATAATATTCCATTGATCGGGTGATATCAGTGAGGATGAGGGCTATTCTTCAGCTTGGCACCGCGGCCATGCCTAGGGTATAAGACCTCTGGGAAATCTATTCAACTTGTCCAAACCATGGAGCCATAGACCTGATATATATTCTAATAATCCTTCTTGCACTGTACTTCCATTTCCAAATGGTGTTCATCTTTGTAAATCTAGAACTGGTTACACCACTGTTCACTTACAGATGACGCTTGTTTGTGAGCGACGTATTTTTTTTTTTTTTTTTTTTTTTGCTTCGTAGGTGTAACTTACTTAAGAGACTTACTTCTACAATACGTAGAAATCCCACGATAAATAAGACGAGACTGGTAGTGAGGGTTAAAGGCTTATTTTCGGGAGTGCCAGTACACAGAGTTTAAGTCCCTAACTTCGCGATTGAATGGGGTCCATTATTGTTCAAGGAGTCCGTGTTGTAAGCGTGTGCCTGTTCCTAAGACTCCGTTCTATCTGCTGCTTTCAGTCCTTTTTCAGACCCTCCTGTTTGTTCTAATTTTCACTTGCTTATATATGACATGTTTGTTGGATAATTGGATGCAGGTTATTTACTATTTGATTGCAAGAGACAGGTGGAATTACACATTCAACTTATGCTACTTGATGGCGACAGCCAATCAACTATCTTAAGACGTACATAAATTATTCGGTGTGTGTGTGTGGAATAATTTTATATATGACATGTTTGTTGGATAATTGGATGCAGGTTATTTACTATTTGATTGCAAGAGACAGGTGGAATTACACATTCAACTTATGCTACTTGATGGCGACAGCCAATCAACTATCTTAAGACGTACATAAATTATTCGGTGTGTGTGTGTGTGGAATAATTTTTTACCATCTTAACTATATCATGCGAGTTCCTTTCTTAAATAAATAATAAATCAACATATTTTAGCTTGGAGCCACATTATGTTAAGCAATAAACAATTGTTCACTGACAATGTTTGTTTGCTAGTCACAACTTCCCAAAGTGACCTTTCTTTTAGTTTTCTAGTTTTCCGCTGTTGGAGGTCAGCTGGATAATTTACCCCTTTTTCGTGAAATTGGGTACGATAGTGTGGCCCATTGGTGACGCTGAGTGGTGGTGGGACCGAGCGTAGCATTTTCAAAAATTACTCGTTTTTGAAAATACAGAGCAGGCCTTGTGCCAAATATCTTAGGGCTAATCTAAGCACTCCTTCTTTTTAAAAGGTTATTCAAGGTCTGGCACTATGGACCCAAACAGTTAACTTCCACTTGTTTAACAGTTCAATCAAATTTCACTTACTCAATCCATAGTGCACTATGTATTCTGCAGTTATTCCCCAATGGCCCCTACATAACACGGGCCCATCTTAGAATACTTGTAAAGATTCTTCTGTTTATCAAGGCTAAGTTTTATCTGCGTTTATTATTTTTCCCATGCAAAAAATGTTAGGTCCTCTAAGTATGGGAAGCCGCAATGGTTTTTTGTTGTATTGCGTGAGTGTGGTCTATTACAATATTCAAATCTCGAAGATCGTGTTCACAACTGCTGATAACTACTTTATTTAGACGACATGAGCTGCAAATACTCTTCGTTGTTCTAGCGCGCTAGTCTTGACAAATTTTCCTTTCGATCTCATCTTGATCAGTACCCGGGGGGGGGCACTTGGCCTTATTCTGGATAGGGGTGTGCCGCGGGACCTCGAAAACCCGTACCCGTCGTACAAGGTCAAAATGGCCAAAAACATACCCCGTCGTACATGGTATTATGCAAATGTATAACCCGTCGTACAGATTGAAGCTGAAAAACATACCCCGTCGTACAAGTATGAGGTCAAAAAACCCGTCGTACAAGTCGAGAGGCCGAAAAAGCATACCCCGTCGCGCGGCACATATATACTACCTCTATACACTTAAGTGCCCCCCCCCGGGGATCAGTATAGTGAAACAATTTGGAATATGCGTATCACAGGCCAGAGACCAAGTGGAAGTAGATTTAGGTCATTTATATTTGAACAGCTTGGATTATGTCGTACATGAGGATACGCGACGGTCGTTGGGTGGCGCAGCAGTGAATTCGTATTGGCTTAACATGTGGATCTTAAATTCGCCATACTCAGAAATTTACACGGGTGACCTATACTTTTTATTTTACATTTCGTTAGCTTTATATACGAGCTCGTATATAAAGCTAACGAAATGTAAAATAAAAAGTATAGGTCACTCGTGTAAATTTCTGAGTATGGCGAATTTAAGATCCACATGTTAAGCCAATGGGAATTAGGCGTTTTTGATAATATTTTGGTTCTACCGAAAATTTCATTCAGTGAATTACATTATATTTAACATACAGACAGAACAATATCTGCTTTACAAAAAATCAAGAAAAAATGATGTCTCGCCGTACCCTACGGCTAGCCATTTATGAATTTATTGTTAATTTTTCTCCAGAATGACGTCAAACCTCCATAAAGAAAATTTGATAACTGAGTTTTTAACTAAACTTGGTAATATGGTGCAGTGATATATATATATACTATGAACAGAAATTTAAAAAATGTTGATTGCCACGACAAGAATCATCAGCATTGTTCTCAACGCCATGGACATTTCTGCCTAAGAGTCATTCTGTTTCTGTTGTGTTGTGCCGTGTGAGTGAAACTCCCGGGGGGGGGGGGGGGGGGGGGGGGCACTTGGCCTTATTCTGGATAGGGGTGTACCGCGGGACCTAAAAAACCCGTACCCGTCGTACAAGGTCAAAATGGCCAAAAAGCATACCCCGTCGTACAAGGTATTATGCGGATGTATAACCCGTCGTACACATTAAACCTGAAAAACATACCCCGTCGTACAAGTATGAGGCCAAAAAATCCGTCGTACAAGTCGAGAGGCCGAAAAAACATACCCCGTCGCGCGGCACATATATACTACCTCTATACACTTAAGTGCCCCCCCCCCCCCGGGGTGAAACTATCCCATGGTGATCGTCAGTCTGTTGACTACGCGACACATCGTCACCACATTCATCAGATCGAAGATCATGCTCACAGCTGCTGATAACTGCTTTATATAGATTCACCATCCGAGAGGCAGATGCTCTTCGTTGCTCTAGCACGCTCGCCTTGACAAATCCTTTAGATTTCGTCTTGATCATGCGTAGCACAGGCCAGAGACCAAGTGGAAGTATATTTTCTTTCTGAACCTTAGGTCATTTATATTTGAACTCGGATTGCGTCGTACATGAGGTGTGACTTTGCGCACAAATTACTTTGAAACCAACTCGTTGCGCACCGGGCGCGAAAATACGTGCAGCGCGTCAAAGGTGGTTCCCCCCAATGGACGCGCAGTTACGCGCCGGCCGCTGGGTGGCGCGGCAGTGAACTGTAGCATTTCCCTTCAAGTTGTTGAAACTCGCCTTAAGTTCAGATAAATGTTTGGTAATTTGATTTTATTCGCTAGAACTAGATAAAACACGGGGACACAGATCATTCCGTTGAATTCCCAAATTGAATTGTGGTAAGAGGCCAGAACTAAGAGACAGTGCAGCAGCATCGCCCGTACTTGGTTCGAAAGAGCTACTCGTTGCGTGTCCGTCCATTTGAAGGGGGTGTCTTTTTGGGTGAATTGGTAGAGCGCTGTGCAATTTTCGAATAATCCCGAATAATTTTGCGGAAAAATTCCGAACATCCATAAACCTTGAAGATGTTTGACACGCGTTGGGGTTGGGTACGATTTGATGGCTTCAACTTTGTCTGGGTTGGGAGAGATACCTTCAGGTTGTAAGGCATGACCCAAGTAATGAACTTTTCACGGCAATGGCTCATTTCCGTGCGAAGTCGTTCGAATACTTCCTTAAGATGGGTAAGATGATCGTCGAATGTGGGAGAGAAAACACATGTCATCAATACAGGCCATCACATATTTGTATTGTATACCTAAGCTTTAAAAGTGCATCGATGGGGGTCTGAAAGATGGTGCACATGAGACTCCTTGTGGCATTGTGTTGTATACAAACTTACATGACTGGGTGATAAACCTAGTTTTTGCCTTCGAATCTGGATCTATCGGAATTTGATGAAATCCCTGGGTACAGTCTAGACAGCGTCAAGAACGTAGACATAGCTACTTCCCTCTTTTTCAAATTCATATAGTTCATTTAAGTTTAATTTTATCTTATTCTGTAAATCAATTGTGCCATTTTCAGAAATATTGTATCTTTGGTATCGTACCGCAGCGGTGTGGTATTGAACGAAGCATGCATTTATAGGGCCATTGCATTGTGTGCTGATGATGTCAAGAGAATTCTTATGTTGAACAAAATCGTTTACACGATGAAACAGTAACCAGCACACTCGATCCCGGCTGACTTGCCGTACCTCATATAGCTTGAAGGTTTCTACGTTTCTACGTTCTTTCCCGTTTCTTCAATATCGTTTCCCATTCATTCGTAATATTTCAGCTGTACAGCCTGCACGTCAGCATCATACTGCTGTACAGCCTGCACGTCAGCATCATACTGTTGTACAGCCTGCACGTCAGCATCATACTGCTGTACAGCCTGCACGTCAGCATCATACAGCTGTTCAGCCTGCACGTCAGCATCATACTGCTGTACGTGTTTCTCTTGCGCTCTTAAATGATTATTTAAAAAAACTTACGTGCATTAGATAACTAAACTGAACATCTTCATTTCTATCCATTTAGTAAGTACATCAGTTAAATGTTCCATGTTTATAAATTGTTCATAAAAAAACCCCAAAAAAAATCTATGAATAAAAGTAAAACCTCCTCGTACGAAATTCTGTTTGCAAATCATTTAAAAAATGGTATTTAGACAATTCATATAATTATTTCACAAACCATTCTCAAATTATTCCTTTTGTCATACTTATTTCACAAGAATTGCCATTAAATGTATGGTATAACCTAGGTTGTTGAATTATGCACGTAAGTAAAATTCTTACACTTTAGTATATGTGTGAATATAGAGTTAAAACTGTTAACGACACTTATATATGTGTAACTCCTTAATGCAACTTTTTGATAACCGATAAAGTTGAAATATTTGTGTTGGAGAAGACAATTCTGTAAAACACAATGCGGGATGGGAATGTTGAGCACCAGTATATATTGCAATAGTTCAGATACGGTAAAACGAATGTTTTATGCAATTTAAGTCGCGATGTTCGCGAAAGTAAATGTATTATTTGTACAATATACCAATATAATGTAAACGACTCAAGGGTTGCCCCCCAAAGAAGTGACCTGGTTTGTATAACAAACGATATTTATTTGATGATGATATATTCGACAGTGGTGTAGAGATGGTACATTAAAGTTCAAGACTATATAGGGGCACCCCTCCTAGTAGCTCCGGTCGTACTCAGACGCCTTGTAGGGCTACCCCACTCTCCATGGCAGACATGTTTGACGCAATGCTAACATAACATATCTGCAATAGTTCACGGAGCGCATGCGATTTGACCCGGTTGTAACCTCTGACCGGGGGATAACAAGCAGTCGATTTTCGTTAACAAATTCGTCTTCACATCTGACTGCCGCCATTTTTAGAAACGCTTGACGGCCATGAAACGTCCGCGGAACTACTTTTTTTCGATAAATGCCTCATATTGGACCTATAAAAAGGTTTTCCATAACAAAATGATTATTATTATTCTAATCACACACAACAGAAAATGTTTTTGTAATATTTAAGAGATGACATTTCGTAATAATATTTCGTCGCGTAATGGCCCGAATTTGCCCCAAAGCGATCAGAGTGTTACAGAGGCGAATCCCAGCCTGCGCAGAAGCCGATGCGCAGGAGATCGGGGCTACCCTCCAAGGCGATTGGCAGGTAGCAGGCCTACTCGGTAGCTGTCTCTTCTAATCTACTGAGTGAGGAGGTGGTGGTGGTATCGGTGGCCACTTGGTCTTCACTCCCGTGAGGGAGACTTGGTGCAGGGTTGGAGCGCTCTCTCGGAGGCAGAGAGGAGACTCAAGAAGGCAGGTCACCTTCTCATTCATCTGACGATATGTTGTTGTTTATTCAAATTAGAATGGTTTTGGCAGCTTTGGCCAAAAACGAATGCCAATGTTAACTGCATTTTACTCGAGCATTCGCATCATAGGAACGTGCAGTCGCTACCGGGCGCGAGGAGACGTCCTCCAAACGCCCTAACGGCCGACAGGGTGCGTCCTGGCAGCCGTGTGGCAAGTGTTGGCTCACTCTCCATGGCAGACATGTTTGACGCAATGCTAACATAACATCTCTGCAATAGTTCACGGAGCGCATGCGATTTGACCCGGTTGTAACCTCTGACCGGGCGATAACAAGCAGCGCGCGTCAAACATAAACAAACAAGAATGGTCAACATGAATGGAGCTTATCGGGGAAGCTCGGAAGTAAGCTGTGTTTACTGTCCACAAAGGCCGCATTTTGATGTCTTTGATTATGAACTTTCTTTACTTTATACGCTGCAGTTATTTCGGTTATATAACCATTGCCCTGCAGTCACAAGTATTAAATTTGGGCAAATCTTATTCTAACATTAGCAGTCCAAGTCTTTTTGGTTGTGTGTCTTTTTATTTTTTCCATAAAACATGTGAACTCCCATCGGAGGGCTGGGGGGAGCAGCAAATCTGGGAGGAAATGGTATATCAGGCTTTTCCCATACCCCGTTGGTAGATAAGTTTCCAAAGAACAACTTCTCCAAACACTCTCGCTGCTTGTCTGTCATTTCCAATCCCGGCGTGTAACTTTCTATTGCTTTTTTCAGTCGATTTTCGTTAACAAATTCGTCTTCACATCTGACTGACGCCATTTTTAGAAACGCTTGACGGCCATGAAACGTCCGCGGAACTACTTTTTTTCGATAAATGCCTCATAATGGGCCTATAAAAGGTTTTCCATAACAAAATGATTATTATTATTCTAATCACACACAACAGAAAATGTTTTTGTAATATTTAAGAGATGACATTTCGTAATAATATTTCGTCGCGTAATGGCCCGAATTTGGCCCAAAGCGATCAGAGTATTGCAGAGGCGAATCCCAGCCTGCGCAGAAGCCGATGCGCAGGAGATCGGTGTTGGCTATCGCATGGTCACGTGGGTGATATGGGGAAAGAACCCGAGGACGCGGAGCGGAGCGTCCGAGTGTCTTTCCCCATATCATCCGCGTGACCATGCGATAACATACTTATCGCGATGGCACCTAAACGCGATAATCAAGCACGACGCTGTCTGCTAATAATGATAATTAGCGTGAACCTATGTTATGTAAGGTATCTACCTGGGACCTGTAAATATGAGAGGTAGTCCCTTAATCCCCCATTCGGCCTCAGCTGCCTGTCATGATGTTTTCAACTATAGGAGATCTCGAAGATTTATCTTTTTTCGACGCCAGTGATTTTGGGACGGATTTAAGTGTTCCTGATTAGAATATGCTTTGATAGTTTGTTGTTGGAGATAGTTTGTTGTTTGTTGTTGTGTGAGAACCTTCCCAACTCCGCAATCAGAGCTCCGCCTTTGTTTGATGGTAGCAACACTGTAGCGCAGTAGACACGGCTCGGCAGTTCGCGCCTCAGCATGATTCGGGGAGATGGGATATAATACTGTGACTTCCCGATGAGCGATACGCAACCAGAGTAGCGGCTGGCAAGCAAATGACTCTTGAGAAAACCTTCGTTATAAGACTTGCAAGGTGTGCGTGATATTAAGAACCTCCGTAGTGTTGCCATGCTAGAGCAACGGTGCTCTGTGAGAGACCTTCTCAAATGAAGTTGTTTCTCGGTGATATATCGACACGGTTGCAGTTATCGCACGGCGTTTGAGGCGATATGGGAAAAAGACCGAGCTTTTTCTCGAGCTCTGATTGGTTAAGAGTAGGGTGCCATGCGATAATACATACTCAAGATCGGGGTGGGGAAACCCGCTGAATCTGAGGAGGCCCAAACGGAGATGGTGTCTTCCGTATCGCCGAACAGATGGATCGCACAAATCAGAACATCATTGGTGAAAATTGTGTTCGCAATGACGCTGGTGAGCATGCACTCAGTGATAATGACAAGATCAAGGCTTGGGTTGAGCACTATACTAGGTTGCTCCACATCGAATTTGAGTGGCCGGATGACGAGCTCCCCGAGGTCGCTCCTACTGCTGGCCCGCCCTCCAGCGTGTCCGCGGCGCTGATCCGCAAGCACTCAGCAAGATTAAATGCGGTAAGGCGGCATCATAGCTGAGATGTTGAAAGCTGCCGGTGAGGAGGGAGTTTTCCATTTATGTTTTTGACAAACGCATATGGAAAATTTCCAAGGAACGCTCCCTGGTGATTTAAACAGAGTATGCGCGCGTCGCGAAAAAGCATGGCGTCTGCGCTAGATGAATTCGGCGAAGTTATCGAATCAAGGTATATACCGTTAATTCGTTTTTCCATTTCACAAATGCAAATAGCAAATGGTAGTCTGCGTCCCAGACTCCAGGGGTTCCGCTACGCTTCTCGCCCTAGAGTCTACGGCCAGACAAGGTCTAAAAGTGGCGCGTCCGAATATTCATTAGACACGTTCGTTGATCTTCGTGACCAATCGACACAAAGGTTGTGACCCGGATTGACCTTAATTGCGCCTGGCTCATGAAACTTGTGATACGCACCCTTCGGTTCCATGTGACGTCATGGACATTGTAGTGGTCTGCATCCAATGAGAACACATTGAAGGTCTTCTGGAACTATCGGCGTCTCAAAAGTTCAAATTGGAACTACAACCAGCGCTTTTATCGCGTAGCTGCACGATAGTATGTTTACGTGATAGTCAGTTAAAAAGAACCAGCTGTGTGTCTGCTTCCTCGTCGACAGGTATGAATAATATTCCATTGATCGGGTGATATCAGTGAGGATGAGGGCTATTCTTCAGCTTGGCACCGCGGCCATGCCTAGGGTATAAGACCTCTGGGAAATCTATTCAACTTGTCCAAACCATGGAGCCATAGACCTGATATATATTCTAATAATCCTTCTTGCACTGTACTTCCATTTCCAAATGGTGTTCATCTTTGTAAATCTAGAACTGGTTACACCACTGTTCACTTACAGATGACGCTTGTTTGTGAGCGACGTAATTTTTTTTTTTTTTTTTTTGCTTCGTAGGTGTAACTTACTTAAGAGACTTACTTCTACAATACGTAGAAATCCCACGATAAATAAGACGAGACTGGTAGTGAGGGTTAAAGGCTTATTTTCGGGAGTGCCAGTACACAGAGTTTAAGTCCCTAACTTCGCGATTGAATGGGGTCCATTATTGTTCAAGGAGTCCGTGTTGTAAGCGTGTGCCTGTTCCTAAGACTCCGTTCTATCTGCTGCTTTCAGTCCTTTTTCAGACCCTCCTGCTTGTTCTAATTTTCACTTGCTTATATATGACATGTTTGTTGGATAATTGGATGCAGGTTATTTACTATTTGATTGCAAGAGACAGGTGGAATTACACATTCAACTTATGCTACTTGATGGCGACAGCCAATCAACTATCTTAAGACGTACATAAATTATTCGGTGTGTGTGTGTGGAATAATTTTATATATGACATGTTTGTTGGATAATTGGATGCAGGTTATTTACTATTTGATTGCAAGAGACAGGTGGAATTACACATTCAACTTATGCTACTTGATGGCGACAGCCAATCAACTATCTTAAGACGTACATAAATTATTCGGGTGTGTGTGTGTGTGGAATAATTTTTTTACCATCTTAACTATATCATGCGAGTTCCTTTCTTAAATAAATAATAAATCAACATATTTTAGCTTGGAGCCACATTATGTTAAGCAATAAACAATTGTTCACTGACAATGTTTGTTTGCTAGTCACAACTTCCCAAAGTGACCTTTCTTTTAGTTTTCTAGTTTTCCGCTGTTGGAGGTCAGCTGGATAATTTACCCCTTTTTCGTGAAATTGGGTACGATAGTGTGGCCCATTGGTGACGCTGAGTGGTGGTGGGACCGAGCGTAGCATTTTCAAAAATTACTCGTTTTTGAAAATACAGAGCAGGCCTTGTGCCAAATATCTTAGGGCTAATCTAAGCACTCCTTCTTTTTAAAAGGTTATTCAAGGTCTGGCACTATGGACCCAAACAGTTAACTTCCACTTGTTTAACAGTTCAATCAAATTTCACTTACTCAATCCATAGTGCACTATGTATTCTGCAGTTATTCCCCAATGGCCCCTACATAACACGGGCCCATCTTAGAATACTTGTAAAGATTCTTCTGTTTATCAAGGCTAAGTTTTATCTGCGTTTATTATTTTTCCCATGCAAAAAATGTTAGGTCCTCTAAGTATGGGAAGCCGCAATGGTTTTTTGTTGTATTGCGTGAGTGTGGTCTATTACAATATTCAAATCTCGAAGATCGTGTTCACAACTGCTGATAACTACTTTATTTAGACGACATGAGCTGCAAATACTCTTCGTTGTTCTAGCGCGCTAGTCTTGACAAATTTTCCTTTCGATCTCATCTTGATCAGTATAGTGAAACAATTTGGAATATGCGTATCACAGGCCAGAGACCAAGTGGAAGTAGATTTAGGTCATTTATATTTGAACAGCTTGGATTATGTCGTACATGAGGATACGCGACGGTCGTTGGGTGGCGCAGCAGTGAATTCGTATTGGCTTAACATGTGGATCTTAAATTCGCCATACTCAGAAATTTACACGGGTGACCTATACTTTTTATTTTACATTTCGTTAGCTTTATATACGAGCTCGTATATAAAGCTAACGAAATGTAAAATAAAAAGTATAGGTCACTCGTGTAAATTTCTGAGTATGGCGAATTTAAGATCCACATGTTAAGCCAATGGGAATTAGGCGTTTTTGATAATATTTTGGTTCTACCGAAAATTTCATTCAGTGAATTACATTATATTTAACATACAGACAGAACAATATCTGCTTTACAAAAAATCAAGAAAAAATGATGTCTCGCCGTACCCTACGGCTAGCCATTTATGAATTTATTGTTAATTTTTCTCCAGAATGACGTCAAACCTCCATAAAGAAAATTTGATAACTGAGTTTTTAACTAAACTTGGTAATATGGTGCAGTGATATATATATATACTATGAACAGAAATTTAAAAAATGTTGATTGCCACGACAAGAATCATCAGCATTGTTCTCAACGCCATGGACATTTCTGCCTAAGAGTCATTCTGTTTCTGTTGTGTTGTGCCGTGTGAGTGAAACTCCGGGGGGGGGGGCACTTGGCCTTATTCTGGATAGGGGTGTACCGCGGGACCTAAAAAACCCGTACCCGTCGTACAAGGTCAAAATGGCCAAAAAGCATACCCCGTCGTACAAGGTATTATGCGGATGTATAACCCGTCGTACACATTAAACCTGAAAAACATACCCCGTCGTACAAGTATGAGGCCAAAAAATCCGTCGTACAAGTCGAGAGGCCGAAAAAACATACCCCGTCGCGCGGCACATATATACTACCTCTATACACTTAAGTGCCCCCCCCCCGGGGGTGAAACTATCCCATGGTGATCGTCAGTCTGTTGACTACACGACACATCGTCACCACATTCATCAGATCGAAGATCATGCTCACAGCTGCTGATAACTGCTTTATATAGATTCACCATCCGAGAGGCAGATGCTCTTCGTTGCTCTAGCACGCTCGCCTTGACAAATCCTTTAGATTTCGTCTTGATCATGCGTAGCACAGGCCAGAGACCAAGTGGAAGTATATTTTCTTTCTGAACCTTAGGTCATTTATATTTGAACTCGGATTGCGTCGTACATGAGGTGTGACTTTGCGCACAAATTACTTTGAAACCAACTCGTTGCGCACCGGGCGCGAAAATACGTGCAGCGCGTCAAAGGTGGTTCCCCCCAATGGACGCGCAGTTACGCGCCGGCCGCTGGGTGGCGCGGCAGTGAACTGTAGCATTTCCCTTCAAGTTGTTGAAACTCGCCTTAAGTTCAGATAAATGTTTGGTAATTTGATTTTATTCGCTAGAACTAGATAAAACACGGGGACACAGATCATTCCGTTGAATTCCCAAATTGAATTGTGGTAAGAGGCCAGAACTAAGAGACAGTGCAGCAGCATCGCCCGTACTTGGTTCGAAAGAGCTACTCGTTGCGTGTCCGTCCATTTGAAGGGGGTGTCTTTTTGGGTGAATTGGTAGAGCGCTGTGCAATTTTCGAATAATCCCGAATAATTTTGCGGAAAAATTCCGAACATCCATAAACCTTGAAGATGTTTGACACGCGTTGGGGTGGGGTACGATTTGATGGCTTCAACTTTGTCTGGGTTGGGAGAGATACCTTCAGGTTGTAAGGCATGACCCAAGTAATGAACTTTTCACGGCAATGGCTCATTTCCGTGCGAAGTCGTTCGAATACTTCCTTAAGATGGGTAAGATGATCGTCGAATGTGGGAGAGAAAAACACATGTCATCAATACAGGCCATCACATATTTGTATTGTATACCTAAGCTTTAAAAGTGCATCGATGGGGGTCTGAAAGATGGTGCACATGAGACTCCTTGTGGCATTGTGTTGTATACAAACTTACATGACTGGGTGATAAACCTAGTTTTTGCCTTCGAATCTGGATCTATCGGAATTTGATGAAATCCCTGGGTACAGTCTAGACAGCGTCAAGAACGTAGACATAGCTACTTCCCTCTTTTTTCAAATTCATATAGTTCATTTAAGTTTAATTTTATCTTATTCTGTAAATCAATTGTGCCATTTTCAGAAATATTGTATCTTTGGTATCGTACCGCAGCGGTGTGGTATTGAACGAAGCATGCATTTATAGGGCCATTGCATTGTGTGCTGATGATGTCAAGAGAATTCTTATGTTGAACAAAATCGTTTACACGATGAAACAGTAACCAGCACACTCGATCCCGGCTGACTTGCCGTACCTCATATAGCTTGAAGGTTTCTACGTTTCTACGTTCTTTCCCGTTTCTTCAATATCGTTTCCCATTCATTCGTAATATTTCAGCTGTACAGCCTGCACGTCAGCATCATACTGCTGTACAGCCTGCACGTCAGCATCATACTGTTGTACAGCCTGCACGTCAGCATCATACTGCTGTACAGCCTGCACGTCAGCATCATACAGCTGTTCAGCCTGCACGTCAGCATCATACTGCTGTACGTGTTTCTCTTGCGCTCTTAAATGATTATTTAAAAAAACTTACGTGCATTAGATAACTAAACTGAACATCTTCATTTCTATCCATTTAGTAAGTACATCAGTTAAATGTTCCATGTTTATAAATTGTTCATAAAAAAACCCCAAAAAAAATCTATGAATAAAAGTAAAACCTCCTCGTACGAAATTCTGTTTGCAAATCATTTAAAAAATGGTATTTAGACAATTCATATAATTATTTCACAAACCATTCTCAAATTATTCCTTTTGTCATACTTATTTCACAAGAATTGCCATTAAATGTATGGTATAACCTAGGTTGTTGAATTATGCACGTAAGTAAAATTCTTACACTTTAGTATATGTGTGAATATAGAGTTAAAACTGTTAACGACACTTATATATGTGTAACTCCTTAATGCAACTTTTTGATAACCGATAAAGTTGAAATATTTGTGTTGGAGAAGACAATTCTGTAAAACACAATGCGGGATGGGAATGTTGAGCACCAGTATATATTGCAATAGTTCAGATACGGTAAAACGAATGTTTTTATGCAATTTAAGTCGCGATGTTCGCGAAAGTAAATGTATTATTTGTACAATATACCAATATAATGTAAACGACTCAAGGGTTGCCCCCCAAAGAAGTGACCTGGTTTGTATAACAAACGATATTTATTTGATGATGATATATTCGACAGTGGTGTAGAGATGGTACATTAAAGTTCAAGACTATATAGGGGCACCCTCCTCCTAGTAGCTCCGGTCGTACTCAGACGCCTTGTAGGGCTACCCCACTCTCCATGGCAGACATGTTTGACGCAATGCTAACATAACATATCTGCAATAGTTCACGGAGCGCATGCGATTTGACCCGGTTGTAACCTCTGACCGGGGGATAACAAGCAGTCGATTTTCGTTAACAAATTCGTCTTCACATCTGACTGCCGCCATTTTTAGAAACGCTTGACGGCCATGAAACGTCCGCGGAACTACTTTTTTTCGATAAATGCCTCATATTGGACCTATAAAAAGGTTTTCCATAACAAAATGATTATTATTATTCTAATCACACACAACAGAAAATGTTTTTGTAATATTTAAGAGATGACATTTCGTAATAATATTTCGTCGCGTAATGGCCCGAATTTGCCCCAAAGCGATCAGAGTGTTACAGAGGCGAATCCCAGCCTGCGCAGAAGCCGATGCGCAGGAGATCGGGGCTACCCTCCAAGGCGATTGGCAGGTAGCAGGCCTACTCGGTAGCTGTCTCTTCTAATCTACTGAGTGAGGAGGTGGTGGTGGTATCGGTGGCCACTTGGTCTTCACTCCCGTGAGGGAGACTTGGTGCAGGGTTGGAGCGCTCTCTCGGAGGCAGAGAGGAGACTCAAGAAGGCAGGTCACCTTCTCATTCATCTGACGATATGTTGTTGTTTATTCAAATTAGAATGGTTTTGGCAGCTTTGGCCAAAAACGAATGCCAATGTTAACTGCATTTTACTCGAGCATTCGCATCATAGGAACGTGCAGTCGCTACCGGGCGCGAGGAGACGTCCTCCAAACGCCCTAACGGCCGACAGGGTGCGTCCTGGCAGCCGTGTGGCAAGTGTTGGCTCACTCTCCATGGCAGACATGTTTGACGCAATGCTAACATAACATCTCTGCAATAGTTCACGGAGCGCATGCGATTTGACCCGGTTGTAACCTCTGACCGGGCGATAACAAGCAGCGCGCGTCAAACATAAACAAACAAGAATGGTCAACATGAATGGAGCTTATCGGGGAAGCTCGGAAGTAAGCTGTGTTTACTGTCCACAAAGGCCGCATTTTTTTGATGTCTTTGATTATGAACTTTCTTTACTTTATACGCTGCAGTTATTTCGGTTATATAACCATTGCCCTGCAGTCACAAGTATTAAATTTGGGCAAATCTTATTCTAACATTAGCAGTCCAAGTCTTTTTGGTTGTGTGTCTTTTTATTTTTTCCATAAAACATGTGAACTCCCATCGGAGGGCTGGGGGGGAGCAGCAAATCTGGGGGAGGAAATGGTATATCAGGCTTTTCCCATACCCCGTTGGTAGATAAGTTTCCAAAGAACAACTTCTCCAAACACTCTCGCTGCTTGTCTGTCATTTCCAATCCCGGCGTGTAACTTTCTATTGCTTTTTTCAGTCGATTTTCGTTAACAAATTCGTCTTCACATCTGACTGACGCCATTTTTAGAAACGCTTGACGGCCATGAAACGTCCGCGGAACTACTTTTTTTCGATAAATGCCTCATAATGGGCCTATAAAAGGTTTTCCATAACAAAATGATTATTATTATTCTAATCACACACAACAGAAAATGTTTTTGTAATATTTAAGAGATGACATTTCGTAATAATATTTCGTCGCGTAATGGCCCGAATTTGGCCCAAAGCGATCAGAGTATTGCAGAGGCGAATCCCAGCCTGCGCAGAAGCCGATGCGCAGGAGATCGGTGTTGGCTATCGCATGGTCACGTGGGTGATATGGGGAAAGAACCCGAGGACGCGGAGCGTCCGAGTGTCTTTCCCCATATCATCCGCGTGACCATGCGATAACATACTTATCGCGATGGCACCTAAACGCGATAATCAAGCACGACGCTGTCTGCTAATAATGATAATTAGCGTGAACCTATGTTATGTAAGGTATCTACCTGGGACCTGTAAATATGAGAGGTAGTCCCTTAATCCCCCATTCGGCCTCAGCTGCCTGTCATGATGTTTTCAACTATAGGAGATCTCGAAGATTTATCTTTTTTCGACGCCAGTGATTTTGGGACGGATTTAAGTGTTCCTGATTAGAATATGCTTTGATAGTTTGTTGTTGGAGATAGTTTGTTGTTTGTTGTTGTGTGAGAACCTTCCCAACTCCGCAATCAGAGCTCCGCCTTTGTTTGATGGTAGCAACACTGTAGCGCAGTAGACACGGCTCGGCAGTTCGCGCCTCAGCATGATTCGGGGAGATGGGATATAATACTGTGACTTCCCGATGAGCGATACGCAACCAGAGTAGCGGCTGGCAAGCAAATGACTCTTGAGAAAACCTTCGTTATAAGACTTGCAAGGTGTGCGTGATATTAAGAACCTCCGTAGTGTTGCCATGCTAGAGCAACGGTGCTCTGTGAGAGACCTTCTCAAATGAAGTTGTTTCTCGGTGATATATCGACACGGTTGCAGTTATCGCACGGCGTTTGAGGCGATATGGGAAAAAGACCGAGCTTTTTCTCGAGCTCTGATTGGTTAAGAGTAGGGTGCCATGCGATAATACATACTCAAGATCGGGGTGGGGAAACCCGCTGAATCTGAGGAGGCCCAAACGGAGATGGTGTCTTCCGTATCGCCGAACAGATGGATCGCACAAATCAGAACATCATTGGTGAAAATTGTGTTCGCAATGACGCTGGTGAGCATGCACTCAGTGATAATGACAAGATCAAGGCTTGGGTTGAGCACTATACTAGGTTGCTCCACATCGAATTTGAGTGGCCGGATGACGAGCTCCCCGAGGTCGCTCCTACTGCTGGCCCGCCCTCCAGCGTGTCCGCGGCGCTGATCCGCAAGCACTCAGCAAGATTAAATGCGGTAAGGCGGCATCATAGCTGAGATGTTGAAAGCTGCCGGTGAGGAGGGAGTTTTCCATTTATGTTTTTGACAAACGCATATGGAAAATTTCCAAGGAACGCTCCCTGGTGATTTAAACAGAGTATGCGCGCGTCGCGAAAAAGCATGGCGTCTGCGCTAGATGAATTCGGCGAAGTTATCGAATCAAGGTATATACCGTTAATTCGTTTTTCCATTTCACAAATGCAAATAGCAAATGGTAGTCTGCGTCCCAGACTCCAGGGGTTCCGCTACGCTTCTCGCCCTAGAGTCTACGGCCAGACAAGGTCTAAAAGTGGCGCGTCCGAATATTCATTAGACACGTTCGTTGATCTTCGTGACCAATCGACACAAAGGTTGTGACCCGGATTGACCTTAATTGCGCCTGGCTCATGAAACTTGTGATACGCACCCTTCGGTTCCATGTGACGTCATGGACATTGTAGTGGTCTGCATCCAATGAGAACACATTGAAGGTCTTCTGGAACTATCGGCGTCTCAAAAGTTCAAATTGGAACTACAACCAGCGCTTTTATCGCGTAGCTGCACGATAGTATGTTTACGTGATAGTCAGTTAAAAAGAACCAGCTGTGTGTCTGCTTCCTCGTCGACTGTGTGATAAACGGTGCCACTCGGCGTGAAACAACAAATCGGAGTGTTGTAGAATGTGTGCCCGGCTCATAAAAATCACTCGGCCGGTTGGACATGATCTTCGGAACTTGTAGAATAGACCAATGAGAGACAACGACTCAAAAGTACGGAGAGTGACCGAGAGACACGGCTTGTGATTGGAGCATCCCAAATCTGGGATGCCTGTCCAGTTCAAGACATTATGGTCTCCCAGACCTGAAGGCGAGACTATTGAACATCAGTAACATGTAAACAGCGCCCGCAGCCATCAGGCTGGGGGACCTTGACTAAGCAAATGGCTAAACAACTCATTTTCTATTAATGTTTTTGACAAACGTATATGGAAAATTAGTATTCGACCCATTTTCTATTTTTGTATTTGGCAAAAAACATTTAGAAAATGGGCATACATTACATTTTCGTTTCCCTGTCATGAATTTCACAATCGTTAAGACGAAAATGGAAAATGGGTTCACTTCCGTTTTCCCATTTTCGATTTTTGTAAGTTCTAATGAAAGCGCGCGATCTCAGGGATCCTTCTTTAACTGAAATCGAGTTATCCGATCGAAAATAGGAAAACGAAATTAAACCCTTTTTCCATTTTGGTTTTTTGGTTAATGAAATCTAATATCGGGAAACGAAAATGGAATGTATACCTATTTTCTATATATGTTTACAAAATAATAAAATAGAAAATGGGTTGCTTACCCATTTTCAATATGTGTTCGCAAAATACTAACATAGAAAATGGGTTACTTACCCATTTTCTATTTGCATTTGTGAAATTGAAAAACGAATTAACGGTGTATACCTTGATTTTATCGTGGTAATGTTACAAGATGGACACTCTTATTCGGTGATTTCTGAGCATTTGATTTCTCTCGGAGTTCAGAGGGGCTCATCCGCAGCTACTTTCCGTAAATACTGCTGATGGCATGCTACCTATCATCACAGGGCATGCAAGTTGCTAGGCAAGGCACTTGCCCTTGGTGTTGTAATGAGCTGATGCCACCTTAGGGGCGAGGGGTCGCATGGCAGAATCGCTAAAGATCAAAACTAACGTTTTTTGGCATATCTGATTTGTTTGTTGCAAAATGAAGGAAAATATCTTTTAATCTGACCACGGTAGATAATTTTACATTCTCTCAAGTACTGTGGACATAAATCCGCTGAGAATGTGGTGCTCGGGTTTAATTCCGATTGAATTCCCAGAGTCCATTTTGCACCAGTTGGTCGCTAGGGGGCAGGTCGCGTGACGTCACGTTTGCGGCTCGTCCCAAAACAAATTCGAAGGCGGTATTTCGGAAGCTGAGAAAAATTATACGATCCGCGATTTTTTTCCTGCAACTTTCCTTTCTACTGATTGGTATCTATTAACATGTCGTCATCAGATGAAGATTATGAAGCCTCATTAGGTGAAATGAGGACTTATGATGTCCGTGGGTATTTATTTGAGCCCACACAATTGCGAATAACAACCGAGTCAGATAATGATGTTGGGAGCTCAGAAACGAATTCCGATTCAGAAAATGAATTCAGCAAAGACGCTTTGACTTTCAGGCCAGTGGAAGTGTGGTGGGTAGAAATTTCTCGTCTCTATTAGTCTAAATAGATTAGCACCGGTAGAAATAACAACTCTGTGTAATGGGGTCTATCTGGCCCACACACCCAAGTCAATAAATTCACCCAGCGCGTTCCCTGAGCAACAGTGACATGTATGATAATATACATAATTGACTTGGGTGCCTGTGAACTGGCCCCTTTCAGAATTTAGACGTCCTGTTAATATATCTCTCATCAGTGTATATTTAAAAGACTAAGTCTACTCTTTTGCTCACAAATTAAGTCAGAATGCCGAGAAGAATTAGTGAATCATGGACAAACATGGACTGCTGGGTCAGCTTTTGTTATGTGAATGATCTAACTTGGAGTTCAAAATGGCTAAAGCTTGATTTGGGCAACCTTTCAGGTGTAGCTGTAACAACTGCGATCAGATGACCACATTGCGGGAATGTGTTTGTTGTCGAAATTACCCGAAAAGACTCTGGCAACAATAGAAGAGTGGCCATGTATGACCGAACATCCAGGGTTCAAGTCAAACCGCTTGGACCGTTATGTCCTGCTCGCATCGAAATTCGAGTTCATACAGATAGATGGACATATAGGGGATGAAGTTAACACAAATGAGTTAGTTATGCCTTTATTGAAGCACTTATAAGACACACGGCCACTTCTGGACATGGACAATGTGTATCCCAAGTGTCCATGTTGTGCAATACATTTGGTAATCACGTTCAGTGCTACATGACTACAAACAGCAAAACCAGCAATACATTTATATCTGGAGTACATAGTTGACAACAACAAAAAGAGTTAAAAAAATATTACTTTCATATTTCCCTAAGAAATAATCAATTCTTTTTTTCTCCAGGTTATTCAGATATTTGGCCTATCGCCGTTTCATCTACTGGGTGTGGCACAGATTAGGTAGACATAACAGAAAAGTATTGCCATCATGTCTCTTAAACAAAATAAGATCTTCATTCCCAGACCCAGAGGGCCTTCACAGAGGATACCTAGAAAGTAGCTGAGTAGATTTTGTTTGCATGATTGAAGCGGCATCGGTGTGCTCCCACAAGGATGTCCTTTGCTGGCTTTTCAAATTGAGTAGCAATAGGGGGCGGAACACTCCTTTCCGCCGAAAGAACTTTCGCCAGTCTGTAACTGGGATATTTCTCACGAAGCACAAACACTTCAGTAATGAGGTTGTCAACATAATCTGAAGCATAACCAGTTAATAAAAGATTAGTAATATATTGTCTTTGAATCATTAAACTTTCACTGGAGACATCAAGCATCTCAGCTCCAGTTAATATTTCATGCAGCACCTACAAACAGAGGCATCATGTGTTTCAGTGTCGACCAGTTGTACACCAATGATATTTCCCAAAATAGGGATCAAAATCACCTATATCAATAAACTTCTATATACAGACTGTCTAATTTACCCTATGACATCAGTAGTACACATGTAAATGGACCAATTAAACACAGTATGTAGTGTGTCCAAATCCCTAAACAATAAACAGGCAATGTCATGCAAGCATTTTGAGATCACATTGAAACACCAGTTATTCTGTTATTGAGCCATGCCCAAGGGGCCTTTCTTTACCAGTGATGCCTTAGCCTTAACACGGCCATGTCATTTGGGTCGTATGATTATTCATATAAGAAATAAATTTTGCTGTCAATCAAACACAAAGGCACAACCATGACTGGGATTTAGTGGGAATGAAAATTGAATGGTCCTAGCTATCTTACCTGTTGACGTCGTCTTTTCTCAAAGGCACCTCGGCGTTTTACTCGATCCTGGTTCACACCTAGTCAAGGTCCCCCAGCCTGATGGCTGCGGGCGCTGTTTACATGTTACTGATATTCAATAGTCTCGCCTTCAGGTCTGGGAGACCATAATGTCTTGAACTGGACAGGCATCCCAGATTTGGGATGCTCCAATCACAAGCCGTGTCTCTCGGTCACTCTCGGTACTTTTGAGTCGTTGTCTCTCATTGGTCTATTCTACAAGTTCCGAAGAACTTGTCCAACCGGCCGAGTGATTTTTATGAGCCGGGCACACATTCTACGACACTCCGATTTGTTGATTCACGCTGAGTGGCACCGTTTATCACACAGTCGACGAGGAAGCAGACACACAGCTGGTTCTTTTAAACTGACTATCACGTAAACATACTATCGTGCAGCTACGCGATAAAAGCGCTGGTTGTAGTTCCAATTTGAACTTTTGAGACGCCGATAGTTCCAGAAGACCTTCAATGTGTTCTCATTGGATGCAGACCACCACAATGTCCATGACGTCACATGGAACCGAAGGGTGCGTATCACAAGCCAGCTTCATGAGCCAGGCGCAATTAAGGTCAATCCGGGTCACAATCTTTGTGTTGATTGGTCACGAAGATCAACGAACGTGTCTAATGAATATTCGGACGCGCCACTTTTAGACCTTGTCTGGCCGTAGACTCTAGGGCGAGAAGCGTAGCGGAACCCCTAGAGTCTGGGACGCAGACTAGTTCACACCCATGTAATTGAAAATCGTTGGCATGGCACCTTGGCGAAACCTAGTTTGTTTAGAAAAGCCCAGACTTTTGAGCAGCTCTGGGTCAGTTTCATAGGCGTTCCTCTCAAAGTGGTCGGAGCAAAGGACAGTTGTTTTGGTCGGCTTCCAATCCTTCCTCTTCACCTTTGCAATCCAATTCTTGTGCATGTTTCGGTCTTTCGGGTAGCCGCGCACGACGGTAATATAAATATATACCGTCGTGATTGAGGATATGTGGGTCGTGTGGCAATTTTTGTATTTCGCGTGCATATAGCTTCTCATCAATGTTGTGTACTTACGTAAATATATATGTCGACAAATAAGATGAATATCCGCTAAACCGGACTATTTTGGTTATCCACTGTCTCGTGATTATTTAGCAATTGTCAAATGAACTTTTAGAATCACAACTTTCGTTCACGGCAGCCCCAGTTTTGGAGATATGACGTCACATTACGCAGTTTCATTTTCACTCGCCATGTGGCTGCAGGTCCCGGGGGAGGGGGCACTTAAGTATAAAGAGGTAGTATACATGTGTCGGGGTAGGTTTTTTTTCGGCCTCCCGACGGGTTTTGTTGACCTCATAATTGTAGGATGGGGTATGCTCTTGCCATTTTTACCTTGTATGACGGGTACAGGTTTTTGAGATGCCGGGGCACACCCCTACGCAGGACAAGGCCAAGTGCCCCCTCCAGACTGCGGGAATCAATAAGTGTTATCTTTTTTTAAATGTCAATGTGATATCGTTGAATACATATCGCCCTTCAAAGTAGATATTTCCAAGAGATAATCATTGACAAAATGACACATATACTTAAATAATAAAATTCAGAAAGAAAAAGTTCGCTTGCGAAGAACCTTGTCTGCGCATGCGCGCAGAAACCGATCTTGTCGTTCAAAATAAACATGAACTTTTCAGAATTTGTGTGGCTGGATTAAATCGCCTTTGACGAAATCTCACACGTAAACTAACTCAACTTGTTAATATACATTCAATTATGTGAAATATTATTCTTCATATGTACGTGTCTGTAATAATCGTGTATTATTGGAACTCATGTATTGTCGCGCCGCATTTGGTTACGATCATCGCACGACGTTAATAAACGTCGTGCACGGCTATCTTTCGGGAACCAAAAGAAACTCTTACCCAACCTCTCGTCGTTTCTACACCCAACCGGCACAACAATAAGGCATAATCCAAACTGTGAGTGTAACAAACCGTGAAGACTTTTTCATAAACCATCAACGAGCCGCGACAACAATGGCAAACCTTGTTGACATTCTTGATCAGCGAGCACAGAGCAGCGAACGTGACGTCACGGGCCAAATAATTCCGAACGTTGCCGAGCGGGATGTTCAACGAGAGGAAGACGAAAACATACACTTTAAAATCATTTTTTAAAGGAATAGGGTGCTCCAAAGTAACCGCTATTGATATGAATATCATTATTGAAGTTTATTCTTTCGAATTTCGCTTAAAAAAAATTGTGTTTATGATCTTTAAGGATATAAGCAAATAGGCGCATTCTAGCAGTGCAGACAAGGCACAGTTTAAAAACATAATTTTCATATCCATAAATGTTTTAACATCAATCTTAACACAAACTGAATATAAATTAACTCTCAACTTATGTTGGCAATATTTCGTATTATCGCGTCAGTCAGATCAAGTGTGATGCGTTTGCTGTCAGAATAAAATACATCTTCGGGCGGAGTCGAACGGCTGATAAAATACTCAAATTATTTTCGCCGCTCGGATCAGCGCAAAGCGCGCGATCTCAGGGATCCTTCTTTAACTGGAAAGGAGGTTATCCGATCGAAAATAGGAAAACGAAACTAAACCTATTTTCCATTTTGGTTTTTCGGTTAATGAAATTGAATATCGGGAAACGAAAATGAAATGTATACCTATTTTCTATATGTGTATGCAAAATAACAAAATAGAAAAATGGGTTGCTAACCCATTTTCCATATGTGTTCGCAAAATGCTAATATTGAAAATTGGTTGTTCACCTATTTTCCATTTATATTTATGAAATGGAAAAACGAATTAACGGTATATACCATCCTCACCACCAGGTACGTCTCGGCTTAAGTGTGCGGCAAGGTATACACAGCCTGTGTCATATCAGCTATGCTCCACGGTAGCGGGACATGGGCGTCGAATGCATCCCTCAGCGGCTCCGTCGTTACGACCGCTCCATGATTCGACGGATCAGTGGCACCAAAGACCAAGAAGAAACACCGTCGGCTACACTCCTCTAGAAACTTGGTATTGAGGACATCACAGCAGTCCTGCGCAGCCGGCGCCTCAGATGGTCTGAACATGTACAGCGTCCCACGTCCTGTATCAAATTTGTCAAAGACTTATCAATCCCCGGCATCAGAGGGTGAGGACGGCATAGGAAAACGTGGCTGGAATGTGTCAAGAAAGATGTTAGTGAATGTGGCCTGTCTGGCTTTGAGCCGCAATACAGAGGCCCATGGAAAGCTGGCGTGCGACGTTGCCTGGTGTTGCCTACTCCATTGAATGGGACAAGTGCAGCACCCTACATACTAATCTGGATATGATTAGTGTTGATGTACATAGTCTTTGCATTCTGTATTCTTTAGACATTAGTTTTACAGAAGCTGAGAAAATAAACCTCACAGAATCCCAGATGGAGGCTGGTATTCGGCTATTGCTTAAAAATGCAGGTGACAGGGATGGCGGGCAAAAGATGCGGGCCAACGGAAACCTGGCAAGTGATATTATATTCTGTTTTAGAAAGGAATTTCCCACAATTCATTTCATTTATGAAGTAATATAATCAATAACCTGTCCAAGGCATCCAAATCAATCACCAGCCACATGCTGCTATTTACCTGTGTGATTGGTAATTTAATTTTAATCTTTCAGTGAAAAAATTATATATAAATATAATTATTATCAAAACTCTTCATGTCTAGAGCTCTACTTGATTTCAGAAAAAGGAACGAATGAAGAGCTACAGATGACAAGGCTCGCGCACTTATCGATTCTAGCGATTTGTCTTCAGAAAAAGAGATTTAGTTTACTTAATAAACTAATTGAAATATGGTGTTGCTGTTCTTCTTTGTATATTAGTTTGAGGCATTTTTAAATAATTGATGAGTTATCGGAATTAATGTGGGGGGTATCTGAGTTGAGTTAAGCAGAACTTCTAGCATACACTGCCGTTCTGACCATGAAAAAAAGTATATATTTGGTATATGAGCGGAACTCATGAGGCTGGTTACGGGCCTGCACTGTTGGCCCATCTACTTGCCACTATGAGCGGCTTGCCGCCGGTGGCCAGACGGATATCAGCTGGTCATGCCACCGGTGGACCATCGGTGGCTACCACCAGCACAGCTTCTGATGGGCCATCGGTGGCCTACCAGCGGTGTGCTATCTGGGTAAACTTTTTGGTCTGACTATACATACACGTCCCATACGCTAGACCTATAATCGGACTCTAGGTCTGCAATTGGCCTCTTTTAGGTTAGTTAGGTCTGGTCACCGGGCTATAGCAGATGTAACAACATCACATCTAATCATCTGGTAGACTATTTTTTTGATAAGTAGACTAACTCGAAAACCATCGTGATGCTGCTCCACTTGTCTAAACTCTTAACTGTCCAACTGCTCTCAGGTATATTGCCACAAGCCGCCCATACATCTGAGCATTTCTATTACCGTCCGACCAGGGCTTATTCCCGCCCAGCCCTACTGGTATTGCTTAGACTTTGACTTGTGTTTGGTATCCCAGTATCAATATTCTAAAGAATCATGCAAGATTTTATAAAATCTGCGAGGGCGGCTTCCAAATCGACTTCGTGTGGTAGCTTTGGAAATTCCATATAATCACGTGGGTTATGTGGCAGGTAGGGTCACTTTCATGTTGTTAGAAAATTAATTCAGTTTACATTCGTCAGCCATACAAAATAACTTGCACTGATATTGAACGAATCAATGATAGCACCGCTGAAAAATTAAGATCACGAAACGCTGCTGACATTGATATATATATATATTCGAACTGCACTTTTTTGTAAAGTGCCCTCTTTACTTGATGAGTTGACTATGAGACGACTCGTAGCTATTTTTAGAAATAATACAGGAAGGGGATTCCACGATTGCGAGCTTTACAAGATTAAATTTTGAGCCGGGGTTCCAAATTTTATGATTCTATGGATTGTCCAGTTAGTATTTTTCGTTCTCTGGATGACACAACTCCGAAATATGGTGTATTCTGACGAGTGACCAGGACGATGAGCTGAGTAAAAAAAGTAAGTTTTTCTCCGCTTTTAAATTGTTATCGTTCTCGCACTGATTTACTTTGTCTAGTTTCGCAACCTCATTTTTCTTAAACATCGGAACATTGAACTTACAAACGGAACGACTATACTACGCGTTTTTCACTTGTCATTGGATTTGGTTTCGTATTCGTAAAGCCCCATCTGTCCTCTCTCGAGACTTGACGTGGCTTAGCAGCTTAGCCCCGGTCCAACGGTAACCCAGCAGACCAACGACAACGTCAGGTTTTATCACCTTGTTGAGAGAGGAGTGCAGCAGCATCTCCCGTACTTGGTTCGCTTATTGATAGCTTACCTGGCAATAATAACTGCACTTATATACATCACTGTCATTCAAAGCTGTGCCATCATCTTATGTATGTATACTACCGTCTGATCGGGGCTATGTCATTCAATGACCAAGTTCAGGCTCTTATTGACTTACCAAGACGGGGGACTATATTTTGATAGGCATCCAGGGATCTCAAGCCAAATCTTCTTATCTGGTGGAGTATTGTTCTAAGAGACTTTGTATATTCTAAGAAGCTGTTTTTCTTCAGGGAGCTTGATAATGCGAAAACCAGATGTCTTATATGGTGTAGCTAATATCGGTTTGTAGCCTCTCGTGCAGTCTCCGTCTCTCCTGGCCCCCAATGTCCAGCCTTTTATCCCCTGCCTGAAATTCAACTGCTCCCCCCTCCCCCCTCCCCATCCTCCCCCCCAACCAGACGCATGGACTATTGTCTTTGGTCACGACTGGTCACCTGGTTGGAGTGTTAGTGAGAGGAGGACGCCAGAAAGATAGCGCGCGGCATCTGGGAATAAGCAAGCTTAGACAATTCCAACCATGTCCATTGTAATGGGATAGTAGTGTGAATTCAAGTTAATTGTGGAGGATTGCTCCACATCAAAGGGATTAAAATGTTACAATCGGGTAGTTTAAAGGGATAGGGTTTGTAAAGAATTTATACAGATCAAAAGAGGACAAAGGTCTGAATAATTAAAGTGTGGAATAAGGGCCTTGATATAGAAATTTTTGAAATAGCAGCATAACAGTATACTTTGTAAACTACTTACTGAATGATCAAATGAGAAGGGCAGCGGTAATCAAAATATTGGGGTTTAAAGTCACTTTCAACAACGAGGTGATTTTGTGACAGTGATGGATGAAGGTAATTATGATGCTTGGACAGCTCTCCTTAAGTGCTATGGCCCACTTGGCACAAACCCGTCACCCAGACCTCGCTGCGAAACTCACGCCGCTGGAACGAAGGTCCAGCACGATACTATTGAGGGTGCATTCCCTTTCAGAGATGGCACATCCGAGTCACGAGGAACCAGTCAGGTTTTCACACCTTGGTATCGAACCCTGTGGTTTTAAAGGTGACACAGTTTACCACTATCCCACTGGAACTGGCTCAGATGATAAGGGAGATGTGCCGTGATTGGTCATATTTTCGCAAACACTCTCAAGCTAGTTCCCGCATAGGCAGTACTAGAGGTCAGTTAGTCATTTTCTACAAGGCTTCAAGCCACTCCGCTAAAATGGCTTGTGATTTGGCCGCAATGCTATTCCTACATGTTTTCGTATTAGCAATGGTTCTGATTAACTAAGATGGAAGTGTGATTCATCAATCACGAGGGGAGGATTTGAATGTCCGGTTTTTAACATTAGTTTGTGGTGGTCATGGTTAACTGGTGATAAAAGGTGATTAGGGTCAGGCACCTCGCCTGATGCTTGGCAGGATTGTTAAACGATTTAACATCTGGTTGCTTTTCTTTTCTTGTTGCATTTGACGGGGTCATTTATCCTACAGTACTTCATTTATTATGTGTTCAACTTCTAGATAAGCTTCAGATGATGACATATATTTGTCGGGATTATTGAACCACAGAAAGTTAGTCCTATATGAATAGTTTATTAATCATAAGAAACTTAACCATCAGACATGATGCACTCCAGTGAACAACCTCATCAAGAAATTTACATATGCAACAAAACGACTGTTGTATTTTTCATAAGAATTGGGCATTAATCCAGTGAGCTTTAGAAAATAGGTTTACAGCTTAGCAATATTTTCATTTTTGACCACACAAGGACAAAAACTGACATTGGAACTACAAAATGATGGATTTGTTGTGTATGATAAGCAGAAAGATTCCTGTGCCAAAGGCAATGGTAGTGATAAGACCTTTGGTTTTAATAATGTACCGTGAAATTCAGCATAGAATCCCATACAAAGTCAGTCAATGACTTGCATTCGGGCTTATTCAGTATCGCTAGACACATGGAATTATCAGTAAGTGAAGGGATTTGTTGAATCACGCCCATCAAATGACTTGTAGGGTTAAGTTGAGGAGTGTGTGGGCTGGTGTTAGGTAGTGCTATGGAAGAGGGTGTCTGCGCTAGTTTGATGGAACATAACTGTGTGGTTGGGGTGGGGGTTGAAAAAATCAGCCAAAAACAGCGTTGCTTTTTATTTCATGGCCCCAAAGCAAAAATTTACTACATCTTCCTTTTGATAATTGACTGCAGAGGACACAGATGTTGTGAAGTTTCAGAAGACACCCATATCTAATAAAGTATAATCTATTCACCATGCATGCAAACCAAAATCCAACAGGCCATATTGACAAGTGCCTTAAACAAAAATGCCTAATTCCACATTTACCAAATGGAAGGTTTTGCCAGTTTGAAGGAACAGATGGTATGTTGTCCATATCCGTTTACAAACTCGGTCAAGTATATGGTGTTGTCCCCATTAGAATACCCAAACATGTTATGTCAGGTGCAGCCTCAATAGGAAACGGTTGGGGCAGAACAGGCTGGTCTCAAGCACAGGCACCAAAGTCAATTCATTCAACAAGCCCGTTTAGCAGTGTTCGGTTTTGCCTGAGTCATGTTTACATATATAATAAGTCTATTATTATACATGTCACTGTTGCTTGACGAACGCGCTCGTTGAGTGAATTGACATGCCTATGGTCTCAAGGGTGGAGGAAATGACCCCCTTCCCCTGGAGAACAATGACAACATTTAGGACCACAGATTTGTTTCAGAATGATTGTCCCTGGTTCTTGTTCATGGTGGGGCCAGCTGTGCTAAACAGGTTCCTGTATTCTTGGTATTCTGGTTATTTATGGAATCCTTAACATTAGAAACTTATCACTTTTGTGCATATGAAGTACTACCATAAATAAACACGTTGAAACTTGTGATGGTTCTTTTGACAGCATCACCAGTGGGCTATGCAGGTGGTTAGCCATCGAGTTTGAAGGAAAATTGAGTTTATGTTTAATTTTAGTGTGTCGAGTACGAGTCATTTCATAGGAAACATGAAGAGTTGTTCTTGGTGTTGGATGTCATAGGGGAACGTTCATTGGTGCCCGTTGACAATGCTACGTACTGTTATTGGGTGATGTTGATTACCTGGAAATTGATCGGTGACAAACAAAAACTTGCCTTGTTTATCATAATGGCGTATCATTGAATTATCTGCTGGGCTTTAAGTGACTCAACGACTGTAGAGGAGTACAAAGTCCATTTCTTTGCATATTCATTGCAGGTGATTCTCTATAACCTTGCGGGCGAGTTTGCTTGACCCATTTCCTGACTCAGATCATTAGTTAAGTGTACAAGACAAGACATGACTTGATTAGGTAGAGGTATTAATATGTATGGAATGTAGCTACAGTACAACAGTGTTAGTGGTGAAGCCCTGGTATACATTCAGTACATACATCTACTTACTGCGTCGCTCACATGTTGGGTGTTCCCGAAGACCAATGATTAAATTATGGTCATTCATCATCTTGACAGGGTTGGTCGTTTCTTATCAAGTTATATGGCGAATAGCACTATTTTGGGATACATTACTTGACACACTTATAAACTGACTATCAAGTAAATTGTAACATTTGGTATGTAAAAAAATATTGCATGGTAGAGCTTTTTGTGATGACTGTTTCAGATGATTGGAATTGTAATCAAACTTTATTTGTGAACATATCCTCAATAGAATCAAGTTCCTTTTGTTATAGCTCTTATTATATAAATATGACGCTCAAGAACTATGGAAAAGCTGACCTCCCCATAGAATATGACTAAAAGGTTGCCTTTCAGGGTCAGACCAACCAGTCCAGACGGAAATGAAATTCTGACAAATAGTTACTGATTAACACTATCTTCTGCCATGGCTTATTATAGCTGTGGTTTGATGTGACAATACGTGTACTGTGTATGTTGTACATGTTCACTGACTGACTTGCACGAATCATGTCATTGTATATTTTTCTTGTGATGAACGATAATATTTGCTTTCAGGGAACCAGAAAATAACACCAGGATCTCACATCTCCCACAATGTCCACAACTTCCAACAGTCAATTAGCAACTAATGCTGCTGATGAGAGCACGGTGCTTGGCAACCAAGGTCGCTATCTTCGATCTTCTCCATCTCCATCGTTTCCTAGTACTGGTCCATCAATGTCAGGTGGTGATGTGAGAACCTTTGAGATGCCCGTTGTTCATGGAGTTCCTACAACAACGACGCCGTTAGGGCAATGTAATCATTATGTTACCTCTGCCCCACCTCTTTCACAGCCACAAACCGTCGCCTATGGAAGTGACCGACATATACAAATTCCAGCCTATGAACATATAAGAATTCCACACTATGAATACCCAGCAGATTTAACAGAAGGCCAGTTTGATGTAGTCCTTGTTTATTCTGAGAAAGACCAATATGACTGCCTGCAGTTCAAAGACATAGTGAGTGAGTTCATCACGTTGGCAGATGGGTCCAAGCCTCGCATATGTGTGCTCGACCGCAATGACAATTTACACTGGAAGGGTGCCAGGTTTGCTCATATGGAGGAAGCCATTGGGAGAAGCACCTTCATGTTCATCTTCATGTCAACGAGTCTAGTGACCGACGCCTGGGCTGATATGATGAAGGACGAGTGCCTTATGGAATCCATCATCAACCCCGACAAACGCTGGTGTGTTGTGCCTTTGTATCCAAAGAAAAAACCTGAGCTGAAGCGGGAGGGATTTAAGATGCCGTTTGGCTTTGGTGCCCTCAAAGGCATTGACATCTCGTATATGCTGAAGGGTCGGCGTCTCAGCGAAGTTGATGTCAGTAAGCTGACTCTCAAGGATTTTGACAACTTTTTCTTGCGGAACATGACCAGCATGTTGAGTCACAATCTGCGCCTGAAGAAGGAGCGAGAGCGCGAAGATGCTCGGCGGCTGGCCGTGTGGCTGAGTCAGGAGAAGCAGCGTAGGTACGAGCAAATATTACATGAGAACTACCAGGACGAGATGCGACAACAAGCTGCTCTACAGGGACAGCAAGCTCTCATACAACAGTTACAAGATCAAACATATTCAAACATGCCTGTGGTGATTGAAGCTGAGCCAGTACCAGCACCACACCACAATCCACCAAAAATTGGACGGGCCTCTCCACATTCTACCCAGAGCAGTACAGGAGGAACCACTAACATTTACTACAACATTTCAGGATGTGGGCCAGTCAGTGTTGCTCCTCATCAGCAGACTACAGTCACTCTGACAAACGTGGGGCAGGCTCAGATTGGTGACGGTAATATAGTGTCAGAAGCCGCCCAGGTAAACACATTTCCAGTGCTTGTAACAAAACAAGAATAAAGGCCTGAATAATGATGTGGTGTCTACATTTGTGTCTGTTGTGTGCTGTTCCAGCAAAAAGAAGACCTGAGTACAGATGGGACTGTTCATGGCAGCAGTGAAGTGGAGGAGACGTCCGCTGAGCCTCCTGGTGTATGTGGTGGGTACCAGATGTCATGGACTCAATGGATCAGTCACTTTTAACACTGTTGCTCATGTTATTATATATGGACAAAGACTGTCAATGACTCTAGTGTACTGTTGTGTATATTGTGTTCTGATGGTGTTTCCATTGTAGTATATAATTACTGTTCTATAAATTCTGCTACTGTTATGACAGCTTGGTGTACTAGTGGTGGCTAGTTCCTATACTCGTGGCTTTGCTCCTCATTCAGGTGCTGGTGACTTTGTAGTACATGAGTCCAAGGAGGACAGGAATACTGAGGTCACTGCGGAAGATTATGTTGTGTCGGAGACAACTGGCGACCCCAGGTGATTGTTGATGATATAATTCACTCATTAGTTGTGGCATGATAACTTGCCATGGTCTACACATCATTTGCCCAGTCTTGTAAATAATGGAGCGTGTATGCTGTGTGTTCAGTGGGGTTACTGCTAAATATACAGAAGGTACTGGCCAGGGGATGGAGACACTAGAGAACAGGAGAGGTCCACCGTTTGAGGCACCCCACAGAGAACCAGTGGAGCATATCTCACCTCAGTTCCCGGGGGACCAGCCAAGTGGTGTGCTGTCAGTGGAGGCTTGTAACAGGGTGCCTCATGCTGATGACCAGGACGTTTGCTCGCTGACCGCTTCTTCCCAGCTCATCAGTTCTCCACTCGGACACATCCCACAAAGCAGTGAAGAAATAAACTCTGCCAGATCACCTGTGTTGAGTCCTGCAGACCAGGCCAAAGTGCGAGTTGCCGTGGTGTTGCCCATTATCAGCGAGCACACGCGGTCTGTACAGCCCTGTGTGACCTCGCCTAGCCGCAGCCTATCAGACAGTCTCTCTTCTATGTCTGACTCTATACCTCGTTACTCTGATGACTCCATAAGGATCAGTGAATTGTCACTACCCCGCGAAGATTACCCCTTCAGGCATACATTTTCGGCGCCACAGGATTCCACACGGGAAGCAGAACCACAGAACTTGGTTGGATCCACACAGGAAGCGGGACCACAGAACTTGGTTGGATCCACACAGGAACCAGTTGGATCCCATGCCAACACAACAGCCTCCACTGCTCCTACTTCCGCCTCCATCCCCCTTCTCTGCTTAGATGAGGAGGAGACCTACCTGAAACAAGTTCACCACAGCCGTAATTTAGATGATGAGATGGCTGTTGTGGACTGTCAGGCTCTTCCACCGTCTGTGAGCCATGGAGCCAGCCTCCCCACACCGCAGAGCCAGTCAGCAGACATGTCATTACTTACCAGTAATATACTCACACCTGCTTCCAGCCAACCCAAGCCTAGTCACAACAATGCTATGTCAACAAATGTCACACAGGTGGTGTCATGTGATGAACCTAACATTGGGTCGTGTAATGTCCCAGCAGCCAGGTCATGTGATGTACAAGCAGCCAGGTCATGTGATATCCCAGCAGCCAGGTCATGTGATGTACAAGCAGCCAGGTCATGTGATATCCCAGCAGCCAGGTCATATGATGTCCCAGCAGCCAGGTCATGTGATCTACAAGCAGCCAGGTCATGTGATGTCCCAGCTGTAAGGGAACCAGGTTCTCTGTCACACCTCGGACATCAGGCTTTCTCTGGTACCACAGACCAGAATACATCATCCCTGATGCACCACTCTTTACATGCCAGCAACTCATCTAGCCACTTTAGTGAGGCTGACAGGATGGGGGAGAGTTGCGGCAGCTATGAGTGTGTGTCGGTAGAGTCGCCAGCCTCCACCAGCCAGCCCAGCTCTCGCCATGCTCCTGTCAGGTCTGTCAGCTGTGAAGTAGGTATTGACCCCTTGGCTCAACCCGAGGCACCAGTTGATATTCTCTTGATTTCAGAGAGGTCTAATCCCCTGCATCGGGTGGCCACAGCCCCCGTAGAGCTGAGGGAGTCGGCAAACCAGCAGGCTAGGCATATACCTCACAACTCTAGTTTCCCTGGCCATGAGAACAGGGTGCCACGAAAACGTGACAAACTGGACAAGTGCTGTGTACAATGAAACCCCTGTCTTGTATGCATTAGTATCATGTATCTGTCTCCATCCTTTGCCTTCATCCTCCATCAGTGTTCTTGTATTATTTCGACTTTGCGATCAATTATTATTCCATTTAAGTTGGTTTCATAATGACCTCGCATTTGTTGTTTCAAACTTAATGCGGTATTTTTGTCAGTAAAGCCATATGTTGAATTGATTCTGAATGTTTGTGTGAATAATGCCTGTGGTATCACCTTTGTTAAGGCTTATAAAATTATGCCAGTGTTGCTAATAAATAAAATTTACTAAGTTTTCATTTCTGTAACTGGGTGACTGGTGATCCTGTGTGGCAGAATTCTCCTTAGACATAGGCTATAACACTAGAAATACAAGCTGAGACAATCATTGAGTGCTGAGTAATGTTGTGTTGAAAAGATCTTATTGAACGTTTGAAATGCCTATAACTATATATGAGATTCAGATGGAAAGACAGATTTAGAATGTGAGTGAGGGGATGCTGCAACTGAAGCAGTGACCATTGTTGAAGACGGCAGGGAACACATGGTGTGAGTATACTGCAATAACAACTTTATTATACAACAGTGACTACCCCCTTCTTGGCCGCTCGACGAGAACTCTCTACAAACTTCTTAACAATATTAAAAAGTATTTGGCATCATGCAAACGCACATGATTTCTTCTCTTATACCCCAGCATCGTAGCCTAGAGATCACGCGACCTATTAGGCGGCAGGGGCACTCCACAACACTACCCCCATATCGGATCACTATCCCAATGATTCTGATCACGATACGGGGATTCAGGTTCTCTGACACACCTCAAGTGTATATATATATATATATATATATATATATATATATATATATATATATATATATATATATATATATATATATATATATATATATATATATATACATACATAAATATATATATATATATATATATATATATATATATCTATATATATATCTATATATATATATGTTTATATTTATGTACTGATGTTGTGTCGCAATCTGTGGTGTGGTGATGTGCGACACCAATTGAGGTTGTTGATAAAGCAACACGAACTTCAGGCATAGGGTTTAGAATAAACTTTATTGTTCACTATGACTTAAGCATTTAAGATGGAGCTTTGCCTAAAAGATGGAGAGACAATTGTCAAGCTCAGAGGCCAGGATAGAACTGATTTTCAAAAGTGAAAGTGAATCCCTCAAATTCTCATGGGACATGCAGAAACCTGGTCAGAAGATGGGCGTGGCTATAAGATATGGGGTATGTATGAGAAGAGGGGGTTGGGGGGACTCACTCGTGGGCATGACTGAAAGGGGCACGTTATGATGATGGACAAGGTTGTGGCATAATGTACTTTTGACACCCAACACTGACTTGATCAAGGTGGACATAAAATGTATTGAAGATATGTGTTTACAAAACCAAATTAATTTCTTTCAGAGTGGCTTGCTACATGTTGATTATATAAAGCAAGATACTGCGGGTGCAACAACTACCTGGAGTATTTTCACACTGGGGTTCACAGCTCCAGGTATCTCATGGATTAACGACAGTATTCGAACCTACGTTTGGGTTATTCTTGGTGCTCAGGCTCAGACCCGCTCAGGGAAACTAGGTACAGGTGACGCACGAAAGCAGTTTTAGGCTAATATTAAGGATGCTATCAACTCACCAGTTGACGTTCGTTCGGGCATCAGCAGGTATCAAAACCTGCTCCAGAACCCTTCGTCAAAGGTTGATTATGTGTTGGTTATCGCATGGTCACGTGGGTGATATGGGGAAAGAACACGAGGACGCGGAGGTCGTACTACAACCCAAAGATTACAAAGGTAGAGGGTATTCCCAACCAGCTGTATGCCCAGGGCATGCACGCCTACCAGCAGTGGGATGAGGCGAAAAAGGCCTTTGCGATAATGAGTAAACGTGATCCCAGTGTGGATCGCAGCAATGTGTCCTGACCCAAAAGTACAACTCTGTGCTGAAGGACCTACGTGAACAGGCCCACTGGGTTGTGCTCTTTCACATGACTTGTTTGGAGATGCCTGCGTGAGAATGATGTTATCCTGACAAGGGAGGAACATGCCACATTAAGCCAGCTGCTGGCAGAGACCAAGCACGCAAAACTGCTGCTGAAGACTGATCAACCTACCTCGTATGCTGTCAAATCAGAAGGCTGATTTGGATGCTGTGCACTTAAACTATCTTACTCTTGGCCACACAGGCCACGGCTGTCATCGGTTGTTTTGACCTGGGTGGTGCACCAATATATTAGACTTCAACGGCGTTTATTAGAAATAGCAAACAAGATGGATCCTGATAGTATCATTGACTTACTTCTTGTAGAGCCAGACATGGCTGCTGTCATGGCTGACAAATGCAGTGCTGCTCCTGTGCCTACCTCAGTCGACATGACTTGGAAGAGATATAGGCTTGCTGCAGTCATATCGGGTAGGCAGGCCCGTCACTATCTTGTGCGCAATGTCTTATAGTTGACAAGGTTGAATCAATTGTATGCTCTCATGTGCTGCTGGTATGCTTCTCCCGATCCCACCAG
The DNA here is from genome assembly GCA_034190875.2 of Urechis unicinctus. Taxonomy (NCBI): domain Eukaryota; kingdom Metazoa; phylum Annelida; class Polychaeta; order Xenopneusta; family Urechidae; genus Urechis; species Urechis unicinctus. The sequence goes on along the minus strand of CM067354.1, from coordinate 42,513,345 downwards.
AAAACTGACCAACGCTAGCAGCAGACCTTGAGGCTGATTCCTTTGTTGGGCACGCACTAAGCACTGCTATATCAATGCTATGGCATATACTTAGCTCCACTAACCGACGCCTTAACCACTGCCAAGCACTGTTAATTGGGACTAACAAACATGCCATTGGAAGCAACGAACCCAGCAGAGGAAACGAATCCACAGATCTCAGCAAAGGCAACGTCAGTGGAGAAGGTAACTAATGAACCCTCCCAAGGGGGTTCCAGTTTGCTGCAGGATGGAAGGGCGCTACAGCTCGAAAAGCTTCTGAGTGAGCCTAGGCCACGCTCAATGATGAAACCACAGTGGATAGGCCTTATCCACCTCATCCAACTGAAGTGGTAGAAAACCTAGAAGCATACAAATTCGGGATAAGGCCAGGCTGATTTATTTTACATATCATGTTGGAGACTCATGCTTGTGAATATATAACTATGGATCGCATGACTCGTCGCATGCAAACAATCTACTGGGATATTGGAAGGGCAATGCAGCTATCAAGAAGCTTGCAGCAGCCATGAGGGTTTCTGAGGAAGTTGCCCGTGGTTGGCTTACAAAACTAGCTATATGGGAGATTTACCTGCCAATCTTGAAACACATTCCTAGGGCAAAATTTGATGTGTCAGGGCCTAATGTAGTTCACCAAGCCGATCTCTTGTTTCTTCCTCATGACAGCGTGAAGCACCAGACTTCCAAGTATGCCCTCACAGTAGTGGACGTGGCCTCACGCTACAAAGCGGCTGAGCCATTGACTACAAAAGAGGCTAAAAACGTTGCAGGTGTACTTGAAAGGATAAACAAGCGAGGGTCCCTGCATTGGCCTCAACTTCTTCTGGTTGACCCTGGAAGACTTAAGTTCAAAAAAATAGTTTGTGATCCACTACAGGAACCTACAGCAATACCTCTCTTGAGATGTGGCTAACAAAGATTTACAGAGTGCTCTCCTTCAACCAGAGCCCATGGATGGAGCCCTACATCAGAATGAACACGGATTTCAGAAAGGTTACCACCAGCGACATTGAGAAAGACCTCAACAAGCTGATGAACACCTCGGTATTTGGTAAAACAATGCAGAACCTTAGAGAGCGGGTCAATGTCTTCCGAGTCAGCACCTGAGACGTATGCTATTTTAACGGTGGCTAGGGGTAAGTGGTCTGAGCAAGGTAACTTATTTATCACTTTATGTCCACTATATTATTGTGCATTTCGCGACTACATATTCAGTGGTCAAGCCATGAGGTAGACGCACAGGCGTCCACTTACATCGGTGTGTACATCACTATTTTTACCAAAATCCTGCTTATATACATATATGCGCAAAAAACTCATATCGTCAAGATCGACGAATTTGTATAGTAAATTAGTAGTATAGTAAATGGTGTTTCTGAGACATCTTGTCCCTCACACCTTATCACTGTAGGGAGGCAAAACCAGTATCTAGCCCACCCGCACAAGGCTCGCGACCACGCATAGAGATCAGTAGCGAGTGTCTCGGCCATAATTCTTACTCGATGAAGTATATCCTTGTTTCCATACGCCAGTGTGTCTAATCCAGTCGCGTCGATCCACCTCTTAGAATCGAACGGGGAAAGGGACACCTTGTTGATATGTATGCCATATATCGGATGCCCCTCTCTGTGTAACATGTTCATACGGTGCCTGAATTACCTCTTATCAAACAGGGCCTCCATGTTTTGCTTGTGTCTTACCTGTTTTTTTACAACAACCTTTGTCAATCCAATAAACAAGAAATTAGGGTTGACTGATACAACAGAAATTATCCTGGGCTCTACTCTTGCTCATAAGTAACCCTATAGAATGTCTCTTCGGGCAGAGAGGAAATGGACAAAATCATTGAACAACAAATCCAACAAGGACTAATCAAGGAAGCTCATGCTTGATTGCCGAGGCCTCAATGCGGTAACCATCCCTCAAGTTCTTAAGATTCCCAGGTAAGATGAAGTGTTAGATTGTGTAGGTGACAATATATTTCAGTATTTTTCAGTTCTTGACTGCACCCAGTGATTCCATCAAATCCCCTTAGATCCATAGTCCGATAGAGATTGCAGAGAGAGGTCTCACTAAATCTGAAGCAAATTATTCCACTACAGAGCCGGAACTAGGCTAGTCTGGGAAATTCTGCTCTTCAGTTATGCACTATTCCCGCCGCTGCAGCTCGCAAGTTATCTGCCTTCCCTCATGATGACCGATAAGCTGGCCTCACTATTTGCAAATACTGTACAGAGGTAGAAGCCCTATGTGCAGTTACTTATAAGCGAACTCATTACGCAAAACTTCGACATCTAACAAACCAAGCGATAACTAATTGGGACTCTATCACTTTGAGTCGAGAGTAGATTAGACGTTCGAACCTAAATGAAGCCAGCTTTTAGGCCTCAAATATAGCACCGTTCTTACTAACAAACAAGAGGAAGACATGCTAGTCAAACACGAGCAGAACTATTTCGCTGCTGACGATCACATATTAACATCACAGGGACCCAATAAAGCAGTTGGTTATCCCTCAGAACCTCTAGGAATACTTCCTCAAAATACATCACGATGTACCTGAAGGAGGACATTTGAGCTCTTCATGAATTATTACAGTTCTGCCCTGTTTCAAGAATTATGCTCTCTTTTCAAAATCTTGCCATGCTCAAAGTCAAGGGCAAACGGAACGTTGTCAGCGCTCCATACTTAATCTAATAATAATAATAATAATCTTTATTTTCGCACAGCAGGTGTACAGGAACATTAATATTTGATACAACAACAAATTAACACACGAGAACGCTTCAGCTTCATGTCGGGTAAGCACTGATAATGAATCCCCATCTCTAATAGAAATAAGCTCTTTTTTGAGCATGGCAATATTCTCATATTCAGAATTACCTGGTGGCTTAATCTCATAGCTGGAGTCCTTAATGCATTCACTATGCTGTAATAAATAACAATTATTGATGTTCAGGGCATGCATTATTGTTCGAACATTATCGCTAACAATTGTTCTGCTATGGAAACACCATCTACTTACATAGGATACTAAAACATTGGTGCTATTCAGGCACTTATGAAAGAAATTGACGAAGCGCAACATCAGTTGATTTCTAAGGGGCAATTTTCCCGAAATGAATTGTAAATACTTTGAACATGTTCTGGACTCTAATTTCCTTATAGTTCGAATACACCTTCTCCAAACACTACAAAATTTTACCAGCTGGTTGGGTCTTAAACTCCACATCGCCGACCCATAAAAACTACTACAATATACTTCAAATAGTGAGTTTCTAATAACAGAGTTTCAGTATCCAAAGCGAGACATAATCATATTCGTTTTCGCTATCAAATCCCTACATGCACGCTGTGTATTTATCAAATTCGCACAATAACCAATATTACTTCCCAAGTGAACAGCTTATTTCTCTTGTACAATTAATTCACCATTTAGTGTTAAATATACTGTCGTAAGCATTGAATGCAAGCAACCGGCTTTTTGCAGATTGAACTGCACACAATATTCCTTCGAAAATTCCTCGCATATTCTAAGCATTGTCTGCATATGCGAGGTATCATTTCTAGAAGGAATCTGCAGCTTAGCATATTCATCAGCACAATCAATGGAGAAGCATCTTATATCATTTAATTCTCACCACAAATATATGAGATGTTTATATTGATCTTCTCCAGTGCGTATAACAAATACAATAAAAGAGACACACTGTTGTGCATCAGAACTTACATGTCATTCCGTGGTCATGTGCGATATATGTTTATAAATTATTTCAGGTGTAATTATTCTCAATATCATGCACTCCGAGGAGCACACCATATATGCCATGGAGCTCTGATTGGACAATCTAAACAAGAGCTCAAATCAGAGCTCGCAATTTCTTTTCCACGGACGAAAGGCTGATGATCGATCAACTTCCACGTACAGCAAACTTGCTAATCGGCTAAAACAGCGTGTGAACTCGAATAAAGTATCCTTTTGGGTGGCAAATTTTGGGGCGGGTGGTTTTGTTAGGTACAATGACATGTTCTAAACGGACATGGGGTGCTACAGGCTCGTTAACGATGGTTGAGGCGAGATTTTTGGTGAGCTGGTGGCGAAATCGTTGTCCCCCTTGGGTGTATGTATTCCTTATACCTCCAAATCGCATCCAAATGCGACGTATATTTGACAGTCCAATATGGCTGACAGTGGGCGATAATTTGGTGTTATTACTTACCGGTGGCATACTAATGCAATGTCAGAATACTTATATATAACTAACGATAACTTGGAATATGAGTTTTGTCCGAGCAAATTTGTACTTTGTGTCTAGTGCTCTTGTAGACTCAGGTGTATCATGAATTTAATTTGGTTGAATGATTAATGGATAAATATTGTGTTGGTAGCTGTGTATTGAGAACATATTTTTAATCTCATGGCATGACCACAAAATCCAGCAATTGACTTGTAAAGCTTGTCACAATCAGGACATTTATATGTAACACTAGAAGCTGAAGTAAGCTGACTGTTTTCTTTGTTTTGATGGCACAGCTCCTTCTCAACTGATTCAAAGTCTATGTCAGAATGCTCACTTTCCTGTTCACTTTCGCAACTCGTTTCAAACTTGTTGAAGTCGCTCTCTCTGTCGGTGTAGCCATTCCCTAATATGCGATCTAATTCACGTTTTGAATCTTCCCAGTCTACAAAGTTAACATCAGTAAATCTCTTACTTGATGAAACGTATTCACTTCTTCGTGGCCTACGAGCCATTCTATCACAATCAGGCTGGCTTGGCAGATGCTTCAGTGAAAATGTCTCCACAAATTAAAACGATTCGTCCTTATATCCACTGTCTAGCGGACCAGATGTGCTCCGAGTAAATCAAAATGAACTGAAGTCGCGCGTCAGATTTGCGTCGCGCGTCACCGAAACTCCTGGCATGGCAACGCGTTTCGTGGTGCCGCGTCTTTGGATGTTGTGTCAGCCAATTCTCGCGCAAGTACTGATATTTTACCTCAGACTCGGACAATGTGATGGCAAGGCACGTACAGGACATAGTTAATGACATTGTGTAATCGAGTACACCGCCTGCTGTTGTTAACTTGTCTATCGACACTTGCAAATGCATCCATGCCATTTCGCCTATGTCCCCGCGAACTTGACTTCGGGTCAAAGCCTCCGGTTTCCTCGCTGGCTCGCTTGATGTCGCAATACCAAGTACACCTAGCGCCGCCAAGCGCGAGCTTGTGAAAACACTCGCTGCCGAGGCACGCACGCGAGCGCCTCGGCGGCGACTTCAAAGGGCGTTGCGACTCCTTCTTAGGTTATATAACTCCTCATACTTGTACGACGGGGTATTTTTTTCAGCTTCAATCTGTACGACGGTTTTTTTGTGAGCTTCGTTTTGTACAGCAGGGTATGTTTTCTCTTCCCATGCCGGTTTTCTCCCGGGATTTCCCACCGATCGTTGACAATGCATATGAGCAATGAATGGTCCCTGTGTGACGCCGCAAGAATCACACGCTCCGCCCACGGGGATTTGCATTGGCCGGCTAACCAATATCTTCTATGTAAACAAACCCTTTATGGTGTATGTATACACAGAAGATAGCGGCCGGCCGGCCGGCCAATACAAATACCTGTGGCTCGACCTTGCAAGCGCGCAATGTTGTTTCTGCATGTAATTAGAAATCTGATCATAACATTTTGAGATTCATCCTGCCTACGACGTACGGCGGATTATACGCTATACATTTGCATAATACCTTGTACGACGGGGTACGCTTTTATGCCATTTTCTCCTTGTACGACGGGTTATACATTCGCATAATACCTTGTACGACGGGGTATGCTTTTTGCCATTTTCAACTTGTACGACGGGTTATATTTCCCACCGATCGTTGACAATGCATATGAGCAATGAATGGTCCCTGTGTGACGCCGCAAGAATCACACGCTCCGCCCACGGGGATTTGCAAATATCTTCTATGTAAACAAACCCATTGCATGTAATTAGAAATCTGCTCCTAACATTTTGAATTCATCCGCAACTTTGATTTGCCTGTACGGCGGATTATACGCTATACATTTGCATAATACCTGTACGACAACGCTTTTGATCCATTTTCTCCTTGTACGACGGGTTATACATTCGCATAATACCTTGTACGACGGGGTATGCTTTTTGCCATTTTCAACTTGTACGACGGGTTATACATTCGCATAATACCTTGTACGACGGGGTATGCTTTGTGCCATTTTCAGGTCCCATGGCACACCCCTATCCGAGTTAAGGCGAAGTGCCCCCCCTCCCCCACCCCCACGGGGACTGACCACAGTATCAGCGAAGCTTAATAAACGGGCACGTAACAGAATCATTGGTCACTTGGCGTCAAATTCCCAACTAATGCGTACGTGATATTTTACCTCGATGACATCCTGTATAAACAGCAGATGGGTATGACCGATGAGACGTCTGTGTACTTTGTACCTCGCCTCAGGCCGCCTGAACAACTCATGGTCAACTCACGAGAATCATTTTAACTTGACGTAGATTCACATGACATCTATCAGCGGAGTTCATATTTCAAACAGTAGCAGGCCTGAAGAATAAACATATTATCAAAAGGTGAGAAATGTAAGTGACTGAAGTGTTGAAAATGTCAAATCTCTGAATACGCACTCTTATGTGTTAATTACATTGTCATCTATGAAAATAGACGATGTTCTTACCAACAGCGACTTGGCTTAACGCGTTGCACGAATGCCTTTCCATTTCTGGGTTAAACCAAATCAGACAAAATGGTTTATATTAAAGACTTGTATGTATTTAGTGTGAGTGCCTGATATAGAACTCATGTATTAACCGTAATAAGCGTCGTTAACCAGTGTGGAGTCATAATACCCCCACCCTTCAAATACCAAACCTTGATATCCGAAGAAAATGTTCTGAACGGGTCACTTTCCAAGTTAAATAGTCCCGGTGTAGCAAGTAGAGCCCTTTGAAGTAAACGTTCCAAACCCGTTGATCTTCGATTAAAGCTAAAGGTAATTCGTCTTATTGACGTCGTGCGATGATCGTAACCGAATACGGCGTGAACGATATATGAGTTCCAATTATACACGATAATTACACAAATGTACATATGAAGAATAATTTTTCACATAAATGAATGTTTATTAACAAGTTGAGTTAGTTTACGTGTGAGATTTCGTCAAAGGCGATTTAATCCGGCCAGACAAATTTTGAAAAGTTCATGTTTATTTTGAATGACAAGATGGGTTGCTGCGCGCACGCGCAGACAAGGTTCTTCGCAAGCGAACTTTTAAGTATATGTGTCATTTTGTCAATGATTATCTTTTGGCAATACCTACCTTAGAGGGGGGATATGTATTCAACTATATCACACTGACAATTGAAAAAAAGATGTCGTACAAGTTGAAATTGGCAAAAAGGCATACCCCGTCGTACAAGGTATTATGCAAATGTATAACCCGTCGTATGCAAATGTATAGCGTATAATCCGTCGTACGTCGTAGGCAAGATAAAAGTTGCGTATCTCAAAATGTTATGAACAGATTTCTGATTACATGCAGTAACAACTTTGCGCGCTTGCACGGTCGAGCCACATGGATTTATATTGGCTGGTCGCTCGCTATCTTTTACGTATACATAAACCATAAAGGGTTTGTATACATAGAAAATATCGGGTAGCCGGCCACTGCAAATCCCTGTGTGCTGAAAGTGTGATTCACGGGGCGTCACACAGGGACCATTCATTGCATTTCCATTGTCAACGATCGGTGGGAAATCCCGGGAGAAAATCTCGACATGGGAAGAGAAAACATACCCCGCCCTACAAAACGAAGCCCCCCAAAAACCCGTCGTACAGATTGAAGCTGGAAATCGTACAAGTATGAGGCCAAATAAAACCCGTCGTACAAGTCGAGAGGCCGTAAAAATATACCCCGTCGCGCGGCACATGTATACTATATCTATACACTTAAGTGCACCCCCACCCCCCACCCCCCGGGATGAATCCACTTCATGATGACATGGCAGATATTGAAAGTGCCTTCTATACACACCAACAACAAGGGTTTTCTTTTGGCGATAACGACGAAGTCACGCCATAGACAAATGACGAGCGGTGACCCAGCAACACGCGAATTCCAAAGGTCTGACATACAACTTAACTCAACAAGTAGTGGACGAAAGTGCGTGTGTTCATCGTGGAATTATAATGTTATAAGTGCTAGCATCGTCGATAGAATCATTTCTCCCCCGAGTGGATTAGACGTGTATATTTTGCCGATTATTATACATATAATCGTGTAAATCAACTCCAAAAGAAACAGTGGTTCGTCCTGCCGTTTAGGCAAGGCACTCGCCCCTGGTGTTTTGATGATCTGATGCCACCTTCAAGAGCGCGGATGTGAAAGATCGAAAGTAGTAAATAGCGCGGCGCTGTCAGAGTAGGCAAGGCAACTCGCCCCTGGTGTTTTGATGATCTGATGACACCTTAGGGGCGAGGGTCCGTATGGCAGAATCTTTAAGGATATAAGCAAATATGCTCCTTCTCGCAATGCAGACAAGGGACAGTTTAAAAAACATACATTTTCATATCCATAAATGTCTTAACATCAATCTTGCCTACAGTGCAACAACAGTCATACTCCTTAATCAACGGAATCAACGAAATCCAACACAATTTTAAAATTGTTGTCCAACTTGGCTACCGCGCGAATCGAAAACATCAGCGATATCATAGCGTATTAACGAGAATTAACTCATATTATGTTGCATTGTGGGAGTTGGCCATTTTGAGTTTTTGAACAAAGTTTCATGATGTGCCGTATTTAGTCCTTTAACTATAAGAACAATTAGACAAAACTGTAGTATATAGAAACAGTCCTCGTGTCATTTTGTGATATCATCTTTCATTTTGTCACAAAATTTTATTCTTGGAGGGCTTTAGTATTTTTTTAGCGAGTTTTCGGTCTTTTTTTTTAGCGAGGCTCTATTCATCGATATCTCTCTCTCTCTCTCTCCTCGAGATCGGATCCTCAATCTCTCTGGCGGCTCTTCGCTCTCTCAGCTCGGATGACAGAGATCGAAAAGTAGTAGATAGCGTGGGGAGCGGGTCTCAGATCGAAAATAGGGGAGTTTTCACCATTTTGACCTACTGTCCACCTTGGCTATTCTTTCTTCGCCCACCTGACTATTTTTTAGCACAGATCTTGTGCATGGATACCCGACTTGGCCCCAGCCTCGTACGAAGGTCGTTTTGGAAGCAGCTAGCTAGCCACTCTCCTGGTTTCGTGCTAACAAGCTAAAGCCTGCGCAGAAGCCGAAAGGAAAGCGCTGGAGCCTCTATCAGCCAACGCAGCAGGCCGCAACGGGTCCAAGTCCGCTCCTCTGTGAGCATATTTGACAAGCATTAAGAAAATGATGTGGTATACATATGGCATATGGAGTACAGAAACCTACCCATCCATTTTGTATCAGCAAATTTGGATACTGCAGCCAAGCATGCACCGGTGGCGCGAGCAAGCAAGTACAAAGTAAACCCACCGGTCTCCTGTATACACTGTGGACGCTCAACCATCTCGAGTTTGCAGATTAGCGCATCTTGTAGTTCTAAGCGGGAACGCGACGTGCTCCGCTGGACAGAAAAACGATGTAGACAAATGTTTCCACAGGTGCTGAAACAGCTTCAAGCTTGCACTATTCCATGTAGAAAAGTCCCGAATTGGGGTTGGCTTGGGGGCCGCCGGTTCTGGGAGGTAGGAAATTCTTTGCGGCTTCCGTGTGGCTTTTTGTAATTTTTCAAACCTTCCATGCAAGAAATGCGGCACCTCCTACATATCCCCCATTTGCAATCTTGTCGAAAACGTCGCTAGGTCCGCAATGGTTCCTACATTGGCTCCAACCTCTTCTATATCGTCCAGCGATTGCTAGTGTACTCCAGCAACTAGTCTCCGGACCCGCCCCACAACGCGGCTCCACCCACGCAACCTATTACATCCTAGGCACGTGATAAGAAGGTTACCAACGCAATGACCCTCTAAGTTATTTTTTCTTTTCCAGCGTCCACGGCTCTTTCACACTGCGAATAGCCCTCCCACAACACAGGAATGTTGCAGCGCCTCGCACATGGCCAGCACATGGTCCGCATCCACGTCCGCCTGGCGCCCCCCCGCTTTGCATCTTGCTTTTTTTTATATTTTGTTAGCTTCACTGGAACCACACCCCTGTCTGGTATATATATATATATATATATATATATATATATATATATATATATATATATATATATATATATATATATATATATATATATATATATATATATTGGGGGTGGGGGTGGGTCGAGCGGGTCCTAAGATCGAAAATAGGGGTTATTTCACCATTTTGACGGTATTTCGTCCACCTTGGCTATTCTTTAAAGGTGTTCGTCCACTTCGACTATTTTTAGCACAGGGTGTGGCCTGCATGGGACCAGGAGCCTTGGCCCCAGCCTCGTACGAAGGTCGTTTTGGAACCGCAGCTAGCTAGCCACTCTCCATGGCAGACATGTTTGACGCAATGCTAACATAGCGAATCCCAGCCTGCGCAGAAGCCGATGCGCAGGAGATCGCTAGCTAGCCTCTATACTAAGGGAACCCCCACAGCCAACGCAGCAGGCCGCAACGGGTCCAAGTCCGCTCCTCTGTGACCATATTTGACAAGCATTAAGACTAATGATGTGGTATACATATGGCATATGGAGTACAGAAACCTACCCGTCGCGCTATCAGCAAATTTGGATACTGCAAGCAGCACCGGTGGCGAGCAAGCAAGTACAAGGTAAACCCACCGGTCTCCTGTATACACTGTGGACGCTCAACCATCTCGAGTTTGCAGATTAGCGCATCTTGTAGTTCTAAGCGGGAACGCGACGTGCTCCGCTGGACAGAAAAACGATGTAGACAAATGTTTCCACAGGTGCTGAAACAGCTTCAAGCTTGCACTATTCCATGTAGAAAGGGTCCCGAATTGGGGTTGGCTTGGGGGCCGCCGGTTCTGGGTTTGGTAGGAAATTCGATGCGGCTTCCGTGTGGCTTTTTGTAATTTTTCAAACCTTCCATGCAAGAAATGCGGCACCTCCTACATATCCCGCCATTTGCAATCTTGTCGAAAACGTCGCTAGGTCCGCAATGGTTCCTACATTGGCTCCAACCTCTTCTATATCGTCCAGCGATTGCTAGTGTACTCCAGCAACTAGTCTCCGGACCCGCCCCACAACGCGGCTCCACCCACGCAACCTATTACATCCTAGGCACGTGATAAGAAGGTTACCAACGCAATGACCCTCTAAGTTATTTTTTCTTTTCCAGCGTCCACGGCTCTTCTTCACACTGCGAATAGCCCTCCCACAACACAGGAATGTTGCAGCGCCTCGCACATGGCCAGCACATGGTCCGCATCCACGTCCGTCTGGCGCCCCCGCTTTGCATCTTGCTTTTTATATTTTGTTAGCTTCACTGGAACCACACCCCTGTCTGGTGGAGACGGTGGCGGTTCCGGATTTGGTGGCACACACACCCTTGCCAGCTGCTCCATGTACTCGATCCTGGATACGGCCAAATACGCCAAGTTTGCCCAGCCGAGGTAGTCGTCAACGAGCCACACCTTTTGCGGTGATTGGATGGTAAGGCCCTGGGAGCTAAGAATTGTGTTGGCATATCCATAACGCCATTTTGACGGGATGCCAGGTTCGGGGCAGGCCGGCGTTCCTACCACAGAGAGCGGCACATGCACCACGTTGTTGACAACAAAGTTAGAACTTCCACCGCCGGGTATGGCAACAAGCCTGTTCTGATGACGAATGCTCTTTGGGTGATATATCAGCGGCACTGGTATGTTAGGGAATATAATTCTGTGCCGTTCCAAGAGGATGTCTGTGATCTGGTCGCGTATCTTTATACGCGAGGCTAGGACCATATCCCCTGGATGCTACTGCTGGACAAAGTCGTCCCATTTCCACAGGTTCGTTGCTTTCCGTGTCAGCCTACACTGTGTGGTGTTGGATTTCAACCGTATGAATCTCTTTAGTTTTTGTAGTGCCGGATCCTTGGCCCTATAGTCTGTCCCTACTGCTACCTAGTAGTCGGCATGGTCTCTCAGCCATTGGTGTGGGGGCTCACGAGAGATGGGAGGAGGCTGTCCTGGGTCCCCACAGCATACGACCTGCGCGTCTCTCTCTCGCAGCCACCCAAGGAAGATTTCAAGCTGGGCTCTAGTCACAGTGCAGATCTCATCCCAGATAAAAACCCGGGGAATCCACATCTTCCCCATCACTTCTGGTAATCAGTCTTTATCGCCACACCACCGCCCGGAAGAAGCTATGATAGGTTTGTGCATCTGCCCCTCGCTCTCTCATGCTCTTGGCTAGGCGATGAGTAGGCGTGAGCACCAGTGGCTGGACGTCCTTGAATAGATCTATTGCCCTTGTGGTCTTTCCACTGCCACCACCACCCGCCAGGTAGGAGAGCTCCTTTGTGGACAGGGGATCGTAGATGGAAGGGGGCAGCACTGGCGGTGGAAGCTTCGCGTTCGCCTGCATTCTACACTAGAAGAATAGAAAGCATATTTGGCTGCCTGTTTGAGTCTATCGCCTTTGTCTCGCCACTGTCCAGGTAGGGCCCCGATGGCGTTGCTGGCATAGCTGGGCACCCCGCGGCTGATCTTTGTCAGGCTTTCTTTGTAGATGTAGATGGAGTCTGTGGCCACTCGCACCACTTCGTCCGGTTGGAAGCGTGGATTTCAGGTTGATGTACACATAGTCTAGCATGCTGGCTCGGAGATGAGTATATTGAGCCTGGTTGCCATCGTAGTATGTCAGCACCCAGCCAATTGGACAGCGATCGGGACCAACAAGAGTTCCGTTGGTGGACATATCACGCAGTAGGAAGTCTTTCTCGGCCTCGCAAGTGACCAGGCGTCGGGTTAGGTTTTTGCACTCTACGCTTTGTCCCTGTGTGAGCTTCCCGATCAGGTTACGGCCAAAATTTCTGTCGGAAGGCATCCACACGTCTGTTTGCTTTTCAAAGGATATGATGGCCTCTCGCAGGTGGAGCGAGACGAGGACCCGGCGTTCCACTAGGAAGGCATGTAGCGCCAGTGGCACCCATTTCTTTGCTCTGAAATGACCACCTACCCAGTGCACGACCACTGGATGTACTCCTGCTGCAAACTCCCATGCAACCACTTCTGCAAATCCTGTGGCGTCGTGCCCAGGCAGTGGTCCGTTGATGGCCACTCGTCGGAACCAGTGGCGTGGGTGACCGAAGCAGGCAAACCAGGGAGCGCAATCACCCAGTCCTTGGATGGACGCTGGATAGCAGTGTTTCATGTCGATCTTGGTCACATCCTCTGTTTTGTAATCCATGCTGTTCCACACACCGCCGTTACTATACTCAACACAGGCAGCCCGAACGTCGGGGAGATATCCAGAAGGTGTAGGTCGCCATTGGTTTTTCTCACATGCATGTATGCTGGCTGCGTGGTTAGCACCTATACGGCCCGACCGGAGAGATCAGAGGCCCCAAGAGATGTGCACACAGTCTGTTTATGCTTTTGTAGAGCCCGAGGTCGATAGTGAGTGCCGTCCTCGAGTACATACTGGTCAATGGTCAGGATGGCGTCACCGGGCCCCAGAAGCCACTCTGCACAAGGTCGATCCCTGGTGGTTTCCTGAATTGATTGCCAGATGTCGCCTTCATAGAAGTCTACGGTGCGGGTGCGTGGAAACGAGAGATTGGCTGACCAGGCATGGCCATTGTGAAGAACGATCCTAATGGTAGCCCAGTGTTTATATCTTGTGCCCTGGTATATTTTGCCGCCGGCAATGTCACGAACGACAATGCTGCGAGAAAGGATGCTTTCTAACACAGGTAGATCACCTATCCGTGCTCCGGCGTCGTGCACCCCTTCTTCCCATTCTAGAATCTTTTCTTTTCTTTTCTCAGTCAATCTGTTGCCAATCTGCTGCCGCACAAAATGCTCCATGACTCGCTTGGCCACGCAGTTGACATTTGTGCTCTCTTTCATTGGGAGAGCTTTTGGACATATGCCTCACGGACCGCATATGTACCGTAGATGACTGCCGTCACCGGATATGCATGCCTATAGTATTTCTGATTGATTCCTACCAAGACCCCTGGGTGTGTGTTTTTTGTCAGCGGAACGATTTTCTTATTCTGATCCCGCACGGGCAGATATTTAGCTTCCACTCACCCCCTCGGTCTTCCTGCAGAAACTTGATTCGTAGTATATGTTTGCCTGGGGAAAATTTCTTGAGGATTTCTTTTGCGCGTTCTTTGGTGAGCCCGGCGTCTGAGTCCGCGTTGGTGCTCCAAGTTGTCCAAAGCATCGACACGTCATCTAGGTCAAACTCATCTTTGGCAGTTTCGTATGCGTGTGTCCAAGGAGCGTCTTGTGGAGGCGGTATCTCATTACACGCTTTCGGGACCAGCTCTTGCAGCTCTAGGGCCTGGAACTGCGCCTCCTGCTCTTCCAAGGCTGTCTTAGAAAAGGCATACGGTGGACGCTTCCCAGTCTTTGCCTCCAATTCTTGGCGTAGGGCCTTTGCTCTCTCCGCATGAGTCATTTGTGTCTCTCTCTCGGGCGCGGGGGCTCCAGGGCCTAGGACATAGGGCCTTCAACTGTGCCTCCTGCTCTTCCAAGGCTGTCTTAGAAGAGGCATACGGTGGACGCTTCCCAGTCTTTGCTTCCAATTCTTTGCGCACGGTATTTGCTCTCTCTGCATGAGTCATTGCGTATACCATATGTTTTCCATTAGTCTAAATGCTTGTCAAATATAGTCACAGAGGAGCCCCCCTTCGAGCCCCCCCCCCCCAAACGACAGTTACCCTTGTGCTGCGGACTTTGACCCGTTGCGGTCTGCTGCGTTGGCTGTGGGGGTCCCCGTGGTATAGAGGCTAGCTAGCTGCGGTCCCATGTAGGCCACACCTTGTGCTAAAGAATAGTCGAAGTGGACGAACACTGTTAAAGTTTAGTCAAGGTGGACGAAATACCGTTAAAATGGTGAAATAACCCTTATTTTCGATTTTAGGACCCACTCGAGCCCCCCACTCGAGCCCCTCCACCCAAAAAAAACCCGACAGTTACCCTTGTGCTGCTATATATATATATATATATATATATATATATATATATATATATATATATATATATATATATATATATATATATATATATATATATATATATATATATCTCTATATATATATATATATATATATCTATATATATATATCTATATATATATATATATATATATATCTATATATATATATATCTCTCTATATATATGTGTATATATATATGTGTATATATATGTATCTATATATATATATATATATATATAAGGTCATTACAACGCTGTGATCTCAATTTGTAGCGGATGCCTGACCCAAGAAGGGTTTGAACAATGCTGTAAAACACTAAAAGTCTCAGCCCTAATAGCTCACTCAGTCCAACCACAAATGAAATGAGATCATCAGCAGTGGAGGTTAGTGGGGATGTGCCGCATATTTGGGTTGGTTTTGGGGCATTTTGGTATACAAATGATTGTTATTTGTTGAAGACAGGTATAGCAATGGATCGGGATTTTTTGGCAATGACACTGTAATCTAATAGGTACGTATTTTTGACAGTGAGTACAGCAATGGATATTTGTTTTATGATGGTTATCCAATATGATGCTCAATATTTGGTGTTTACTCAAGTCCCCTGTGTCAATGGTGGCCAGCCCTATCAGTCAGCTTGGTTGCGTTGTTTCAAAGACACGTTTTATGGCATGGTAAACAAACAGAAAGGTCAGGACCGTACATTCTCCTTCCACAGTTTCCTGCAATATCGACTAAATGACTAAACCATTATATACTCGATATTCACACACAACCGATTTTAAGGCTATTCCTTTTGATTTTGAAAAGCAATTACAATGGTAGACTATTATATAAATGGACTTGTTGACTACAGACTAGACTTGTCAGTTATCTCGATTCCTTCGTCGAAATCGATTATTCTTCCATTTTATTCAATTTTCTGTCTAATGAACACTTAATGACATATTTTTCATTTTTTCATGTAAGAAACAAACTGATCGCGATGATATATGTGTGAAATTATAGCCAATAATTCTTTTTGGGCTGTTTGCCAGACCTGAGTTGGCGGTCTCAGATGAGTTCGCTAACAATTTGTTTTGTGGAGTTCGCGGACTCAGCTAAGCTCGCCGACTCAAGTTAAGACGACTCAAGTTAAGATTCTTTATGAATACGGCCGCTGTTTTAAAAATTTCATCGTCATCGACAACCATAAAAAGCTTCTTATTCGATAGACACTGACCCTTACAACATTTGACCCAATTTTTACAACCATCCTCCTCCTGTGGGTCCGGGGGTAGAATAGGTCCACTGTATCCTTCTGCATGTCGTAAGAGGCGACTAATAGGGGGCAACTTGTTGGCCGTGGGTTGCGACTCGTGTCGGTGGACAATGGGATCCAGGTGGTTGAGTGGAGTGGTTCTTTTGAGGGCCATATCTGCAACATACCACTCTGGCCCGGATTTCGCCTAGACGAGAGGCTGGAATGGCCTGGTCCAGTCAATCGGCTTGTGGTGATTTGCCCCAGGATAATCGTTTCCATTTATATCCTTTTCCATTTCCATTTTTCCTAGAAGGCGGCTGCTTAATCAGGTCAATCTTATCTATTAACCTTTCTTGGCACCATATGACACACTAGTGTTGGTGTGCCGTTAAACCCTATACTTACCTTACCTTACCTTTTTACAACCATCCATCGAATATTGTCGATGTTATAAGCGATTGAAAAATGTGGTAAAACAACAATTTTCGAGTGGGGGCTACGGGGCGAAATATGCATATGTTTGTACGACATTTGTTGTGAAAAGTTGGCCAGTGGAACATTCTGCAAGGAACTATAAACTAGCCCAATAGACCAACGTCAGGTTTTATTCATCACTTTGTCGGTCCAACAGTAAAACCAAAATTTTGTTGCCGATGCATACAGAACTCACCACTTTTTCCACGAAATATGCACATATATGTATATATACATATATATATATATATATATATATATATATATATATATATATATATATATATATATATATATATATATATATATATATATATATATATATATATACATATATATATACATACATATATATACATATATCATATATATCATATCATAGATATATATATATATATAAAATATATATATATATACATGTATATATACATATATATATATACATACATATCTATATATATATATATATATATATATATATGCATATACGCATATATATAAATATAAAAAAAATATATGTATATAAATACATGTATATATACATATATATATATATATATATATCTATATATATATATATATATATATATATATATATATATATATATATATCTCTCTATCTCTAGATATCTCTCTCTCTCTCTCTCTCTATATCTCTCTCTCTATCTATCTATCTCTCTCTATCTATATATCTATATCTTCATAAATATTTTTGTTTAGAGATAGTATTGTTTGTGTTATATTGTTGGTACCGTATTGCTGGTCGTCCAGGCTTGCCGTTGGAAGACATGCCGTTGGCGCTTGTGCCAACTCTAAGTAGGCCAAACCTATAAGTGTGTGTGTGTTTTATATACGTATATATATATATATATATATATAAAATTATATATATATACATTTTCTACCTATTGTCTCTCCACTTGCGTGATTGTGGTTTTGTGTGTGCACTGTACTGGTCGTAAGCGCCAAAGACACTCTGGACTCGTCGTCTTACTGTCTCACGAGTATCTGTAATCTTATAAATCTACAAATACTTCATTTATTCGAATTCGACAGATGATTATAAGCTCAGAGAGGTAACTCGTTACGCTAGTCACTCGAATTCCAATATCATAGAGTCGCATGCAGCAAGATTATGAGTAAAAAATCATAATGTTTCATGGTTCGGCGGAATCAAACAAATATAAAAAAATGCATTCATTAATTACCAGGAAAAAACTAATTGTACTTTGCTACAAATTTGTCATATATATCATAAATAATACAAGTTAACATGTTCTTGACAATTATTTACATGTTCCGTTAAAAACGAATGATTCACGTGTAATAAAACAGACATTGAACGGGTGTAAATCATAGTATCTATTGACAAAATAAATAATCCGATTCCAAAGATATTAACCAATGGAAACCAAACTTTCAAAAATACGATAAACCAATCTCAGACGATCTTACGAATTAATATACGTCGCCATTTGGCAAAACAACACGTGTCAATACTAGCTCCGGTCGTAACGGTAACATGAATTTATATCTACTCAGACGTCTTGTAGGGCTAGTAGGGCTAGTGTCAATACTTACATATAATTCAAGAAAAAAATTACAAGTACAATGGGATATATAAAGACAGGAAACATAAAGACAGGCATGCAATAATTACAAAACACGGTTTATTTAGTGGTGCTAACCCCACCCCTATGATTTTAACTATTCAAAGACAGAATATAATATATGAATCTAGACTCTAGTTGTGGAGGTTGGACCTTTGCCTTTGGAATCACATATCTGAACTTGTTACCAATTGACCATGCAGTTAGTTCTTAGAAACATCGAGGTTTGATTATCTATTGTTTATATTCACTTGTGCACGACATGTGAGAATGTCAAATTTTAATTCTGGATTTTTGCGCAGCGTTGGGTTTGGCTGTCGAAACACAGCATTACTAACTGCCATTAGTAGAGTGGTCAATTAAATATTCAAAAGGGTTGTATTGCACATGTAAATAGTTCATTAGAAAGAGCTCAATGTAAGCATCCCAAAACTTTTTGGGAATTGGATATCACGTTATGAAGTGATTGCATATTTTGTAGTCAAAAATTGGAGTCCAATTTGGACACGGCCTCAGAAAAAGTTGCCTTTCCAGTATGAGGAGATTTTAATGTGTAATTATGTCAACCTTAAACAATATCTTGCAAATGTAAAGCTTTAACTTGGTTATTTGTGGCATGCTTGTTGAAATTGTATACTAAGAAATACACATTCAAAGTGATTATTTGTGATACAGATGGTCAAAATGTTGTGCTCTGTGTCTGAGCCATTTTTCCAATTATGGCCCTATTTTGGACAACTATCATGCAAAATATAGAATAAAATATATATGGTTAATAACTTATGTTCAATTGCTGTATGATGGAGAATATAATTGCTAACTAAATGCCTGTAAAGCGAATGCTTCATATCTAAAATCGGATTTCAATATTTAAAAACCTTTGAAAGCCCGAAAGGCTGCTTTTTTCACTCATTTTTTCCATTTCTGATGTAGTATTGCTTTTTTTCATCAATGATGGCCATTTAACATCTCAAAATGGATACAGTTGGTTAGTGTAGGCTATTGTGGTCAATTTTAGGTATTTATCAGTATAATTGGAGCCTTATTCCAGCACAAAGACCTCTTGGAGTGAGAGCCTCGCAAAAATTTATCAGCGCTAATTTGAATGATAATTTTGTTTTATAAGGGGCTTTTTGACCAGTAGACGACTTAAAACTCCACAAAAACCTTATGGAAAGTTGTCAACTCAGCTATTAGGTCCTAAGAGTATATTCCCATACAAAAATACACTTTACTTACTCAATAACCACCCTATGCATGTCATATATCCTGAATTCAATACATAGCCATCATGGATCCAGAACATTAAGAAAATCTATGTGGCCTCGAAAAATCGTTGGCGATTAAAACCACATTAAATACCACCAAGAAAAACAAAAATGGTATCAAATATGAAAGCTATTCTTCATTTATAATATATTTAAAAGAACAAAATGTATCATTGCAATATTTGTTGTCAGTGGTCATTTACATGAGACTACCAAACGGCCCAAAAACGGCCCTGTCCAAACGAGATCGGCGCTGCGTCTGTCCTCCCTAGCATTACTAACTGCCATTTAGCTCCGGTCGAACGGCAATATGAATATATACCTACTCAGACCAAAGATCTTGTTATATTAAGATACCCGACTCGGCAGCTCGCCCGACAAATTCCGTGACACCGCGTAGGCAGCGCCCCCTTATTTTGTGGAAGCTACTCGACGCGCAGCAGCCAACCAACCTCGTTATGACTTGCGTGTTTTGTCTGACTAGAAGTCAAACACAAATTGACATTTCTGCGCTGCAATTAACTGTTTGAATTGACAAAGGCCTTTCCACACAGGAAGTGAATGCTTATGTCTCTGGCTATATCGCCTAGAAATTAATTTGTGTGCAATATGCGTAAACAAAATTTCTGTAGTCAATGATATACGTGACCAGAAGAATTACCGAAGTGCAAAGGAAGGGCTGTTTGTCCCAAGCAAATCACTAATAGATGAATTATGCAGGCTTAAGGAACATTGCCGCAAATTCATTGACACAGTATTATACAGTAAGCACGTGAAAGCCAGGGCTGTAAGCATTCTAGCTAAAGAGGTCTCATTAGAGAAACTCCAATGTGAATCATGCAGGTGTCATATTTCTGTAATATGTATTATGGTGAACATCAGGTTGCATCATTCACTGAGAGAGACTAACTGTAAGGTAAGGGACCTTAGGGAGAGAATAAATCGTAAGACACTGACATTTTCCTACACATGAAAATTTGTGCTCTTATTTGTTTTAAGTGCTGTTGTATGTGTAGATTTCCGAAAAATCTAATATTGATATTTGTTTACTTAGTTCCTTGAAAGCCCTCTATGGCAGATGTACAAGGACTATTCTATCATAAATCCACACCAGTATATAGGACTACTGCACCTTATATTGTAGTGGTGGGGGTAGCTTGTCGAACAAAGGTGTCCCTGGATATACTGTTAGAATGGTTGGGTGCATGGTACTCCAATCAGATGTGTGTGTAAGATGGGGCAGAACTATGTCTGGCTGAATTTGTGTGTTTAATGGAATAAGACAGGAAGGCATATTGTCAATCTATCTGTTCAGTGTTTATACAATTAATTGAGCTCTGGTTTTATATAATTGTTGTGTTCAGTGTAGTTTTAGTGTGCATGCTGTTAATCTTCTAATGCTGATGATCTAATTTCATTTGTGGTTGTTCTGAGTAAGCTATTGAGACTGAGAGTTTTAGTTGTTATGACCTTAATATATATATATATATATATATATATATATATATATATATATATATATATATATATATATATATATATATATATATATATATATATATATATTGAGAGAGAGAGAGAGAGAGAGAGAGTTAATGATGATTAAATTCATGCTGCACCGATGTTTTTAGTATATGCTATGTCGTGAAATAATTCATTATTATATTGTTATTCAAAATAAGCAAGAACATATGTTACAGTACTACATAATAAAATCATACGTCTGCACAGGGCACCCCATCAACCGACAATGTAGCTTGTTGATTCGGTGGAGGTTCGGGTGATAAATCAAATATCATTAAATCGGGAAATCATGAGGATGTATATAAATCAACTTCTTATATTCCGCCGCAAATATATCCACACTAATGACAAAACCAATATGATTCAGATTAATCCCTTAACATCAAATAAGGATAGACTAGACGTCCGACTGTGTCCTAAAAATTGGTAAATTCAGCTCTATAGGGCGTATGAGTAAGTATGTATTTTACCGTCCGATCAGGGCTAGCCCTGGGGTAGGCAAAGAAACACTTGGCCTTAACTCGGATAGGGGTGTGCCATGGGACCTAGAAAACCCTTACCTGTTGTACAAGTTGAGAATGGCAAAAAGTATACCCCGTCGTACAAGGTATTATGCGAATGTATAACCCGTCGCACAAGTCGTGAGGCCGAAAAAACATACCCCGTCGGGCGGCACATGTATACTACCTCTATACACTTAAGTAACACCCCCCCCCCCCCCCCCACCCCCCCACACCCCTCGGGCTTACCATTAGTCGTCGATGGGTCACATCATTCTGAGCATGCGCGATGCACGTGGGCTTGAACTTGAAAACAAACATGGTGCTGTGTTTCGGACTTATTACCGCTTCCAAATTGATCGAACTATAACTAATTACCATGGATGAAATACCCCGCCGCAAGGGGATAAAATTGTCCGTGAACATCATTGCATTCTACAACTCCATCACTTTGGTATGTTTGGTGTTTGGTAGTTGCCTGAATCGATCTAAATTTTTTTCATTGCGTCGGTTTCAGAGAAAGCAAGACGTCTTCACAACGGAAACGTCCGAGTCGGGTATCTTATTATAACAAGATCTTTGCTCAGACGTCTTGTAGGGCTAGCTGCCATTAGACATCAAGCCATCAAGGACTTTTGGGGCTACACCACACCTCGTATATAACCCCGCAGGTAGGAGGGGGGGGGGGGGTGCGGAAGGGTAATTTAAATTCCCATCGTCACGCGTACTTACTGATTTTAGTGTATGGACAAAGAATAATTGTTTGGAATAGATACCGCATCATTAAAATTACTGATGGATTCATAACATGATGTATGACTTCTCAATGCACACAGCTAATAAAAACTTGGTCTAGCTTCACTGGACGGTTGGTCTTATGGTGTGCAGCCATGGTGTATACGCTCTGCCCAAGCCCTAGCCACCGAGGGGGGGGGGCACTTAAGTGTATAGAGGTAGTATATATGTGCCGCGCGACGGGGTATGTTTTTTCGCCCTCTCGACTTGTACGACGGGTTTTTGGGCCTCATACTTGTACGACGGGGTATGTTTTTCAGCTTCAATCAGTATGACGAGTTATACATAAGCATAATACCTTGTACGACGGGGCTGCCGCCATGCCAGCCACGCTTAGCTGGTCCGCCGCACGCACTGTTCAACAGGTCACCTCTTCATCCAGTAACAATTGCAGTCGTTGTCTTACTGATGTGTTAGTAGACAAAGTAACTCACAGTGCTGGGCGCGTACATTTCTTTGCTGTAAGGAAGCCTTTGTATCGGTGTGAAGTTTATTGCTACCACTAATGTTTCATTTTCATTGTGTGATCAGATCGACTACGAAATAACCACAGTCCTGCATGTGATGAAGTAACGAGCAGGAGATCCGCCATCTTGAAGATACTAGCCTCGATATGGAGCTTCCGGATGACGTCATCACAGAAGAAGAGTACCCCGCGGAGTTCCGCACCGGACATTTTGATGCAGCGCTTGTCTTCTCACAGCAAGACAAAGTTGAATGTTTGAAACTGATCGAGATATTGACGACATATATTAAGACGGATGATGATGGCAAGATAGCTGTATGTGCTATAGGAGAGTATGATGAACTGCCGTGGATTACGGGACGATTTGCTCACCTCGACGAGGCCATCAGAAGGAGCACTTATGTGTTTATTTACTTGACGAAGAACTTTACCAAAGATAGTTTAGCTGAATTAGACAAAGATGAATGTTTGATGAAGTCAGTAACGGACGCTGAGCGGCGCTGGAGTGTGGTTCCTCTTTATACAAGACCGAAACATATGCTGAACCAGGACGGCTATGAGTGTCCTGCTGGTTTGAACAGCCTCATGGGTGTCGACATCTCACAGCTTGTGACCGGTTCTTGCTTGGAACAGGTGGATATCAACCGACTAAGGGAGGACGATCTAGACAGCCGATGCTTGAACAAAATCGCCAAGATGCTGCGATGTAAAATTCACCTGAAGAAAGAGAGAGAGAGACGGCAGCACGAGGAACTGGAGCGATGGCTCGAGATGGAAAAAGGAAAAAGATCCAGGGCGTCGGCAGAGCAGCGGCTGAAGCTTGACGACATCCGCAGACGAGAACTGCAGATCTCATCTGAGCTACATGAAAAGCTCGCACTTTCTGCTCCCGAGAGACGTGGGGTGCGCTTTGAGGACGCTGGTCTCGCCGACAGCGCTAGGTAATGTCTGACAAATCCGCTCTGTTGTTTTACTCGTTATAACAACCAGTGGCTCCAGTCAATTGCTAAAACAAGAAAGTGATTTAAAACTTCCTTACGGTTAGTAGGATATCACAGCAAACGCAATCATATCAGAGTTAATGGAGCAATTAGGGTCGCAATGGATGCCTCTGTATTTATCACAGCATAAAGTATGGTTTTGATTACTAGTGCGGTGCTAGTAATGGTTTAAAGCCACGTCTGTTACATCATTGTGTATCGTTGTGGGATAGTTGTGTTTGAGAATATTGGCCGTCTCAATGTGTTCATAGTGTGCACTGTGAGACACGGAGGAACAGTCATCAGATGTCAGAGATTGATCAGAAAATTCTGCAAGCTAACTATGTGTTTCTTCTCGAAAATGTGGACCCAAGCCGGTCATTCCTGGGCCGGCTGTATCAGCAGGACATCCTCACCCGTGAACACCTGGAATATATACAGGTTGGCTTAAACAGATGACGTGTGTTAACAACAACAATAACAACAACGACAACTCACTGCCCTTATCCCATTCCCAACCTCATCATTATTGTTCATTGAAAACACGTGCATATGAAATGAACGATCATTCATGATTCACAAATCTTCATTGTTGTGCGTCCAGAATGACCACGTTCATCCAATTACGAGTAGTAAGGTGGAGACGCTGTATCATTTGGTTTGCCGTGGAGGTCCTGATGCGTTTGCGGGCTTCATGAGGGCGCTGGACGAGAGTGGAATGGAGAACATCGCTGATCGTCTCAGAGAAGGGGCTCCGAATACGAGCTGATAGCTGGCATTGATGCTCTGAAGCGTAACATCCGATGCAGGGAACACGAATGTTTCGCTTGTTATTCACAATAAATTACGTCATATCATTGGCGGCCATTAGTGTATCAATGTCTTACAATCACCGGACGCTGTCAGCCATTACAGCACCAATGTCTTACAATCACCTGACGCTGTCAGCCATCACAGCACCAATGTCTTACAATCACCAGACGCTGCTGGGCATTACAGCACCAATGTCTTACAATCACCTGACGCTGTCAACCGTTACAGCACCAATGACTATGAGTTATGAAATTAGGATAACTGTGCTCTATACAAATAAATGATTCATTTAATGGTTCTACAACTCAAGAATTTAATATTGATATTTTGCTGTATTGCTGGTGTTAACGGTCTGTCTATTTACCTGCAGTCTTATGTACCTCATTCGGTGTGTGCGCGTGCGTTAAGCCGTAAACACTGATGTAATAATGACCATCGTGTTTACTTCAGCTATAAGTTCAAACATCCTACATGCCCGACCCAGCCATCTACCTTGTTTGCTGTTGCAGACAATAACATGAACCCACACGCTGTATCATTATCCGCCCATCTCCTCCACACACGGCACTATGCCACACCCCTCTCCCAAAGCGCGTTCACTACGCCCCCAACCCTCACGGACTACAGTAATACTTCTGTAGACCTGCACGTCTAACAGTCAACGCGAACCACTTCCCTGTTCTAAACTTCACATTTTGGCAGAAGGCGAGAGTAAGGGCTGCACCGCCCAGCTTCATTTGCTACAGCAGCAGCAGCAGTAGCATCTTGTTGGAGCCGCGCTTGTGGAAGTGTTCGGTGCAGGCTCAGCGAGTTATCTCCGCTCTCACTGGGCCGCCTTGAAACTTCGAGGAAAGTAGGTTAGAAGCCCCAGCGAATACACCCATCTTATGCCAGCACCACCAATATTCGCTGGCCGGCAGCGTCTCAACGTACACAGCATCACCTGGGTAGTGAACCAAAGGATATTTCCAGTTACATTAAAGGAAACTTAGAGTGCCGTGTCTTCGGAAATGGAATTATTTATCTGTTGCCGTGAAGTCAATGAGCTTTTAAAGTCGAGTGCGGATTGAACGACGCATCGTGAGCGTTGCTTAACCAGCGGAGCTGGCATCAAAAGTAGATATTAGTATTTCTAGCTGATCTGTTCACACCCAGGTCCGTCTCACAGTCGCTGCCATGTTATCGCTGGCTCGAGACTTGCTGAAGAAAACTCATGACAAAGATGCGCATGAAATCAAGCCGCTCACTGTGTGTTTCTGGTCCGACTTCATGGCGAACCCCTCCATCATGTACGGTCTCTTCAACCCCACTCCCAGGAAACTGAACTATGACCCTGACAGGGTCAAGGTCATGGGAACAAAGGACGGTATGATCAAGTGAGTCTTTGTGCATATGTTCAACAGTAGTGGAGCGGCAAGATGCCCCAAGTTATTGTTTCTCTTAAGAAAATCAAGGTTTGTGCGAACTGAAGAATTGGTTTGCAAATGCTGTTTTTGTTTACAATTGCGCTCCTGATGGAGTAGGAAGATATGTAGTTTGTTTTACGAAATGCATGCTTTTAATGGAAACCGATTTATAAATGATCAATAGGGCTGCTGTTCGCCGCGTATATAATCGCACGTGTCTCATCGCACGGTTACAGCAGAAACGTGGATCCATTCTATTGTTTAAGGCTGTGCGTGCGATATGGGTGACTGTCCACTTCAGTGGCTGTACCGACAGGGGACGCTGTGAGCGTGTAGTGGTCTGTCACTATGGTCGGTTTATGCAGCATCACTTGACGTTGGACTTATTAAAAGAAGTACTCGCCAGCATGACTGGAGAGGGGTGGGTGGAGGGGGGGGGGGGTGTACTTATACCACTATTTGACAGTAGAAACACATCAATAGAAACAGGATCGTCATCGCGGATTTTCTGGTGCAGTTATTAGCTTGTGGCGGTAGTTATGTACTTCCGGTCCAGTATTTGAGAAACTATTATGTGTTTTATATCGGAAAAAGCCTAAATGTTGGCTGCCCTTAATGTGAATAGATTATCATTCGTGTGTGTGGGGTGGTTGGGGGTGGGGAGCATGCTAGTATATGAGGGGTGGAGGATGGGTTGGGGTTAATATACCTGGTTTTTATATAGCGCAGCTGTAAACATTCGGAAGCCATTAGCTATGGTACGTGCAGACTAAAACTGTTTTTCCAAGACATATTTTTTCTATCATTTGTTATCCGTATTTGACCGCATAAATTGAGGGGATCATAGTACGATCCAGCATAAGGGATAATGCTATTTATAGACGTTATAGCCGCTACCAAGAGTCGTCACGGCCGCTACACAGGGTCTGCACGGCCACTACATTGAGTCAGGACGGCCGCTACATAGAGTCAGGACGGTCTATATGGCCGCTACATAGAGTCTGTATGGCCGTTGCGTAGTCTTCACAGTCACAACATAGAGTCTGTACGGCCGCTACATAGTCTTCACAGTCACTACATAGAGTCTGTACGGCCGCTACATAGTCTTCACAGTCACTACATAGAGTCTGTACGGCCGCTACTGTTCACAGTCACTACCGCTGTACATAGTCTTCACAGTCACTACATAGAGTCTGTACGGCCGCTACATAGTCTTCACAGTCACTACATAGAGTCTGTACGGCCGCTACATAGTCTTCACAGTCACTACATAGAGTCTGTATGGCCGCTACATAGTCTTCACAGTCACAACATAGAGTCTGTACGGCCGCTACATAGAGTCTTCACAGTCACTACATAGAGTCTGTACGGCCGCTACATAGAGTCTACACAGTCACAACATAGAGTCTGTATGGCCGCTCACAGTCTTCACAGTCACATAGAGTCTGTACGGCCGCTGCATAGTCTTCACAGTCTGTCACCGCTACATAGTCTTCACAGTCACATCATTGAGTCTGTACGGCCGCTGCATAGTCTTCACAGTACATAGAGTCTGTCACATAGTCTTCACAGTCACACATAGAGTCTGTACGGCCGCTACATAGAGTCTTCACAGTCACTACATAGAGTCAGGACGGCCGCTACATAGTCTTCACAGTCACTACATAGAGTCTGTACGGCCGCTACATAGAATCTTCACAGCCTTTACATAGAGTCAAGACAGCCGCTGCATAGAGTCGTCACGACCGGCATAAAGAGTCGGCACAGCAACTACATAGTCTGCACAGCCACTTCATGGAGTCGGCACGGCTACAAAGAGTCGGCACGGCTGCTAGATTTAGTCGACACAGCCACTTCATAGAGACGGAACGGCCGCTACATAGAGTCTGCACGGTCGCTACATAGAGTCGGCACAGCCGCTACATAGAGTCGCCACGGTTGCTACATAGAGTCGACATGACTGCTACATAGAATCGTCATGGCCGCTACATAAGAGTCAGCTCAGTCCCTACATAGAGTAAGCTCGGTCACTGCATAGAGCCGGCTTGGTTGCTACATAGAGTCGGCTTGGTCGCTACATAGAGTCGGCTTGGCCGCGACATAAAGCCGGTTCGACCGCTACACTGGGTTAGCTCAGTCGTAACAGCGACTGCACGAATAGCAAGGAATCACTATAGAAATGATTGGTCTCATTGATGGTGTTTTGTTTTCTGTATAAGTCGCGTTACTTCCAAATATCGTTCGTCTCAACTCCACAACAAACGCATTGGCGCGCCCCTGGTTGATCAGTCTAGCTGACGTCATCACGCCAGTCAGCGCGCAGCACGGTAGAAGCGCGACTTTTTGGGGTTGTTGCCATCGAAACCGGCATATGTCGTTCTCAGTAAACGCCTCTATTTATTACGTCAGAGTTATGGATCATTTCAGCACTCCACGCTGTTTACGATAACGGCATGTGTTTTCCTGAGTGCTTTGTGCGAAATGGGTCGTTTAGATGTCTTACTAAGAAGGCCAAGCACGATCCAACTTCTCTCTAGAGCTCTCTCCTCGTCTGTCTTTACAGTCTACATGATCCACCTTCTCTCTAGAGCTCTCTCCTCGTCTGTCTTTACAGGCTACATGATCCACCTTCTCTCTAGAGCTCTCTCCTCGTCTGTCTTTACAGGCTACATGATCCACCTTCTCTCTAGAGCTCTCTCCTCTCCTCTCTGTACAGGCTACATCATCCACCTTCTCTCTAGATCTCTCTCCTCTCCTCTCTGTACAGGCTACATGATCCAACCCCTCTCTAGATCTCTCTCCTCTCCTCTCTGTACAGGCTACATGATCCAACCTCTCCCTGGAGTTCTCTCCTCGCCTCTCTGTACAGACTACACGATCTAACATCTGTTTAATGTCCCCTCCTCGCCTGTGTACCCCTCCATATGCCGCCAGTGCTACCATGCTCCACCTGTGATGGGCTGCCATGTGCTCGTGATGACCAAAAAGTTGTTGTTATCTCTTATCACGGCTTATCACTTTGACATACGGCTGGCTTGTTATTTAGTTCTTTAGTACAGCATTTCGCTCGCGCTGCAAGTCCGCTAGCCGTCAGGTTTGGGTAAAAGAGGTGTCCACTAACACTTGTGTAGTTCATTCAGAGACACTATATCGCTGATTGGAGGTGGAGGCCCCCGGTCTGGCTCTTCAATTACATGGAAACTGGTGATCTTTTTCAAAATCCTTAGCGTACAAAACGCCATATATAAAATAGCTTTCGGTGATGGGCCAATATAGCTTCCGGTGATGGGCCTTTCGGTGATGGGCCAATATAGCTTCCGGTGATGGGCCTTTCGGTGATGGGCCAATATAGCTTCCGGTGATGGGCTTTTCGGTGATGGGCCAATATAGCTTCCGGTGATGGGCCAATATAGCTTTTGGTGATGGGCCACTATAGCTTTCGGTGATGGGCCAATATAGCTTTCGGTGATGGGCCAATGTAGCTGCCCAGGGCACCACAAACAAACATCTGTAATGTTCATCTCTGCTCTGTATTCAAACGACAGACAAGAGAAGATGGTTAGCCCTATTCATAATTCGAATTCCTTGCAGGACTGCTTTACTTGAGTTACTCACAGAAGTGCCTTGCTTGAGTTGCTTGCAGGACAGCATGCTTTAGTTGTTTGCAGGACAGCCTTGCTTGAATTGCTTGCAGGACAGCATGCTTTAGTTGTTTGCAGGACAGCCTTGCTTTAGTTGTTTGCAGGACAGCCTTGCTTGAGTTGCTTGCAGGACAGCCTTGCTAGAACTCCTTACATACATTTGTTGTGCACACAAAATAACAATAGATCATTAAACGCAGTTGTTAGGGTGCATTTCAAGCTTGTAAGGAGGCGGCCGTCACAAACAGGTTGTTTGGATTTGCATGGCAGTGGACACCAAATCAATATTGTTTCAAGTCGTATTTTGTTGATCGATACAAGTACACTGATTATTGAGCGTGAGAATGTACTGTGTGTATACGCCAACTTTTGCATCCCCAAGATGGCCATCGACGTAATGGAGTTGCTAGGCAACCTTATATTGGGTTAGCTAACTGAGCAACATTTCATATGGCATTGAAAAGGGCGGCGGGCGTCAAACGGCAGGGTCTCGCTCCTAAATCAACCACATGGCCTGCCTTGGTTGGGCCTGCCCTCGCTACTTGGGTGTTGGCTTGTTTCGATACGTATGTATGTTATTGTGAATTGGTGACGAACGTGACGTGGTTGAGCAGGATGTTCTGCGCGACACTCTCGCTGTTTCGGTTAGCCTTCATTAGCAGCATGCGGTGGCGTTCGGATAAATGGATGTCATATGACTGGTGATGTAACACTAATGTTGTAGTTGACGTCGAGATCAGTGTGGGCGCTCGTCGAGGCAGGTTGATGGTGATCATGGTTATAAGGTTGGTACGGTGGTGGTGGTTATAAGGTAGGTGTGGTTATAAGGCATGTGTGGTGATGGTGGCGGTGGTGGTGGTGGTTATACGGCTAGTGTGGTGGTTTATTAAGCTGGTGTGGTGGTGGTTGTAATAAGAATGGTATGATAGTGGTTGTGATAAGGCTGGTATGGTGATGGTTGTGATAAGGCTGGTGTGGTAGTGTTGGTGGTTGTAATGCTGGTGTGAGTTTGTTATAAGGCTGGTGTAGTAGTGGTTGTTATAAGGATGGTATGGTAGTGGTTGTTATAAGGCTGGTGTGGTAGTGGTTGTTGTAAGGCTGGTGTGGTAGTGGTTGTTATAAGACTGGTATGGTAGTGGTTGTTGTAAGGCTGGTGTGGTAGTGGTTGTTATAAGACTGGTATGGTAGTGGTTGTTATAAGGCTGGTGTGTGGTTGCTATAAGGCTGGTGTGGTAGTGGTTGTTATAAGGCTGGTGTGGTAGTGGTTGTTATAAGACTGGTGTGGTAGTTGTTGTTATAGGGATGGTATGGTAGTGGTTGTTACAAGGCTGGTATGGTAGTGGTTGTTATAAGGCTGGTGTGGTAGTGGTTGTTATAAGGCTGGTGTGGTAGTGGTTGTTATAAGGCTGGTGTGGTAGTGGTTGTTATAAGGTGGTATGGTGTGGTTGTTATAAGGCTAAGGTGGTGGTAAGTGGTTTGTTATAAGGCTGGTGTGGTAGTGGTTGTTATAAGGCTGGTGTGGTAGTGGTTGTTATAAGGCTGGTGTGGTAGTGGTTGTTATAAGGCTGGTGTGGTAGTGGTTTGCTGGTGTGGTAGTGGTTGTTATAAGGCTGGTGTGGTAGTGGTTGTTATAAGGCTGGTGTGGTAGTGGTTGCTATAAGGCTGGTGTGGTGTGGTAGTGGTTTCTATAAGGCTGGTGTGGTAGTGGTTTCTATAAGGCTGGTGTGGTAATGGTTGTTATAAGGCTGCTTTGGTGGTAATGGAGGTGGTTTCTTTAACCCGCGATGTCAGCTGCGGATATTGTGGGTCCTGCTGTGGATCTAATGGCTGACTATCAGCTGTATGTGATCACGAACTCACCTGCGGTGTTGTTCTGAGCTGTACTGCTTATTGAGGGCGTGTTTCAGTAGCTGGACGTGCTTAGCGAGCTTCGTTATGTAAGACGCGAGTCCATACTTACGACCACCGCATCAGCCTGCTGACCTAGTCGATCATCAGGCCATCCGGACCAACAGTCGACTTGACAGTAGTTTCTCCTCCAGTCGTTCCCACTGCACCACCAGCAGGTTCTCCTCCGGCCGCTCCTACTGCACCACCAGAAGGTTCTCCTCCTGTCGCTCCCAGTGCACCACCAGCAGGTTCTCCTCCAGTCGCTCCCACTGCACCACCGTGTTTCTCCTACTGGGCCGTGCTCCCACTGCACTACCAGCAGGTTCTCTACGACCGGCCGCTCCTACTGCACCACCAGAAGGTTCTAGGCCTCCGGTCGCTCCCAGTGCACCACCAGCAGGTTCTCCTCCAGTCGCTCCCACTGCACCACCAGCAGGTTCTCCTACGGCCGCTCCCACTGCACCACCAGAAGGTTCTCCTCCTGTCGCTCCCAGTGCACCACCAGCAGGTTCTCCTCCAGTCGCTCCCACTGCACCACCAGCAGGTTCTCCTCCGGTCGCTCCCACTGCACCACCAGCAGGTTCTCCTCCGGTCGCTCCTACTGCACCACCAGCAGGTTCTCCTACGGCCGCTCCCACTGCACCACCAGAAGGTTCTCCTCCTGTCGCTCCCAGTGCACCACCAGCAGGTTCTCCTCCGGTCGCTCCCACTGCACCACCAGCAGGTTCTCCTCCGGTCGCTCCCACTGCACCACCAGCAGGTTCTCCTCCGGTCGCTCCCACTGCACCACCAGCAGGTTCTCCTACGGCCGCTCCCACTGCACTACCAGAAGGTTCTCCTCCTGTCGCTCCCAGTGCACCACCAGCAGGTTCTCCTCCGGTCGCTCCCACTGCACCACCAGCAGGTTCTCCTGCGGTCGCTCCCACTGCACCACCAGCAGGTTCTCCTCCGGTCGCTCCCACTGCACCACCAGCAGGTTCTCCTCCGGTCGCTCCCACTGCACCACCAGCAGGTTCTCCTACGGCCGCTCCCACTGCACTACCAGAAGGTTCTCCTCCTGTCGCTCCCAGTGCACCACCAGCAGGTTCTCCTCCGGTCGCTCCCACTGCACCACCAGCAGGTTCGCCTGCGGACGCTTCCACTGCACCACCAGCAGGTTCTCCTCCGGTCGCTCCCACTGCACCACCAGCATGTTCTCCTCCGGTCGCTCCCACTGCACCACCATCAGGTTCTCCTCCAGCCGCTCCCACTGCACTACCAGCAAGTTCTCCTCTTGCTCGATCAAGCTGCATTACCCAGCCTAACTGTGGCTACCTCACCACTTCACAGGGCACCAATCCCCCCAACCCCCGTCCCACTTGCTGATCTTGTTATTTACCGTCAATGATGGCTCGTCATATTTTGACTATTCTCTCGACATGGGCGTCGTGTCTCGACCGTTAACATGGCGTTTTCTAACCATTTGCGAGTCTTCTTGGTAAGGAGAGATATTTAATTAGTCGACGATGATGAAAGCGCGTGTACCATTAGCGCATCGCGGAGCGCATCGCGGAGGGCGGGTGATCCGTTCTTGTAGTTGTTGGCCCGCGTCAGCAGGCGGGGTGGCTTGTGGGGTTTATGCTGTAAGTGATAGCGTGAGAGTGCTGGTAGGATGTTTGTCTGTGGCGCCAAACCAATCGTACCCTTCTTGCCTGAACATTACTCCCGCCACGTAAATCACGGCGAACTTGAGCCTCGATTGTGCAACCTACGTCTTGGGTAAAAAGGCAATTGGTTGTTGTGGCAATTAACAAGAAAGCTTGAGCTTGCTGGTTCCACTAAGAAGGAATAAAGTACGGACTGGATTCACGTACCCGGTACATGGTGAGCCAGACCTTGAACAGAGCTGGGTGGGAACGCCTACAATTCACCCCATACGCACATCGGACCAGTAGTTACTATAACATCTTGGAAACAACAAATACCGATGTCCAAAGACTAGTGTTTTAATTAAGGTAACTAGTTGTAGCAAAATTGACGGCACAATTGATAGTAATAATGTCACAGATACAGATATAATAACAGCAGTGGTAGTGCTGACAGCAGATGTGACATATTGACAGCTGCAGTAGTAGAAGAGACAGAAACAGTGGTAGAAGTGACAGAAGCAGTGATGGTAGTGGCAACATCAGTGGTAGAAGTGACAGTTTCAGTGATAGAAGTGTCAGAAGCATAGGTAGAAGTGACAAAGCAGTGGTAGAAGTGACAAAGCAGTGGTAGAAGTGACAGAAGCAGTGATAATATTGGCAACAGTAGTGGTAGCAGTGACAGAACATTTCTGAACAAAAAAAACCCTTTCATTATTATGAGAATTCCAACCAATGCGCGTGGGACTGACATACTTTGGGGAGAAGTGTAGTTACATAAGGCACGATGGAGCTCAGGTAACCGACGACGTCCTCGTGGGGGCGATTATTTGACGTTAGGAATTCTCTCTTTGTACCTGTTGTATTGCTATCTTCAAGTTAATAGCATACCACAAGAGTTGGGAGCAGTGAAAAATGATCGCCCAGGAACTCATGGTGTAGTGGCTCACTATTGTTATCATTGGCTGTTTAGTTTCATCGTGTCGAGTGCAAATTCAGGACACACTTGTCGATGCCATGTCGGCGGGAGGAAATCGCACCAAATAACCCGGCACGGGCCAGTTCATTCCGGGAACAATTTTCCTTACCATTCTGATAATCTTAGGTGTTTTTGTTCGAGAAGAAGGGGGTATGTGGGGACCATTATTCACCTTGAAGCATAAGTTAGCCGCGCCGATAAACATAATTTCCTTTCCCAAAAGCCATGCTTACTGTGTCGGCTTACGGCAGATAAAGACGTAATCGATATCAGGGCTAGCTAATGATTGGCCAATTCTTCTTTCGGACGTGGGCGACGCTTTATGGCCTCGATGGGCCTTATGAACTCTGGGGCAATAAACAACTAATACAAATGAAAGAGTGAATGTAATGTGTTATGATTGTAGTCTATGAGGTTGTATGTTATAACATGTTTGTTGTGTGGTGTGTGTCAGTCAAATCAACGTTCACTCGGTGGAAGACCTGGACTCCTTTCACGAGGAGATCCTCGGGGTGCCGCTGCTTGTGCGCATCTGGGCCGAGTTCCAGAGGAACGACTACGTGGGCCAAGCGCAGCAGAATGAGACCCGTTTCGAAGGTACGTCAGTTTCTAGTCAGCCATACGTCTGATGTGTCTCCGGCCACTTGATGGATCTTGTCTGTTGAGCACGCGCAAGCTAAATTACTTCCAGGAGAGGAGTGTTGACTACATCCCGTGATCGAGACAAGCCGGCATGTGACCTTACCACGTGCCACAGAGTGCATGCTCCGCGCCGGGCGTTCGTATCTACTTCCGGTTGTTCATTTTTTCCTGAGCAATCAGCGGACCCGTTTATCTGTTGCCTCACAGCATCAAATGACTCGATAATTTCTCAGAAACTAACAAACCTAAACTATGTGTCATATAAGATGAATGTAGACATTCACAGGAGCTTTGCAATTGTGGTTTTCCTGACCGGTGTAACGTCACTTCAAAAAACAAGCCGATTCCCGTGTACGATTAATCAGTTAATCGTCTGCTTTGAATTAAACTAACTTTATTTTGGTTAATCGTCTGCATTAACTGTCTTTATATCGGGTAACTGTTTACGGAAAACTAACCATGAGATGCAACCCAAATCATTCAACGGCAAACGGACATTATCACCCCAATATGCGCCTCATTTTGAGTTACTGTATGGGTCTCCCACAATCATATGCATAGGATTTCGGGGTGTCCTGTCATACGCAGCGCAGCTACCAATTTATTATGCCTGCGATAATATAGATTACAGACAGCTAAATGATTATGGGATTTTGGCACATCGTGATTTTTGGCTGTTTTTAGCAGCAAAAAAAAAAAAAAAAAAAAATGAAGAGGAACCTGCCCGCAGCGCCACCTAAAGTAACATGTGATGGCGGCAATGAGAGATACTGTAGCACTCAAAAATGAAGACCAAGTTCTGATCGTCCACACGGCGAATCCACGTGGATTTGTTTTAAGCCTTGAGCATGTTGCAATCCTGAACAATGATCTTCTGAAGCAACCGGATATAGTGTATAGAGTGTTTTGGTTGCAGGGGATCTGGCTCTTCTGGTCGATACAAACCATCCTATGATTAGACCAGACCTAGAGAAGGCACTCGACAGAGGGCGCAAAATACTGCAGTCACGTGGCTGTTTTTGTGTTCAGGTGAGTTGGGTCGTATCACTCCACATTATAATCAATGTTCTTACAATCTTAGTTGATGTCTAGAAAAGTGCCCCTTGTTTTCTCTCGAATGGAAGCTCATTGTTCTCTCAGTATACTCTCAAAATTACTTATTCAGTTAGCTGTGCAGTAATTCCAAAATCGCGTGATATTTAGAGTGTTCCAGCTACGAATCGTTCGAAACCTACCATATGAGGCGTGGGTTGCTGGCGAATGCGTAGACGTATCATTTCATCATAATGTCCTGGATCATTCCTATTTTGGTTCGTGGGCAAATTCGTAAGATCAGTTGTAGAATGGTCCACAGGTTTATGCATCTTGAAAACAACATTTGCCCAGTGCCTGTGAATAAATCTCGCGTACCCCACCAAAAGCTGACACCCTGTCGATACCATTCTTTAATAATTGCCAACTTAATATAGATCTCGTAAAAACCTTGATGTAGTGACCATTATATTGGTAAATATGAGGTTTAATTCATTAACTATGAGCTGACAATGTTTAAAGCTTTCGATGTGAACATTTCGATGCTTGTGATACAGTTGGGTCACAGTTAATGTGTTTAGTCTTTACTCGAACGCGATGGTATCAAAGGCAGGACTGAGGCACCAGACGCCGGACTAGCCGCCCCCCATTATCAGCAAATGAAATTGTAGTCCAAGTCAGCTGAATGGGTCACTCATGGGTTAAGGCGCAAATTGTTCATTACCATCTAAAGTTGTGATGAGACCAAATAGCTCGCCAGGTTTTATATGTTCAAGATGTTTGATTTGAATTGTGGATATTTGCTATATTGCTTTGGATTCTGTCGTCGTTGGACCTCTTTGTAGGGCGTCTGTAGGGCTAGTGCGTTGTATGTGTTAATGCGTTTCCCGTTCGAGTTGGGATCAGAACTTCTGCAGAACAGGTTGCTTATCAATGAGTAGGGACAGGAAGTGTGGAGTAATTACACAGAGTTTATCCCTATACAGGTGTATCCCTATACACAGCTCGATTCATCGTTAGAGCAGGAGTTTTGGCTGGTAATGAGAGTTCATGTGTGTATTGCGTAGATTGACTTCGGGCCGGCCATTGACCAGTGGTTGAAGGCTTTCTATCCTCAACCATGCTGTACAATTGGCAGTGTCCGCAGTCATAGAGCTCGACTCTACATCACCAACCTCAATAAGCCCCAACACTGCCTCGACTGCAACGCCCTCTGGCTTCTCTTCTTCGGCCCATGTTGGCTTCTGTCTGCTCCTTGCTACAAGGTAAACATTGCATGCCAGCTCAATGCTACAAAGTAAACAATGAATGCCAGCTCAATGCGACAAGGTAAACATGGCTTATTAGTTCCATGCTACAAGGTAAACATTGCACGTCAGTCCATGCTACACGGTAAACTTGTCATGTCAGTCCATGCTACACGGTAAACTTGTCATGTCAGTCCATGTTACAAGGTAAATATTGCACGTCAGTCCATGCTAAAAAGGTAAACATTGCACGTTAGTCCATGCAACAAGGTAAAATTTGTACGCCAGTCCATGCTGCACTGTAAACTTTGCACGTCAGTCCATGCTACACGGTAAACTTTGCACGTCAGTCCATGCTACACGGTAAACTTTGCACGTCAGTCCATGCTACACGGTATACATTGCACGCCAGTCCATGCTACGCGGTTAACTTTGCACGTCAGTCCATGCTACACGGTTAACTTTGCACGTCAGTCGATACTACACGGTAAACATTGCACGTCAGTTCATGCTAAAAGGTAAACATTGCACGTCAGTCCATGCTACAAGGTAAACATTGCACGTCAATCCATGCTGCATTGTAAACTTTGCACGTCAGTCCATGCTACAAGGTAAACATTGCACGTCAATCCATGCTGCATTGTAAACTTTGCACGTCAGTCCATGCTACACGGTATACATTGCACGCCAGTCCATGCTACGCGGTTAACTTTGCACGTCAGTCCATGCTACACGGTTAACTTTGTACGTCAGTCGATACTACACGGTAAACTTTGCACGTCAGTCCATGCTACCAGGTATGTATTGTATCTCAGCACTATTATACTATGTACCAGTTAAGTATGATTTGCCTGCTATAATAAACGCTACCTGGGTGTACAAGTCATGTTCATCTGATGTTTTGTTTTTGCATTTATAATATTCGCGGGCAATAATTGCGTAGTTGCTTGATTACAGTTGTACAGGTCATTTAAGTGCACAGACATCATAATAAGTCCGACAACCTGCATTGTTCGCCGCACCATCCTACCTAATGGCAAGATCGTGGAGGTTACTCGATGTAAGCTGTTCCTAATAAGGTCATGACAATTACTCCGCGAGTCATCAACATTTGATTCACAGTGTGTGTAATTCTTTGTTGAAACATGCTTTCGTGCAGGATGAGCGAACCGAGACCTCCACACACCACGCATGCGCATAACGAACCTATAATCGGACAACACATTTAGCAGGTGTCCCATATTCCAAGGAAGACTGCGTTAGTTGTTGCTATGTGATCGCGCAATGCTTGATTTTAGCGAGATCGACAGTCACCAGCGTGGTGCTCTCCAGATACGGCGATGGAATACCGACTAGCACGAGACCGGACGGGGATATTTGTTGCTTCACCGCTCCGACATATTGACTTTAAACCGGCTGAAATTGTATATTCTGTTCCCATGGCATCCTTAAAGGCTTTTATCTCTATTTGCTTTTGCAGGGCCAGACAGTATGTTTAGTTGTGCTTCTTTGTCTTAAAAATGAGCTTTAAAAGCCTGAGAAAGAGATTTGTATAATGTTAAATGTATTGAATAGCAATGGTGTTTCATTTCATAAGCGTCATACATAGTTTTGCGTTTTTATTTTCTTTTGCAAATCTGTTATTCTTAACAAGTTTAACTGTTAGTTTGTACATTTCTATATAGTATCGTTCGACGTATTTATTGAATCATCAGTACAGTATAATCATTGAGGGGATTTAATGATGTAGTTTGATGGTTCATGTTCCGACATATTGCATGGATAAGCATACTGCCGTTTCTAGGTTCCATCTCATTTCTTTAAGAGTAGACCGATGAGGTGGGAAATAAAGTCGCAGGAAACAACGTCGCTGTAATAGCTTCCCCTGTATATCGTTTAAGTAGATTAAATAATTATTTGTAGAGCTGTGGCGTCGATTTGATGCATCCGAACACACACAAACAAACACACACACACACACACACACACACACACACACACACACACACACACACGAACCCACATACATGCATATATTTGTAGCGTGAACCCTGGCAGATTGCTGGCGGATCGCAGCGCCCATTTTTTTCCAATGATCGGTAAAGTTCGAATCAAACTGAACTTTCAACAATCGGAGGACTGGAAATAGTCCCACTGGGTAACATTTAATGAAAACAAGCTTTATTCGTCGCCAATACTACATAAAATTACGAACGACAAAGGTTTCGCGCCAAAACGTAACACCCTCCTTAACACACAATTACAAACGGGACAAAATACGAAAGTTACATAATGGACACCCACAAATGGTACTTACCAAATACAACATACTTCCGATTAATCGGATCGCAACTTACGCGTAAATCATCCGACTTTCTCGTATCTGATGTTTTGGCTGTCTCTGACGTTCTCGGACCTGATGGTGTGGCTGTGTCTGACTTTCTCGGACTTAATGGTGTGGCTGTGTCCGACTTTCTCGGACCCAACGGTGTGGCTGTGTTCGACTTTCTCGGACTTGATGGTGTGGCTGTGTCCAACTTTCTCGGACCTAATGGTGTGACTGTGTCCGACTTTCTCGGACCTAATGGTATGACTGTGTCCGACTTTCTCGGACCTAATGGTGTGGCTGTGTCTGATGTTCTCGGACCTAATGGTGTGGCTGTGTCCTACTTTCTCGGACCTAATGGTGTGGCTGTGTCCTACTTTCTCGGACCTGATGGTGTGGCTGTGTCCGACGTTCTCGGAGACCGACTTTCTCTGACCTAATGGTGTGGCTGTGTCCAACTTTCTCGGACCTGATGGTGTGGCTGTGTCCAACTTTCTCGGACCTGATGGTGTGGCTGTGTCTGATGTTCTCGGACCTAATGGTGTGGCTGTGTCCGACGTTCTCGGACCTAATGGTGTGGCTGTGTCCGACTTTCTCGGACCTGATGGTTTGGCTGTGTCCTACTTTCTCGGACCTGATGGTATGGCTGTGTCCAACTTTCTCGGACCTGATGGTGTGGCTGTGTCCGACTTTCTCGGTCCTAATGGTGTGCCTGTGTCCTACTTTCTCGGACCTGATGGTGTGGCTGTGTCCGACGTTCTCGGAGACCGACTTTCTCGGACCTAATGGTGTGGCGGTGTCCGACTTTCTCGGACCTGATGGTGTGGCTGTGTCCGACGTTCTCGGAGACCGACTTTCTTTGACCTAATGGTGTGGCTGTGCACGACTTTCTCGGAGACCCACTTTCTCGGAACTGACCTGACGAGCTGATGCCCAGCATATAAAAAAAAGTAAATGGGTCACGCGACCATTCCACAGCAAACCCAAATATAACAGTTCTTACATTCTATATACTATAATAAGTTCACAATTCACATTAAACAATGATATACACTTTGAAAAGTAATCTGATACCACTTGCATGCAGTTGTTGCCATTGGTGGAGGTAACGGCGACACTGAGGATATCCATGACCATGCGCTGCCAGGAAGCACCAACCGTAGATTGCCTTCCTTCACGCGGATCCCTTTTGGGACAAGATATACACTCTCTACACATCTTATGAAACACCACCCCCCCCCCCCCCCCCTCCCTCCGACTAATGTATGGCCACCTTCAAAGGCCAGAGAAACGTTCTGCGAGACCCCGATCATGATGCACTGCTGTCAGGTAGGAACGCTATGACCGCTGAAGGGCGGTTACCTTCTGATTCGATACAGAAACAAGTAACTTTCATGGATTTAATAATGTGCAGGGCATCTAACATTACCCTATAATAATCAGGGTGTGTAAAAACACTGCTTCTATTTAGAGTCCACACAGGGGTTAATGATCTGGCAAATGTTCACATTAACAGAAGTCATTACCAGGAAACAATAAACACAAAATCAAAGTTTTTATTTATCATGAAACAAAACCCCCATCACACAATTTGACAGTTGATAAAAAAAAGAAATATAAAGGAAAAAGTGAAATATAAAGGCTAAGATTGGGCCAACAAAAACTGTGGTACATCGCAGGAGAATGTCATGGGAAGAAGGTAGTTATAGTGGAACACTCAACATGCATGACACAAATGTTGTCATTGCAATACTGGCCAGGAGTGACACAGATGTTGTCATAGATGTGACAAATAAGGTCTGACTCAAAAAACATTCCATAATTATCAACTGAAAATAAGTTTTTTTAAGTAGTTGTATAAGTGATGACAAGAAGTAGCTGACCCTAATGAATAGTAACAGCTTGTCAAATAATAAATGCTTGAACACATGTATCCTCAATGTAAAATGCCTTGTATAAATGATAAATGACCAAATGATGAGTGCACATGCACCAAGTGACACCAGTGCACTAGTGTCACTATTGCACTGGTGTCACTTGTGCACCCGGTGACACGGACACACCCAGTAACTACGGTGCACCCAGTGACACCTACAAAAGCATATTATGCATTGTCAACTGTGGACTCCATGCATAATTTACTGAGTGCAACTTCAAGTTCATCAACACAAAACATGACTAGATCCCCTGATGACTCGGCTCACATTAAATGCAGTAGACGCCAGATTTAACCACGATAAAGTTGTTTTGCTGTCAGTTTCGGAATCACGTGTAGAAGACGATCTCCGGCAGTTGACCATCCTCAACTGATGAGCCGTTGTTGTTACCAGCAGCATATGTGAACTGGAACGTGACCTTTCCACTGCTCACCGACTCGTGCGTGACCTTCCTCAGGCCTTTGGTACCATAGTAGGAGTCTGGTCCCTGTAAGATACAGAGGCTGAATGAGAAGAGCATCTCCATGATGAAGTCAACAATTCAGAATATACTAGTCTCAAAGAGTCCTAGACAATTATAACACTTCAAGAAAATGATAATTAATGTAGGCCTTAAAATTAACCAAGTCACAATAACACAGACTCTCATGATTGCCTCAATGTCATTATTTAGAAACCATACAGAACCATCGTGACTACAAATGGTAACAGCAATTAATCTCAACTATTGAGCAGTTAGCTATCCACTCGAGCTGGTAACCTCTCCACCCACTCCAACAACCCACCCCTTATGGAGCTACCCTCTCCTACACCCCACCTCTACGGATCCAGAGCATTGCCCTACCTTGAGAGTAGCACAAGCCGTGTAACTGCTGTTGGGTTGGATCTCAATGGGTTCTTTGAACATGACCCGGAATGTGGCCATGGAGCCATCCGACTGAAACGTTGTGTCGTTCTGACCACAGATGTTACCGCTGTCTGTCTGGATCACCTGCTCAACCAACACCACTTCCCTAACAGTTCTCATTCAATAACACCTGCTTACATCATTGGTTTAAATAGTGAAAAACTTAAGAATCAAGAATGAGAAACCTGTCACAGGTGTAAAAAATGAAAAACTGATCATGAGGATGGAAAAAATAAGAAAAGCCTGTCACAGGAGTCAATAATGAAAAAAACATGTCATGGGTGTAAAGAATGAGAAAACTGTCACAGGTGTAAAGAATGAAAACTGTCACATGTGTAAGGAGTGTGATACCTGCTACAGGTGTAGAAAAAGAGACACCTGTCACAGGTGTCAGGAATGAGGGTACTGCACCTGCATGTTGACTGTGTACTCTGCTGGTCCATGGATGCTGCCATAGAGACCAAATCCCACAACAAAGATACGACGATTCACAGTGAATCTGATACACACACACCAGGACTATTGGAACCACACATAATTGACAAAAAACTGCATTTAAGTGTGGATAACTTATTGATTAATGAATAGCCAGGTAGGAAGAACCATGACGTGTGTCATTTGTGCCCTCATCACCCACCTGTGCTCTCATCACCCACATGTGGCCTCATCACCCACCTGTGCCCTCATCACCTGCCTGTGCTCTCATCACCCACCTGTGCCCTCATCACCCACCTGTGCTCTCATCACCCACCTGTGCCCTCATCACCCACCTGTGCCCTCGTCCC
Organism: Urechis unicinctus; assembly: GCA_034190875.2. NCBI lineage: Eukaryota > Metazoa > Annelida > Polychaeta > Xenopneusta > Urechidae > Urechis > Urechis unicinctus. The sequence goes on along the minus strand of CM067354.1, from coordinate 42,470,038 downwards.
CCGCCTATACTCTCATCACCCACCTGTGCCTTCATCACCTGCTTGTGCTGTCATCACCTGCTTGTGCTGTCATCATCCACCTGTGCCCTCATGCCCTCGTCACCCACCTGCACCCTCATCTCCAACCTGTGAACTCATCACCCACCTGCACCCTCAACACCAACCTGTGAACTCATCACCCACTTGTGCCCTCATCACCCACCTGTGGCCTTGTCACCGACCTGAGCACTCATCACCCACCTGGGCCCTTATCACTCACCTGATGCGGTCACTTGTGCCACTGTAGCCCCAGCGGTTTTCCACGTGACAGAATCGAGACACCACCTGCTCCTTACCCGTCAGGCAGCAGCGTGGCGTGTCCTCAAACGCCACTCGTGGCTTTGGATTCACTGTGAAATGGAGGAACAATTCGACCAGCTCACGGTCTCGTAGCAGCCCTGACTGTGCTGGACCCATGGCAAACTCCTCTACAGTCATGAGCGGGAAGCGGATCTGGTAGAGAGCTCGACCCAGTACTTGACGCTGGTTGCCTGCGGTGGCTTCCAGGTCTTGACGGACACATTCAGCCTGGGCCCAGCGCTGGAGGGCAGCGAAGAGCTTACTTTCACGTATACCCAGAGTGTCTCTCTCAAGCACCACAGAGAGGGTGCTCATGTCAATATCTGAGAAGCCTTCTGCATTCAGTGCTTCTGACGTGCTTTTATCGATCATCTCGAGACACAGGCCTGCCAGCTGTGGCTCGTCAAACAGCCGTGCCTGAGTAAGCAGCATGAAGGCATTATCACTGCTGAGGTTGCGCTTGAGGAAGTCGACACATGCCTCCTCCAGAGCAGGCACAGAATACTTCTTGGCCGTGTAGAGCGTGGTCATCACCGTCTCCGCATCTATCTGCACTTGGTCTGTGTAGAGGAAGCGTAAGAGGGCCAGGAAGGCGGAGGGCTCTACATCAGGGAGCTCCACCTCATCCCCCTCACATGCCATGGCACCGTTAAACATAGCATCAAACACAGCACTCCCGATGGACAGCACAAACTTGTGGGCAGGGATGCGCTGTGGTGGGTACTTGCCCACAAGGAAGTGAATGTCAGCCATTAGACTGTTGTCACACATGAAGCTGAGACGCTGCCTGATCGTTGTCTTACTGGCCTGCCAATTATACACCAGGTTCTGTGCCGATTGAGACGTCACAGAGGCAGTAGGTTCCACAGCAGGTGGCTTGTTGGCGGTGGGTTCCACAGCAGGTGGCTTGTTGGCAGTGGGTTTATGTTGCTGGTTGGGTTGAGATGAGCCAGTAGGCATGGTTGGTGTCGGGAGGACAGGAGCCGGCTCCGGTTTCACCAGCAGCTCAGTGACTGGCACAAGTTGAGCCAGGTCACTAGGTTCCAGGTGCTCTACAGCTCCAGCACTGCGAGTCCGAGTGCGCCGGCACTCATCCTGTACCCGCGATGGGCCGGTAGCATCATTGTCTCGGTGACGCACATTCCTAGAGTTGATACGGGAAGACTTGGCTGTGGATGCAGAGCCATGACGACCAGACGAACTGCTGCTGCTGCTGGATGGGCTAGGAGTGTGATGCTGGTTGGCCACGTTCTTACGTGTACACTGCCTGGTGCGGTGAACAATCAGGGAGCTGTTGATGGCTGAGGCTTTAGCATCACTTACTTTCTGCTCACTGAGTGAGGCATGTTGACCAGAATCACTGTGAGAGGATCTCTGGCGTGAGTTGGCTGCAACAGAGGCAGGTGGTGAATTGGAGGAGGCAGGTGGTGGATTGGAGGAGGTAGGGGGTGGATTGGAGGAAGCAGGTGATGGATCGGAGGAGGCAGGTGGTGGATTGGAGGAAGCAGGTGGTGGATTGGAGGAAGCAGGAGGTGGATTGGAGGAAGCAGGTGGAGGATGGGTGTGAGAAGCAGAGGAGGAGGATGTAGGGCTGCCTCCGGATGATGAGCTGGCAGGAGACAGAGACGGTGAAGGCTTCACATCAGAGCAGTTCTTAGCTGACATGGTCGTGAGTCGGGATGAGGATGCTCCACTCTCACCGCCATCTGCTGCTGTATCTTTATCATTCACATTGGACGATTCCTTGTCAACAGCCTTGTCTGTCATCTCTGTTGCCCTTATTCAGCACATGAGGTATTGTCAATGGTCCTTATAGGTCCTAATCTCACAGCAAACATAAAGGGTAATGTTCCTGGTGGAGGGCAATTTTCTCTTCCTCACTAACTGCTTGTGTATCCCCGTCTTGTAAATAACTGTTGGTCATTTAACTGCAACAGACAAGCAGATGATGAAGAACGCTAGGGACACAATTACAGCCAATGATCCTGGCCTTCCCTTGTCTCTAGCAGAGAATGAGACAATTGCTACACGGAGGGACCAGGTCGGGTAGTGTGGATAATGTGCATGCTGGAACACTTCACACAGAGGCCATAATAGGAACAGCTGTCACAGTGACAGGTATGTCAACAGCACAAAGGTATGCAGGTAGAAATGAACAGGAATAGGGAATAATATCACGTGTATAGGTGAGGGCAACACAATCACCATTAGCTACCTGAAAATAACATTATCTTCTCACATGTAGAATACCCAGAAAACTCATTACTACTTGAAGACAACAAGTGCAGCGAGGGTCAAGCTACGATACACACCATGTAGTCCACAGCAAGTCACAGACCCACCTGACTAATCACAGTCTACAGTCCTATTTGATCTCTGTCACAAACACTAGTCCTCTTGTACTGTAACTCTTGTTGTTATGACTTTGTTAAGAGGGATGGTAAACCCTAAATGATCTGCCTACCTCTATCTTGTTTATAACACACTACATTGACGCACGGAACTAGTACTTAAATAGCTTGCTTGAGGGGAGAGAACAGCTGAACAACGCCCTGCATCGTGGGTGCATTAGTCTTTGGGCTGATTTTGTGGTTGCGTGAATAAAAATAACCCCCCACAGTCACTGACCCGCTGGCAGGCTTCGCTGAGGCTGAGGAGCAATGAGTCATCATGGCAGGACGTTATGACGTGAAAGAATAGTGGTATTATGATGAGAAATACACCACAGGGGATGGGAGAGAAAGTGAACAAAGAGATGGGAGATGTGAAAACAAATTGGAGGGAATGTGAAAACAGATGGAAGGAAATGTGAAAACGATTTGGAGGGATGTGAAATGTGAAATGTTGAATGTGGAAGGGAATGTGAAAAAAATTGGATGGAAGTGAAAACAGTTTGGAATGTGAAAAACAAACAGATGAAGGAATGTGAAAACAGATGGAAGGAATGTGATGTGAAAACAGATGGAAGGAAATGTGAAAACGATTTGGAGGGAATGTGAAAACAGATTGGAAGGAATGTGAAAACAGATTGGAGGGAGTCTGCAACCTACGTGATTCACAAAACAAGAAAACAGATGAAGGGAATGTGTAAACAGGTTGGAGGGAATGTGAAAACAGATGGAGGGAATGTGAAATGGAATGTGAACAAACAGATGGAAGGGAATGTGAAAACAAACTGGAGGGAATGTGAAAACAGATGGAAGGAAATGTGAAAACAGTTTGGAGGGAATGTGAAAACAGATTGGAAGGAATGTGGGCGAACATGGGAACATTGGCTGACGTTTTGGACTACAAAATACACGTACCTATATCGCCTCAGATAAAATTTTGAAAAAAGATTTGTTTAAGGTTAAGGAATGTAAAAACAGATGTATCATTTCATTAGGAATGTGAAGGCATCATGGATTAATGAAATGATACGTCCGCGCAGGGCTAGGTCAGTACAAAACAAACATAATGAGTAACAGTAATGTGAAAAAGAATGGATAATACAAAAACACTTCGCCGCTGGGCTAGTGTAGCACAGTGTAGTAATGAGAATAGCCGTGCAAGACGTTTTATTAATATAAATAATGTGCTATAGTTGTGCAACATCCTTCGCCCTCCTATTATCGCTAATGCGATTCTTATGATATTGAATTATCTTCTCAGCCTAGTTAACATTGCTAAAAAATCGGCGGGTTTGGGCCATTTTTTGAGATGATCGAAACAAATGACCTCTGAACTCTGCTGATGATTCTGCGATGTATGCAAACAGGATTCACAAAACAAGAAGTATGCTGTCTCAGCTGTTACAAGGTTTGAATCTTTGTACTGTAGGATAGCAAATTTTTAAAACCAGCACTTCCTGTGGAGCTCAAGTGGACACAGCTAGACAGCATTGACAATAACAAGCAAAGGGTGAAGCGATCATATGATAAGCCCAAAATTTCCGAACATTTTTGTGCAAGCATTTGTAAAGAACCGGAGATTGTACCATAGCACAGGTCCTAAAAAACAAAAGGCTGCATCTATTTTTAGAATGACACCCGGAAGTTAGTGTCGAAACACATAGTTCTGTTGTTTGGAGTCAATGCAAGGTTGACCTTCGTGTCGTGGGACTGGTCAACTCGGGACATTGGTTTACAAGGTTCAATCTTTACTTACTTTACAATAAAGTTTTTAAAAAAAATAAACCAGTTAAGACACTACATTTCAATGAACCAATGCTCAACTGTTCGATCGACTGTGATGGCTATTCCATCTTTGTAATTTGCCTATTTTTTCTAGCCGGCTTTGAGACGACTTAGCCGTACACGACGTCATTGGAGGTTCGACCGGGGCTAAGTCGACAAAATCGTTTCACAATCGATTTCGATTCTGTTGTAAAAGCTATGTGGCCTGTGTAATTGTTTTTGTACCAGTTAGAGACTTTGAGATGGAAGACGCAGCATTGATGACTTCTGGACGGACTCTTCTGATTCTGACGGTGATTACCAGACAATGACTTGTGAGCATATCATAATCATTCGCTACCATATCACTAGCCCTTCCTCACCTTTTTGTACATATTTGCTAACCTCTTTTGGTTAATGTGAAGGGGCCGACATTCACCCTCCGTTAGAGGAAGACATTGAAAGGGTCGAAAGCGACTTAGCTACCGCATCACAAAAGGATTAGACAGCTTCTGTACCACACCTGTGTTCAATGGTTGGTTTTTCCAACAATTGTGTAAACTTTTCTTTTGAAATAATGGATGTCTCTTCTTCCCTGTGTTTGTTTGTACATTCAATGCTTGGATGTGGATGTGTCACCGTCAATGATATTACACTGCAAAAGGTATTGACATCTTTGGAGGTTGGTAAACTTTATATCCTGATTCAATGCCTAGTGATAGTGGAGGAACTGTTACATGATGTACTGTTATGTGTACTGCAGGATGAGATGGCACGAGCATGGAAAGTGATTCCTGACCAACCCCTCGTTATCAGACTCCACCTCTCCATGTCCCAGTACCTCAATGCTAATGGTCAGTGTTGTTCCATCCTCCTAAGTCATACACTCACAACCTGCACCTGATGTCATAAAGCATGATCCATACAAATCATTGATACACCTGATGTCATAAAGCATGATCCACACAAATCATTGATACACCTGATGTCATAAAGCATGATGCACACAAATCATTGATACACCTGATGTCATTAAGTATGATCCACACAAATGATTGATATACCTGATGTCATAAAGCATGATCCACAAAAATCATTGATACACTTGATTTCATAAAGCATGATCGACACAAATCCTTGATACACCTGATGCCATGAAGCATGATCCACACAAATCATTGGTAGTTATGAATTCAGTTAACACTATATGTTATATCACGTGAACAGAGCCAGCTGTTGAAGTTTACCAGTCTAAAACAGAGAAGTGTGGCATTGGAAGCCAGATGTGCAAGTAAGTCCTGCTTCTGTGTTCTACTAACTAAATTCACGATAGGTCTCCAAGGCATGATATGCCAGTTTGCTATGAATCAGTGTTGTGTGGGTAGAATACTGAAGAATTTCATCTCTGAGAATTGGAGGAAGATGTCTAACAGCTCTGTAAAGGAGGAGGTGTCTAGGGGACGGGCATCCACCAAACCAGTCTTACAAAGTCAGATATCCCGGTAGGTGTTCCATACATGACCTACTTCATCATGATAGTTTTTGTTGAAACATTAACAGACTTTGAGAAACCTGTTGTATGAGTTGGTGATGGTGTTCTTACCGTGTAGAAAGATAATATGCATGGCCAAAAATCATCATGGAGGGAATCTGTTGTCAGGGATGAGGTGAGTGACGAGGCAGTTTGCCACATCATGGAGATGGGCTTTACAGCAGAGATGGCGAGGTCATCACTCTCACTGTCTGGTGGATCCATCAATCAAGCCATTGAGCTGCTCTTCGCATGTCCGGAAAGGTAACATGCTTAATGGAATAATCATCCGAGAGGTATATTATTGTCAGATATAGTTGCTCTGTGCAACTGCCTTTATTTAGGGGTTGTTTGGCTTGTAGACATATTGAATAAAAGTCGGTCTTCAATGAGAAGTTGATATGTTTTCTGATTTGTCAATAGTTTCCGAGAGCCACCCGTTGAGACCAAGCCTCACAAACAAAGCTCATCCCCCTCAGGTGCACCCCCACCACTTCCCCCACCCCGTACAAAGCACACTTCACGGTCGAGTGGCCGGGGGCCTGATAGATGTCAGCAGAGTTCTACCAGCGCAGGGCATTCTGTGAGGGGAAAGCTTCAGAGTCTGGGCAGCAAGGTCAAGGCTGCACTCGGGAGTGCCATATTGAGGAGCCCCAAGGACCACAAGAGTGTTCCTGGGCTGGAGCTGGGCTTCCTCGTGCAGGTTGGTTGGCCAAGCAGCTATAGTAAAAGGTTTATCCACACACTGATTTGGATTGCATTACTGTAGGTAACATGATTGATCATATCCACTGTTGATTAGTTGGCCTGTTTACTGAGGAATAGTTCTGTCTGGTCATTGGTGCTATTGGGTTGATGGGTCATATGTTACTATGGTTACAGCTGCTGCGTTACATCAAACAGAGGCTTCCCACGCTGTGTGAATATTGTGTGGTGTGTGACGAGCCTCATCTCTACAACACCTCCATGCTCAAGGTCCCTTAACCTACAACACACACCTCTACAACACCTCCATGCTCGAGGTCCTCTAATCTACACACACACCTCTACAACACCTCCATGCTCAATGTCCCTTAACCTACACACACACCTCTGCAAACCTCCATGCTCAAGGTCCCCTAATCTACACACACACCTCTACAACACCTCCATGCTCAATGTCCCCTAATCTACACACACACCTCTACAACGCCTCTATGCTCAAGGTCCCCAAATCTACACACACGCCTCTACAATACCTCCATGCTCAAGGTCCACTAATCTACACACACACTTCTACAACACCTCCATGATCAAGGTCCCCTATACCATCAAACATCTACAACACCATCATGCTTAAGGTTCACTAAACCAACACACACACCTCTATTTTATTTACTTTTTTTTATTTTGAAGACTTTGTATCATAATGTTGCTGTGCTCATTTTTGTGACAAAGTTACATATTGGAATTGATTGTCCTTCAAAACATTTGAAATGATGATGTTGGGATGGGATGAATCATAATGTAATCAAGAATGGATCATAATTAGATCAAGGATTGATTATTATAAAATCAATGATGGATCTTACTATCATCAATAATTGTGAAACTAAAGGAATGCCCTGTGTGGTTTGTGTTGCTGTGCAGCCGGCTGTGTGTGGCCGCGATTTGTGTGTCTTCGCGTTCCAGACACTAGGTGTCATGTCAGACGCTGCTGATGACATTGCCGCAAGTTCTGAGGTGAGTTCTCTCACGAGCATCTGTTAGATGAGAGGTAGAATTACAAGTGATATCTGTTCTCTGTGCAAGGGGCAATGAATGATAATGTTTTGTTGATGATGATGTAGGTCGTGACTCTTCTGGTACATATGGCCCACGCAGCATGCAAGTCTAACCGCAGAGATATGATATTTGATCCATACCCAACAGTGGTGGATCCCAGAAACCCCACACTCCTAGCCTTCAACCCACAGGTGATCATTTGGATAGATTCTCTGTCAGAATGTACCTTGCGTCACAACCCTGTAGCTTTCCATAGCCTGATGAGATTGATATTACAGGTGAAGATTACCGAGGCGTCGAGTCCTGTTTGGAGATGCTGTGTGATATGGAGGAAGGTCCAGCTGTGGAACTTGTGAAGCGCCTCAATGCCCAAGACGTGCTGGCTTATCCCTTGTTACAATGGTCAGTCACCTAACCCAAGGTAGATTAGCCGGCATGTTAAGCAACATGCATATACAATATTGCTGTGTGTATAAACAGAGTAACATTTATAGCAATGTATATTGACCAGTGGCTTATTTTAATTAATGCATTGATTGTACAGTAGTTTTTAAGCTTTGCTTGACCTGGAGGTCATTTGTTGGTATTTCAGGATTGTGGCCAGTAATCGCTCGCATATTGTCCTGCTCCCCCCAGCCAAGGTGAGTTACAAAACAAGCTTACTGATAGTAGAATAAAAGCCACACATCAAGCTGACTGATGGTGGAATAAAAGTCACACATTGAGCTTTATGATGGTAGAATAAAAGCCACACATTGAGCTTACTGATGGTGGAATAAAAGCCACACATTGAGCTTACTGATGGTGGAATAAAAGCCACACATTGAGCTTTATGATGGTAGTATAAAAGCCACACATTGAGCTTAATGATGGTGGAATAAAAGCCACACATTGAGCTTAATGATGGTGGAATAAAAGCCACACATTGAGCTTAATGATGGTAGAATAAAAGCCACACATTGAGCTTAATGATGGTAGAATAAAAGCCACACATTGAGCTAAATAGAATAAATGCCACACATTGAGCTTACTGATTGTAGAATAAAAGTTCCTTTCTCTGATATTATCTTACTACGTCATTAACTTGATGTGCATAATAATGCTGATATGATATCATTATAACCAAGAACCCTTGTTGCTTGTTTCTCAAGAAGTGTTACCTTGTTGATTAATGACACCTGTTATGCTGGCACCTTGCAGCGAATAGCAGAGATGTGTACCGAGCATCAGTTCCTTCTAATGAGCAGCCCACCTGCCCGGGACGCCATCTTCAGAGAAGCCCGCAGTAAATACGGCTCCGAGTTTGCCTTCCAGTCAGTACTACTCCATATCTCCTATATAAACCTGTATCCTGCTATTCGTAATGATTCATGTCGTCGGGTTTGGAATGTAATGGACAGAATTATATAGGACCCTGCAGCATGTAGTTATCACAGTGTGTTATCATCTAGTACCATCACAGTGTGTGATCACCTTGTCTTAACACTGTGAGGTTATCTCTGTGAGGTTATCACTGTAGAGTTTGTCACTGTGTGTTTATCACCGTTTGTTGCTTCATGTCCACTGTGTTTTGACAGTGGGTCTCACATTGAGAATTGGCACTCTATCATGAGACAGGGTCTTATCAACGCCTCAGGCACCAAGCTGCAGGTGAATGGGGCGGCATATGGAGCAGGTGTCTACCTCAGCCCACTTGCAAAAGTCTCCTTCAATTACTCCGGCTTATCAACCATCTCACAGAAAGGCAAAGCAAGTCCAAGCAAGCCTTCTACGGTATGGCACATCTCAATTCATTCACGCCAGGCTAGGTTTTTGTTTTTTCTACGTCACTTTGACTTATTTACAAGCTATCTGCATTATAATATTCCTTACACACCCATACTGTTAATACACAGCTATGAATTTCCACGCCTCGTGGGACTATAGGTGTACTGGGCCAGTAGGTGGAGTTTACTATGTTGATTGACTGAGTGTGATTGATGGACAGACTGGCGGCAAGAAGCAGTATCTCAACAGCAAGAACCTGGTGTGCATCGCTCTCTGTGAAGGTGCTCTTTTCATCCTTTATGCCATGTATCCCAACACTTGTTCATCAAACAGTGCAGAATTATAGTCTGTGCTCCTATTTATTCATCTCAATAAGCTATGAATCTTTGCAGTGATTTCCAGTCCTGGCCTTAAGAAATCAAACCAGATCTGGGTCATGCCAAATGCTGACTATGTGTGCACACGTTTCTTCTTTGTGTAAGTCAGTGACAGTTCTGTTATCTGCTTAAAACCATGTATCGAGACAATTTCCTTTTTAACCAAAGACCTTTGCCTCGCCATTGATTTTTATTATATTATTATGTCCGTTGATACAATAATGATACATTTAGTTTATATGTTATATTGCCTCTTACCAATGATATAAACTTTCATCACCTTTGACACAATAATGACAAATGTTGCGGCTGATATATGTTACATTACATTACTTTTGTGTGTGTGTAAGGTATGAGGCTGGCATGGAAGGAGACTCCAGCATTGACACGCGTCAGGAGAAATACCGCCGTGCCATCCAGAGAGCCATCCACAGATGACTTTTCTTGGTCACTATGTTACTGGTGGGTATGTGGAGATTCACTTCAGATCAAACTGAAAGCTCAGATGCGTTGCTTGATTGAGGCTGTTGTCAGTTTAACCTGGCAGCTTTTTTTACTATCACTGTACACGTTACCTTCTGGGCACACTCTGTGCAGCACTCATTGATGGCGACATGTTGGTTGCAGATCCCATTGGATTTCCTGCCAAAAACAGCTGAACCAATCTATCGTAGAGACAGTGACTGTAGATATTTCAGTGAATAAAGGCTGTGATAATTAGCAGTGACTGTAAGACTGTGATATAATCTGAACCAAAGACGTCCACGCTGTCTGCCAGCAGAACTTAGTGCCATGTATCTCATGTATTTGGCAACGTCTTAAAGCGTCTGGCCCGGTGATATTGCAGCACTGCAGTGAGTGACACCATCGGTCATTCATTTCCATCGACACATCTACATTTAACCCAGTGATGCATACAACCCTGTGTGGCTAGCTCAGCCCTGGTCATGGACAACAACGCTCCACCAGCATAATGCCATCTGGAGTACTGGCAACATGTATCATTGTATTCATATGTTTTTGATTTCAACATTTTCTTACATTGTTTACAAATGCTACTTTTTTTCCTGTTAAAATGAACGAAGAACCTGTCTTTGTTATATCAGAGATTGATTCAGACACTGATGTCAGAGTCAGTTTTGATCTCTATTATATTCATCTGATGTATTTTATCATTTTTTGCATTTAAGTCGAAAAATTTGGTTCCTTCGATTATTTTCTTATGTTTCAAAAGTCAGTTAACACCTGATATGATCTGTAGTTTTGGCTGTGTTTTGATTAATGAGCAACAATGTGCAGTTTGGGAATCGCATGCCTTGTCATTGGTGGGACGTGTATCGTGCTGCTGACATACCTTGTTGAGCTGTCACCATGTCTGGGTTTTCATCGTGGGAAAATGACTGTTTTAGTGACCATTGTCATCTTTGGCGTTGAAGTATGGAATGCAATGTACATACATTTATTTACTTCTTTGTTGTGTCTTACTCTGTTAACATTGTTGTCTTACTCAGCCGACCTGGATGTATCTTACTGTGCATATATTTAATACATTTACAAATGTAGATACAATTAATGCCATGAATAATTGGTTCCCAAGAACAGGAAGAATGATGTAAGAATTCTTCCATCCAATTCTGCATGGAGCTTGCTGTACTTGGTGGTAGATAATAACTACTGAAAGAGATAGAGAGTTAGGAAGGAGAAGGTGAGAGAGGGTGAGATAGAAAGAGAGAGTCAAAAATGTGAAAGAGAGATTATGTCTCTGTTGATTCCGTGCATGGCGTCGACGCTCAGCATGACGGTCTGTGACGTCATTATAAAGTGTGTCACGTATGCACCCGCGTCTTCCTGCAAACCAGTTCTTATAATTCTTGTTCACAAGAGGAAATTCAGTGGCGTCGTCGATGGTCCGTCCGGCCGGTCCGGCCATGACCGGACCACTTTTGTGGCCGAGCATCCTTTTCGACCGGACCACATTTTCAATAAGTCGTAAGGCCTTTTTGATATTCTTGCGTTTTGTGCCACTGTCAAATTGGCACGAGTAGATCTAGGTAGATTCTATAAGTATCAATTATTCATTCGATCTTCGTTTTCATTGACCAGTGCTTTTCGGCCACCCCGCAATGTAGTAATTGTAGTAGGACTGTCCTATAAATCCGTCCTATAAATAGAACGCAAAATGGTGGACATCGCTACCTACCGAGCGAGGATCGGGTGTTTCTCCGTTGGTCCAGGGTTTGCGATTGACCCAGACACCCTGCGGGTCATCGGTGTTTTGGCTTCATCGGCCTTCTCCTTTTCATTGCTGGTGTAGAGATGAACCCGGGACCGTTAGATCGGGTTAGTGATTTATGTTTCAAATTTTAAACCGGCACAAAACATATTGCGATGATCAAAGTTCTACTATAGAACTATATTTTTAAACAAGGATCTGCCTCTTGGTCATATTAACTAATTATCGAATGATTATTAAAGGCCTATCGACCACAAAAAAATATGGATTGACAAAAAATTATAAATAATGTGTATCTTTCAGAAATTAAGACTCCAAGAACCTATATAGGTTCTCACTTGGGATTTTAAGCAAGGAGCCCGGAACTATAGTGTCGTTAGCAAGTGAGAATCTAGGTTCTCAGACTTGACAGTAATGAGAACCTAACTATCATAAATCTGAGAGTGACTTATATAGACAAATGTACTTTGAAGCATTAGACTTAGTTATCCATAGTGTCAAGGATAGATTTGACCAGCCTGGTTTTAAAGTGCTGAAGAATGTGGAAGAACTCATTGTGAAGGCTGCATAGTACAACTACGAAGTGTTCAGTACAGAATTCATGTTTGTGACTGACTTTTATTCAAGTGATATTAACAAAGACTCACTGAAGATTCAGTTGGAGATCATGAAAACATATTTTGCTCGCCATGAAAATGGCTCCATACGATTGCCGGACATAATGAACTATTTCCGCGAGATGACACCTTCACATCGAGCAATTTACCCTGAAGTTGAAACGCTGGTTAAGATACTAATGACCATGCCAGCCACAAATGCCAGCAGTGAAAGGACATTCTCTGCACTTCGCAGAATCAAAACATATCTAAGGAACACGATGTCTCAGGCAAGATTGAACAGCCTGATGACTCTCCATGTTCACAAACACAGACGCTCTCGATTTAACTAAAATCGCAGACAAATTTATTTCTGGAGTAGACAGGCGTAGAATCGTTTTTGGAAAGTTTTAAGGTATTAGAACTCTAATGAGCACGTGCAAGTATCGGCATATTGCTGCCGGTTTCGGCGTCACTAGAGATAGCAACAGTTCTGGATTTCCCAGAATTGTTGCTGTTTTTTTTGTGACACCGAACAAAGCTGAGGCGTGGTAAAGTGAGGTCGAAAAGAAATGAAGCGGTAATGTAACATGTCGATGATTATAATTATGGCCGACGTCACAGGAAAAGGGGCACTTGGACATGTAAAAATGTGCTGACTCTCTTTTTCAGCACTATTATTCCAGCATCTAGTCACGAAATTTACCATTTGATTTCATTAAAAGGTAGAATTGGATAATCTCAAAGATTGCAAACAGTGCAGACCCTGTCCAGCCACCACGTCAGTGATGTGGCGGCTGGTCTGGGGCTACACTGTTTGCTATGTCCGAGTGCCCCTTTTCGCGTGACGTGGCCCACATATTATTATCTATTATAGATATTTGCCGATTTCATTAGAAGTATTTTACCTTAAATTGTGTACTTGAATGTTTGGCATACAGGGTTTCAGATAAGATACGTAAATCCAGCTAACTGAAATTACTAGCTTTAAAGACACGGGGACGAAGTTATTTTGCACGTTTTAATGATTATAATTTTGTTGTATTGGTTCTTTGAAATAGCTGTTCTTATTGCTGAATATCAATTTAAGTGTAAAATGTATCACACCTCAGACATCCAATTTCAAACTATAGAAATGTATCATACAATAGTAAAATGAAATCATAATAATGGTGCAAAACATCACACCAAAACGCATCAAAACACGTCTAAGGGCATCTTAAAATCCAAAATTTTCTAGGGCGTGCTCACCCCCCTCTCGTGCCTTCGGCACTCTGGAGGGCCGGACCACTTCATACAAGCCGACGACGCCCCTGAAATTACCATAGCATTGATAGGCATCAGCTGTTTAATCAGCGCAGAATTGGCAAACGTCACACAGAGCGAAGCGAGGACACTTGAAACAAACCAGGTCGTTGCACTGGACAAAGTCTGACTTCATCTTTTCGGTGTCAGCTTGGATAATGACGTCATAGCTTGTGAATAACTCATGACGCACCTAGCTGTCCACTGTGGTGCTCCTATTGCCGTACATAAGCTGTCGCCCTGGCTGGCAATCAAGACTTCCTGAAACACAAATGCCATCCAACCTGAATCAAAAATAGATCATTGATTTAAGCTATCTTGGTATTACTCAATAGCGTGGTTTTCATAGCAAAACAAAGCTGTCAGCTTTTACAGTAGTTTGAACTTTATATATATATATATATATATATATATATATATATATATATATATATATATATATATATATATATATATATATATATATATATATATATATATATATATATATATATATATATATATATATATATATGCTCATTTATGCTCATTTATGCTGATGACATCGTTTTCCCCACTTCTGTATCTGGACTTGATAAATTACTGAAAATTTGTGAAACTTTTAGCACTTCCCATGATATGGCTTTCAACTCCAAGAAAAGTGCTTGTATGTAATTTTTATCAAAACATCTGAAAGATGCAAATCTTCCTGTTGTGTATCTAAATGGTGAAAAACTCGTGTTACAAATATTTGGTTCACATTATCTGTAGTGATCTCTGTGATAATAATGACATTGATCGGCAGAGACGTAGTTTATATGTTCATAGAAAAAATGATTCTTCGCAGATTCTCTCTTGGATCTGTCCCTGTGAAACTCAAACTGTTGCATTTTGTCTGCCTATATACACTGCACAATTGTGGTGGAATTATTGTAAGTCTTGTTTCAACAAACTGTATAGCTCATATCACAATATTCTTAAGTTGTTAACTGGACACTACAAGTTTGAGAGTTCTAGCTTATTATGTACAATTTATGATGTTAAAGGATGTGCCCCTGTTATTAGAAACCTGGTTTTCAAGTTTTCACAGATATTGAATATATCTCAAAATCTTATCATTGTCAATATGTTGCCGTCTAAACATCCAATATTAGACACCATTGGTGTTGCATTCTTCATGTATAGCATGTTATTTCATGGTTTTTGTATATTACGGGCCACTTATATTTTGTTTGTGTAAGCTGTGTTTTGAATAATGTTGATCTCTCTCTCTCTCTCTCTCTCTCTCTCTCTCTCTCTCTCTCTCTATCTATATATATATATATATATATATATATATATATATATATATATATATATATATATATATATATATATATATATATATATATATATATATATATATATATATCTATATCTATATATATATATATATATATATATATATATATATATATATATATATATATATATATATATACACATATATATACACAGAGATAGACGGACTAGCACTTCACCAGTACCCAGATGAAGGGCGAGCAGCTAAGGTCGGCTGAGCGAATTATATTTTTATTTTTTAATCGTACATAATGGAATACAAATAAACAATAAAACTCATTTTTGACAAATTTGGGTCCAAATGAGGATTTCGCATTGTCCTTAACTTAGCAACAGCGGAACAATTTCAAATTAAAAAGTTTCAGAAATTTATAAATGACCTGAAAGGAAAAAGCAGTTGTGGATATGATAACAACAAAACTCTTGAAGCATCTCAAACAAGCACTCATCAAACCAATTACCATAATTATCAACCAAACCCTCAATACAGGCATATTTCCCATATCCTTAAAGACAGCCAAAGTCATTCCCATCTTCAAAAAAATGGATAAATTATTACTTAAAAACTATCACCCAATATCACTTCTTCCATCTATATCAAAAATATTTAAAAAAAATTATTTTCCAACAAATATATCAGTACTTCCATCCCATAACTTATTTAATGACAACCAGTATGGTTTCAGAAAAGGGCATTCCGCAAAACTAGCAGCCGTATAACTGATTGAATCTATACTAATAAATGAGCTAGATCACAATTTGCTACCAATCAGCAAAGCCTTCGACACAATAGATAATAACATACTGCTTTCAAAACTAACTTAGTATGGATTCACTAACACTAGTAGCATATCAATTAAAAACTACAAGACGGAAAACAATATGTAAACTTTGCAGACACTTAGTCTGACCTCCTTCCCCTTACAACTGGAGTACCTTAGGGATCAATCTTAGGGCCCCTTTTATTCTTGATATATGTAAATGACATGTGCAATGCATCAAATTTATTCAAAGTTATAACATATGCAGATAATACAACTCTTACCACCACCCCCAATTCCACAAATTTTACATACAATATAGACACATTGAACAATGAACTTAATAACGTCAACATCTGGCTTATGCGCAACAAGTAGTTCCTTAACACAAGCAAGACCAAATTCATGATTCGTCATAAACCACAAAAAATCAATTCAAAGATCCAGATCCTTATAAATAACACAGAAATCGAACAAGTGCAATATTTCAACTTCCTGGGTCTCAACATCGATCAGCACCTCAGCTACAACTTGTTACTTTGGGGTCAAATCAAAAACATTCTCTCATTCTTACAAAGGATACTGCAACTATATAGAATATTGATTTATCAATAGATACAGGTGTATGTGCAACACCCCAAATTTTTATAAATGTACTTGCCCACATTAACTAGTCAAGCAGAAAAGTCATTTGTTATTGTATAAATACATATTGTGCTACTCATGTCACCAAATTCCTGATTTTGCCAAAACCCTCAGTCTATGTAATTTTTTCTGTACCATTATACTCAGGTAGTACGATGCTGTGACCTCATGTATTTATTATTGTGTACAATGTTTCTCTTTTGTACATAGTCTATCTTTTGTGTGTTTCTTTTCTATCATTATTATTATTATTATTTTTATTATGTCAGGGTGGCTCCAGCCTTCGTTGGAGTCTCCTTAGCGATTGTTCATTGTATACATTGTATATGTGTTCAATTGGTTATTAAATAGATCTGAATCTGAATCTATTTTACGAGTGAGCATTTGTTGATCGGGCGTCTCACATTAACTCTGAAAGTTTAAACAAATAGCTATGTTCGTTCGGGACTGAAGAGGCACTCGCAAAAAAAAAATAACTTCATATGCAAAAGAGGGCATTCATTTGCCTAGATACTGTTTTCAACGTAAATGTATATCATATATATCCGTAAAACACAACAAAATTGTGATATCGCATATTCTAAATCACATTTGGCAATGGGAAGGAGTGGGAACTCTATTCGTTGATTAAATTTTTATGTAGAAATTTGAAAGCTGAAGATCTATTCCCCTGTTTCACTTTCACTTTCTTTAAATGAGGAGCATTCTGTGGATGCATCAAATGTACGATGTAGGTATTCTGTCTCAGCTTGACATTGATACTTATAAGACCCTCAAGTACTGGCAATGCAATGACACGTCCACACTGAACTAGCGTAGTAGCTAGTACGGCATTGTTCGTTTTCTCTTTATCGTTAATTCTTCTCTTATGGTAGCCCATAATGTAAAAGCAAACCTTTTGAGTATATCTGTTTCCTGACATATCAATCATTGAGTGTCAGACAGAAACGATTGGATACTCAAGGCTTCCTTAAAAAAGCCTAATTGCTACGCTAATAGGGTCACTCAGCGGTTTGGTGATTATGAAAATGAGTGAAAAACATACCCATCATCAAGTGACGATAACCCTGAAATCAACAAAAGCATGTGAGACTGTTGATCTAACGCACGGCGTCTGTTAAAGATATGGAGTATTCTGATTGGTCGAGGCGACCACTCCTCCGAATTAGTCAGAGAATTTCCCGTTTTTTATTAGACGCAATGACAAAGCACCACGCCGCTCACTTGTGGCGTCTTTACATATTTTCTCTTGCGGTTTCGCTAGCGAGCTCTCTTCGAGTAGCTATGAACTCTTTGGTTTAACCAAAGGCTCTTTATATGGTTGACCGTCGCGAACATAACGTTCAACTAGTTCAATTATTTGTACGTAAGTAAAGGCAGCCAAAGCTGCTCGCTATTAGGTTGATTTAATTGCGCGCAATTGATTCCTCGGTTGGTTTTGGTCGGATTAAATGCGCGAAATTAAAATGTGCTCGCTGATTAAGTTGCGCGCAACTACACATTAAAAATTTATGTCCGCGACGGCCCACCATACCTTTGGTGTTATACACGACCCTAGCGACATTAGCAATGTGTGAGTTACAATTTATTCTTGGAATCGAAACCGATACCAGGAATTTACCGAAACTGTCAAAACACCCCGGGATCAGTTAACAACGTTGCGAATCTTTAAAGGAAATACCCGCGTGTGAAACTTAATGGCTTATTCTATTTTGTTTACTATTGTAGCCTTAGTAAGCATTTAGCTGACAACTCTTACACAACGGTAAGTAAATCTTTGTCTCTGGAAAATTAAGATATTTATTAAGTACTTTTCTCGACAAGACAATAGCCCATAGCAAAGCCGAACTACTAAAGACGTTCCGTGGGGTCTGGTACTATGCCAAGCTAAAACTGGTGCACTGACAATCAATTAAATCATTTACTTTTATTGTTAAATACATATGATGACAATCGATTTCCTTTTAAATACCTTACCGTTTTCACGGATGTATTATGGTTGTCATTATTGTTATTATTTTTCATCATCATTGGTGATTTCATGGTGTCGTCGCCTGATGTCGGGGGTCTTTCGTATGATTTCATAATCGTCACGCAGCTTAGCGTAGCTATAAACGTTTCGCTCGAGACCTTCTTCACATCCCCCTGACATGCTAAAAATGTGAACGCTGACCTCAGGCCAGTTCATTCGCTTCAGACAGTTATTGTCAATCTAAACCTACCATCTACAGTGCAGACATGAACGATCGAGGATCGCGGACGTAGTTAGAGGCGAACTGTTTTCGATATATAGGTGTACCCCACACTGGGTAATTTATCAAGTAGACATTTATTGAATAGTGTACTTGCTATTTTCGCAATTATAAGCCTATTGTGCGACGTGTTTTGGCAGAGGCAAGGCTCTGCGAAACGACATTTTTCCCCGCTCTCATCAATCGTATTGACGTCAGCCCAGTATTCCCATGGGCTGTTGTTTGTGTCACGGTTGCGCCACCTTACGACTGCAATGCATTATAATTAGGGAAGCGATCACCGCAGAGCCACTCGAAGTGAGCCCTCTTAGTGTAGTTATAAACTCTTTGGTATCATAGCCTGATGACGGGGGTGTCTTTCGTGTAATTTCTTAATCGTCACGCAGCTTAGCGTAGCTATAAACTCTTCGCTCGAGACCTTTACATCCCCTTGACATGCCAAAAATGTTAATGTAGACCCCAGGCCAGTTCCCTCGCTTCAGACAGTTATTGACAAACTAAAACTAGACTGTCATCCACAGTGCGGACATGAAAGAGGCGAACTGTTTTCGATAGGTGTACCCCAGACCGGGTAATTTTTTACGTTGACATTAATTGAATAATATACTTGTTATTTTCGCTATACATAAGCCTATTGTGCTACGTGTTTTCAAATCAATTCGCAATAACGTCAGCCCAGTATTCCCATGTGCTTTTGTTTGTGTCACGGTTTGCTATTACTCCACCTAACAACTTTTCTTACACACATCTTCCAACAATACAACCGTGTAAAAACGATGTTTAGTTCACATAGGGACTAAACATGTAGATTACCAGGTACAAATTAAATTCTTGTTTGTACTTGTTTTCGAGCACCTACACACATCACTGCAACACAGTCAGGATCAAGGTCCCTCATACCTATACATAGCCCTACAAAGCGAATGAGTAGACGTCCTACGATGTTCGATCCCAAAGCAATGCACAAATTCACTATTCAAATCAGATACCTTGAACGTATAAAACCTGGCGAGTTATTTGGTTTCATCGCATGTTTTAAATGGTAATGAACAATTTGCATTTATATTCACGAGTGGATGTATTCACCTGACATGGACTACCATTAAGATTGCAGTCGTGGTTGCATCAGCGATGAACATATGTTGTTAAAAACTAGGCGGTAGTAGCTGCTCGCAGACGCAGTCTGGAATATTTCAAACATGACAGTTCAAAAAGCATGGTGTGCTCATAGCGAATGGAGAGCAAACAAATACCGCGTGACTTATATTTACCAAAATGGTGGCCATCGCATCAGGATTTCTAGGAAATCTAAATTAAATGTCATTTCCCGATGAACCGCATCGATCGGGGGTTAGCTTTTTGCGCGTTCCCATATACTTGTTTACAGGCTCTTGATATATGTTGTTTTCTACATTCTAAATCCCACGGTCTAATCAAAACACATTACCCATTCGCGCGGAAATTGACGATTCAGGACGATAAACAAAAATATCACAGTGCGACCGGGGCTAACCTAAACACTGATCTCAACAGCTCCACCATTCTCAAGGTTTCCCACAAAACCCCCCCCCCCCCCCAACACACATCTCGACAACACCTTCATGTTCAAGGTCCCATACATCTACACGCACACCTCTACAACACATCCATGCTCAAGGTCTCTTAGCCTGCACACATCTCTACAACATGTCCATGCTCACGGTTCACTAAACCTACACACACCTCTAAAACCATGTCCATGCTCAGAGTCCCATAACCTACACAGACATCTCGGCAACACGTCCATTCTCAATGTCCCTTTACCTCCACACACATCTCGGCAACACCTCCATGTTCAAGGTCTCCCTAACCTTCACACATCCGTCCCTCCACTCACCTTATCAATATCAATTGACAATACTCTCAGGATGTGCTCAGATTCAATGCAAACATTTTATTTACCAAAGAAGACTATTTGTATCATTATGTTGATGTGCTAATGGTGGTGATACAGTTACATATTGGCCTGCAAAACGATTGAGTGATCAATGAGGGATCATAATGTAATCAAGATGGATCATTATAAAATCAATGATGGATCATTATAAAATCAATGATGGATCATTATAAAATCTATTTCATTAACTTTTTTTATTTTGAAAACTCTTCGTATCATAATGTTGCTGTGCTCCTTTTTGTGACACAGTTATATATTCGAATTGATTGTCCTGCAAAACATTTGAAATGATGATGATGGGATTGGATGAATCATAATGTAATCAAGAATGGATCATTATAAAATCAATGATGGATCATAATATCATCAATAATTGTGAAACTAAAGGAATGCCCTGTGTGGTTTGTGTTGCTGTGCAGCCGGCTGTGTGTGGCCGCGATTTGTGTGTCTTCGCGTTCCAGACACTAGGTGTCATGTCAGACGCTGCTGATGACATTGCCGCAAGTTCTGAGGTGAGTTCTCTCACGAGCATCTGTTAGATGAGAGGTAGAATTACAAGTGATATCTGTTCTCTGTGCAAGGGGCAATGAATGATAATGTTTTGTTGATGATGATGTAGGTCGTGACCCTTCTGGTACATATGGCCCACGCAGCATGCAAGTCTAACCGCAGAGATTTGATATTTAATCCTTACCCAACAGTGGTGGATCCCAGAAACCCCACACTCCTAGCCTTCAACCCACAGGTGATCATCTAGATTGATGCTTAGTCACAACGTGCCTTTGTAACGACCCTGTAGCTTTCCATAGCCTGATGAGATTGATGTTACAGGTGAAGGATTACCGAGGCGTCGAGTCCTGTTTGGAGATGCTGTGTGATATGGAGGAAGGTCCAGCTGTGGAACTTGTGAAGCGCCTCAATGCCCAAGACGTGCTGGCTTATCCCTTGTTACAATGGTCAGTCACCTAACCCAAAGTGGAATTAGCCGCATGCTAAGCAACATACATATACTATATTATTGTATGTATAACCAGAGTAACATTTATAGCAATGTATATTGACCAATTGCTTATTTTAATTAACGCATTGATTGTACAGTATATATTTGGTAAGCTTTGCTTGACCTAGAGGGTATTTGGTGTTTCAGGATAATGGCCAATATTCGCTCGCATATTGTCCTGCTCCCCCCTGCCAAGGTGAGTTACAAAACAAGCTTACTGATGATAGAATAAACGCCACACATCGAGCTTACAGATAGTGGAATAAAAGTCACATCTAGCTGACTGATAGTGGAATAAAAGTCACACATTTAACTTACTGATGATAGAATAAAAGCCACTCATCGAGCTTCCTGATGGTAAAATAAAAGCCACACGTTTTTTGCAAAGTTACATCGGTTTACAACTCTACCTGATATTATCTTACTATTTTATTAACTTGATGTATATATAATAATGCTGATATGATATCATTATAACCAAGAACACTTGTTGCTTGTTGCTCAAGAAGTGTTGATTAATGACATCTGTTATGCTGGCACCTTGCAGCGAATAGCAGAGATGTGTACCGAGCATCAGTTCCTTCTGATGAGCAGCCTACCTGCCAGGGACGCCATCTTCAGAGAAGCCCGCAGTAAATATGGCTCCGAGTTTGCCTTCCAGTCAGTACTACTCCATCTCTCCTATATACAAACCTGTATGCTGCTGTTCATAATGAGTCATGCCGTCGGGATTGGACTGTAATGGGCAGAATTATGTAGGACCCTGCAGCAAGTAGTTTACTACCTTGGCTTATCACAATGTGTGATCACCTTGTGTTATCACCATGAGGTTATCACTGTGAGGTCATCACTGTGAGGTCATCATTGTGAGGTTATCACTGTGAGGTCATCACTGGTGTTACGGTCCTGTGTTTACCATCGTTTGGTTATCTTGTGTTCATCGTTATGTGTTTATTACCATGTGTTTAGCACATTTGGTTGCTTCATGTCCACTGTGTTTTGAAAGTGGGTCTCCCATTGAGAATTGGCACTCCATCATGAGACAGGGTCTTATCAACGCCTCAGGCACCAAGCTGCAGGTGAATGGGGCGGCATATGGAGCAGGTGTCTACCTCAGCCCCCTCGCACAAGTCTCCTTCTATTACTCTGGCTTATCAACAACCTCACAGAAAGACACAGCACGTCCTGCGGTAGGATACTTCTCAATTCATTCTCACCAAGCTAGTATCCAGGTGTTTGGTTTGTTTATTCAATTTGACAAATTTACAAGCCATCCGCTATATTGTGCATCTCAATTCATTCACACCAAGCAGGGTTTTTTTTACATCACTTTTATTTTTTTTTTACAAGCAAAGACAAAGTGATATAATGAATGTGTATAAACATGTTTTACAAAATCTCCTCGCACACACTTTGTGTGGGACAAGCTATCTGCGTTATGATGAATTATAGTTCATTCACACCAAGTAGTTTAAATAGTATCACTGTTTTGCTTTAGTAATCTAGACTATTTATCAAGCGATCTGGGGTATGGTACTTCCCAAACCCCCATACTGTTAATACGTAGCTATGCATTTGCACATTATGTGTGACAAAAGGTTTACTGGGCCTGTAGGTGGAGTTTTTTTGTTGTTGATTGATTGCGTGTTATTGATGGGCAGACTGGCAACAAGAAGCAGTACTTCAACAGCAAGAACCTTATGTGCATCGCGCTTTGTGAAGGTGCAGTTTTCATACTTTATGCATTTGTTCAGTTTGTGCTCCTATTTATTCACATTAATAAGCTATGAATCTTTGCAGTGATTTCCAGTCCTGGCCTTAAGAAACCCAACGATATTTGGGTCATGCCAAATGCTGACCATGTGTGCACGCGGTTATTATTTGTGTAAGTCAGTGACAGTTCAGTTACCGCTTAAATACATGCGTTTAGAAATATACCTTTTTAACCTACGGTCTTTGCCTCACCATTGATTTGTTATTACATTATTGTGACCTTTGACACAATAATGACAAATGTAGTGGCCGATATATGTTACATTGCTTCTTACAAGTGATATAGACTGTGACGACCTTTGTTCCCTTTCATCACCATCTAATCTTAGCTTCTCCACACTGACTTTTGTGTGTGTTAGATATGAACCTGGCACGACAGGAGACTCCAGCATTGACACGCGGAATGAGAAATATCGCCGTGCTATCCAGAAAGCCATCGACAGTTGACATTGCTTGGTCACTGTATTATCTGTGAGTGTGAGATTCACTTCAGATCGAACTGAAAGCTCAGAAGTGTTGCTTGATTGAGTCGGTTGTTATTTTGACCAGACAGCTTGTTTGCTATCACTGTACACATGACTATCTGGACACACTATGTCGAGATGTGTGACTTTCACATTCCACTGACTGTAAGACTGTGATATAATCTGAACCCAACACGTCCACGCTGTCTGCCAGCAGCACATGGTGCCATGTATCTCATGTAGTTGGTGACGTCTTATAGCGTCTGACCCAGTGATATTGCAGCACTGCAGTGAGTTGAGTGACACCATTGGTCTTTCGGTTCAATCGCTCACCTCTGGCCATGGACAACTATGCTATATTAGCGTTACGCGATCTTGAATACTGGGAATATTTATCATTGTTTAAGTTTTGTGATTTTATCATTTCCATTCATCATTTACAAATGCTATATTTTTGTTAAAATGATGGGAGAAGCTGACTTTGTTATATTTGTGACCCATTCAAACTCTTTGATGTCAGAGTCCTTTTTAACAACATTGTGGTCACTATTTCATCCATCTTTTGTATGTTGATATTTACAACATCTAAGTCGTAAATAAATGGCTTCTTAGATTTATTTGATATGTTTCAAATGACGATTTACAACTGATGTGCAGTAATTTACTAGAACTGCTTCCCTTGTCGTATCGTGCTGTTGACGTACTTCGTCGAGGTTTCACCATGTTGGTGTTTTCATCGCTGGGATAGTGACTTATTCCCTTATCATATAAGCTCTTCATCTTTTTGGCGTTGAAAAACGGAATGTTGTATATATACATTTATGTACTTTGTTGTGTCATACTATTACAAATACGCTTATAAATGTAGATGCAATGTAAGAGAGAGAGAGAGAAATAGAGAGAGAGAGAGAGAGAGAGAGAGAGAGAGAGAGAGAGAGAGAGAGCGAGAGTAAGAGAGAAAGAACAAGTGAGAGAAGAAGAGTTGGGTAGGAAAGCGAATGACAAACCACTCAAACATAACAGACACACCCTTCAGATGTATGTAACATAACAGACACACCCTTCACAGAGGTATGTAATATATGACAGACACACCCCTCATAGAGGTATGACCGACACACCCCTCATAGAGGTATGTAACATATAACAGACACACCACTCATAGAGGTATGTAATGTATAATTACAGACACATAACGGATAGAGGTATGTAACATATGACAGACACACTCCTCACTGGAGGAATGTAACATATGATTGACCCACCCAAAATATAACAGACACAGCCACATAGGGGTATATAACGTATGACAGGCATCATTCCACAATCAAGTAATTGAATCTCGTCTCCTTGATGAGACGAAAGTCAATACTTACGAAAATAAGCAAGTTATTGGCTTACTTGTCATGTTTATTGTTTTCGTGAATGCTTATTTGAAAATACAATTGGCCTCCAAATGTAATAATTTTTGATCTCAGAGATAACATAGTTTGTGGCGGGAACGTCACAGCCGCATTTTGTGCGGGAGTCAAAGATGTCTTATAACGCGATAGCCCGGTCGTTCCAGCGGTGCGCACCATACAAGTCACGTGACACAAACCCGTTAGTCACGAGACCTCTCTTCTCTGGTCAGTTTTCAAATTAATCTTCAACCGCAAGCATCTATTTTCTAAAAGCGAACCGTTATCCACGCATCCAAACCAGCGATCTGCTCCATCTACTCGTCTGCAAAAGATTTTGAGCTACTTCTCCAACCCTGCTTCACCAGTTTCAATCTTGCCGTCTACTATCTTGTTGGCCACAACAACTTGTAATTACCACCCCGATCCGCCTTTTCACATTCCTCCACAATTCGACATATCAGCAAACAAACTATTTTACAGTTCTTCGCAGTTCATAGGTTACTTTACGTGCCTGCTTTCTGTACGGCGCCTGCGCCCCGAACGTATTTAAGAATTAGGTCAGCCATCTTTGTTTGTTTGTTTAGTTAAGTCTCATTTTCGCGCCAATCGTTTTCCGTTATTCTTTCCTTTCTCATTACGTTCCTCTAAACTAATTACTAACCACCCATCCCCTAAGCACCGCAAACAAACAAAACATGAAATTCACTGGTTTGCTTTTAGGCCACAGCTTTGTCTCTGGTTTACAGCACCACCTTAATAATAAGGCCACACACTCTGACTCCCCTGTTAATGCAGCTCTTCCTCCAAAAGTCATAGACAGAGTTCACTTGACTCTGCACTGAGCCAGAGGGCTCAAGGCTTCTAGCACTTTACCCACACAACTACTCCAAGCATCATGCCCAGACTTTGTCATTTTAGATCTTGGCACCAACGACCATGCTTCTGGTACTCTCATTAGCCACACTCCTCACAGATATAGCTGACACTCTGTTAGAGAATTACAGCGTCAAGCATGTCATGCCCCAGTAACCCAATGGTCTCGAGACGGCATCCACCTAAACACTTCCATCTGCAGAACCAAATACAAAACTTCCTCCGGAGAGCAATTTTTTAAAAGTTTTGGCTTCTCTTTAGCGTCGCCTTCTTTCTCTGCCCAACCCCGCCCCCCCCATAATAATGAAAAAAATAGGTTAAAACAAACAAAAAACAACCAATTACATTTGTCCTTTGTTTCACAGTCGTTATGTTTTGCATGGCTGCTTTTCTTTAGGATCAGGTTACCACAGCTGTTAATATTTTGCACATCTGCCATACGCACAGTTTGGCCTTTTCAACTGGTATCGTTTTGCACGGTAGTACCTTTGCACCGTTTGTGTTCCACACAGCCGTTATATGTTTTTAGGACCAAGTTATCACAGCTGTTAATATTTTGCACAACTGTCATAGGCACAGTTTGGTCTTCTCAGCCGTTATCGTTTTGCACGGTTGTATCTTTGCACAGTTTGGGTTACACACAGCCGTTATTTGTTTTGCACAGCTGTTTGCACTATTCTTGTTTTCTCACAGCAGTTATTGATTGCATGGTTGTCGATATTTGCACAGTTTGTATTTCTCACAGCTGTTATCGTTTCGCACGGCTGTTTTTTCACTGTCGCACAGTTCAGGTTTTCACACAGCTGTTATCGTTTCGCACGGCTGTCACTGTAACCTACCAAAAAGTAATCTTTTAGTTCTAACAATGTCAATGACTGTCAGTTTTGTCTGGCAAAGCGCGCACCGGCAAGGTCTCAGCAACCGTCTGCCACACCTCCTACAGATCCTCCACCAGCAAAAGTACCCCAGAATCCCATACCAACAACCTGGCGAACCAGGTCAAGGAACTCCCTAGTGACTGTGGTTGGACAATTTCTCGACAAGCCAGCCCCAGACGCCAGTGAACCAGTTCATGAGGCACCCCCATCCATCGTTGGTACCTACTCTTCGGCTGGTGAGTCTATAAACTCTCACCTTCACATGCTGCTCAAAGGCCAATACTCTTGTCCGGAAGCGTTCCAGCGGGACACAACCTTCCTGACAATTTGAAATTAAAAATTTGGACTGACAAATTTGTTGATTTTCGGTTAATTTTGGCCCATGACAGTGACCCCGGTTTTACCATGTCACTCACTGGTAGCGGAATGAGCTCTGCTATCAATTTCCTTCCTAAAAGGAACAAGCCACTAAGCCAAACTGAATGGTGCACTGCCTGGGATGATATCCTGGCAGTGTACACACAAAAGCACCCACAACAACTGAACGACTTGCTCACTTATGGCAAAGCAATCAAATCCATGATGAGCAAGAGCCACAACTGGCTTCACTATGACACCAAGTTCAGAACAGACAGAGAGCTTTCACGTTGCTCCTGGGCGGCATTAAGGATAGACCTGTAGCTAGCAGCATCCCTCAACCCACCCCCACAAACACCCCATCCCAACCATTCCCAACCCTCCTCTACACCTCATTCTTTTCGCGCCCAAGCCGCAAACGCTGCAACAAAAGTCCCCTTTGCCTTCTGCTTCGCATACCATTCAATCAACGAACGGTGCACAAAGACACCTTGTGTCTTCAAGCAATCCTGTCCCCGTTGCAGCAGGAGCCATCCCGCCTTCCTCCAGTGCCTTAGCCCCCACCAGTCCCCAACTAGTGCAACCCTTGGAGCCCGCCCAGGTACAACAAAGCGCCGCTTCAATAACAACTCCAGACCCAACACATTCAACCCTTCCTTCCCCAGTAAAGATAAAGCCACTCACTGAGCTCCTAACAGGATATCCGCATCAACAATATATAATTTCCGGCTTCACCAACGGGTTTCACCTACATTTCCAGGGTCCCCAAAAGTCACTAAATTCAAAAACCTCCATATCAGCCACTAGTAACCCTATCAAAGTTTCACAGGAAATTAGCTCAGAACTGGCACTTGGTGGGATTCAAGGACCTTTTCGTACACCCCCTTTTCAATCCTTCAAGTGCTCGCCATTGGCATTACGAGAAAAAGGGGATTCTGGCAAATACAGACTCTTACACAAATTATCATATCCATACGACATCAACTCAGTTAATTTTAATATTCCCAAATCAGCTT
The DNA here is from genome assembly GCA_034190875.2 of Urechis unicinctus. Taxonomy (NCBI): domain Eukaryota; kingdom Metazoa; phylum Annelida; class Polychaeta; order Xenopneusta; family Urechidae; genus Urechis; species Urechis unicinctus. The sequence goes on along the minus strand of CM067354.1, from coordinate 42,441,294 downwards.
CCCAAGTCACTTATGCAAGCATCACTGATGCCATACAGTTAATACAGCAATGTTCACCATATGCATATCTCGCCAAAAGCGACATTCACAAGCTTTTCGTCTAATACCTATCCACCCATCTCAATATCACCTCACAGGTTTCTTCTGGCAAGGATACTGCTATGACAAGTGCTTACCACAAGGGTGTTCCTCTTCTTGTAAAATATTTGAATCTTTCTCTTCAGCCATAGTTTGGATACTAAACAACAAATCCCAAATCCACAATGTAATCAAAGTCTTGGATGAGTTTCTCTTTGTAGCCCCAACCAAGGAAATCTGTCAAAAACAGCTACTTATCTTCACCAAACTTTTTAACTTAATTGGGGTTCCACTAGCCTCTCACAAAACACAAGGTCCCGCAACCACACTTACATTTTTGGGTATACATCTCAACACCACCAAAATGACAGCCAGTCTTCCTCATGATAAACTGCTCAAATACACTCAAATCGTGAAACATTTAACAACTCTACGTGATTTACAATCAGTCACTGACATGCTTCAATTCGCAACCTCAGTTGTCCGTCCCGGCAAAGCCTTCTTGCGTAGACTCTACGACATTTCCATAGGGGTCTCCAATCCCAACTTCTTCATCAACATTTCCATTAACGTTAACCAAGATCTGTCAATATGGCTCCATTTCCTCCAGCACTATAATGGAACCACCATCATAAATCCCTCCACCATTGCACACTCTAAAAGCATCCACCTGTACAGCGACGCTTCCAAATTGACTTTTGGTGCCACCTACAAATCCAACTGGATACAAGCAACTTGACCAAGCAAGTGGCAAACTCTTGACATAACCGCCCTAGAACTGTACCCTATCTTTGTTCTGGTTAGCATGTTCGCTCCTTCTATGGTCAATTCCACCATCACACTCCATTGCGACAACGAAGCAGTAGTGGCCATTATCAACAAACAGTCATCCAAACAACCCAAAATAATGAACATAATTCGACCCCTTGTTTTGGTTCTTCTAAAGTTAAACATCAATTTTAGTGCCCTTCACATTCCTGGTGTAAACAACTTATTAAATGACGCAATTTCTCGGCTTCAGGATGGACTCCAATCTCTTGAAACGATATGGGATGCAGCCCCGTCCAACAATTATCCCACCACATCTACTACCCAAAAACTTCAACTTACAGTCAACACACTTTTAAACAAATCCCTCAAACCCACAACAAACAAATCTTATTTACATCACTGGAATACTTTTGCTCGATTCTGTTTGTCCATAAGTCATAACGCCTTACCTTCAGACGCAGTTTCTGTTTCACTGTTTATCGCCCACCTACATAGTCAAGGTCTAAAATACTCCACAATCAAAACATACACATCATCTATATCATTCATCCATCGACTTAAAGCAGAGTCTGACCCCACTGCCAACCTCTATGTCACAAAAGTTTTAAATGGTATCCTCAACTCACAACTTTATCCAGCTTCAAAATTATTACCAATAACCAAACACATCCTTCACAAACTGATAGATTCAATTCCTCTTTGTACGTCCTGTCACTATACTCGCTGCATGATAAAAGCCCTTTAACTTGTATCTTTCTATGCTTGCCTCAGTGTAGGAGAAGCAGTCCACTCCAATGATCCCTCGCATACACTCACTTTATCACATCTCACAGTTTTGCGCAACCACAACCAAACAAGATATCAAATCCAGTTCAACTCTTTCAAACATAGCCAACGTTCCACCCCAAAATTAGTACTGCAAAGTTTGACCAGACCTGAATACTGTCCAGTAGTTGCTTTTCAAAATTACCTTTCACTGAGGGGAATTTCCCCTGGTCCCATCTTCCTGGACAAACTCGCCAAACCATGCACCAGATATTATTTCACATCACTTCTCAAACAAAGCCTAGCCCTAACTTCCCTTCCACAATCCAGTTACAACACACATTCCTTCTGTATTGGCAGAGCCACCCAACAAGCTGCAGACAACAATCCTGATACAATAATAAAATCCACAGGCAGATGGAAAAGCTCGGCTTACACACAATACATACGGCCAACATCCTTCACACTACCAGCATGACATAACAATTATCAAATACAAACTAAACGCCTTCAGCTCAGCACCTTCATTCTCCTTAAGGTGTCAGTGCACACTGCCCCCCTTAACATCTTTCCTTCAATCCTAAATTTCCTTTTTTCAAAGCGTCGGTATACATTGGCTTTAACATCTTTTCTTCAGTTCTACATCTCTCCCTTTTAAGGTGTCAGTATACACTAGCCTTACTACTTTAACCTCTTTACTATCCCCCCTTTACACCCTATCTTACAAGTGACCGGTGCCCCTTTGCTGGTGACTCATTGCCGCTGCATCCTTACTGGAGGCTAGTACAATCGGTCCCCAAATTGTTCTCGTTTTGTTGGTTTCTTGTAGTGGGATGTCAGTCAGAGTCTAGCCTCTGACTTTGGCCTTTTCAATGACATCCCACCGTTTCTAATCGTGCTATTGTACTTATTGTATATATTATCAATGTTGCACCTTGTACTGCCAATTATTTGTCTTAACAGTTTATCATTATCTAGTTCATAATTCTACTCATGCATTTGGTACGTTGTTTAAAGTTTCTTAGCTGTCATAATATTTATCCAATCTAAATTACCTACCATATAGTATCTTTCTCATTTGGACACTCTGTATTTGGTATTAACTAATTTCACTATTATATACTCATCATATGCACTTAGTATAATATTTCTTATCACACATAATTTTGTCAAAGCATAAATCATATATATTTTGTCACTCATCACTGCTCTATTCTACCTCATGTAATTACTACCAATCTGAGTTATGTATTTGTATTAGCAATATCAATCTGTATACCTTCTTCACATACTTTGTTAATAAACCGTGTCTTGTTTTCTTTGACTCCCTCACAAAAACATAGGTTAAACTTTGCACATCAGGCCTTGCTACACTGTAAAAATTGCACGTCAGTCCATGCTACACGATAAACTTTGCATGTTACTTGGTAAACATCGCACGTCAGTCAGTCCATGCTACTCGATAAACATTGCACGTCAGTCCACACAACAAGGTAAACATTGCACGTCAGTCCATGCTGCAATGTAAACTTTGCACGTCAGTCCGTGCTACACGGTAAACTTTGCACGTCAGTCCATGCTAAGAGGTAAACATTGGACGTCAGTCCATGCTGCACGATAAACTTTGCACGTCAGCCCATGCTACACGGTAAACATTGCACGTCAGTCCATGCTACACGGTAAACATTGCACGTCAGTCCATGCTACACGGTAAACTTTGCACGTCAGTCCATGCTACACGGTAAACTTTGCACGTCAGTCCATGCTACCAGGTATGTATTGTATCTCAGCACTATTATACCATGTGTCAGTTAAGTATGATTTCCCTGCTACAATAAACACTACCTGGGTATACAAGTCATGTTCATCTGATGTTTTGTTTTTGCATTTATAATATGCGCGGCAATGATTGCGTAGTTGCTTGATTGCAGTTGTACGGGTCATTTAAGTGAACAGACATCATAATAAGTCCGACAACCTGCATTGTTCGCCGCACCATCCTACCTAATGGCAAGATCGTGGAGGTTACTCGATATAAGCTGTTCCTAATAAGCTCATGACAATTATTCACAGTGTGTGTAATTCTTTGTTGAAACTTGCTTTCGTGCAGGATGAGCGAACCGAGACCTCCACACACCACGCATGCGCATAACGAACCTATAATCGGACAACACTCTTCATTTAGCAGGTGTCCCATATTCCAAGGAAGACTGCGTTAGTTGTTGCTACGTGATCGCGCAATGCTTGATTTTAGCGAGATCGACAGTCACCAGCGTGGTGCTCTCCAGATACGGCGATGGAATACCGACTAGCACGAGACCGGACGGGGATATTTGTTGCTTCACCGCTCCGACATATTGACTTTATAATAAACCGGCAATGATTTTAATTGTATATTCTGTTCCCATGGCATCCGTAAAGGCTTTTATCTCTATTTGCTTTTGCAGGGCCAGACAGTATGTTTAGTTGTGCTTCTTTGTCTTAAAAATGAGCTTTAAAAGCCTGAGAAAGAGATTTGTATAATGTTAAAGTGTGTATTGAATAGCAATGGATGTTTTCTATCGAGTTGAATGTGTTTCATTTCATAAGCGTCATATATAGTTTTGCGTTTTTATTTTCTTTTGCAAATCTGTTATTCTTTACAAGTTTAACTGTTAGTTTGTACATTTCTATATAGTATCGTTCGACGTATTTATTGAATCATCAGTACAGTATAATCAATGAGGCGATTTAATGATGTAGTTTGATGGTTCATGTTCCGACATATTGGATGGATAAGCATACTGCCGTTTCTAGGTTCCATCTCATTTCTTTAAGAGTAGACCGATGAGGTGGGAAATAAAGTCGCAGGAAACAACGTCGCTGGAATAGCTTCCCCTGTATAAAATGAGCTTTAAAAGTAGATTAAATATTTGTATTTGTAGAGCTGTGGCGTCGATTTGATGCATCCGAACACACACAAACAAAACACGCATACACACACACACACACACACACACACACACACACACACACACACACACACACACACACACACACACACACACACACACACACACACACACACACACACGAACCACACACACACACACACACACACACACACACACACACACACACACACACACACACACACACACACACACACACACACACACACACACACACACACACACACACACATTTCACACACACACACACACACACACAGTCACAGGAACCCACATACATGCATATATTTGTAGCGTGAACCCTGGCAGATTGCTGGCGTCGATCGCAGCGAACCCATTTTTACCAATGATCGGTAAAGTTCGAACAAACTGAACTTTCAACAACGGAGGACTGGAAATAGTCCCACTGGGTAACATTTAATGAAAACAAGCTTTATTCGTCGCCAATACTACATAAAATTACGACACGAAGAAAGGTTTCGCGCCAAAACGTAAACACCCTCCTTAACACACAATTACAAAAGGGACAAAATACAAAAGTTACATAATGGACATCCACAAATGGTAATTACCAAATACAACATACTTTCTATTAATCGGATCTTAACTTACGCGTAAATCATCCGACTTTCTCAGATCTGTTGGTTTGGCTGTCTCTGACGTTCTCGGACCTAATGGTGTGGCTGTGTCCGACTTTCTCGGACCTAATGGTGTGGCTGTGTCCGACTTTCTCGAACCTAATGATGTGGCTGTGTCCGACTTTCTCGAACCTAATGGTGTGGCTGTGTCCGGCTTTCTCGGATCTGATGGTGTGGCTACGTCCGACGTTCTCGGAGACCGACTCTCTCGGAACTGACCTGCCGAGCTTATGTGCAGCATATAAAAAGCAGTCAATGGGTCACGGGACCATTCCACAGCAAATACTATAATAAGTTCACAATTATCGTTAAACAATGATATACACTTTGAAAAGTAATCTGATACCACTTGCATGCAGTTGTTGACATTGGTGGAGGTAACGGAGACACTGAGGATATCCATGACCATGCGCTGCCAGGGAGCACCAACCGTAGATTGCCTTCCTTCACGCGGATCCCTTTTCGGACAAGACATACACTCTCTACACATCTTATAGACACCCCCCTCCCCTCGACAGATATATAGCCACCTTCTAAAGTCAGGGAAATGTTCTGAGAGGCCCCAATCATGATGCACTGCTGTCGGATAGAAGGTACGCTATGACCACTGAATACTCTCGCTATGAACGTTTGAAGGGCGGTTATCTTCTGATTCGATACACAGAAACAAGTAACTCCCATGGATTTAATAATGTGAAAGGCATCTTACATTACCGTATAATAAACAGGGTGTCTGGATTTGCACTTCCTGAAAACACTGTCTCTATTTAGAGTCCACGCAAGGGTTAATAATCTGACAAATGTTCACATTAACATTACCAGGAAACAATAAACACAAAATCAAAGTGTTTATTTATAACGAAAAAAAACCCCATCACACAATTTGACAGTTGTTAAAAAAAGAACTTTGAAGGACAAATTGAAATATAAAGGCTGAGATTGGGTAAACAAAAACTGTGGTACATCGCAGGAGAATGTCATGGGGAGAAGGTAGTTATAGCAAGAAGTAGCTGACCCTAATGAATAGTAACAGCTTGTCAAATAACAAATGCTTGACCACAAGTATCCTCGATGTAAAATGACTTGAATAAATGATAAATTACAAAAAGATGAGTGCACATTCATCAAGTGATACCAGTGCAGTGGTGTCACTTGTGAACCCAGTGACACGGACGCACCCAGTAACTACGGTGCACCCAGTGACACATGCTAAAGCATATAATGCATTGCAACTGTGGACTCCATGCATAATTTACTGAGTGCAACTTCATCAACACAAAACATGACTAGATCCCCTGATGACTCGGCTCACATTAAATGTAGTAGACGCCAGATTTAACCACGATAAAGTTGTTTTGCTCTCAGTATCGGAATCACGTGTAGAAGACGATCTCCGGCAGTTGACCATCCTCCACTGATGAGCCGTTGTTGTTACCAGCAGCATATGTGAACTGGAACGTGACCTTTCCACTGCTCATCGACTCGTGCGTGACTTTCCTCAGGCCTTTGGTACCGTAGTAGGAGTCTGGTCCCTGTAAGATACAGAGGCTGAATGAGAAGAGCATATCCATGATGAAGACAAAGTCTTAAAGAAAATGATAATTGATGTAGGCCTTAAAATTAAGTCACAATAACACAGACTCTCATGATTGCCTTAATGTCATTATATAGAAATCATACAGAACCATAGTGACTACAAATGGTAACAGCAATTAATCCAAACTATTGAGCAGTTAGCTATCCAACCTAGCTGGTAACCTCTCCCCCTTCCAACAACCCACCCCTTATGGATCCACCCTCTCCTACACCCCATCCCTACGCATCCAGAGTCCACCCTCTCCCACACCACATCGCTAAGGATCCAAAGTCCACCCTCTCCATAAACCCCTCCCCTAAGGATCCAGAGTCCACCCCCTCCTCATCCCAACCCGAAGGATCCAGAGTCCACCCTCTCCCAAACCCCAACCCTATGGATCCAGAGTCCGTCCTCTCCTACACCACAACCCTAAGGTTGTCCGCCCCCTCCTACACACCCCACCTCTAAGGATCCAGAGTCCACCCTCTCCTACACCCAACCTCTACGGATCCAGAGCATTACACTACCTTGAGAGTAGCACAAGCCGTGCAACTGCTGTTGGGTTGGATCTCAATGAATATGACCCGGAATGTGGCCATGCAGCCATCCGACTGAAACGTTGTGTCGTTCTGACCACCACTATCTGTCTGGATCACCTACTCAACCAACACCACTTCCCTAACAGTTCTCATTCAATAAAAATTGCTTACATCATTTGTTTAAATAGTGAAACACTTGACTTCGGATTTAAGAATGAGAAACCTGTCACAGGTGTAAAGAATGAAAAGCTGATCATGAGGATAAACAAAATAAGAAAAGTCCGTCACAGGTGTCAATAATGACAAAAAACATGTCACAGGTGTAAAGAATGAGAAAACTGTTACAGATGTAAAGAATGAGACATCTGTCACATGTGTAAGGAGTATGATACCTGCTACAGGTGTAGAAAATGATACACCTGTCACAGGTGTCAGGAAAGGCAACAACTGTTCCCAGGGTTACAATCGTATCAATGGTAACAACTGCACCAAGGGTTTCTACTTTAATCAGGGTAATAACTATATATAGAGTAATAACTCGACCAAGCACAAATACATATATATCCTTCTTCACCAGAGTCACAACCGTACCAAGTGTAAAAACTGTACGGAGGGTAGTAACTGTTTAGAATAGTAACTGTACCTAATGTACCAACTTTATTAAATGTAACGTAGGTGCCAAGAGCAACAACTGCACAACAACAAAATACAATGTAATACCTGTACCAAAGGTAACAACTGTACACAATAAAATAACTGTGCCGAGTATAGCAGATGTCCGAGCACAAAGGCTGTACAAGTGATACTGTACTTGTTATTTTCGCTATTTATATACTTATTGTGTGATGTGTATTAGCAGTGGAAAGGATCAGCAACCGAAATTTTTTCTGCTCTCATTAATCACAATGACGTCAATATACATGCAATTTTTATTATTATAAGGTAGCGTCACCTAACAATGGCTGCGTGTTATTATAAGGTAAGCGATCATCGCAGAGCCACTTGGAGTGAATCCTCTTAGCAGAGCTATCAACTATTTGATAAAGTTCCTTGAATAAAGGGCCACTTGAGAATACAAATATTCAGTGCACTGCTTATCCTACGTTGAGTGTATTTTAGCATACATTGATTGAGCTATAAGAGTTGCTGACTCCTTAAGAATTACCATTACAATTTCATCATTTTTATTTATTTGGCATGCATCTCTGGTTGAAAACGTTTTATTGAACCATTTTAATTAGTGTATTAGTTTAAGGAAAGCTTAGAATATGTACTGAAGAAACTAAATACATTTTTGTAGACTTTATTTAGTCTCCCGATATAGATCGCAATTTTCATCATAATTTCGGATTTAAAAAACAAAATAGCATATTTTTTTCTATTTGGACGGTGTTGATGATGCGCAAAACCCAGAGCCATTGTTTTTCCCATGACCTCAAATCAAGTTCAAGATCATCAAAAGAAATTTTTAAACATTAATATCTCCATGGAGAATTGTTCAATCGTAATAAGTGTTGCATATTATGGAAGCCTAACTCAATTGTAAACTTTTAGAAATATATGTTATTGTTCAAAAATTGAAAGATTCTCCATTCATCCTAAAATTTAAAATCCATAATCACTTGGGCAATTATGAGTCGATTTTGAAATTGTCCTGATACAGTTCGCCAGGTTCCCCTATGTACCCATGGGTCTCTTGCTTTGACGTCCTGTAGGCTACAGGACGTCAAAGTAATGAAATGATACGTCCGCGCAGGGCTAGGTCAGTTCAAAACATACATTATGTGTATCGCATAAGCTTGGCATGGATATTGCTAAGACCTTAAAGTACACCACACCTTTGGGCTCATGTAGTATTACTACTAGTAGTTAGTGCAACCAAAGATACTTCTAGACAAATATATCCAACCCCACGTCTATTCCGTGTGACACAATGCGCTAGTGGCGCTCCAAGCGGCGCGTTACCTTAACTAATTCTCTGCACAATGGACGCCAGCCGAGCGCACTGGGACGGCATCGACTGGTATTGTGCGGCCATAAACTGCTCCCATTCCAGGAGTTTCCTTCGTTACCCTAAGGATGAAAGAAGGTATTTATTTGGTTAAATTGCCGTCGATCGATTCTAATCGTTGTGGTTTTGAGCGATAATACGATAATTTTTCCATTACTTCAAGCTTAAACATTGTGTATCAACTGTTTTTGTTGTGGTAGACTTGTTGCATGGTGTTGCTAATAAAAATTGAATTTTTTACTGGCCCAAAGGGAGGAAGGAATTTATTATGGGACTAGTTATATAAATCTATGAATCTGATTCGTGTGTCTGTGGGAGGGGGGAGGGGGGGGGGTGGGGCACTGGTCTGGGGGGAGGGGGGCAATTTGATTTGATTACTAGTGGTATTACAGTAATTACACTTCGCCTCTGACTTTGTCAGCCCCCCACCCCCACTCCTTACCACCACCTTCAGTCCATCAAGTGAAGGCCGGGTATCACCTGGCCAGGTAAATGTGTATCTTATATACCAATTTGTAGTGTGTAATAGAGTAAATTATATTTCATTAATCTCTTTTTTTTCAGATGCAAGTTACCTTCGCCGGGATTATCTGAAGAACCTGTATAACAACTGTAGGGTGTGTCAGGACCACTTTGAGGGCTCTATGTTCATAATTGTGATTTTGGTGATTATTTTTTAGGTTTGGGTACACTGGGATTCTGTGTTGGTATTGCAACGTTAAATTTTTTACCGGTAGCTACTTTATGCTATTACAAAGGAAAAAAACACTCATGATATTAAAACAACTTCTGTATACATGCTTGTGGATAATTGTCTTTTTTTATATTTGTTTTAAGATACCCACATTATTTTTTTATTCATTTATAATTATGTTGTAGAAACAAAAATGAATGTGTTCAATCTTAAGTGTTTTTGTATGTACATGAAGTGACATAGATCATGAAGAACCATCACATTAATTCCTCGTAAAGAAAAACTATGAGTCTGCTAAGACTGTTTTGTGTGCCCCTTCCTCTTGTTTACTGGATGTGTTAACACTGGTTGAAAATGAGTACAGAAATGTTGTAGAGGTGTCTATATCAAAGAAAGGTGTAATGAATACAATTACTGTGTTTGATTTATTTATTTGACATGTTCAATTCACGTTGATTTGAGCTAATAGAGAAAATGGGGAAGAAAAATCTGTAGCAAGATCAACGACCGTCTTCCTCAATTGTTTTAGTTAAGGAAACCATATGTGTGTCACAGCTGAGAGGCCCCAAATGACAGGAGTCGGATATCTTTGTCTAGTAGTATCTTTGGTGCAACATCCTTCGCTCTCCTATTATAGCTAATGCGATTCTTATGGTATTGATATCCCATAATCTAGCATAAGAAACGGCGGGTGTCGGGCAGTAATGATCAAACACGCAAGATTTTCCACAAAAAAACCCCGACACAAACAAATCAACCTCCGTGCGTCACATCTATTTTTGGAATCGAAACCGACACACGGAAGTTACCGAAACTGTCAAAACACATGCAACAGTGCAACGCGTTTTTGTTGACTCCGTGTCGTCGACTGGTCAACTCGGGACTGAGTTTACAAGGTTGCGAATCTTTGCTTACTTTAGCAATATATTTTTAAAAACTATTGACCACTTGACACTAGTTCTTTTGAACCAAGTGGAGCTTGCGCTCCCTCAACAAGATAGTATTCGATCGACTTTTGGTCTGTCGGGCTAGTTGACACCTATGTAAGTAATCAGCTGGTTGGCCTATTTCACGTACCCGACTAAAGCGTTTCACAAATGATTTCGATTGCTGTTGAAGCTGTGTGATTTTTCTTGCCTGTCTGTACGTAACAAAAAGGACAATAAAGGTTTGATTACTATGCAGATAATGACTTGGTGAGCATATCATATCACTCGCTACCATATCATTGAGCATGTTACCTGTTTTTGTATCTCTTGCTTCACCTGGTGGGTGGTCTGCCTTGATGTGTGTGGTAGGATGAGGAATGTGAAGGGGCCGACATTCACCCTCTATTAGAGGAAGACATTGCAAGGGTGAAGCGATTATATGGCAGCTCCAGCATCAGCACACGGTAAGGCTGCCTGACTTAGTCATATTCTGTTGTAGCTTCTGTACCACACCTCAAGCTATCAAAGCTACACAATCAATATGCTCTGTTCCAATGGATATTCCATCTTTGTAAACTGGGTAATGTCACTTTGAAATAATTAGAGGTTTCCTGTCTCTTCGTCCCATTGGCTGTGTTTGTTTGTGCAGGATGTTTGGTATCATTGATGAGTTGGTTGTGGACCTTGTGATACCGCTCACCTTCCTCAATGTTCATTTTCAACCTCTCTTTTATTATCCTAACTTACACAACAAAAGAATTGACATTTTTGTGTTAGGGTTGCATGTTAAACCTTATATGCCCTGATTCAATGCCCTCTGTGTGTTGATAACACTGCCTGTCGAGGTCTCACTGCTCACAGTGATAGTGGTACTGTTGTGTGTCTGCAGGATGAGATGGCACGAGCATGAAAAGTGATTCCTGACCAACCCCTCGTTATCAGACTCAACCTCTATATGTCCCAGTACCTCAATGCTATTGGTCAGTGCTGGTCCATCCTCCTAAGTCATGCACTCACAACCTGCACCTGATGTTATTAGTCATGATCCACACACATCTTGATACACCTGATGTCATTAAGCATAATCCACACAAATCATTGAAACACCTGAGTTCGTAAAGCATGATCTACACAAATTCTTGATACACCTGATGCCATAAAGCATGATCCACACAAATCACTGATACACCTGATGTCATAAAGCATGATCCACACACATCATTGATAGCGTATGAATTCAATTTAAACTAAATGTTGTTATATCACGTGAAGAAGAGCCAGCTGTTGAAGTTTATCAGTCAAAAACAGAGAAGTGTGGCATTGGAAGCCAGATGTGCAAGTAAGTCATGCTTCTTCTTTGATCTACGAACTAAATTCAAGATGGGTCTTCAGTGCATGATATGCCAGTTTGCTATGAATCAGTGTTGTGTGGGTAGAATACGGAAGAATTTCATCTCTTAGAATTGGAGGAAGATGTCTAACAGCTCCGTAGAGGAAGAGGTTTCCAGGGGACGGGCATCCACCGAACCAGTCTAACAAAGTCAGATATCTCTGTAGGTGTTTCAAACATAACCTAGTTCATCATAATAGTTTTTGTTGAAATGTTAACAGATTTTGAGAAACCTGTGGTATGTTTTGACGATGCTGTTCTAACCGTGTAGAAAGATAATATGAATGGCCAAAAATCATCATGGAGGGAATCTGTTGTCAGGGATGAGGTGAGTGACGAGGCAGTGTGCCACATCATGGAGATGGGCTTTACAGCAGAGATGGCGAGGTCATCACTCTCACAGTCTGGTGGATCCATCAATCAAGCCATTGAGCTGCTCTCGACTGTCCGGAAAGGTAACATGCTTAATGGAATGATCATCCGAGAGGTAATTTTTTTTCAGATATATTTGCTCTGTGAAACTGCCAATATTAAGGGGTTGTTTGGCTTGTGTTTTTCTGATTCATCAATAGTATCCGAGAGCCACCCGTTAAGACCAAGCCTCACAAACCAAGCTCATCCCCCTCAGGTGCACTCCAAGCACTTCCCCCACCCTATACAAAGCACACTTCACGGTCGAGTGGCCGGGGGTCTGTTACATGTCAGCAGACACAAAGTTATACCAGCGCAGGGCATTCTGTGAGGGGAAAGCTTCAGAGTCTGGGCAGCAAGGTCAAGGCTGCACTCGGGAGTGACATATGGAGAAGCCCCAATGACCACAAGAGTGTTCCTGGGCTGTAGCTGGGCTTCCTCGTGCAGGTTGGTTGGCGAAGCAGCAAGTAAAAGATTCATCCATACACTGATTTGGATTGCATTACTGTAGGTAACATGATTGATCATATCTACAATTAATTAGTTGGCCTGCAGGGTTGATGGGTCGTGTGTAACTATGGTTACAGCTGCTGTGTTACATCAGGCACAGGCTGCCCACGCTGTGTGAATATTGTGTGGTGTGCGACGAGCCACATCTCTACAACACCTCCATGTTTAAGGTCCTTAAACCCCCCCCCCCCCACACACACACCTCTACAACACCTCCATGCCCAATGCCCCTTAACCTACACATACACCTGTACAACACCTCCATGCTCAAGGTCCCTTAACCTGCACACACACCTCTACATACCTCCATGCTCAAGGTCCCTTAAACTACGCACACACCTCTACAATACCTCAATGCTCAAGGTTTTTTAACCTTCACACACACACACCTCTACAACACTTCTATTTCATTTACTTTGTTTTATTTTGAAGTCTGTTCGTATCATGATGTTTCTGTGCTCATTTTTGTGACACATTTACATATTGGAATTGATTGTCCTTCAAAACATTTGAAATGATGATGTTGGGATGGGATGAATCATAATGTAATCAAGAATGGATCATAATAAGATCAAGGATTGATCATTATATGATCAATGATGGATCTTAATATCATCAATAATTGTGAAACTGAAGTTATGCTCTGTGTGGTTTGTGTTGCTGTGCAGCTGGATGTGTGTGGCCGCGATCTGTGTGTCTTCGCGTTCCAGACACTAAGTGTCATGTCAGATGCTGCCGATGACATTGTCGCCAGCTCTGAGGTGAGTTCTCTCACGAGCATTTGTAAGATGAGAGGTAGAATTACAAGTGAGATCTGTTCTCTGTGTAAGGAACAATGAATGATAATGTTTCATTGATGATGAGTCAATTGTGGGCCGATTTTAAAATTGTCAAAACTTCCTGATATAGTTCGCCAACTTCTCCCATATCCCCATTGGCCTCTTTGAACTTGGCAAATTCGCATTTGCCATGTTATGTTGGTCAGTCGCGTTTGTGGGTATGTACGTTTGTTAACATTTGTTGATTGAGAGCAATGATGCGCAGAACAGGTCATCGATAATGAGAAAATCTTAATTCCTGAATATTGTCCGATCATTATAAATTTTACATCATTTTGTAACTCAATTCAATTGTTAAGCGTCGTCGCATATGAAAATCGATTTACGGTTTAGCTATTGTTGTTCGTTTTTGGTTTTGATAAACAAAAAACGGACCGTAAGACTATCAAGCGCTTATAAAATCGTAAATAATGAGTCATTTGTTGTTACTGGCAGCGCAAATCGAACTTAAAATTGTATAGTTTGGATATAAATATCAGGGCCGAGGGGCTGGGCAAGGATCGATGTCAAGCACTTCATCTGGCCACCGTTTTACTTGTAACACAAATGCACCCAAATAGGACATCGATAGGGTTGGTGGGTTGCTTAGATTATTACATGCATTTATATATCCCCTTAGATCAGTCTGCTAATAAGTGAACCCGGGAAATGCATTGGCTTAATTGCGCTACAAGCCCACGTTTATATTATCCAAACGGACTAATCTGTGAAGAAATATTTATTGATGATTATACCATACAGAGAGTATGCAAGTGAGCGACAAAGCTGATGAGATAATAAATGAGATAACATCGTTGATGCTACTACTGTGACAGATTCAACACAACAAGAAGGCATCCATTAAAGCACATGGCCTCAGCTTTATTCTGATTGGCTTACAAGCAACATGCGACAAGTATCCAACTACGAAAAAACATTTAGGTGCCGCGGCGATTCCCGCCAAAACATCGTAATCATAATGTATCTAAAGTCATTCTGTAACAACTACGTTAGCATATCTTCCAGCTAGGACTGATAACTTAAAGAGTGCACCTCATTTATGTTGTCATATATGGAATGCGAGGTGTATGCTAAATTTTCCTCGTCATTGTATTTAAAGCAGAATGGCTTATAGTATATATCTACTCCTCATTGTAATATCTCACCTCGCACCACATTCCAGTGCATTCGAGTCATGTTCTCTTCAGTGATCCCCCTCAACTGAAGAATTCTGTTTATGTCTAGATCGATCAGTTTTATTTCAGGATCGTTAACCACAAATATCGTTGAAGAAAAGCACTCAAAGTTATTATGCACTAAACCGCTTTATTGCGTACCTTATGGGCGACGCTTGACATCAGCCCGTGTTATACGATGTGGGCTAGTTTTGTCAACATCAAACATTCCTGAATTTTTCCACTGAGATCAAACGATTTCATGTAGACATAAACCGAATGATTATAACAGGGATCACTGCTCCATTGCATTTTTAGAATGTGTTCTTGAGTAAGTTATGTATGTCGGCACGTTGGAGCAGTTGAAGGTTCTGGTCAACATTACAGCAAAAAATATATTGTTTGTGCAGCCTACCATACTCGCTCTCTGGTCATATAATAGATGCAAGTGAAAGGTAAAATAGTCATTCATTCCCCCCAAGTATTTATTATTCAGCGACGGTTCATTAAATGGATGGAAACAACATCAACTTTATCGCAGGTAAAATGCAATATACAGTGCTGTAATATAGCGTGTAATCTATACTCACAACAACATACACATCACCTGTATATTCACTGTACACCAAGAATTAGTCAAACAATCGATCATTAAATGCTCAGATAATAAATATCAACCCAATTTGCGAAACATACTAAAGAGATTGAGTCACCACTTATATTACACAGGGCAGGAGGTGGGAGTATAGGCGTGGAGTTTTACTCAGGATAAGAACTGTACCCAGGGTAACAACTGTAACCAAGGCAGCAACTGTACCCAGGGTTACAATCGTATCAATGGTAACAACTGCACCAAGGGTTTCTACTTTAATCAGGGTAATAACTATATATATAGAGTAATAACTCGACCAAGCACAAATACAAATATATCCTTCTTCACCAGAGTCACAACCGTACCAAGTGTAAAAACTGTACGGAGGGTAGTAACTGTTTAGAATAGTAACTGTACCTAATGTACCAACTTTATTAAATGTAACGTAGGTGCCAAGAGCAACAACTGCACAACAACAAAATACAATGTAATACCTGTACCAAAGGTAACAACTGTACACACAAAAAATAACTGTGCCGAGTATAGCAGATGTCCGAGCACAAAGGCTGTACAGTGTGATACTGTACTTGTTATTTTCGCTATTTATATACTTATTGTGTGATGTGTATTAACAGTGGAAAGGATCTGCAAACGAAAAGTTTCCTGCTCTCATAAATCACAATGACGTCAACCCAGTGTATATACATGCAATTTTGTTTATTATAAGGTAGCGTCACCTAACAATGGCTGCGTGTTATTGTAAGGTAAGCGATCATCGCAGAGCCACTTGGAGTGAATCCTCTTAGCAGAGCTATCAACTCCTTGATAAAGTTCCTTGAATAAAGGGCCACTTTAGAATTCAAATATTCAGTGCACTGCTTATCCTACGTTGAGTGTATTTTAGCATACATTGATTGAGTTAGAAGAGTTGCTGACTCCTTAAGAATTACCATAAAACAAGCATTTTTTCATCATTTTTATTTATTTGGCATGCATCTCTGGTTGAAAACGTTTTATTGAACCATTTTAATTATTAGTGTATTAGTTTAAGGAAAGCTTAGAATATGTACTGAAGAAACTAAATACATTTTTGTAGACTTTATTTAGTCTCCCGATATAGATCGCAATTTTCATCATAATTTCGGATTTAAAAAACAAAATAGCATATTTTTTTCTATTTGGACGGTGTTGATGATGCGCAAAAAAACCCAGAGCCATTGTTTTTCCCATGACCTCAAATCAAGTTCAAGATCATCATAAAAGAAATTTTTAAACATTAATATCTCCATGGAGAATTGTTCAATCGAAAATAAGTGTTGCATATTATGGAAGCCTAACTCAATTGTAAACTTTTAGAAATATATGTTATGTTGTTCAAATTGAAAGATTCTCCATTCATCCTAAAATTTAAAATCCATAATCACTTGGGCAATTATGAGTCGATTTTGAAATTGTCCTGATACAGTTCGCCAGGTTCCCCTATGTACCCATGGGTCTCTTGCTTTGACGTCCTGTAAAAACAGGACGTCAAAGTAACGGAAACAAATCAACCTCCTTGCGTCACATCTATATTTGGAATGCGACTTCGATTGCTGTTGAAGCTGTGTGATTTTTCTTGCCTGTCTGTATGCAACAAAAAGGACAATAAAGGCTTCACCTGTGTAGCCAATTAGAGACTTTGAGATGGAAGACGCCGCCACTGGATCCAACTTCTGCACGGACTCTTCTGATTCTGACGGTGATTACTATGCAGATAATGACTTGGTGAGCATATCATATCACTCGCTACCATATCACTGAACATGTTACCTGTTTTTGTATCTGTTGTTTCACCTGGTGAGGTAGTCTGCGTTGATGTGTGTGTGGTAGGATAAGGAATGTAAAGGGGCCGACATTCACCCTCTATTAGAGGGAGACATTGAAAGGGTGAAGCGATTATATGGCAGCTCCAGCATCAGCACACGGTAAGGCTGCCTGACTTAGTCATATTCTGTTGTAGCTTCTGTACCACCCTCAAGCTACCAAAGCTACACAATCAATGTGCTCTGTTCCAATGTGTATTCCATCTTTGTAAACTGGGTAATGTCATTTTGAAAAAGTCTCTACTTCTCATTGGATGTGTTTGTTTGTACAGGATGTTTGGCAGCATTGATGACTTGGATGTGGACCTTGTGATACCGCTCACCTTCCTCAATGTACATTTTCCACCTCCCTTTTATTATCCTAACTTACGCAACAAAAGAATTGACATCTTTGTGTTAAGGCTTCATGTTAAACTTTATATGCCCTGATTCAATGCCTATGTGTATTGATAACACTGCGTGTGGAGGTCTCACTGCTCTCAGTGATTGTGATACTGTTATGTGTACTGCAGGATGAGATGGCACGAGCATGGAAAGTGATTCCTGACCAACCCCTTGTTATCAGACTCAGCCTCTATATGTCCCAGTACCTCAATGCTATTGGTCCGTGCTGGTCCTCCTCAGTCATACACTCACAACCAGCACCTGATGTCATTAAGCATACCCACACAAATCATTGATACACCCGATGTCATCAAGCAGGATCCACACAAATCATTGATACACCTGATGTCATAAAGCATGATGCACACAAATCATTGATACACCTGATGTCATAAAGCATGATCCACACAAATCATTGATACAACTGATGTCATAAACCGTGATTCACACAAAACACTGATACACCTGATGTCATAAAGCATGATCTACACAAATCCTTGATACACCTGATGTCATAAAGCATGATCCATACAAATCATTGGTAGCGTATGAATTCAATTAAAAATATATGTTGTTAAATCACGTGAAGAAGAGCCAGCTGTTGAAGTTTATCAGTTAAAAACAGAGAAGTGTGGCATTGGAAGACAGATGTGCAAGTAAGTTTTGCTTCATCTCTGCTCTACTAAATTCAAGATGGATCTTTAGTGCATGATATGCCAGTTTGCTATGAATCAGTGTTGTATGTGTAGAATACTGAAGAATTTCATCTCTGAAAATTGGGGGAAGATGTCTAACAGCTCTGTAGAAAAGGAGGTGTCTAGGGGATGGGCATCCACCATACCAGACTTACAAAGTCAGATATCTCTGTAGGTGTTTCAAACATGACCTACTTCATCATGAAAGGTTTTGTTGAAATGTTAACAGATTTCGAGAAACCTGTTGTATGAGTTGATGATGCCTTTCTAACCGTGTAGAAAGATAATATGCATGGCCAAAAATCATCATGGAGGGAATCTGTTGTCAGGAATGAGGTGAGTGACGAGGCAGTTTGCTACATCATGGAGATGGGCTTTGCAGCAGAGATGGCGAGGTCATCACTCTCAGTGTCTGCTGGATCCATCCATCAAGCCATTGAGCTGCTCATCGAATGTCCGGAAAGGTAACATGCTTAATGGAATGATCATCCGAGAGGTATATTATTGTCAGATATAGTTGCTCTGTACAACTGCCTATATTTAGGGGTTTGTTTGGCCTGTAGACATATTGAATAAAAGTCGGTCTTCAATGAGAAGTTCAGATATGTTTTCTGATTCATCAATAGTTTCCGAGAGGCATCCGTTGAGACCACGCCTCACAAACCAAGCTCATCCCCCTCAGGTGCACCCCAAGCACTTCCCCCACCCTGTACTAAGCACACTTCACGGTCGAGTGGCCGGGGGTCTGTTACATGTCAGCAGACACAAAGTTATACCAGCGCAGGGCATTCTGTGAGGGGAAAGCTTCAGAGTCTGGGCAGCCAGGTCAAGGTTGCACTCGGGAGTGACATATGGAGAAGCCCCAATGACCACAAGAGTGCTCCTGAGCTGGAGCTGGGCTTCCTCGTGCAGGTTGGTTGGCGAAGCAGCTAGTTAAACGTTTATCCACACACTGGTTTTGGATTGCATTACTGTAGGTAACATGATTGATCTTATATACAGCCTGTAGACTGAGGAATATTTCTGTCTGGTCATTGGTGCCATGGGGTTGATGAGTGGTGTCTTACTATGGTTACAGCTGCTGCGTTACATCAAACAGAGGCTGCCCACGCTGTGTGAATATTGCGTGGTGTGCGACGAGCCACATCTCTACAACACCTCCATGCTCAAGGTCCCTTAACCTAGAAACACACCTCTACAATACCTCCATGCTCAGGGTCCCTTAACCTATACACGCACACACCTCTACAACACCTCTATTTCATAGCATTTGAGGGTTTTTTTCTATTTTGAAGACTGTTTGTATCATGATGTTGCTGTGCTCATTTTTGTGACACAGTTACATATTAGAATTGATTGTCCTGCAAAACATTTGAAATGATGATGTTGGGATGGGATGAATCATAATGTAATCAAGAATGGATCATAATAAGATCAAGGATTGATTATTATAAAATCAATGATGGATCATAATATCATCAATAATTGTGAAACTGAAGTAATGTCCTGTGTGGTTTGTGTTGCTGTGCAGCCGGCTGTGTGTGGCCGCGATTTGTGTGTCTTCACGTTACAGACACTAAGTGTCATGTCAGACGCTGCCGATGACATCGTCGCCAGCTCTGAGGTGAGTTCTCGCACAAGCATTTGTAAGATGAGAGGTAGAATAACAAGTGATATCTGTTCTCTGTGCAAGGAGCATTGAATGATAATGTTTTGTTGATGATGATGTAGGTTGTGACCCTTCTGGTACATATGGCCCACGCAGCATGCAAGTCTAACCGCAGAGATATGATATTTGATCCATTCCCAACAATGGTGGATCCCCGAAACCCCACACTCCTAGCCTTCAACCCACAGGTGATCATTTGGATAGATTCTCTGTCAGAATGTACCTTGCGTCACAACCCTGTAGCTTTCTATAGCCTGATGAGAGTGATATTACAGGTGAAGGATTACCGAGGCGTCGAGTCCTGTTTGGAGATGCTGTGTGATATGGAGGAAGGTCCAGGTGTGGAACTTGTGAAGCGCCTCAATGCCCTAGACGTGCTGGCTTATCCCTTGTTACGATGGTCAGTCACCTAACCCAAGGTGGATTAGCCGGCATGCTAAGCAACGTGCAAATAAAATATGGTTGTCTGATAAATATTTAAAGTAATGTATATTGACTACTGGCTTATTTAGATTAACGCAATGATTGTACAGTATATAGTTGTTAAGCTTTGCTTGACCTGGAGGTCATTTCGTTGGTATTTCAGGATTGTGGCCAGTAATCGCTCGCATATTGTCCTGCTCCCCCCAGCCAAGGTGAGTTTCATATCAAGCTTACTGATGATAGAATAAACGCCACACATAGAGCTTTTTGATAGTGGAATAAATGCCACACATGGAGCTTACTGATGCTGGAATAAAAGCCACACATTGAGCTCACTGATGGTGGAATAAATGCCACATTTCGAGCTTACTGATAGTGGAATAAACGCCACACATCGAGCTTACTGATATTGGAATAAAAGCCACATATCGATCTTACAGATGGTGGAATATAAGCCATACACCAAGCTAACTGATGATAGAATAAAAGCCACATATCGATCTTACTGATGGTGGAACGAACGGAATAAAACCCACATACCAAGCTTAATGATGGTAGAATAGAAGCCAAACATCAAAGCTACTGATGTTAGAATTAAATCCACACGTGTTTCGCAAAGTTACATCGGTTTACAACTCTGTGATATTGTCGTTATCTTGAGATATATATATATATATATATATATATATATATATATATATATATATATATATATATATATATATATATATATATATATATATATATATATATATATATATATATATATATATATATATTTATATATATATAGATATATTTATATATAATAATAATAATGCTGATATGATGTCATTATAACCAAGAACACTTGTTGCTTAAGAAGTGTTACCTAGTTGATTAATGACATCTGTTATGCTGGCACCTTGCAGCAAATAGCAGAGATGTGTACCGAGCATCAGTTCCTTCTTATGAGCAGCCCACCTGCCAAGGATGCCATCTTCAGAGAAGCCCGCAGTAAATATGGCTCCGAGTTCGCCTTCCAGTCAGTACTGCTCCATCTTTCCTTTATACACCTGTAGGCTGCTGTTCATAATGATTCATGCCGTCGGGATTGGACTGTAACGGACAGAATTATGTAGGACCCTGCAGCAAGTAGTTTACTACCTTGGCTTATCACAATGTGTGATCACCTTGTGTTATCACCATGAGGTTATCACTGTGATGTCATCACTGTGAGGTCATCATTGTGAGGTTATCACTGTGAGGTCACCACTCTGTTGTTATCACTGTGAGGTTATCACTTTTTGAATATTACTTAATGGTTTTCACTGTGTCCATTACTGGTGTAATGGTTCTGTGTTAATCAACGTTTGATTATCTTGTGTTCATCGCTGGGTTATTGTTATGCGTTTATTACCATGTGTTTAGCACATTTGGTTGAGTCATGTCCACTGTGTTTTGAAAGTGGGTCTCCCATTGAGAATTGGCACTCCATCATGAGACAGGGTCTCTTCAAGACCTCAGGCACCGAGCTGCAGGTGAATGGGGCGGCTTTTGGAGCAGGAGTCTACCTCAGCCCCCTCGCAGACGTCTCCTTCTATTACTCTGCCTTATCAACAACCTCACAGAAAGACACAGCACGTCCTGCGGTAGGATACATCTCAATTCATTCACACCAAGCTAGTATCCAGGTGTTTGTTTTGTTGATGTCAATTTGACAAATTTAAAAGCCATCGGCTGCATTCACACCAAGCAGTTCAATTACTATCCAGGTTGTTTACATTAATTTGTTTTACAAGCAAAGACAAAGTGGTATTATGAATGTTTACAAACATGTTTTACAAAATCTTCTCGCACACACCCATTACCATAATCAATATCTAAGCTATCTGCGGTATGATGCATCTCAGTTCATTCAAACCAAGTAGTTTAACTAGTATCAAGGCTTTGTTTTACGTCATCTGGGGTATGGTACTTCCCAAACCCTCATACTGTTAATACGTAGCTATGCATTGCCACATTATGTGGGACAAAAGGTTTACTGGGCCTGCAGGTTGGCGACAAGAAGCAGTACTTCAACAGCAACAACCTTGTGTGCATTGCGCTCTGTGAAGGTGCAGTTTTTATACTTTATCCCTTGTTCCCCAACATTTCTTCAGTACTATATTTGTGCTCCTATTCATTCACCTCAATAAGCAATGACTTTTTGCAGTGATTTCCAGTCCTGGCCTTAAGAAAATCAACGATTTTTGGGTGATACCAAATGCTGACCATGTGTGTACGCGTTTCTTATTTGTGTAAGTCAGTGACAGTTCTGTTAACCGCTTAAAACCATGTTTTAAGAAATATACCTTTTTAACCTATGGTCTTTGCCTCACCATTGATTTGTTATTACATTATTGTGACCTTTGACACAATAATGACAAATGTAGTGGCCGATATATGTTACATTGCTTCTTACAAGTGATATAGACTGTGACGACCTTTGTTCCCTTTCATCACCATCTGACCTTAGCTTCTCCTCACTGACTTATGTGTGTCAGGTATGAGGCTGGCACGACAGGAGACTCCAGCATTGACACGCAGAAGGAGAAATACCGCCGTGCCATCCAGAAAACCATCGACATGTACCTCATGTAGTTGGTGACGTCTTATAGCGTCAGGCCCAGTGATATTGCAGCACTGCACTTTCGGTTCAATGGACATGTGTATAATTAACCAAGTTGCCCTGCCTAAGAACACTCGCTCACCTCTGGCCATGGACAACTATGCTATATTAGCGTTACGCGATCTTGAATACTGGGAATATTTATCATTGTTTAAGTTTTGTGATTTTATCATTTCCATTCATCATTTACAAATGCTATATTTTTGTTAAAATGATGGGAGAAGCTGACTTTGTTATATTTGAGACCCATTCAAACTCTTTGATGTCAGAGTCCTTTTTACAACATTGTGGTCACTATTTCATCCATTTTTTGTATGTTGATATTTATAAAATCTAAGTCGAAAATAAATGGCTTCTTAGATTTATTTGATATGTTTCAATTGACGATTAGCAACGGGTGTGCAGTAAAGTACTAGAACTGCTTCCTTTGTCGCGTATTGTCTGTTAGATACGTTTGAATGTTGAGAGAGAGAGAGAGAGAGAGGAGAGAGAGAGAATTGAGAGATTAGCAACGGGAGAGAGCAGTAAAGTAGAGAGAGAGAGAAGGAAAAGTCCCTTGTCGACCACGACAAACCTGCTCATAGAGATATGAAACGTACGTCGTTCACAAGTATGTCACCATAAGAGAGAGAGATAGAGGAGACAGAGAGACTTTCATGGAGATGAGAAGAGAGAGAGAGAGATGAGAGACAGAGAGATGTAGACAGAGAGAGAGTAACATATAACAGAGAGAGACCACTCAGAGAGAGAGAAGGAAAGTTGGGTGCCATCCAGGAAAAGCCATCGACAGTTGACCCTCTCATAGTGTTATAGTGTGAGATTCACTTCAGATAGAACTGAAACACAGAAGTGTTGCTTGATTGAGTCGGGTTGTCATTTTGGACCAGGCAGCTTGTTTGCTATCACTGTAACATGATTATCTGGACACCCTATCACAGATGTGACTTTCAGATTCCACTGACTGACACACCCTTCACGTCCAAGCTGTTTGCTTCCCTTAACGTATTGTGCTTTTGACGTACTTCCTTGAGGTGTCACCATGAGAGAGAGAGAGAGAGAGAGAGAGAGAGAGAGAGAGAGAGAGACCCTATATATAGATGTATATACATATCATATCTTTATATATATATAGATATATTTATATATAATAATAATAATGCTGATATGATGTCATTATAACCAAGAACACTTGTTGCTTAAGAAGTGTTACCTAGTTGATTAATGACATCTGTTATGCTGGCACCTTGCAGCAAATAGCAGAGATGTGTACCGAGCATCAGTTCCTTCTTATGAGCAGCCCACCTGCCAAGGATGCCATCTTCAGAGAAGCCCGCAGTAAATATGGCTCCGAGTTCGCCTTCCAGTCAGTACTGCTCCATCTTTCCTTTATACACCTGTAGGCTGCTGTTCATAATGATTCATGCCGTCGGGATTGGACTGTAACGGACAGAATTATGTAGGACCCTGCAGCAAGTAGTTTACTACCTTGGCTCATCACAATGTGTGATCACCTTGTGTTATCACCATGAGGTTATCACTGTGATGTCATCACTGTGAGGTCATCATTGTGAGGTTATCACTGTGAGGTCACCACTCTGTTGTTGTTATCACTGTGAGGTTATCACTTTTTGAATATTACTTAATGGATTTTTCACTGTGTCCATTACTGGTGTAATGGTTCTGTGTTAATCAACGTTTGATTATCTTGTGTTCATCGCTGGGGTTATTGTTATGCGTTTATTACCATGTGTTTAGCACATTTGGTTTGAGTCATGTCCACTGTGTTTTGAAAGTGGGTCTCCCATTGAGAATTGGCACTCCATCATGAGACAGGGTCTCTTCAAGACCTCAGGCACCGAGCTGCAGGTGAATGGGGCGGCTTTTGGAGCAGGAGTCTACCTCAGCCCCCTCGCAGACGTCTCCTTCTATTACTCTGCCTATATCAACAACCTCACAGAAAGACACAGCACGTCCTGCGGTAGGATACATCTCAATTCATTCACACCAAGCTAGTATCCAGGTGTTTGTTTTGTTGATGTCAATTGACAAATTTAAAAGCCATCGGCTGCATTCACACCAAGCAGTTCAATTACTATCCAGGTTGTTTACATTAATTTGTTTTACAAGCAAAGACAAAGTGGTATTATGAATGTTTACAAACATGTTTTACAAAATCTTCTCGCACACACCCATTACCATAATCAATATCTAAGCTATCTGCGGTATGATGCATCTCAGTTCATTCAAACCAAGTAGTTTAACTAGTATCAAGGCTTTGTTTTACGTCATCTGGGGTATGGTACTTCCGAGACCAAACCCTCATACTGTTAATACGTAGCTATGCATTGCCACATTATGTGGGACAAAAGGTTTACTGGGCCTGCAGGTTGGCGACAAGAAGCAGTACTTCAACAGCAACAACCTTGTGTGCATTGCGCTCTGTGAAGGTGCAGTTTTTATACTTTATCCCTTGTTCCCCAACATTTCTTCAGTACTATATTTGTGCTCCTATTCATTCACCTCAATAAGCAATGACTTTTTGCAGTGATTTCCAGTCCTGGCCTTAAGAAAATCAACGATTTTTGGGTGATACCAAATGCTGACCATGTGTGTACGCGTTTCTTATTTGTGTAAGTCAGTGACAGTTCTGTTAACCGCTTAAAACCATGTTTTAAGAAATATACCTTTTTAACCTATGGTCTTTGCCTCACCATTGATTTGTTATTACATTATTGTGACCTTTGACACAATAATGACAAATGTAGTGGCCGATATATGTTACATTGCTTCTTACAAGTGATATAGACTGTGACGACCTTTGTTCCCTTTCATCACCATCTGACCTTAGCTTCTCCTCGCTGACTTATGTGTGTCAGGTATGAGGCTGGCACGACAGGAGACTCCAGCATTGACACGCAGAAGGAGAAATACCGCCGTGCCATCCAGAAAACCATCGACATGTACCTCATGTAGTTGGTGACGTCTTATAGCGTCAGGCCCAGTGATATTGCAGCACTGCACTTTCGGTTCAATGGACATGTGTATAATTAACCAAGTTGCCCTGCCTAAGAACACTCGCTCACCTCTGGCCATGGACAACTATGCTATATTAGCGTTACGCGATCTTGAATACTGGGAATATTTACATCATTGTTTAAGTTTTGTGATTTTTATCATTTCCATTCATAGATTTACAAATGCTATATTTTTGTTAAAATGATGGGAGTCTGACTTTGTTATTTTGAGACCCATTCAAACTCTTTGATGTCAGAGTCCTTTTTACAACATTGTGTTCACTATTTCATCCATTTTTTTGTATGTTGATATTTATAAAATCTAAGTCGAAAATAAATGGCTTCTTAGATTTATTTGATATGTTTCAATTGACGATTAGCAACGGGTGTGCAGTAAAGTACTAGAACTGCTTCCCTTGTCGACCACGTATTGTGCTGTTGACGTACGTCGTTGAAGTGTCACCATGAGAGAGAGAGAGAGAGAGAGAGAGAGAGAGAGAGAGAGAGAGAGAGAGAGAGAGAGAGAGAGAGAGAGAGAGAGAGAGAAGAGAGAGAGAGATAGAGAGAAAGAGAGAGACCTACCTCTCATAGAGAGAGAAGAGAGAGAGAGAGAGAGAAGGAAAGAGAAACATAACAGAGACAACCTCAGATAGACTATGACACAACATACGACCGCTCACAGAGGTTTGTTCTTACAGACCCTTCACAGAGGTATCTAACATAACAGACACACCCTTCACAGAGGTAGTAACATGACACATCCTATGTATAACATAACAGACACACCCTTCACAGTAACATGTCACTCTGACAGACACACCCCTAGAGAGACTCACCCTTCACAGAGGTTTCTACTTAACAGACACACCCTTCACAGATGTATGTAACACACACACAGATGTTATGTAAATAACTCTCCCTTCACAGATGTATATGTAACATACTTCACAGACCCTCCTTCACAGATGTTACTTGTTCACTATGTAACATAACAGACACACCCTTCACAGAGGTATGTAAACAGACACACCCTCACCAGAGGAGGTACTTAACAAGACAACCTTCACATAGTATGTAACATAACAGATAATCACAGATGTATGACACAACAGACACACCCTTCACAGAGGTATGTAACATAACAGACACACCCTTCACAGATGTATGTAACATAACAGACACACCCTTCACAGAGGTATGTAACATAACAGACACACCCTTCACAGAGGTATGTAACATAACAGACACACCCTTCACAGAGGTATGTACCCTTCACAGAGGTATGTAATACATGACAGACACACCCCTCATGGAGGTATGTCAGACATTCCCCTCATAGAGGTATGACAGACACGTCCCTCATGGAGGTATGACAGACATACCCCTCATAGAGGTATGACAGACACACTGCTCATGGATGTATGACAGACACAAAACTCATAAAGGCATGTAACATATAACAGACAGACACACCACTCACAGAAGTATGTAATGTATAATAAGAAAAAATTACGGCCGTGCCATCCAGAAAGCCATCGACAGTTGACCTTTCGTGGTCACTGTGTTATCGATGAGTGTGAGATTCACTTCAGATAGAACTGAAAGCACAGAAGTGTTGCTTGATTGAGTCGGTTGTCATTTTGACCAGGCAGCTTGTTTGCTATCACTGTACACATGATTATCTGGACACACTATGGCGAGATGTGTGACTTTCAGATTCCACTGACTGTAAGACTGTGATATAATCTTAACCCAACACGTCCAAGCTGTCTAGAACTGCTTCCCTTGTCGACCACGTATTGTGCTTTTGACGTACTTCCTTGAGGTGTCACCATGAGAGAGAGAGAGAGAGAGAGAGAGAGAGAGAGAGAGAGAGAGAGAGAGAGAGAGAGAGAGAGAGAGAGAGATAGAGAGAGAGAGAGAGAGAGAGAGAGAGAGTCTAGCAGAGATATACATGTGGAGAGAGAGAAAGAGAGAGAAAGAGAACTCGTTCTCCCAGCGGAGCATCTGAGAGAGCGCTCTCTCTCTCTCTCTCTCTCCCTCTCTACCCGCTCTCACTCTCTCTCTCTCCTCTCTCTCTCTCGCTCTCTCTCTCGAGAGAGAGCTCTCTCTCTGCATCATCTCTCTCTCTCTCTCTCATCTCTCTCTCTCTCTCTTCGCTCCTCTCTCTCTCACCTCTCGCTCTCTCTCTCTCCAGCTCTCTCTCTCTCTCCGCTGCTCATACGACAGACTCATTTCACAGATGTATGTTAACATAGCGAATGATACACCCTTCACAGAGGTTTGTTACATAACAGACACACCCTTCACAGAGGTATGTAACATAAACACACCCTTCAGAGGTTTGTTACATAACAGACACACCCTTCACAGAGGTATGTAACATAACAGACACACCCTTCACAGAGGTATGTAATATATGACAGACACACCCCTCATGGAGGTATGTCAGACATTCCCCTCATAGAGGTATGACAGACACAGCCCTCATGGAGGTATGACAGACATACCCCCATAGAGGTACGACAGACACACTGCTCGTGGATGTATGACAGACACACCACTCATAGAGGCATGTAACATATAACAGACAGACACACCATTCACAGAAGTATGTAATGTATAGTTGTAGTAACAGCATTTTTTATGTAATTACCATGTATGCATGTTTTGTTTTAAAGGTTACACTCTTGTACCTGACCACACCCGGGTTTCGGTTTCAGTTATGACTTATTTAGTATTATTCTTTTAAATGGTTATCGTCTTGATATGATGTTTATGTGTTTGAGTATATTTTGGGGGCTGAACAATATTTAAGAAGGGTTTTGACAATATTTAAGGTTTTATTTGATTAAAGTCATTTTCCCGTGTTGCATCATAGGAAATATAGATAATATTATTATTAGTAAATAGCATCTTCCGGTTGTTTGAATCGCGCTACATTTCCAAAGACATTTCTTGCACATCTTGTGGTTTTTGCCAAGGTTTGTTGTGGTCACTCATGTTTATTGGAGATATATATAATCCAATGATGTTATTATTTAATGTTTCACGTGTACATGTGGGGAGGGTAAAAATAGGGATGTTTTCGTGGGATTAGGAAGACTCGTTGCCATCCAGCGAGCACTCAGCTCTCTTTGCAGCTTTGCCCAGCTCTGCTCGCTGCTCTGCCCAGCTCTCTCTCTCTCACCGCTGCTCTGTCCAGCTCATTTTGCTGCCCGTTCAGCATTGCGCCTGCCAGGTCAGGTTATCAACCACCATATTTCGGACTGGGGATATCATTTAAACTATTCATGTGTTCAGTACCATTTTAGCTTGTTGTTTGGTTGCCGCAAATAAAACTCTCTTATTTTAATTTATAAACCTTGTTGTCATTTACTGATTAAGCCTGGCATTACCGCTGATGTTAAAACACCCCTTCTGGTCGCACGCTACATAATAATAGACACATAACCGATAGAGGTATGTAACTTATGACAGAAACACTCATATGATTTGAAAATACAATTGCCTTCCAATATTAATGATTTTGATCTCAGAGATAATGTATGCGATAGGGAAAAGCATCAGCCTTGGACAGGACACCTGTGATCATGATGTTGGCTCGACAGCTTTATCTCTGGCGTGTGTAAGCGTGGCCATAGCCTCACGGAGCTCTCTCAGAAACTTATTCTGATTGGCTTTTTGAGCTGCAGCACTCTTTCGCCCTGCTTCAATCCTTTTAGCGTTTTTTGTAGGTCGCTCACTGGTCACTGATGTTATCTCTGCTGGCGTTGTCTCCGCTTGATTCGTGTTTGTTTCCTCCGATGACATGTTTGCCCTTCAAGTAGGTCGAGAATGAATACGGTTTTCCCGCATCCTGTCTACCCACAAACAATAGCCGAACATGGATCATCTGGAGATGTAAACTTAGTAGTCTGCGCTGCCATCTGTTATGTGAAGCCGTGCATCCATAACAACATACATATAGACGTTCAATGCACCGGCCGCCTCTGCTTTTTTGTGATGTGAATGGTAATACCCTCTCACGAATTCTTCACGACCCTGCCACTACCATGCAGCTGGTCGTAATCACTCGACCAGTGCTATAGATTGAAAGACCAAAAATATATTTTTTTCTTCATAATAACTCTCATTCGATGCTGTTCCAATCTTAAGGTACCGGATGAAACAGGACTGCTGTATATCGTCCATCCAACAAGAAATTCCCCAAACTATCTTCCTCATCAGAAACACGTCTCCAAAGACTGCCATACTAAGTTTGAACATGATGACAAATTAGAGCTGTTGGCTGGTTTTCTGGCATGGCTGTTTACATGAAGTTGCCTCACTGGGGTCTCCTCTACTCGTTGCCGCAAAGGCGTTCTTCACCCCATCCCATTGCTGGTAGCCACGCATGCCCTGGGCATAGAGTTGGTTGGGGATGGCGTCAATGAATACCTCAACTTTTGTAATCTTTGGGTTGTAGAACGACTCTGTGGTGAATGAGGCATTGGGTGGGTCTTCTAAGAGCAGTAGGATACCCTTCATGCTGGGAGCCGACACGTTCAGGTTGATGTTCTACAGTGTGTCACTTTTGTTGTAGGCAAGCTTCCTGTGACAAAGCACACGGTCATTCAGAATCGCGACCCGACCTCTTAACTGGGTGCGGATCACACGGGCCGACTCTGATTGGGTAACCATGTCATACTCTAAAGAGATGCCATCACTTTTGTAGCAGGCGTTGGTGTCGCCCGTTGCGTGCATCAGTCGAGGTCAGCATGATAGTAAAGGCCAGCCGTGCTTTCCCTGGGACAATAGTGTCGTCTGCACCTAGATTGGGGAAGCGGACCAGCAATTGTTGGTTCTGGTCAATAGTGCTTGGATTGTTTGTAATAACTACATACTGTCGCACGTCCTTTACCCCAAGGGGCTCGCGTATCCGGCGGTATGGATTTAGTTGGCGTCCGTAAGTACTTGTCATGTTAAATAATAGCGAGTATATCTTTAGCACAGTAACATGGAAGAGTTTGATAACCCAACATTTGACGCCGCAAAGGAGGAGGGGGCTTTGAGAGGAGAGAGGGACGAGACTAGCTTTATTAATGATGAGGAGACTAACTTCATTGACGAAACATTAGATACGTTAAGTACGACTAGTCCACCATGGGCTATTACTGAAATGCCTGCTGGGTTTACAGAAGATCAGGTGGGATCCCAAGAAGAAACAAATGTCTTAGTTACGAGGTGGAAGAAGGTAGTGTCTAAGCATGGGCTGCAGCCTACTCGGGAGATCAGATCGTCTAAAGAAGGTGAACTTAGGGTTAAGTGGGGCCAAGTTTCTGACATGGAAGACCAGTAGGGCTGAAGGATCTACTTAGCGCCCGTATTGAGGCTGCCTCTATGAACAGAAAATGCTGCGGACCCAAATTAACAGTAGCAGGGAAACGATTAACAGACTTCTTAACAAGGACACAACGCTAGCTGAGCGTATACGCAGCCTGTTCCGGGAGCAAGGGGTTACAATCGCCTCCATCCTCTCTGCGATTGGATTGGCAATCTCGACCCTGGTACTTGCTTTGACGAGGGGAGGGGGCACTTTTGCCGCCCCAGCACCAACACCGACGCCAGCTGACAAGCCCGGTGTAAAGGAATGGATTAAAAAACAGCTGAACTGCTTGACAAATGTCCTGAAGGGCCTAGCCGGTAAAGCAACAGCTGCCCTTCCAGGGATCATTGGCTCCTTCGTATCATGGCTGCTCAAGTCAGCTGCAAAGGTGGCTGGTAGAGCATGTATGGGCCGCAGCTGTGGCGGTGGGGGGAGTTATCCTCCTGATATTCCGTGACCAACTACATAGCAAGCCAAAGCACAACTAACCGTTAAATATTAGTAATACTCACGACGCCATTTTATATGACCTTCACCCTCATCCATCCATCATAAAACACAGCTAATAATGGAGCATTCCCTTCAAAATCTATAAGATGTAGATGACCGAAAACCAGGCATGCCCTAAATAAATGTATAAAGGTTACGAAATTTTCATACGTCAATAAAAAACAATCCCTCTGTCTTTAATAATATGAATCTTAAGTAAAGTAATATGTGTCTTGCCAAAATGACATAAAGATATCATGGAAAATGATATACAGAAGTAATTTGTATACAACAAAATACAATAATGAACATAAAATTTCTTACTGAAAATAAATCTTGTAATGATACATCGATCATTGCAGATTGTTTCAACGAATGCTTCTTAGAACTTGGTTACTCCCTGTTGTCTCAAATACCATTTGTACCAGAAAAAAGAAATGGATTGCATAACAGATCGTGTTAACTATAGTTTATTTCATGAACCTGTCAAACCCCACTCAATAGTACAAATACTGACACCAATCAAAAGTCCCGGATGTGATGGAATGAAGTCTATATAATTAAAAGAAGTTCATCAAGCCCGCTCTGGTTCCGTCAAAGCTTACAAAAGTCACAAAAGACGAAGAAAACAAAAATGATGTGTTACATTACAGACCGATATCGATCTTACAATCGATTATATTTTAGTCTTCTCGCGGAGGATAGGAAGCAACCACACCAGCACAACACTTTTCTCCAGTTTGTTTCTTTTGCTATTGGATGTACTTAAATTTACACTAGAACATTACATGCAGAGGAACGCGTGTTGCAGATACTTTGGCAGGAAGAATAATTTGAAATAGGCTATCGTGACGGCATGTCATGTGTTCCTCCTTCAACAAACCAGCACTGAAGTTGGCTCCACCCAAACCAAGGACCATGCGAACAAGAAAGGTAGGCCCAGTCTGAATGTTCAACTTACATAAGTTGTTTCTTGTTCTTCATGTATATATATATATATATATATATTGCTTCTCCGGAATGTTTTGCTTAAATGCAATGTTGAAAACATGTATTGAAAAGCCAACAGCATAAGCCCATGTCGAAATAAATTCCTAATTTTGTCAGTGTCATATAATATTTATGAATATATATCACATTTAAGGACGATAAACAAATTCATTTATTGTTATATGACATGATTGTATGCCGGAGTACATTATCTACATATTGACAAGCTATCTGTGAAATACAGTTATCGTACTTCAGTACGATTCTGAATAATATGATACAAGGAAACATAAGGAAGCAATACGCACAAATTCGTTAACCTATGATATCCGGCGTGCTTTATAATATATTGGTAATATATCATCCGACTAATATATATGGATATATATATATATATATATATATATATATATATATATATATATATATATATATATATATATATATATATATATATATATATATATAATTTATTCATCAATTGATAAAGTGTAAAAGTTCACTACACATCCAGTAGTGCTACAACTGTACACATTCCCACATTTTTCGTTGGATACTGAATAACAAGTTCAACACAAGCATCCAATGTAACTCAACAGTCATATAGGTACACTGACAGAAGTGCGTCAGGGTGCTGACGTCAGCGAAGAACAGACTTCTCGTATTATCTCGTGTAGTTCTCGGTACTGCGCATGGATTCAAAGCATGCCAGATGATTATTCTCCCCCTGTACATGTTTGACATGCCAGTGCCTCAACCAGGGCAGCGTGGATGAACTCAAATTGCTCCTGCATAGGGTACACACGATTTAAATACACCCAACTCTACCTAAGGGGATCGTTGCCTTTTCAATGAGTTCACATATGCACACGGGTGATTATAATCATATGGTTTAAGTTGATATGCGCGGTTGATCAACTCACCACGCCTTGTACTATCTGCATTCGGCTTTGACGCGACTGGTACACACAGCCAACGATGTCCACACCCTCCTCGTGTTGCGCTTGCTCCAGCAGCCAATCAAGAGCCAGGAAAGTACCGGCACGCCCCACCCCCGCGCTGCGACCAACATGAAGAAAATAGATGAAGCTGATGAAGTGTAGCGAAGGCTCCCCGAGCCCCTAGGTCGAGGAAGAAATAGTTTAAGAAGCACTTGCATTGCAATTTGTCAAAGGAGAGATTCCCAGCTGAGGTAATGTATGCTGTGGTGAGGCGCCAGATCAACATTAGGTCAAAAGGGTATAATAGGGTATCATACTTTTCTGAAACGTTTGGTAGAGATTAACCACCAACTAATTGCAACTCAGCAAGATTTATGTATGACAGAAACCGAAAACAAATATGACAGTCATCCAGACGATGCAATTAAAGAATACTATTACATGATGCAGACCACTCACCTTACTGTGTACCACTACGGGATGTGGATCGCTCACCTACAGTGTACCACCACGTGATGTGGACCACTCACCTACAGTGTACCACCAGGGGATGTGGACCACTCGCCTACAGTGTACCATCACGGGAGTGGACTCACCTCATACCTCTACAGTGTACCACCACGGGATGTGGACCACTTACCTACGGTGTACCGCCACGGGATGTGGATCACTCATCTGCAGTGTACCACCATGGGATGTGGATCATTCACCTACAGTGTACCACCACGGGATGTGGACCACTCAGTGTACCACCACGTGATGTGGACCACTCACCTACAGTGTACCACCACGGGATGTGGACCACTCACCTACAGTGTACCACCACGGGATGTGGACCACTCACCTACAGTGTACCACCACAGGATGTGGACCACTCACCTACAGTGTACCACCACGTGATGTGGACCACTCACCTACAGTGTACCACCACGGGATGTGGACCAATCACCTACAGTGTACCACCACAGGATGTGATCTACTCATGGCTTCTCGGACCTTCCTCCTCAGCCTGAGTATGACGGCTGCCTGCTGGGGTACGCCGTGGTCAGGCCAACTGGTGAACTGGTACTGAACGACAGTCCGCTGGTCATCGCCCTGTAACCACACACTAGCGTCAATCCTACGCCGAGTTACACCTTCACGCTCGATCAAATTGGAATTGTGTCATGGGATAATTGAATACTCATTTAACCCGCGGTATGATCAGGCTGTCTTGCGAGATAAACCAAATTATCGTAAGGTATAAGTCTGCGTTCGGAACACTCTCTCCACCGGTCTTTCGGCTTAAATAAAAACGTCCATTAATACTTCGTAGTTTTTTTCAAGAATAGGTATTTTCTGGACGGGAATAATTATGGAAACGTCGTAACTACCAGCTCAACCCCTCCCCCACACGTCGTCACTGACACCCCAACACTACACCACACGTCGTCACTGACATCCCAACACTACCCCACACGTCGTCACTGACACCTCAACACTCCCTCACACGTCGTCACTGACACCTCAACACTACCCCACACGTCGTCACTGACACCTCAACCCTCCCCCACACGTCGTCACTGACACCTCAACCCTCCCCCACACGTCGTCACTGACACCCCAACCCTCGTCTCGACTACCACCTTAACGCCACCCGAACTCTTCGTGATTGACACCCCCTACCCTCCTTGACCTAGTTGTAACTACCACCTTAACCCTCCCCGACCTTGTCGTGATTGACACCCCAACCCTCCTTGACCTCGTCGTGATTGACACCCCCTACCCTCCTTGACCTAGTTGTAACTACCACCTTAACCCTCCCCGACCTCGTCTTGACTGACACCCCAACCCTCCTTGACCTCGTCGTGACTGACACCGCAGACCTCCTTGACCTTGTCGTGACTGACGACGCAACACTCCCCGATCTCGTCCTGACTGCCACTTCGTACCTGGCTACAGGTTAGCATCCTCAAGGTAAAGGCCACTGCTGCTGATGGCTGAATATCACGTTGATGTTACTGTACGCAGTTCCGTCAGCCTCTCCCCAGTACGACTCGCACTTCTTCTGCAAATCGAACGCAAAGCGAAAATGAACTACACTGGCAATAATATAATGCGAATTGTGATAATCAATGTCGTTGTTCAGTTACAATCACATGACTATGCATGACACAACAAATTATATAACCACCCCACCCCCCCTCACCCCCCCCCCCCCCCGCCTCAGGTATGACACACATACAT
Organism: Urechis unicinctus; assembly: GCA_034190875.2. NCBI lineage: Eukaryota > Metazoa > Annelida > Polychaeta > Xenopneusta > Urechidae > Urechis > Urechis unicinctus. The sequence goes on along the minus strand of CM067354.1, from coordinate 42,404,735 downwards.
AATCCAAGACCGTCGTCCAAAGTGAATGACACTACTCCGTTGGCAGGATCACATACTACGCCAGAGAGCTCATTATGAAGGATACTTAACTACGCAAGGCAACTCCTTTTGCAAGATAACTAACTACGTAAGACAATTCAGGATACCTAACTACGCAAGACAACTCCTTATACATGATCTCTAACTATGTATGACATATCCGAATGGAGGACCCCTTACCATATACTTCCAAATGCATGATCCCAAATTATGTATGTCACCTTCTTATGCAGTATCCAAACCTATGTATGCCACATCCTTACGTAGTATCCCTAGATATGTATGATATCTCCTTTTGCAAAATTTCCTGGTTAAAGCACGACACTCTTTCCTAATGCATGACAACCTTTACTAGTACATGACATACCTCACTAGTACATGACACCCCTCGCTAATGCATGACATCCTTTGTGCATGACTCACAACCTTTTTGCATCAAATCCCTTCTATATGCATGACATCCCGCCTTTAAGCATGACACCCTCCCTTAAACATGACACCCCTCCTTTATACATAACAACCCTCCTTAATGCATGACACCCCTCCCTCAAGCATGACACCCCTCCTAATTTATGACACTCTTTTTTAAGAATGACACCCCTTCTTTAACAATGACACCCCTTCTTTAACAATGACACCCCTCCCTTAAACATGACACCCTTCCTTTATACATGACACCCCTCTAATTTATGACACCCCTTCTTTAAGAATGACTCCCCTTCTTTAACTATGACACCCCTTCTTTAACAATGACACCCCTCCCTTAAACATGACACCCCTCCTGTATACATGACACCCCTCCCTTATGCATGACATACCTTAGTGTCCTCGTACTCATTAGTAAGCATGACAATGAGGTGCACGTCCTGCTCCCACATCATCCTCCAGAAGTCAGGTAGAGTCGTCTTGTTCGGACCTTCGTCAAGTGACATGCATCGTTTCATTTCGATATACTGTACAGCTAGGCTTTCTTTGTAGTTAGTGGTTCGTTTGACACCTACCGTGTGATGCTATGAATGTCTCGTTGTTGTAATCCTGGAACAAGCAATACCATATCAGTGATCCCACATAGCGCCTTGTGTATGTCACGAAGACTGCGGATTAGTGAGACCAATCAGTAGATCTATAGATTAGCGTTTCTAATACGGAATTCATCTCACCCGTATGAAGCTGCCACTGAAGTAGGTGCTGTGTGGGTTGTCGCCGAGCTGCTTCAACATGACACGGTTAGCGTCGTCTGGAACATGGTACATCATAACGTCTGTCGTAAAACGTGGGTTACACCGTAATGATATACTGACGCCATCGAACTGACGTCATCAGTGAAATGTCTTGTGATTTAACATTAACGTAATCAGGGGTACGTCATTCACGCATAAGTTGATAGGTAGCTGTAGCTGTGATGGCCTCACATGGCATGACGTTCTTGTATCGGTTCTTTATCTTCACTTTTGGCTGCGTGGCGTAGTCCCCATTACTTCCGGTATTGCCTGAAATATAGCGTAGCAAATTTATAGATAAACAATTATAATAGATGCCGACTTTTTTTAGTTTAATTGCGGCGAAGTTTGTTGACAGTGTAAATTGTCAATCAAGTGACGAAGAGAAATATTTCCTATTGCAGTATGATTTCTGGAATCAGGAATAAATACATTTGCTGTTGAGCAAAGTTACATAGTCGGATAAAAAGAAATGATATCGAGCAGATGTGATTGACGTATGGTCATGCATTACGCGGTACAATGAAGAGGGGAGCTGTTGGATGACAGGTCTGACAGGTGAAGAGTTAGTTAATGAAGCTTATGAATACAACCCAAATATATGCATATTTAGTTTCACTTCTGTTACTGCTCCATGTTTGTTCAATGATGTTTAGTTGACATTGAATGGAAATAAGCCATTTAAGTTTAACGGAGTTTCAATCAGTAGATAAAATTTCCCCCTGATTTGCGGCACGTTGACAATGTGCAAATATCCATGCATTTATATCCTCGTATATCCTTTCCTATAAAGAGATGTAATTACGTAAACATATCCACCTTACTTATATGGAGATCTGTAGTACTTATCACAAACGAGCCCAACCTGCGCTAGACCATACAGTGGATTTTGTCAACTTAAAAACCCGTGTAATTTTTTCTCTGATGAAGTTCCAAACTCATTCACATCAGTAAGAAGCAACAGTCTTTTTTTCTGATAGGCAGAATGGATTCGGCCCTACAACGCCCCAGCCTGTAGCAGGTCAAGGTCATCAACCCCTGCCCCCCCCCAACCCATTAAGAGAATGCCAAGCATGCAGCGGTTTTATCTACCCACTTGAGACCTTTTTCCGTGTCAATATTATATTTGACATAACCCAAATCCTACCATTTATCTACAGTGCCCCCCAAAAAGAGATATAAGATCGGCCTGTACCTGGCAATACAGATATTTGATAGTAAAAAATGTAATTTCCACAGCTGGAAATATCTTACTGTAGGCCGCGCTGCTTGCTGTCCTGATATACTTGTACAGCTACTGACTGTTTGTACAGGATAATACAACTGCTGGCTTTACATTTAGACTCAAACAGCTGTTGGTTGTACTTTAAGACTCACACAGCTGCTGGCTGTCCTGAGAGACTTGTACAGCTTATTGCTGTCCTTACAGACTTATACAGCTGATGGCAGTCATTGAAGACTTATACATCTTTGTGGTGTCCTTACAGACACAAAAAGCTGTTGGTTGTCCTTTCAGACTTACACAGCTGCTGACTGTCCTTACAGACTTATAAATGTGTTATATGGTTCCCAAAAAGGTGGGGAAATAAGGAGAGATAAAAAAACCAACAAACCCATTTATTATTTAATTAATTTAGTAGATTTGTGTGGAATGCAAAGAATTATATTTATTGCCCATATTCTATGCTAAACACATTTCTCAAATATAATAAAGTATTTTGGATGGATCAAACGTTTTTGAACAGTTACGAAAGATTTTGAACACATAGTTTGTGCTTTGGCAAGGAATGCTTAACTAAATATAATGTTTGACGCTTAGAAAGAAAGGGGCCTATTCACGCGCGTAGGACATGTAGGTAGTATGAAATGACGTTGCTGATGACTGACATACTATATGGTTAGAGACGAGCAGTAGAAGTAATAGTAAGTTCACAAGAGGCACATTAGAATGTGCATAATATGAGATTAATTTGATCATACGAGTTATAAACAAGTGAGTCCGAATTTATGCCACAATCAATGTAGTCATTAGTGTAAAGTGAGTTCCATAGTCCAAAGAAAGTGGAAGACTTGGAATATTGAAAAAGGTCAGAAAGAAGCAGTATAAAAATAATGCTCCTGATCTCCAAGTCATACTGGTCCAACACCACTGACAGATCAAGCTTTCAAAGAGCCAGTTCATTATTATTTCAGTTTGAAAACCTGTAGTCTTTGAAGTACAGCATACCGCTTACATACGACCCATGTAAAACAGGGTTATGACAGACAATACAGAATCTCACGCATTAGAAAGTGTAAGCAAATTTGGACTACGAAAAAAACAGAATAATGCTTTATACGTCTATATTAAAATCATCCCATCGTCTTTGATCAAACATATTACAAAAATTATAAGCGAATCTGAAAGAGACTTTCAGGCGCTACGTGGCACTGCAGTCTCATAAATTAGATCCTTACTTTGGTTGTCGTCATTTTCGTTGTCGGAATTTACCCTACAACTTTAGCAAGTGAAGATTTTGTAACCTGAGCGGAAGTATGGAAATCGATAGCGTGGTAGTTTTAGATCATGTAATGATTTGCTGGATAACATTCGTGTGGTTCATGGTTTTGGGTAGGTACCATTATCGATGAAACGACACTACTAAATAAAACAGATTTCCACTGTGCAGAGAGTAATTTCATTCCAATAATAATGTTTCAAATTTATCAGCATGATTTTCGATCAAGAAAATTAGCGGCACAAATTAAAAGATGGAATTATTTGTCTGATTTAAACATAGTAATGTATTAAGAAAATGATCCCTGAGTACCCGAACAGCCTCTTTAAGTTAAGCAGTGTAAATAGTGAACCGCAAACACTGCCAAATATCTTATCAATCTTGCGAAGAGGACTCAATAATATTATGAAAAATGACGAAAGAAGTAATTGTTATAAAAGAAAATAAATCTTGTAAAAATAAATCAGTTATAGCAGATTATTTTATCAAATACTTCTTCAAACTTGGTTCATCCCTGTTGTCTCAAATACAAATTGCACCAGGATAACGCCATTTGGATTTCGTAACAGATTGTAACTCAACTATATATCATGAACCTGTCGAACCCCATTAAATAGTACAAATATTGCCATCAGCTTTAGATAATGAAGAACATGTGGATTATTCATAGCTCTCTCTAAGGCAATGTTTGCCTTTATATATATTCAAATGATATTTGAATAACATGTTCAGAACTGCCATACTACATCATTATCGATATTTAAATCTAACTTCATATCTTTGATTCTTGAAACGATTATTACTTAACTTAGATGATACAAGTTTTGTTAGCTTACAACATTCTGATATTGTTAGTAATATTATGACTTTGTATCAACGCTCTACAGCAGACGATACAATTAAAACATGCAACTCACCTACAGTCTACCACTCACTTGGTCTACCACTCACCTACAGTCTACCACTCACATGGTCTACCGCTCACATTCAGTTTACTTCTCACCTCCCGTCTACCATGCACCTCCAGTGTACCACTAAGCTACAGTCTACCACTCACATACAGTCCACCACTCACATACAATATACCACACATTTACAATATACCGCTCACCTTCAGTATACCACTCACCTACAATATCCTATTCATCTACAGTATAGCACTCACCTACAGTATACCACTTACCTATAATGCATTAATAACTGAAAGAATACCAAACAAATGCAGTGTACAACTTATCTATGGAGTACCACTCACCTGTGATGTACCACTCGGACATAAAATACAACCATGTGTTGTGTACCAATCACTTACAGTGTACAAAGTACGTATAGTACCACCATGGATTGTTTTCCATCATTTACAGTGTACCTCCACAGCTTGTATATCAGTTGCATTGTACCACAATGGGTTGTGTACCACTCCTTTACAGTGTACCACCACGGCTTGCATACCACTCACTTACAGTGAAGTTAAGCACCACTAATAACATGACGGACCTTCCTCTGCAGCCTCAGTATAGCGGCTGTCTGCTGGGTAACGCCGTGGTCAGGCCAACTGGTGAAATGGTACTGAACGACAGTCCGCTCGTCATCGCCCTGTCCCCACAAACTGGCGTCAAGGCTACGCAGATAGAGTTTTGTCTCCATGCCAGCCTGTATTGCCGGAAATCCACAAACTTGGAATTATCTAACCAGATGATGGATTAATCATCTAACTGAAGGGATGATTAAACTCATGGTAGGATGTAACATTTGCTATACACACCTCTCAAAAAGGGATGTGATATTTGATAAACATACCTCTCATAGAAACCTGCTAAATATGACAGACACACTTCATAGAGGTACGTAACATTTAACAGACACACCCCTCATAGAGGTATGTAACATATAACAGACACACACCGCATAGGGGTATGTAACGTGTGACAGACACACCCCTCATAGAGGTATGTAACATACGACTGACACACCCCTCATAGATGTATGTAACATATGACAGACACATCCCTCATAGAGACAAGTTATAAATGTCAGACTAACCCTTGATTGAGTTATGTGATGGACCAGGGGCAAGGTAATTTTGATCGTGTCACATTAAAATGTCTGAAAAATTATGAACGAATAATAACCTGTTATTGGTTTACTTATCATGATTTTCGAATTTGTTGATTCCTATTGGGAAACACAACTGTGTTCCTACATCTGTTCGATCTCGGAGATACTATTTATGATTACAAAAAAGACCCCTGAGAATAGATTAGAACACCAAAAGACAGATAATTGCCAGATCATGAAACATCAGTCATCCAATCATGGCCTTGACTTACAATCAAATCGCATCTTCCAGGAAACCACACATATCGACCGCTGATATCAAGCGGATATTGCTGGCCATTAAATAATTATCAATACCGCGCACGTTTTATAGTGTAGATGCTTATTTGACAAACAGTTGTGAAGCATTTGCTATATAAAGCCTTCATATTAACTACTACTGGCATCGCACAGAGGATAGAAAACAACAACAGCAGCACAATACATCTCTCTAATCGAAGGGTGAGTTTTTTTACTTTTGCTGATGGAAATACCAGAATTCCCGCAGGAACATTACATGCAGAGGAACGCGTGTTGCAGATACCATGGCAGTGAAGAAGACTTGGGCATTGGCTATCGTGATGGCTTGTCTTGTGTTCATGATTCAACAACCCAGCACTGAGGCTGGGTCAATCAGAACCAAGGACCATGCGAACAAGAAAGGTAGGCCCTTCCTGAATGCTGCATCAACCCGCGTGGGTTGTTTCTTGTTCATCATATATATATGTATACATGCATATTATTATTACTACAGTATCCATGGTCAACTCGCCCGACGCCTCAGCAGAGTCTGGGGGCCTTGGAGCCTGCCCCACTTTTCCATTTTGCTGAAGACGTCACTTCACTTGAGCAGACGCGGCCAGTGGACCGACACCGGGCGTCCACCACGTTGTATCTTACAAATGCACTTGATGATTGGTGTCAAATAAACAGTAGAGGCAATGATCTTGTTCGTCGAGTTGTCGTCAGAGAACTGCTTCTCTGCAATGTTTTCGTTCAATGCAATAATGAAGAACATTTATTAAAAGCCAACAACATAAGCCCAGGACGAGATAAGTTACTCACATTTTCATATAATATTCATTATTATATATATTCGTTACTTATGTTATCATATAATATTCATGAGTATATATCATACTTAGAGACGATAAGCAAATGAATTCATGTATACATGTCATGATTGACTGTCGAAGTTCATTATTTATATTTAGCCAAGCGATATGGGGAAAATGGTTCTCTTTGTTGAATTGTAAATCTAGACAAGATGACCCAAGGAAAAGTTGGTAATCGCGTGCTTGATTACATAATGCAATTAGAGCATCCTACTAAGATAAACAAACACACACACAAACACACACACACACGCACACACGTACACACACACACACACACACACACACACACACACAATATATATATATATATATATATATATATATATATATATTTATACGCATGTATATATGAATATATATACATATATATGTATATATATATATGCGTATATTTATATATATACATATACATAAATATTTAAATATAAGTATATATATGCATATATATGCATATATGCATATATTTGTATATATATATATATAATTTTATATATATGTTTATGCATATATTTATATATATAATTATATATTCTCATATATATAAAATATATGCATATGTAATATATATATGTATATCTACATTTTTATATATATATATTTATACTATATGTTTTATATATAAAATATATATCAATATAGCCACAAAATATGCCTATATATATATGTATATATATAAACATATATATATATATATATGATATATATGTTTTATATATATATATATATTATATACATATATACATAGATATACATTTATATATATATAAATATATATATATAGCCCAGAGATATATATATATATATATATATATATATATATATATATATATATATATATATATATATATATATATATATATATATATATATATATATATATATATAAATACATCATTATTTCTCAAAATTTCTAAAATGCGTTACCTACACATCCTCTAGTGCGCACTAGTTTTTTGTTGGATGCTGATTTATACCAAGTGTAACACAAGCATCAAATGTAACTTATCATTCATATGGGTACACTGACAATAAAACGTCATGGTGAAGACGTCAGCGAAGAGCAGACTTCTCGCATTATTTCGTGTAGTTTTACTCTGGATTCAAAGCATGCCAGATAATTCTCCCCTGTACATGTTGACATTTTGAATATCCGTGCCTATGTACATGTGGTCAAAGAGTACGTGTTATAGTTTGACGACCAGTCTACGGTGTCAGCTTTGATACATTGATTATTCTGATGTTTGACATTTGTGAATATCCGTCCAGGGAATATCTGCCTATGTACATGTGGTCAAAGAGTACGTGTTATCTTTGACACCACGGACATCGCAACCGTGTGGAACATCGATATCAATCAATCATTAATCTTTGACTCAACGTCGTCAGCTTCCTTCCTCAGCAGCCTGTTGATTACCTGTGAAATGAACTCGGGACAGGACTGCTGGATCTGTTGTGTTACGTAGAACATATCCACTTCCTGCTCTGCTTCCGCCATCCTCGTCAGAATACTACATGCTATGTAGAGACCACACAGGCTGTATCCATCACTGCCACACACGAGGACACAAGGCGAGTTTCATGACAGGTGCAATTCATTGGTTTAACATTATTTCAATGGTGCGCCATGAAGCTGATAGCTACCTGCACACTACTGTAGTACATTTCTCGGCTGGATGATGTGCCATGTCTCTGTTGATTTCGTGCATAGCGTCGACGTTCAGCATGGCGGTCAATGACGTCATTTCATAGAGTGTCACGTGGGCATCCGCGTCTTTCTGCTTACCAGATATCACAATGCTTGTTCACAAGAAGCATTTATCATGATATTAATTAGCATTAGGTATTTAATCAGCAAAGAATCAGTCGAACGTTACACAAGGCAGATCGAGGGCAATATGAATCTACCGAGTCGTAGTAGACGACGTAGTCTGAATTCGTCTTTTCGGTGTCAGCTTTGTGGATAATGACGTCATAGCTTGTGAATAACTCATGACGCTCCTGGCTGTCCACTGTGATGGTCCTATTTCCGTACATTAGGCTGTCGCCCTGGCTGGCAAGCAAGGCAGGAAAGCCTTCCTGTAACACAAATGCTTTCCATCCTTCACAAGCTTTACCATGAGTAACGTGAATATTACATAGATATTCGACATGTGCCGCCATGGAATTTCTTATTATCATAATTTGCATAACAAAGTAATGCTATCAATATAAAGTGAATAATAATCAGCAATATCGTTGTCAATGTGGTTAACTGTGAGCTGTGGAGCTGGTTGCCAACGCGAGCTCCTCTCGACTTGACAACGGTAAAATAACCCACCTGTGACGTCATGTCTTCCAGGACAACAATCCGCGTGCATTTAGTCTCGAACACCATGCTCCAGAAGTCAACCAGCGTGTCAGGCAATGGCCAATGCGTTGCTATGTAACCTGTTCTGCTGCTGTAGCTCTGTGCAACAGAAAGATGGACACATAGAGGGGGATGAGGCGTGGGCGATGAAAACGACCGTGGATTTGAGTGATACAGAGGGTCTACTCACTGGCACATACACGGCGTTGATATAGGGTGAGGCGCCAGTTAGCGCCCCCCGGATCTTCACATGGTAGCGGGCTCCTGTACAGAAACACACCTTGTTCACACAGGACGCATTGTACTCATGTCCAACTGGATTTAACAAGTGATCTTATGAGTAAGTCTATATCAGTGATATGTGGCATTTATACACTTCTCATAATCAATTTTCCTGTTTTTATTACTAACTTGGGTAAACGGTGTTTCTGTTTTTCAGCAGATTCTCAGGTTTCGCCATCGTCAGCCGGTCTTTGTCAGACTGACGTGTAGCCATTTCTTCCAATATCTAAGGACACAATTATCTCGTGTGAATGGGTGAATGTAGCCAATAAGGAAGGGGTGGAATGTTCACGTCTTACAATGAAACGCACGTGGGTTCAGGAAGTCGGTTCTTCCATTTAGCCTGCTTGACTAAATTGCAAAATATCAACAAATTGGATCATGATTAATCCTCGTCGTTTATGACAAACATCTTATTTATATTATAATCTTGTTAGCACCTTGCACTGGGTGGCGATGAAAGGCAGGCCTACAACGGATCTACGCTTCTGGCGGTGTGAGTACATTTCTTGGAATGCCTTGATTGTGATTGCCGTGTCGCCTGCAGCCAGTGCCTCAACCAGGGCAGCGTGGATGAACTCAAATTGCTCCTGCATAGCGTACGCACGATTTAAATACACCCAACTCTACCTAAGGGGATCGTTGCCTTTTCAATGAGTTCACATATGCACACGGGTGATTATAATCATATGGTTTAAGTTGATTATGCGCGGTTGATTAACTCACCACGCCTTGTACCATCTGCATTCGGCTTTGACGCAACTGGTACACGCAGCCAACGATGTCCACGCCCTCCTCGTGTTGCGCTTGCTCCAGCAGCCAATCAAGAGCCAGGAAAGTACCGGTACGCCCCACCCCCGCGCTGAGACCAACATGAAGAAAATAGATGAAGCTGATGAAGTATAGCGAAGGCTCCCCGAGCCCCTAGGTCGAGGAAGAAATAGTTCAAGAAGCACTTGCATTGCAATTTGTCAAAGGAGAGATTCCCAGCTGAGGTAATGTATGCTGTGGTGATGTGCCAGATCAACATAAGGTCAAAAGGGAATAATAGGATATCATACTTTTCTGAAACGTTTGGTAGAGATTAACCACCAACTAATTGCAAGATGTATGTATGAAAGAAACCGAAAACAAATATGACAGTCATCCAGACGATACAATTAAAGTATACTATTACATGATGACATTGTCATCCAGTGTACCACCACGGGATGGACCACTCTTCTACAGTGTACCAAAGACCACTCTTCTACAGTGTACCACACTCACCTACAGTGTACCACCACGGGATGTGGGATCACGGTGGTGGACCACTCACCTACAGTGTACCACCACGGGATGTGGACCACTCACCTACAGTGTACCACCACGGGATGTGATCCACTCATGGCTTCTCGGACCTTCCTCCTCAGCCTGAGTATGGCGGCTGCCTGCTGGGGTACGCCGTGGTCAGGCCAACTGGTGAACTGGTACTGAACGACAGTCCGCTGGTCATCGCCCTGTCACCACACACTAGCGTCAATCCTACGCCAAGTTACACCTTCACGCTTCTATTACCGAGGATTCGGTCACAAGCGTCACGGGATAATTGAAAAATCATTTAACACGCGGTATGATCAGGCTGGCTTGCGAGATAAACCAAATTAATGTAAGGTATAAGTCGGGACACTCTCTCCTCCGGTCTTAAATGACGACCCCAACCCTACCCCACACGTCGTCACTGACACCCCAACCCTACCCCACACGTCGTCACTGACACCCCAACCCTCCCCCACACGTCGTCACTGACACCCCAACCCTCCCCCACACGTCGTCACTGACACCCCAACCCTCCCCCACACGTCGTCACTGACACCCCAACCCTCCCCCACACGTCGTCAACGACACCCCAACCCTCCCCCACACGTCGTCACTGACACCCCAACCCTCCCCCACACGTCGTCACTGACACCCAACCCTCCCCCACACGTCGTCGTCACTGACACCCCACAGGTCGTCCTCCCCACAGGTCGTCACTGACACCCCAATCCTACCCAGTTGTAAGTACCACCTTAACGCCACCCGAACTCGTCGTAACTGACACCCCAACCCTCCTTGACCTCGTTGTGACTGACACCCCAACCCTACTTAACCTCGTCGTGACTGACACTGCAACCCTCCTTGACCTCGTCGTGACTGACACTGCAACCCTCTTTGACCTCGTCGTATCTGACGACGCAACATTCCATGATCTCGTCCTGACTTTCACTTTGTACCTGGCTACAGGTTAGCATCCTCATGGTAAAGTCCGGCCACTGCTGCTGATGGCTGAGTATCACGTTGATGTTACCGTACGCAGTTCCGTCAGCCTCTCCCCAGTACGACTCGCACTTCTTCTGCATATCGAACGCGAAATGAAAATGAACTACACCGGCAATAATATAATGCGAATTGTGATAATCAAAGTCGTTGCTCAGTTACAATCACATGGCAATGCATGACACAACTATTTATATATAAACACCCCCCCCCCCCCCCCCCCCACCACCCCCTCATGCATGACACACATCCTTAATCCGTCGTCCAAAGTGAATGACACTAATCCGTAGGCAGGATCGCTTACTTCGCCAGAGAGCTACTTATGCAGGATACCTACTTACGCAAGACAACTCCTAACGCAAGATACCTAACTACACAAGACAACTCCTAATGCAAGATACCTAACTACACAAGACAACTCCTAACGCAAGATACCTAACTACGTAAGACAACTCCTAACGCAAGACAAGACAACTCCTAATGCAAGATACCTAACTACGTAAGACAACTCCTAATGCAAGATACCTAACTACGTAAGACAACTCCTAACGCAAGATACCTAACTACGTATGACATATCCGAATGGAGGATCCCTTACCTGCTTACCATGTATGATACTTTCAAATGCATGATCCCAAATTATGTATGTCACCTTCTTATGTATGATATCTCCTTACGCAAAATCTCCTGGTTAAAGCACGACACTCCTTCCTAATGCATGACAACCTTTAATAGTGCATAACATACCTCACTAGTACATGACACCCCTCGCTAATGCATGACATCCTTTGTGCATGACTCACCTCCTTTATTCATCAAACCCTTTCTATATGCATGACATAACTCCTTAATGCATGACACCCTCCCTCCAGCATGATCCCCTCCTAATTCATGACACTCCTTCTTTACGAATGACACCCCTTTCTTTTAGAATGACACCCCCCTTAAGCATGACAACCCTCCTTTATGTATAATAACCCCCCTTTAATGATTGACACCCCTCCTTTATGCATGAAAATCCTCTTAATGCTTGACAACCCTCCTTTATGCATCACAATCCTCTTTAATGATTGACACCCCTCCTTTATGTATGACAACCCTCTTTAATGCTTGACAGCCCTCCTTTATGCATGACAACCCTCTTTAATGATTGACACCCCTCCTTTATGCATGACAATCCTCTTTAATGCTTGACACCCCTCCTTTATGCATGACAATCCTCTTTAATGCTTGACACCCCTCCTTAACGCATGACACCCCTCCTTTTTACATGACACCCCTCCCTTATGCATGACATACCTTAGTGTCCTCGTACTCATTAGTAAGCATGACAATGAGGTGCACGTCCTGCTCCCACATCATCCTCCAGAAGTCAGGTAGAGACGTCTTTTTCGGACCTTCGTCAAGTGACATGCATCGTTACATTACGATATACTGTACGATATACTGGGCTTTCTATGTAGTTAGTGGTTCGTTTGGCACCTACCGTGTGATGCTATGAATGTCTCGTTGTTGTAACCCTGGAACAAGCAATACCATATCAGTCATCCCACATAGCGCCTTGTGTATGTCACGAAGACTGCGGATTAGTGAGACCAAACAGTAGATCTATAGATTAGCGTTTCTAATACGGAATTCATCTCACCCGTATGAAGCTGCCATTGAAGTAGGTGCTGTGTGGGTTGTCGCCGAGCTGCTTCAACATGACACGGTTAGCGTCGTCTGGAACATGGACACATCATAACGTCTGTCGTAAAACGTGGGTTACACCGTAATGATATACTGACGCCATCGAACTGACGTCATCAGTGAAATGTCTTGTGATTTAACATTAACGTAATCAGGGGTACGTCATTCACGCATAAGTTGATAGGTAGCTGTAGCTGTGGTGGCCTCACATGGCACGACGTTCTTGTATCGGTTCTTTATCTTCACTTCCGGCTGCAAGGCGTAGGTGCAAGTCCCCATTACTTCCGGTATTGCCTGAAATATAGCGTAACAAATTCATATTAAATCAATTATTATGAATGCCGACTTGTTAAGTATGACGCGAAGAGTTCAATTGACATTATGTACTTTATAGATCTCGTAGAACAGATGCCGGTTGGCTTTTTTTTCGGCCACGTATTCGAGCAGTTGAAGGGTTGGTATCAGGTGAGATTGTGGCTGAGACAAACTGTCACCAGGCATTACTACGGACAAGTCAACCTGCGGTTTGTCCAGCGGTTCCTCGTTGCCATCATTGATGACGTCACAGGAAGCCAGACTTTGTCTGTCGATGTCATGTGGTGCATCACCAGCTCCTCTCAACGCCGCGTGGATCATTCGAGTAGCGCGAACCTCAATATCTGGAGGTCATGTGACGAGACCACGTGATAAAACATACATCTAGCGACGAATAACATTTGCCATAAGGCTCGGATGGGTTCAAAAAGAGAAAATCGCACCCAATGGAACCTTCAAATTATGACCTTAAAAAACGGGTTGGATGTTGTGAACCATGGCGCAAAACAAAAATACCTCATGTACATCAACAATATATCAACAATTGAAAAGCAAACGGTATTTCACGAGTTTAAAGATACATACACATAAAATCTCTCGAAAAAAATCAAGGAAATTTTTATGCTGAACTATAACCTTCAATGCACCAATAATTAAATGACCATAAACGTGATAGCTAGGTGGACAGGCAGTGATAATCACCTGGTAGTCTAAGACCACTGACCCGTAATTACGACGGAAGAGTCCGTGTCTAGCGTGGCTTCTCCAATCATCGACAAATCCGTTGGCTCGCGGTCATCAAGCCACTTTTTTCTACGCCTACAACGATAAACGACCCAAATATCCCAAGAACTTTATCTCATAAGAAGAATGGTTTCCGAGGTACAACTTAGCAATGGTAAGTACATGTATAATAGGTTATGTTGTTAAGCCCGTGTGATTGGCTCACCTGTAAATGATGTAGCCAGCTACCATGACGACAATTACCACCACGGCGGACACGACCACGCCCACAGCTATTGACACGATTGGCGTGGACGATGGTGGAATCTCGATCAAAGCTGCAGCAGAGAATAAGGTGTTCAATCCACACATAACACATTTGCAATGAGTGACTATGATACAATGAACACCCACAATCACAAGCGAGTCCGTTGTCGGTCAGGTTGAAGCCTTCACTACACGAGCAGCTGTAGGAGCCCTCTGTGTTGGTGCAGTTGTGGCACGATGCGTCCGCTATGCCCTCAATGCACTCGTCCACATCTGCAATGACGTCATAATGACGACGAGCACGAAATGAACTGAAATACTGAGGTTTTACGTCATTTCTAACAACAAGAGGATATGGAGCGAGGGTGACATCACAACAAACCATTCACCAAGCAGTGCGTGTCATTAGTGACTGATATTGTACATAAACCGTGCTAAAACACATCAGTTCTGTTGCTGGGACGTGTAACCGCGGAATGTTAGGTGCGGGCATGGCGAACTACTCTCATCGCACAGTCATGTTTGGAAGACATGCCGAGAGAACCCACTATCACATTCATGCTTACAGCATTTAACACCTCACCACATCCGACAAACTCATATGACGTCATGATTGTAAGACCACAGAAGATAATGCAACTGACCAGCACATTGTTTCCTGTCGTTGACGGCTTTGTAACCATGGCGACACTGACACACGTGTGAGCCTTGTGTGTTGGTACACTGGTGACAGGAGGGGTGGCGGCCACCTCCCTCGCCCTGACACTCGTCCACATCTGTTTACACGACGGCAGCCTAATCAATGTGCTTATTAACCCCTAAGATGTGCCTTCTGCAAACTTTTCCACAAAGTTATTCTGTAATATAGAATGTGATCCATTCAATAGTTGACAGTCTGTGGAAAAATATGAGCAACTTATTGATGCATTCACTCCCTATCCTAATAATAATGAACAATAATGAATATCTAGGTCACCGTAAGGATGCATCTGTCCTGCAAGTTTGTATAAATCGACTTCTGTCCTTTTGTATGTTATCAAAGAGTAAAGCAATGTTATAGACGGTTTACAACTGTAGACGTTTTCAATTGTATTGATGTTGAGGTGTGTGTTCATTTCTTGAATCTTAACATTTTAAATACGCGTGGTTTTTTTGCCAATCAATTATAAATTTACGCACTTTTTTGTACGAATGTAATAAACAAAAGCCCTCCATACAAAAAATAATATAATCTTTGCAAACAGATGATATTAATACGTTACACACTACTGTTTTATACTGGTTTTAATGTGTGATCTTAGACATTACGACCCGTCGTAAACCGCTAGGCTAATCAATAACCCACGTTCTCTTATAGAGACAATAAATATCATTGAGGCAATCAGTTGACTGTTTAATCGGTGATGCAATGTTTCGTGACAATATGCTGAAGCAACGAAAGTCTTCAAATCGGTTTCCCTGCATAACAATTGTGTTGTTCCTGACGCTGCAAACTGAGATATACCAAAAAGCCTTCTGCGCGAAAGAATTGCCTTTTAATGACCCAGAGTAACTCACCAACACACCCTTGAGCGTCGACAGTCAGATTAAACCCAGCATCACAAGTACAGAAGTACGACCCTATGGTGTTATTACAGGTGTGGCATGATTTGTCGATTCCCTCCCCCTCACCGTGACACTCATCAATGTCTGAAAACATCATCATTGAACAGAAACATTCTATGTTTAGCTGTAATCTGGGACTGGAGGAGAACTAATGCGAAACACTTAACTCACCCGCACAGCGCGTCTGGTTGGTCACCGCCGTGTAGCCCTGGTTACACTGACACAGGTGGGAACCGGGCGTGTTGATGCAGCGATGGCAGGATGCATCTATCCCGCCGCCTTCTCCCCGACACTCATCGTAGTCTGATGAAAAGACATTAAATCAATCACACTCTTACTGGTCATATTTAACTGATGCTTTATCTGCATACCAACGTGGAGCATTAAATAACAGCATAGTCCCAGCTGACCTAAACACGTTTTGTTGGTGCTGTCTGGTCTGTATCCCTCCCGACAACCACACAGGTGAGATCCAGGTGTGTTAGTACAGTTGTGACAGGATTCGTCCACACCAGCGCCCTCTCCCGCGCACTCGTTCTCATCTGGGACAGTAATCATCATTGAGCAACCATCAAACAATCATAACACTTTAATTGAGGACATATTGAACATGAATATCCTATAAAATCCGCATGGAACCGATCAGTCACCCGGCGGTGCAAAATAGCTCTAATGAAGGTTCTCTGAGGCGCTATTGGCTGTCTGGAGACGATGAGACGGATTGAAGCATGACATTTGAATTGTTCAGATGCAGTGCGCTGATTACTGTCATATTGATGGCCGTTATCGCGCGGGAAAGTATCGCTCACAAGTTGACTGCCACAAAATTTATTAAGATCGTCTTCACGCCCTTTGATTCAAGCCGTGGCCTCGACCAGCTACTAGTACCGCGTGGAGGTGTGCCACGTGAGGGGAGTGTAGAGGCTGGATCTTAAGAGTAGATCGTTAAAAATGGAACCTATAAACTGTCTCCACGAACATAGCAGCGCGGCCTCGGGGTAACTGCCAGTGCTATACATCAGTCAATCAGATCCACACGATACCGAATATTAAGTTGGTGATCAGCCCACTGGCAAAAATTAGTGTTGATTAACTGAGCAATATCACTGAATTATCACTGGTTATTCGATTTCGTACTTTGTGACTTAAAATTCTTCATGTCTAAGGTAAACTTAGGAATTAACTCTGATAAACGAGGATAAAACCCTGCTAAGACGACGAGTACAGCACTATTAGCTGACTATGTATCTCGCGCCCGTTAGCTCACGCGTGTATTGCTTCTCGTACAGGGATCACAGCTGATACACTAGCTCCCTCCCGGATGCTCTGTGTTGAAAGGAATCACAGCTGATACACTAGCTCCCTTCTGGATGCTCTGTGTTGACAGGAATCACAGCTGATACACTAGTTCCCATCCGGATGCTCTGTGTTGACAGGGATCACAGCCGATACATAGCTCCCTCTCGGATGCTCTGTGTTGACAGGAATCACAGCTGATACACTTGCTCCCTTTCGGATGCTCTGTGTTGACAGGGATCACAGCTGATACACTAGCTCCCTTCTGGATGCTCTGTGTTGACAGGAATCACAGCTGATACACTTGCTCCCTTTCGGATGCTCTGCGTTGACATGGAAATAGAGAAAGCTAAAGTGTCATGTCATTGCTCATCTGCTGACACGCAAACATAGACCCTCAGTGTTAGGTGCTCTTGTGATATGATGGACGCACGAGTAGATCTTGCGACAGGCTGTCTGGGCACACACGATAGGTGAATGCCCTATACCACTTGCGATGAGGCTGATATTTAACTAACTAACTATAGCGCTCGATGTGACCTCAAAACGCTAAGTGGCGTTGCCATGTCTTAAGCTAGTTTTTCTTGCTAATGCGCGCTCTTCGTTATAGTAATGTTACTTTGCTGCCTGTGGATGCTGGAGTGGGGACTAGCCAGAGGAATAACCCGAGTCCTGGAGCAGAGATGCTTATTTGGTTTATAAAATTTCAACAATGAAGCTCCCTGGGAATCTCGCTGTCTGAATCCTGTCCCTGACTAGTTGATCTTTCCGTGACTGTTCGTTCGTTCGTTTGTTCATTTAAAGCCGTTTCTGGCTGCTAAGGTCATGTACGGCTCCGTGACTGACCCATCTGTGGTCCTTATAAAGGGTCCCGCGGGTCAGCTGACCCACTTTTCCGTGACCCTTGACCGGTCCACACGATAGGCTAGGCTGGCATATCTTGCTGATAATAAATGGGGGTTACAGGGGGGAAGTTTAGTATTATAACACATGTTTTTGGGACATCCACTTATGGCTCTTCACCATTCCAATTATATAACAAATAGTCATTGTGTTAAATATAGCATCGTTTTAATATCATTGCGTTCCCGTGAGTTAAAATTTAACCGGTACCAGTTGCTTAAAGGGGCCTCTGTATTATTCAAAAAGGCTACTGAAGGTCTTCATCAATTGTGTGGTTGCAAACTCGTAAGTCATATCTTATGGTCGAACTGGTACGCTTTCGTTAAAGGCCGTCTGTACTAAAATAATTTACAGATGCAAGCTTCACCAGAGCAATGCTCTACTCAAGATAGCCATCACTAGAGTCTTGCTTCAGACCGTTTATTGTCATCTTCGACTTTTCGTTGCCCTTCAAGACGACCAAACACGCTACCGCCATATTCAGAAAAGTGCTCGGCTGTGACGCCTGATGACGGATCGACTCCATACAGTGATAACATAGCCACTGTCACATAAGTGGATGGAAGCCACTTACCCTCACAGACGGTGCCATTCTCTGTCGTCCTGTAACCGCTGTCACATTCACAGTAATAGGAACCCGGCGTGTTCACGCATTCATGGCACACTGATCTTTTCACCGTGTCACACTCGTCGATATCTGATACACATTAAGGCGTGGTTTATAACATGAATATTCATGAAGTGCCTGAGAAAGATCGCGTCATTCACTGACCTATACATAGCGATTCGTCGTTGGGGTCGACCAGGTAATTGTCATGACAGAAGCACTTATTCAGTGCGCTGTCACAGATCTGCTCGCAGCCACCATTTGCGTGATTGCAATCTGTAAACAAACAATATCTGAGATCGTTTACCAAATCACCAACGTTGTAATATTATCGCTAGTTTAGGCATTTATCTCAGGTTGATCTCTCTCGGCGATTGCTATCAGTAATTATAGCCCACCCAGAGGCATCAGTGAAGCAAGATGAACCCATTAGGAGCAGTACAGGGTAGCTGTAGGAGACTGACCTAACTTGTTACAGCTTAGTCCCGTCCAGCCTGGCTGACATCCCGCGGGACACTGGCCGTCATGGTATCTACACACGTGACCAGCATCACAGTAACATAGACTGCCACACGCACCTGCTCCATCGCTGAACTCACCCGGGGCACACACTGGAAACATTGAGAACAACATTCATTATACTGGAGATGACAGTGAAGGCTCTTCATGGTGTAGCCAAGTAAGTAATTGCTCTATTGGTTAATGTACTTGGTTAACGTATAGACTGGTCGCATGAACCAAAAATGTGCATATCAAGGAATTAACAGGCGCTGTGGGAGTTTTTTTAAGGTAGGGATTTTGAATGGACGCCAAGTTCCATGTGTGGAGATCAATGAAGGGCAAGCAATGAGCATGAAGTAAATTAACTCTAATAATAGTCTGAACTCGAGAATGAATAAAGTGAGATATCCACGTAACCCCACACTGCATCAAGCTGTACATTCGAAACAAACTGACTGTCATTCGTGAATGAACTCGAGCGTGATAATCTCTTGTCAGAATACACACGGTAAATATTAATGTAACTTATAAACTTATTTCCATTAGAATCAAAGTAAAGGAGATGAGTTCACGTGTATTGAATACCAGCATATTGATATTCTATCATTAAGCGATATAAAATACATGATATACAAACCAAATGTACATTGACACATTTCCTGATTATGTACCTGTGTAGACAGCGATGCGGAGGTTTCCGCCACATTGTTGACTGGCGTTACCTGCGCATGGCGTCTCACAGTCACTCAGCGCTCGGATGCCGTGTCTGCTGTAATCATGACGGTCTCCACAGTAACATCTGTTCCCATACTGCAGCATCATAACGGTTATGAGATGCATTCGTATGACCATCGTACGAACATCATAAAGCAACAGCTTCTATTGACAGCAGAGCCCGGGTCTGAAGTTATCGGTCTATCTGAGGCGCAGTATTTACCTCAAGTCCGGCGTAGGTGTGGTTCCACTGTTGACACTGGGCGACGCACCTGGTCACCGTCTGTTGATTGTTGTGTGAACAAATCCACCTCCAACGCGCGGTCGTTGGAGTTATCGTTAAAACATCCTAATTGATTGCCTGTTTACAGCAGAGGAGTGGTTAAATGACATAACCGTAGAGTATTTCATATCATATTGCCAAACAAATGTTAATCTAGCTCACCCACAGACTCCCCCTTGTGAGTCGGGAACAAGAATAATAGTTATAGTGCTCTGACCTGGGGTCATCGTCTCACGTTGCTCAGTTTGTACAATCAGAAGTACATATGACTTGTATATTCTACAGCGGTGTGTTAGGGTTGGTATGGAGAGAAAAGGATACTTACATGAGTTGACGGGATGCAAAAGGTGCCGACACCTATCAGTAACATGGCGGTCAGCGCCCATGACGTCATTGCTGTGTTCAGTCCCCAGAAGCGTGGGTCATCCAGGATAATAACGTGTGATATGACTTACACTGAGTTGACCAGTTGTTCAGACGAGGTTGCTCTGGTCGAATGAGAGTCGAGTTGGTAGCATGATCGGCGCAGTTAGCTTAACTATTTATCTTGTCAAGCGCTTAACTTCCTTTCCTTTTTATTTAATATCATCGTTCAGTGCGAGGAGAAGGTTTGTGGAAAGCTCACAATACGCAAAAGGTCAATATAAAAGTGTTTGTTGTGATATTTGGCGTCTTTGCAGAGGAAGCTTTGTGGTGAGAGGCAAGGAAGTTTGACAAGGACGGGGTTGGGGTGGACGGAAGCAGCCTGAGGGTCTAGGACGAGCTTTGTGAGCGGCTCCATTCGCCAGTGCAGCCAATAGATCTCTCACAATGGCACCAGGGCAAATATTATTGACAGTGTAAATTTTCAATCATCTGACGACGAGAAATATTTCCTACTGTAGTATGATTTCTGGAATCAGGAAGGAATATATTTATTGTTGAACAAAGTTACATAGTCGGATTAAAAGAAATGATATCGAGCAGATGTGACTGACGTATGGTCATGCATTACGCAACACTATGTAGAGGGGAGCTGTTGGATGACAGGGTAATAGGTGTAAAGTTAGTTAAGCAAGCCTAGGAATACAACCCAAATATCTAGTTTCCCCTCAATGCTCTATGTTTGTTCAGTGATGTTTAGTTGAGATTGAGTGGTAATTAGCTTCTGGGATGTAAGTTTAAAGGAGCTCAAATCGTTAGATCGAATTCCCTCATGCTTTGTGCCACATTGGCAGCATGCGCACAATCAAGCATATATTCTCGCGTATATACAGAATATCATTTTGTAAACATATCGACCTTACTAATAAGGTCTTCTGTAGTGCTCAGCTCAAATGAACAACCTGCGCTAGACCATACAGTGGATTCTGTCAACTTCAAAACATGGGTAATTTTTTTTTCCGAGCTCATTCACATCAGTAATTCCTGCCTTTTTCCGATAGGCGGACGCGATTCGGCTCTATAACGCTAGTGCCTGTAACAGGTCAAGGTCGTACCCCCAGGAAGGAAATGCCCAGCAAGCGGCGGTTTCTCGCATGAGCTTTCCTTTAATACCAGTTGTTCATCCGCCATAAATACCTCACAAAAGACCAAACTGCTTGCTGCCCTTATAGACTTACACAGCTGCTGAATGCTTTAAAAGGTGAATGCACCCGCTGGCTTTACATGTAGACTTATACAGTTGTTGGTTGTCCCATCAAAATTACACAGTAGCTGACTGTCCTTATACAGCTGATGGCTGTCATTAAAGACTTTTACAGCTTCTAGCTGTCTTTGCTGACTTATACAGCTGCTGGTTGTCTTTACACACCCATACAGATGATTGTGACTAAACGCATATTTGCATCTGCTTGTTATTAGCGCTAGGTTTAAAGCTGCTAGTTGTCCATTCATATATTTACAGCTGCTAGTTGTCCATTCATATCTTTACAGCTGCTAGTTGTCCATTCATATCTTTACAGCTGCTAGTTGTCCATTCATATCTTTACAGCTGCTAGTTGTCCATTCATATCTTAACAGCTGCTAGTTGTCCATGCCGATATTTCTAGTTGCTAGTCTTTCAGACTTTGCAGTTACTAATTGTCAAAAAATCATTACATCTGCTAGCTATCCATACTTACATGCTAGTTTTCCGTTGCGATCATCACTAGTTGACCATGCAGATATTCACGGATGCTAGCTGTCCACATTGATTTTATACCCTGAGAGCCGTTAGTTGCCCGCACACACCCTGAGAGCCGCTAGTTGTCAGTACACACCCTGAGAGCCGTTAGTTGTCCGCGCACACCCTGAGAGCCGCTAGTTGTCCACACACACCCTGAGAGCCGCTAGTTGTCAGTACACACCCTGAGAGCCGCTAGTTGTCCGCACACACCCTGAGAGCCGCTAGCTGTCAGTACACACCCTTTGAGCCGCTAGTTGTCCGCACACACCCTGTGAGCCGCTAGTTGTCCGTACACACCCTGAGAGCCGCTAGTTGTCCGTACACACCCTGAGAGTCGCTAGTTGTCCATACACACCCTCAGAGCCAGTGGTTGTATGCACACCCTCTGAGCCGCTAGTTGTCCATACACACCCTGAGAACCGCTATTTATCCATGCACACCCTCAGAGCCGTTATTTGTCCGTACACACCCCCAGAGCCGTTATTTATCCATGCACACCTTCAGAGCCGCTTGCTGTCTACACTGATCTTATCAGCGGCTAGTTGTGCATACATACCTTCACAGTAATTAGTTGTCCCTGTCGATATTAACCGCTGCGACTTGTCCACACACACCTTCTCAACTGCGTGTTGTCTTTACAGACCATAACAGCTGATAGTTGTCAATGCCGAATTTCACAGCTGCTAGTTATTCATCTATAATGTTGATACAGACCTTGACAACTGCTAGTTGACCTTACAGACCTTTCAGCTGCTAGCTGTCGTTTCAGATTTTAACACCTACTAGTTGTCAATAATGATCTTTACAGCTGACACTTGTCCATGCACACCTATATAGCTTGTGTAGGCTTGAGGGGCTATGGTCCCAAAGCCAGACATCATGTGATTTTTTTCTCCAAAATCAAGAGCACTTTTAATGCAGATATAAAATGCTGTCTGGTAATCCTTCAATTATAACTGCTTACTTAACCCCCGTTATCGTTACACCATACAGGGTGCGCCTTTTGCGCTGTGTCAATTACTCGGATTTCTGTGAACATTGTTGCGGTATTTGAGTTGTAGAAAAACATGTCCAGTACATACTGATATATGTTTGTAAGGTAAGGTAAGTGAAGGTCTTAACCGCACTTCAACACTAGGTGGTATATGGTGCCTACAAAAGTGGGGAAATACGAAGAGAAAAGAATAAATTCAGGAGTAGAATGGAGACCAAAACAACTGAACCATTTTTTATTTCATTAATTGAGTTGATTTATGTAAAATGCATTAGAATTATATCGATTTCTTAAAACCTATATAATAATCCAATTTCTTTAATATAATCAAGCATCTTAAATGGATCAATCGTTGTGAACAATCAGGAATGACTTTTAACACAGACAAAACGATATGACAGACTCATTGAGTGTGATTGACGTTGTATGCGCTTTGGCAAGGAAACCTTGCTTCCCAAAGCATAATATTTGACGCTAAGAAAGAAAACGGTCCATAGATTGACTGGATGAAGTGAACACGAGGTTTACTCGTCTCTACCTCTGTGTGTCTGTTGACCTGGTAAAGTGAATACAAACTTTTCTCTTCTCTACCTCTGAGCGTCTGTTGTCTTGGTAAAGTGAACACGAGGTTTACTCTTTTCTACCTCTAATTATCTGTTGTCACGGCGAAGTGAACACGAGGTTTACTCTTCTCTACCTCTGAGTATCTGTTGTCTTGGTGAAGTGAACACGAGGTTTACTCTTCTCTACCTCTGAGTATCTGTTGTTTTGGTGAAGTGAACACGAGGCTAACTGGTCTCTTCCTCTGAGTGTCTGTTGTCTTGGTAAAGTGAACACGAGGTTTACTCTTTTCTACCTCTGAGTGTCTGTTGTCTTGGTAAAGTGAACACGAGGTCTACTCTTCTCTACCTCTGAATGTCTGTTGTCTTGGTGAAGTGAACACGAGGTTTACTCTTCTCTACCTCTGAGTGTCTGTTGTCTTGGTGAAGTGAACATGAGGCTTACTGGTCTCCACCTCTGAGTGTCTGTTGACCTGGTAAAGTGAACACAAGGTCTACTCTTCTCCACCTCTGAGTGTCTTTTATGTTGATCCGTCAGTGTATGTAATATAGCAAACTTTGGCTTTAGTTGCTAAAAATACTTCATAGCTCAGCAGAGCATTAATGACCATGTATAAGAACCGCCGAGGGAATAGGTCAGACGGTGAACAATATGGTTCCAGTTGGCAATGTTTCTGGCAGAGGAAGTGACGAATATGATGAAACTGCTCACCAAGTTAATAAGAGGCCAATAAAAGATGGGGTACTGGGTAAATACATCATCATTAACATTATCAGCATCATCATCACATCGCCGTCGTCATTTGAACTGATGAAATTCCCTGACAATTACATTTTTAAGCAGAACAACCATAATTGCCCATCTTGATCATGATGATTGTCATCGTCATACAAATCATTCTATTGTTCATCATGATTATGATCATAATCTCCTTTATCATCATCTCTTTTGGTATCATCATCACCATCATCATCATCATTATCATCATCATCATCATCATCATCATCATCATCATCATCATCTTGATCACTATCATCGTTATAAGAATCATTATTGACTGAGCACACGAGCAAGACCTATGCTGGCGCCTCAATGTCGGTTGTTTATTTGGGCGCCCAGGCAAACTTTGCCTATCTTAAAGAGAGAAGATATTACAACGCCAATTGGCTTCCTTAATTGTGATGCTTAATCTTTGACACCTGCTTTACCCTACACCGCTATGGTGGCAAATAGTTTCACTAGAAATATATGATCATTACGAAACTGCATGTTGGACAGAATGCCGCCAGTCTAGCGGTGACACAAACGGAAATCATGGACTTATCTCTAAGAAAATTCATTCGTTGTACTTGTGATATTAATTAGCTGTGTTGAAGCTTACTTAGTCTTTGCCAGCTCAATATCCGTGGTTAGAATGATAATGGAAACACTTACTAAGCTACAACTGATAAAATAAATTTCAGCATGTTTTTTATAATGTGGTCCTTCATTCCCATCCCTTTGGAATTTCAAGAGGACGTTACTAAAATGGTAGAACCATGTAGATGTTAATTATTAGAACTTTAAAAAGGCGTTTGATAAAGTTCCCCACCATCTGCAACTGAATTATTGGTGGTGATTAATGACGTTAAAGAAGATTAGGCGAGGGTTATTAGTGGAGTCTCTCAAAGGTCGGTCCTGGAACTCGTTTTTATCTTAGTCCCCTAATGATCTACACAGTGCTGTTGACATGATGTTAGATAATTAGCAGATGACACCAAATCTTACTACGAAAACCAGGCATATAACTTTCAACACAGCTTAAATATATTGATAGACTGGGGAAATGATTGGCAAATGTTTATTAACTTAAACAAAGGTACTACATACAGGTCGGGCAAATTAAAAATGTAAATACCCAATGGGCAATTCTATTGCAGATGACGTGTCAGAACAAAGGGAATTAGATGTCATAACCGGTCATTTATATCCAGTAACCATAACAGTGCAGCAGCAGTAAAGGCTTACAAGATTGCCGGGATGATCAGACGGATGTTCACAAGTCGCTCTAAGGGACGTTGTATCGTTGTATAAGGCACTTGTTTTGTACCATTTAGAATATGCATTTCTGGCTTGGTCACCATTCCTTCAGCGAGACAGATATATCAGAAAAAGCACAAAGAGGTGCAACTAAGCTCGCAGCCGGAATGTCGGAGTTATGTTATGAACGAAAATTGCGCTTGTTAGGACTGAAAACTCTTAAAACACGGTGTCTCTGTGGGGTCCCGATCCAGGTATACAATGGATTAGATGATATTAGTTTTTCAGCTTCACATTGCTGAGAACGGAAGGCTTCGGGGACATTCGTACTCATCGAAAAAACCAATGGACAAAATGAAGAAGATATTATTTCCATTAGCGTTGTGACACATGGAATAGTTTACCAGCCGAGATAGTTTCTGCCAATTCACTGAACTCTTTGAAGAACCAACTTGATATACATTTTAAGGATAAAGGTAATAATAGGTTTTTAACCTATACTTAATCAGTAATCAACTGTTAATGATCAGGGCATCTATGGACCTAACGGTCTGCTTGGCTTGACCACCTGTCACCATAAGGTGGCCATCATTGACATATAATGCTATGGGGCAAACCCATCAGTATCGTCAATAACACAGGTTTCCCTGGATTTGAAACAGACCAACCCACATTACTAGCAAAACAGTAACAGGAGGCATTCAGCCGCTAAAAGAACGTCTACACATGTTACCACAAAAGCTTCGAAAACATAAATACCACGCAGCATTCGTAGCACCGCACATTGGGTTTGGTGCAAATCCAGACACATCTAGAAAGACAAGATGAAGTGCGAAAAAGAACATCAGAGCAATAACAATACACCCGCCTCATCCTAATTGCACGACATTTTCAGGACATTTTTAGCATACATTCACTTATATACACTAGGCAAGTACATCTGTGCAACCCAATTACATCGCACAAGCGGCCAGACAACCACAACGTACGAACCTCAATTCACATACGTCCACAACCATTTTCAAAGAATGAGCCAGCGATCATACTAATATAAAAAGCCAGGTCTATGGAACGATGGGCAAAATGCAATAAAAGTTGTACAAAATCAAATGTTGTTCTGTAGAATTCATTAATCTGTATCATTGATTGTTAATATAGACACCCTCTAATAACAGATAGCATTATTTAGCTACAGAATTAATCCCATTATTGTCAGTGGCTGCCTGAAATATATTAAAATATTTAAAATAGCGTCATATTTAAGCAATCCTGTTGGTGATACAAATATGCTATTAAATACATTTGAGGCGATTGCAAATAGGATATTAACTTTATTCATGTTTTAATGCCAATATTGGTATTTTAACCTTAGTCTTTGATTTAGCATAATTGTAATGGGAAAGATAAGCTATTTTGGAATCAATTATAATTGATTATATTCGTATTATTTAAAGGCGTGTTTAAGAAGTATTTCATTTGTAGTTCTTACACTGACTAACACAGTGTTTGGCGAGGTCTCCAGTGGTTCTCGGCTGTCATACCAGCTTATTAACCACAATTCCGCTGTCAACGAGGATGTCATCAACATTCCAGGAGTGCCTTATCCAGCCCAGTTTGAACATCCACCTTTGAATCAGGCAGTGCACTTCCCTTCCCTATCATATATACACAGCATTACATATTTTATGGACTAGAAGTGTCCCCGAAATGTGCCCATGAATATGAATTGCAAACAAGGGATCAGGGCTCATACACAAAGTGGCATCACCTGCGTGATCAACGCTTAACTGCCTCTAAATTTAAGAGAATATGTTGCCGGAGAGGAGATTTTGATTCCCTGACTAAGAATTTCAAGTCACATAGAAACATTCAAACACAGCAGATGTTAAGAGGGTTACAGCAAGAACCCATAGCAGCCAAGCTGTATGCGGATACACATGGCAGAAATGTTTACTGTGTGGGATTTGTTATAATTCCTTCGGCCTATCACATTAGTTGTTCGCCAGACAGACGCAGTTATGACCCGGATGCAAACCCACAACATGGCCTGCTGGAAATCAAGTGCTCTGCATCAAAATCAATATCTGAATGCAAATACCTGACCTTAACCTCCCAGGGAGAGCTACAACTGAAGAAAACCCATGAGTATTATTATCAAGTGATGGGCCAGGTGGGTATCACCGGTTTAAAATGGTGCGACTTCTTTGTGAAAGCAAGGCAAGTCTTCCAAACAGAACGAATATATTATTATGAGGAGTTCTTTCAGAAAATGAAACAAAATGGATTTTTTTTTACTTTACACACCTCTTGCCAACGTATGCCTGTTAAGTTAGGATAGTTGTACACAATATTTAATTTGGTTCATTCATAATGGCTTTGGATTACATTTCATTTATTCAATATTACACAGCACGACACAGCAATAAACCTTTCAAATATGTTATTGCATATGTGTATAAACAACAGCATGAAAACGCACATCTATTAAATCGCCAGCAGGCAATTATAAAACCTATGTGTCATACATCTATTTATTTTCCTTTGATCAA
The DNA here is from genome assembly GCA_034190875.2 of Urechis unicinctus. NCBI lineage: Eukaryota > Metazoa > Annelida > Polychaeta > Xenopneusta > Urechidae > Urechis > Urechis unicinctus. The sequence goes on along the minus strand of CM067354.1, from coordinate 42,375,664 downwards.
GGGTCCCTGAAAGTTAGTTAGTAACAACAAACTGCCCACAACTGGTTTACTGTGCCAGCTAGATTCAGTGTCAAGACAGAATCAAATATACGATATTCCATAAATCTACGGTTGGCACGTTCAACATTAACTCGCAAGTTAGCAATCAGCTGATTCTCACTGTTTTCCGTAGATTGGAACTGCCCTTTGTCCGCAAGAAAATGTGGAATGATGAGTTTGCATCCCTTTTTAGCTAACATATCTTCAATGAGAAACCCTTTGTCAGCCATGACTTCATCACCAGGCTTCAAAAGCCCCAGGATACCAGACACCCTGGTAATGCGTTTATCTGATATATTGCCAGAATACAGAGTGCTGACAAAGGACACAGCACCTGCAGGTGTTATCCCCACCAAACCTTTGAGGGTAGTTGTTCCCTTGTAGTGAGAATACAACTCCGAGGTCAATATAATGCTTGAGGGTGACTGTACTTTTAATTCTTTGCAATCAAGAATCACCCGCACACCACGGAAGTGTGTCTGAAATGACTGGGGCATATGCTACTCAACCTGACCTTGTGTTGGCCACAGTGGTTCGGCACCCAAAATGCAAAAAGAAAATTTGTCAAAGAAACGGTGTTTCTGTTAACAGTTGATTGGCTTACACAAAACTTAGTCAAATCTTGGGCAAGGGAACCAAGCCGAATCTCAGGCATAAACATGAAAAATTTATCAATGAGTATCAACTTGTTACTGAAGCTTTGGTAAGTCTTTTTCGATCTTTGGGATTGAAGCCTCTAGTGTTAAGTCCACTTGATCATTTTCACTGCACGTGGGCTTATGCCATCAAAGAAAGATTGATTACCGGCATATTGGAGACATCAGAGCTATTTTACCTGGCACTGTGACCTGCAACATTAACTACCTGACTATGAAGGATGCTCAGTTGAATTACCTCTCGTCCGATCGCCCAAACCTGGCTTCTCAACAAATTGTGCATTATGGGGGGCCAATATGCCGAAAACTTTTGTATACTGCCGAAACGTCCCTTCAGTTGCACAATTGTTTAGCATGTTCCTTAACACACTGGGTGGCAAAGCCTACCGTCATTCGGAGCCCTCGGTAGCTCACTGCAACTCAGCAAGGTTCCATAGAGGTACGGCTGAACTGAACAAAAAGCATGCATTGGAAGACTTTCCCAAAGTAGCTTCGACAATACGAATTATGTTTGCTACTTCAGCATTGGAATGGGGAAAGACATACCCGATGTTCGTGCAGTCGTCCATTATGGCTGTCCACGCTCCATAGAGTCTTACATTCAGCAGAGTGGGAGAGCAGGGAGGGATGGCAACCAAACATTCTCCGTCATTTACTATCAACCACAGACCAGGCCATTGAGAACGACCTCCAAATCCCTGCTATCTCTTGTTAAAGGCCATGAATGTCGCAGAAAATCAGCACTTAACTACTTCAAACTCAAAGGTGTGCCACAAGAAGCTTCCACTAGTAGTGCCAATGCTTCCCTGTGTTGCGACGTTTGTGAAACAACATGTGACAGCCCTCTGCCCAAGCCCTGGGATTTCAACCCCCAAGTAAATACTGCCCTCTCAATGGGAAAAACCAACAAGAAAGTTATCAGGGAAGTTACTGTTGAGGGTTTGAGTGTCTTAAGGGAAAATTTTAATGAGTATTTTGAAGAAGTTGATACCTCTGTTGGTAAAAATCTAGACTCTGTAATTGCAATTGCCTGACATCAAAATAATCAAAGCGACAAGCCCGAGCGACATGTCTCTTCATCAGGCGGTAATGCTGGACTAGACTTTGCATTGGTATTGAAGTCAGCCATTGCAAACATCATGGCAACAACATGCTTGCAACCACCATCATCGCTGCAAAGAAAGATGAGAAAATCAATAACAAACTTTTAATCTCTCTTCCACCAAACCACAACACCACATAAAACAAAAACACAGAGTTGATATTGTACCAGCAAGTCTTCATAGATATTTATACATATTTATAAGATGTGTGACATATCTGAATTCAACTTTCTTGAATTAAATATTATAATTATAACAATAAAGAATCACCTTGTGCACTCACATCCAGCAGACTCTTTGGTACCAGATGGGGAGAGGAGAAACCATATATTGTATGGTTGCTCGGACTGGTACTGCTCCCTAACACATCTCCGTTCGGATGGCTGTCCAGCCCATCGGCTCCGATCCTCAAAATATGAACGCACTCTACAACAACCTAATTACCACAGTTGACATGCCAATCGTGTTACCGCGGCTGTAGATCGTGTCACCGTCGATCTCAAGGAGACAGCCCAGCGCGCCGATAGCGTCCGCGTGATCACAACAGACTGCCGCCGCAAAGGCGTATATATCATACTTATATACGGGACATATTGCAGTATGAATTGAATCAGCTCTATCATCTGAGGGAACACGGGCACTCTTTATCCCCGGAAGATTTGGATAATCGCTACTGCTGGAGAAATGTGGTATGTACGTATTTATCGCTAGCCAGCAGGTTGCCCGGCAGTGCTTTGGCTGAAGTGTACCTATAAACGGCCCAAAATTGTTGGAAATAAAGGCATATACAGCATAATTAAAGACTTTCATACCCGTATGGTTATAAGTTTCAATTGTTTGTAAATATAGTGCATACATAGCAATCATAATGTATCAACTAATCGAGATCTAAGATAGTAACCATAACGGGTAAAATCCAGCGGAAAATCCCACTCGTGTGTGGCATTGTGCAAACGGCTTGATATACATCCAGACGACGTAAGCACACAGAAACTTTCTCAAATACATATCAATGAGAGATCCCGCACATTAGCGAAGTTTTGCATCGCGAGTGTCCTTTAGGGAATCCGCTGGTGAGGCGCAATTAATTGATTGACTGTTATCACATCTCCTTTACAGTCATCAAAATTATCCTTCCCAAGATATTCAATGAATAAGTCCTAATATGAATGTGATTTATTACTGAATACATCACCAGACAACTGTGAACGCTGAACAGAGAACTCACTTCATTCAAGCTTGATACTAGTAGATATCAGCGGTTAGAGCAAACAACAGGGGTTAGAGTAAACAACAGGGGTAAAGAGTAATCAACGGGGCTAGATTAAACAACAGGGGTAAGAGTAAACAGCAGGGGCTAGATAAAACTACAGGGGTTAGATAACAACAGGGGCTACATTAAACTACAGGGGTTAGAGTAAATAACAGGGGCTAGAGTAAACAACAGGGATAAGAGTAAACAACGGGGCTACATTAAACTACAGGGGTTAGAGTAAACAACAGGGGTAAGAGTAAACAACGAGGCTACAGTAAACAATAGGGGCTAGAGTAAACACCAGGGGCTATGCCAATTATGCCATATTAGTTAAGGCTACCTCCCAGTTGTTTAGAGGTCATTTGTTTTTGTTGTTTGATATGATGCAGAATGAATAAACAACATGTCACGAGGCATCTCTTCGGATGAAATATCCTTCATGTGAACCAGTCACTTGCTGTCAAACAATGCGACTTACGACGTCGACTAAAGTCTAGAATCGAGGAAGTCTTGTAAGGGAGACGTGGCCATGTAAAGCAGTCCTCGGCCCCGTTCTCTCCGATACATGAGGCAGCTGGCACAGTAAAGCCACGATTTTCTGTCGCGACAACTTTTGACTGAAAAGAACGATGAAATGAAAATTGCCCTTTTCAATTTTGTTAATAATTGTATCTAAATGATAATGGAAATGCTCAGTTAGATTTTCTTCCGAGTCTCCGTAATAATCCAAATCGCATCGAGTTCCGGATGGAATGCTTGCTGTGGTACAAAATGAAATCGACTCCAGCGGGATCTCGCGAGAGTTCGACGTGCCCACGACGGATGTGGAAGATGATGCGATCTGCTTCTTTATCTTCTCCGTGTTACCGACTTGACCGAGTCTAAAGGCTTCCCAGTTGATGACGATGTAGTTATGGGGGAAAAGTCGCCATTTTGTATCGTGGTGCTGGAGTGCTGCAGTCGTGTCGTCCACAGACAGGACGCGGGTAGTACCACAGGATATACGATCACCTGTCCTCGCTGTCATGCGTTCATGGACATTCAAGACGGACTTCGGGATCAGCAAGTCTAGTCGGTGCTGGGCACATACCGAATGAAGAATTCGTTGAGAATAATGATGATGCTTATGAATGCTTTTAAATCACTTGTGGTTAATTATAAGCTAATATCTCCCTGCTACCTTCGTGCCTTGATAATTTACCTTAGCCATCCGTATCACCCATGGAAATCGCTTGAATGGAGCTATGTTGATGAATGTTGCAGATACATATTTCACTGTAGGAATCTTCCTCTTCAGTAGATTCAAGCAATGATCCTGGACTTTCTTCCAAATTCCTCGATTTCTAAACAGCGGTGACAACCTTGCCGACATACCATGGAGCGTGTCGGCGCCATTAACGAGGAAGAACTGATGGAAGCCAACCTAAAACATGAACCAGTAAAGTTACTTTAAGCTTGGAATACTAGTTCTTGCTCCCTGTCTGAATGGGGTGACCTACATGCAAACGGCGGCGATATATATATATATATATATATATATATATATATATATATATATAGATATATAGAGATAGAGAGATATATATATATATATATATATATATATATATATATATATATATATATATATATATATTATATATATATATATATATATGTATGTATATATGTATGTATATATATATATATGTATATATATTTATACTATATATATACTTATTCATATATATATGTGCATATATATATATATATGCATATATGTATATATATATATATTATATATATATATTTATATATATATATATATATATGCATATATATAATTATATGCATATATATATCAATATGTAAATCAATATATATGTATGGATATATATGTATATATATGTATATATATACATGTTAAGGTATATATATAATTTATTTATGTTATTATTATATATTATATGTATATATATATATATATATATGTGTGTGTGTAAATATGTATGCATATAAAGTGGACATATATATATAGATATATATATATATACATATATATATAAATATATATATATTTTATTCATATATATTTATATATACATGCATATATATATATATATATTTATGTAAATATTATATATACATATATATATATGTACAAATATATATATATAGAGAAGTGCATATGTATATATATATATATATATATGTATATATCTATATATATATACATACATATATATGTGTTTGTTTGTGTAAATCGCATACTCCTAAGCGATTTTCGCATATATGTAATACTATTCAATATTGCCTGGAAATAATCCCCACCACTGTCTTGCCGACAAGTATAAGAAACAGGAATCGATTCGGATCTTTCAAGTAATTCAGGTAGCGGTCGGGAAGGTAATCTAATCCATCGAACACGTGAAGGTCAATGGCCATGACGTCATTATAGTCGTCTGGCGTCGCCCGTCTAACGGTGACGTGTTCGGTACCTGGTAGCTCGCTGGCGTCATGCGCTGCCATCCTTGCTGCAATCTACGTGCGAGCCAGTGGACTGGAGGTGTCGCAGCGCGATTTCCATTAAGGCAAATAACACTCAACGTCAGGCTACTCCACTCGGTTTTGTTTCGTGTTAGTTATCGCATGGTCACGTGGGTGATATGGGGAAACAACACGAGGACGCGGAGCGTCCGAGTGTCTTTCACCATATCATCCGCGTGACCATGCGATAACATACTTATCGCGATGGCACCTACACGCGATAATCATGCACGACGCTGTCTCCTAATGACGATAATTAGCGTGAACCTATGTTATGTAAGGTATCTGCGTGGGACCTGTAAATATGAGAGGTAGTCCCTTAATCCAACATTCGGCCTCAGCTGCTTGCCATGATGGTTTCAACCATAGGAGATCTCGGAGATTTATCTTTTTTGGAAGCCAGTGATATTGAGACGGATTTTAGTGTTCCTGATGGTGCGTTCGGTGCTCCCATGGATCTATTTTCAGATAATAAATGGGAAATTAGCGAAGCTTCCTATGCTGGTCGGATCAGCACCCCGCTGACATCAGACAAATTTAAAGAATCATTGAAGAACAGGGTGCCAAGAAACACTAGAAGATGTGAAAGTTGGGCTGTGAGTGTATTCAAAGACTGGCGGGATTGGAGGCAGACCCAGCCGGAAACTGTTAGGGACCCTAATGGACCTATTCCCGAATTTGGGCAAGCTTCGTTCCAGCAACTAGACTACTGGCTTGCAAGATTCATATGCGAAACTAAACGTCGAGATGGATCGCCCTATCCACCCGGTTCTCTTCGAGGTCTTTCAGCTGGAATTCAGCGACATCTCATAGAAGAGTATGGTTATAATGTCGCTTTATTTAAGAAGGAGGACATGACGTTCAAGACATTTCAGAATTCATTGGAAAAACGAACAAAGGAACTAATAGGCGAAGGAATAGGCGTGCGTTCAAAGACGAAAGATCCCGTGACGCAGAAGGACGAGGAAGCTCGCCGTTGCTGAAGTTAGCAACACTGTAGCGCAGAAGACTCGGCTCGGCAGGTGTTACAATTTCGCGCCTCAGCATGATTCCGGGGAGATGGGGTAATACCGTGACTTCCCGATGAGCGCTACGCAACCACATTAGCGGCTGGCAAGCAAATGACTCTTGAGAAAACCTTCGTTATTGCACTTGTAAAGAGTGCGTGATATTAAGAACCTCCGTAGTGTTGCCATGCTAGAGCCGCGGTGCTCTGTGAGGGACCATCTCAGGTGAAGTTGTTTCTCGGTGATATTGCGACACGGTTGCAGTTATCGCATGGCAAACTGTGCGTTTGAGGTGATATGGGAAAAAGACCGAGCTTTTTCTCGAGCTCTGATTGGCTGAGAGGAGGGTGCCATGCGATAATAAGGTATAGTGTATAAGGGTCATTTAAAGATTGTTCACCCCAAGCTGCAATGTCGCCTTTAAGAAACTGTTTGTCATTGGTGACCTCGCTGTGTCGTGGCTGAACGCTTGCAGCGGTATTAGTATACCTAGTGTTTCTCACGGATCACTACTTTACCCTCTTCCTCGTGAGTCACTAAACAAACATCCAATTCCTTCTGTGTCTGACATTCCGCACCTTTGTTGCTCCTCCTTGTCACCTTTTAGGATGGTCAAATCCCGCGTTTTATTGCCTCCGCGCGAGACTTTACTCGCTTCGTGAAGCCAGTGGTGAATGACCCGGGCGGTATGTACTTACAAACTTTAGCACTGTGAACCTCTTGATAACCGACCTTTAAGCAGAACCTTGGGAACCTCTTTATTACCGACCTTTAAGTAGTCGTATGAACCATGGGTTGTTTAAGACCCGGGGGGGGGCACTTGGCCTTATTCTGGATAGGGGTGTGCCGCGGGACCTCGAAAACCCGTACCCGTCGTACAAGGTCAAAATGGCCAAAAGCATACCCCGTCGTACAAGGTATTATGCGAATGTATAACCCCTCGTACAGATTGAAGCTCAAAAACATACACCGTCGTACAAGTATGAGGCCAAAAAACCCGTCGTACAAGTCAAGAGGCCGAAAAAACATACCCCGTCGCGCGGCACATATGTACTACCTCTATACCATTAAGCGCCCCCCCCCGGGGTTTAAGATAACCAAAGATGGCCTGAGTAAACACTTCATTGGTGCAGTATGCTGGAGTTACTCTGATACAAGATTATGATCGCGTATTCGGGTTATTCACATACGATTGATGTTCTCGTGCATCATAACAACACGGATATGAGCAATTCACCATCGAACTAACAAGCCATTTGATTTAGTAGTAAACAGCAAGCGTTAACAATGCTTGCTTAAATTAGCGGTACACAGGGTGTCAATATAGAAAACAGACAAGCTTGTGTTTCCAGAAAGCGGTAATCGAGACGGTCAAGTGTTCTGTTCGTCCGGGAAACGTAAGAGTAGGGAACGTGGTGGTTTGAACACCATCCAGTGTAACAGTAGCCAGAGGTCGCTTCTCTCTATATACGTATGTCTGGCTGCGGCCTCTAACCAGTCAACACAGACGCCGGCCGTAACGGGTGGTGGATCCGGTCGACACGGACTCTTGCCGTATCGGGTGGAGAGCCCGTGTCCGGTCGACACTGACGTCGGCTGTATCGGGTTGTGAGTCGTAAATTTTCACCCAGAGCCACGGGGAGAGAGACTCATGTGAGACGTCGGTTGAGTAACGTGACTTATCAGGGCAAGGATCACGCCCTGGTGAATAGCGCGTGAAAGAATTCAGTTCAGAAAACTGTGACTGGACTACGTGACCGAAGCCACTAGTAACCGGTGTTGGGAGAACGCGTCAATATCGTCCTAGTTTTCGTCATCACCATAATCATCTTCATCATCATCACAGACATTACCAACATCATTACCACGAGGTAACAATCATAATCTATATAATACTCATCGGGGCATCAGCATCCTCACCGCTACTGCCATGATTTCCTTCATCACATACGTCATCATTATTGCCGTCATCTTCATCATAATTTACATCCGCATAAACATTATCGTTGTAATCATTGGCATCACTATCATCGTCGTCAGTTTCATACAATCGTATGTATCAATGTTGATGACCGAACCGAAAATTCAAACGGGTTTACAGCCCGAGAGTAACCCCCACACCGACCCACTCGACCGTTTAATTTAAGATCGCTGGGTTGTTCCTGGTTTCGTTTCGTTTTCTGAAGCGTTGTCGGGTCTTTGGATTGTAGATAAGACCAGGTATGCATTACTTGTCTGCGTGAGAGTGTCGGTTATATTTTTAGAATATGACGCTCCCTTGTCGATCCGGGTCTTGCGCCGCCTAGAGGCCCTGGCGTCGTCTTCAACCGGCACTAAGGCGCGCGTTACTCGCTGGTCCCAGGTCCACAACTAGCTGCTGCTGCTGTACATCGTCAGGTAATTCACCATTCACGATGTTAATCTACGCATCTTGGACACAAACATTGTCACCACATTGTTGCGACATCAGTTAAATTGAAACGTGTTCTATATTTGTTCTCGACCTTGACTCGTGCGAATTAGCATCGCTTCTCGTCAGATACTTAGGTTACTATAAGTATGACCGATCAACGACGATAAGTGTACATGAGTCGTTATGATTGCCGTATCGCCGGACTGAAGTAGAGACAGCTGTGGACGAGGCCCGGGGTGGGGGGGCACTTAAGTGTATAGAGGTAGTATATATGTGCCGCGCGACGGGGTATGTTTTTTCGGCCTCTCGACTTGTACGACGGGTTTTTGGGCCTCATACTTGTACGACGGGGTATGTTTTTCAGCCTCAATCTGTACGACGGGTTATACATTCGCATAATACCTTGTACGACGGGGTATGCCTTTGGTCATTTTGACCTTGTACGACGGGTACGGGTTTTCGAGGTCCCGCGGCACACCCCTATCCAGAATAAGGCCAAGCCCCCCCCCCCCCCCCCCCCCCCCCCTGGGGGACGAGGGGCGTTTTAAGACCTTATTGCCTGCTTAAGTAGTTTGGATACGATTAAAAAACTCAATTCAAACTTTGCATTTCATCAAATCGTAATATCGCTGCGCTCTTCGCAGTTCTCAATTCCTCACACTGATATAGAATGACAAAATTGCATGTTTTCGCCTTGTTACCCTGACTGGATATCGCCTCCTGGTCCGTGCGATAGGTTCGTTATGATCAGACTCCCCGAATCACGTCATTATATGTACTGCCTCGTAATCATTTAGTAGTCATGCTCTCTACCGGATGTCTACATTTCTCTTTTGTACGGTTTTTTATTTCTTTCATATACACTCGGCCGCCATATTAGTAAATGGTGCACCCTTGATTGAGTATTCCTGTTGCCGACGTTTTGATTGATGATTTCAGGGAAGCAACATGAGCGTCACCACAGTCTGGGCGGTGTTGGCCCTTTCCACTCTGGTGATCTGTGTGAATTCATTGCAGTCATCTAACCGTATTCTGAAAGCGACGGATCTGCAGTATGCAAAGTTTAGAGGTGAGCTCATTAATTCAAATGACGCCCGTTAATGCTATTCCCGATGCCACGCTTTCGAGCGCCGTGCTGCTATCTACTAACAACGGCGCTCGAAAGCGGCTGGACAGTTGGAGGAAGCGAGAACCTGTGAATTTGACCGAGTATTTTCCGATTGTTACGTGTGTAGATTGCAACGTTATGGCTACCTCATTATGATCATGTTCGTAGAAAATCTGCGTGATCGCACTATCATAACGGCGCGGCGTGTTGCTATCCCATTGCTTAGCGTGCTGTTATTGCAACCGTAAATCATTACCTTGTGTATCAGATTGCCATGAGCGCTGGGAGGCAGGGGAACGCATCCCTGGCGTCTACACCATCTTCCTCAATGGTTCCCATCCCATTAAGGTGATCATTGTTGTGTACAGTAGGATCTTGATATTCTCAATATAGTTATAGCTAAAACCACAATTAATTAACCAGAATCCTTGAAAACATTTAGATTTGAGACTTGGCCTCATCATATGTTTTGGATGGAATATGATATGAAATCCGTGAATTAAGATGACCTGCCTAATTGCAATAGCAGATCGAAGTGTCGGTTTCTCTTCTCCCCAAATATCACACAACTTTTGTTTATCTTTGTTTTCAGATTTACTGCAATCATTCAATGGGGTACACCTACTCTGTGATTCAGCGTCGATACTATGGCAACGTGCCATTCAATCGTAACTGGCAGCAGTATCAGGCTGGCTTTGGTGATCTGCAAGGAGACCACTGGTTAGGTCTGGATAGCATCAGTCTGCTGACGTCTGGCGGTGGGTAATTATGGGGTATAAATAGATTATGGTAGAATTATTAATTAAATGATATCTTGGGAAATATGTTGACCTGCTATACGGGCTGATGTAAGAAAATCATACCTGGTGGCGCATGGTGGTGCTTATATTTGTATGTTTGGCGCACAAGAAAACTTTAATTTGTATCTGTTTGTGTGTGAGTGAGATGGTGAATGGGTGTAAGTTTCTGTCTGTGTGAATGGTTCATATGAGAAGCAACAGCCATGTGCCTCCCACTATTGTAAGATTTATGTTCTCAAAATAGGAATTTTTCACAGCCAGAATCTTTTCTGTTTCAGGTGCTGTGAATCTTCAAGTGGACTTGGAAGACTGGGCCGGAGTTAAGTACACAGTTTACTTACACAGCTTCCAGGTGGCACCTGCAGCAAGCTTCTACCGCATGACGTTCTCAGCATACACAGGCAGTCTGGTGAATGACTTCGCTCCCAATAACGGCATGTACTTCTACACATGGGACCGCCCAGACCAGGCAAACTGTGCCTTACACCAGAAGAGTGGTTGGTGGTTCAACCCTGGGTCCCAATGTACTTACTTCTTACCTAACGGTGTGTATTATACCGGTGGGCCGTACAAGCCGGTGGGGCAGTACTACGATGGTATATACTACCATGACTGGCATGGCTTCCAATACTCCCTCAAGTATGTCACTCTCTCCATCTATAAGTAGACAGGCTATGATACAGGCACTTGAGGTAGACCATTATGATCCAGCCATAATGATAGCATTATTTTCTTAATCATTACAGTCTCTTTATATATTATATTGACCGACCAGTATAGGGTTCTAAGTAGTTATATATATGGCAATTGATTTAGAGCACTTGTTGAGTATATGCTATAGAGTAATGTTGAAATCAATTTCATTGTTAAATTGTTATCACTGAGCAAAGTGTTAATAATTTGTTCAAATTGTGCCTGTGAAATCATTCATAAACACTGTTAGAAGATAGCTGTTGTTGAAAACTACATGACAAGAGTTCACATCTAACCTGGAATTTATATATGATGCAGAGACGACACGGGGAAGAAGTAATAATGAATTATTACTCAGCAATAATTGAAAGTGTTCCGATTGGCAGCTGATGTAGACTGATTGTGAGAAGTTTTATTGTTCAAGGTCATAACCTTCCAAGCTATAGTATTCGGTCATACTGTACAGCAGCAGCCGGGAACCAGAATTCATTTTCACTTACTTACTATTGCAGTGATTCTCTGATAGAAGCAAAAAAATTCGGACGCCGTGATAGGCTAATTGCTTTCCTCAGGTCTACCCTTGCTAGTGTATCTACTTGACATTTTTTTCAAAATCAGACACTTTTTGTGAATGTGGCCATTGCAAAAGATCGACCTGTTGTGTACCAATATACCGACTAAAACACCGGCCCAAATGGGCTGCATAGCCCAACTAACCTCAAACAAGGGAAAATCATACGGAGGTTTTAGTGAGGAAAGCTGAAGTCAGAGCCGACGAGTCAAATCGATCCCGTTCGCTAGTAGCGCCAGGCCACTCGCACTCTACAGACGTTAATACAGACACGGCAACTTTCTTAAATATATATCAGATTTTATATTTGAGGTAGACCACTATACCTTTAGAAATTGGGTCAAATTTAGGCAAGTTACCTCTCCCCTGATGTTTGACGATCGGATGTCTCCATCTACAGACATGGGAAAACGAAAGCAGTGAACAGCGCGGACGCTGTTAGAGGCGACGTTTCTTTGTCTATGTCAAAGTGAGCCGCCAAGTATTTTGGTCTGTTGGGCAAACTGCCAGAAATGGCAGGGAGAACAAAATAAAAAATGAAAATAATTCTACCCATGGAGTATTAAGCTGAGCGCATTCCAACACAGCTTTTCTCTTAAACATCGGCCTGTTCATCAGAGAACTATGCCAACTTTAGTGGTATGATAAGAGGGTCGATTTTTGATTGCAACAAGCGAAAATGCTCTATTTTTTATGAACTACTTTTTACTTGCTGATAAATATATTTCTGTCTCACGAAAATTGGAAAATAATTCCCATTGGTCTTTTGCTGTGTTTACATAACATAAAACTTACTTTGAAAACCTGTAACTTTTAATAGTTTGGACCAAACGGTGATTAAAGCTGGCTTATCGAGCATTAAACTACTGTAAACATCCGTGTCAGTATCCGTCGGTTTCGACGAGATTTGCACTCGGATTGCAGGATTAAGAGTCCTGAGTGTTAACCGTTACACTACGAGACCTTGTTTGCAGGAGAGGGTTGCAATAACAATTCCCTTTATGTCGCTGCTGTAACGAAGATAGCTTTTGACATACGTTCTGGAGAAAAGAATACAATGTTTGTGTTAAAAATCCTTACTTTCTACAGCACTTGGACAATATTATCTCGCGTTTAAAACGTTATACTTAGGCCACATAATGTAAAGCACATTTTGCGAGGGAGCCAAGGAACAAAACACAGGTGGTTGGGTATAAACATATGTAAATGGTTTATTAACATAAACTTGGAGTAAACAGATTTAAAGATTTGTCCTTTTGAGATAAACAGCATGAGACGGTATTGATGACATGAAGTAGGAATATAATAATGATGGTGTGGTATAATCGTGATAAGGCAATAAATGTGTTATACTGTGTACAACATGCAGGAGAATATAAAGATGGAATAATTAACACAATAAATGAGACACAAGAATGAGATACTTATATGTGCTATGAAGCATAAAACAATGTAAAACTTATAGGAGTAAAATAACGACCTAAATAAATAATCCGCTGTGTTAACAAATATACTAAGAAAAGTTATTGGCAATACAACGTGCTACCTTGATCAGTATTTATAATATATACAATAGAGTAAATGCCATAGTCTGAGGCGAGATATTGTGACTGACATCCCATGAGGAAAAAACTGACGCAGCAAGGAACCATACAGGCAACCATTAGAAAAGGGAATTAAGGCCAATGTGTACCGACGCCTTAAGGATGTTGTAAGAAATGAATAGATGTTAAAGGTTAGTATGTAATGGCACATTAAAGAGGACAGTGAGAAACAGAGGGAGTTAAGGCCAGTGTGTACTGACGTCCTAATTAGGATAAAGAGTAATGAAAGCGATGGCTTATGCGAATGTGACCCCTGAGTGTTTTTAAGCTGGAAGGGTGAAAGTGGTTGGTCGAATATACTGTGAGTAAGCAGAGCTGTTCCATCTTCCTGTGTTTGTGATTATTGCTCTAGGAGTATTGCAAGATGAGATGCTCTGCCAATGCATAAATAATGAGTGTTGTAGCGTGCAAGTGAAAGCATGGCAAGGCTAAGACTTTGAGATGCGAGATGAAAACATGTCTAGTGCACGGAATGGCTTGTTTCGTGCTGATGAGATAAATAGGTAGATTTGAAGGTTGCTCCGAAAGCCAACATTGAAGCATCTCTCCCACAGGTGAAGACTTTTGGAGTGTGAAATGACAGAAGGGGTTCTGAGTGTAGTGCCATTGTATTGCTGACGAAATTGCAGCCATCCGGATAGATCCTACTTAACCTTAGTGTAATTCTGATGAAGAAATTAGGGTCGGGGACTGAAACATGCCAGTGACTGACTGTAAATCGCGTAGGGCTGTTTTGTTCAAGGATTTAAAGTCATGTACAGCTTGCATGTATATCTGTAGTTTGTCCTAGGGGAGGCTGCCTGTAATTGTTTTGTTGTGTCTAGTTGTATTCCCCAAAATGTGAGTAAGGTTGCTGGACCTAGTGTTTTGTGTGGAGCAAGTGGAACGCCAATTAGTTGACACAGTTTTAGTGAAGCTGTTTTTGACAAAGCTGGGGATAACAATAAGGAAATCCTCCAGTACTTTGACAACATTATGTATTGCAAACTTATTGTTGAGTATACATACTATGGCAGGAGAAAAGAATTTGAATATCTTACAGGAAGAGGAACAACTCCGGGTAGGCATTTGTCACCATGTGAGGTGATATTGAGATGGGTGGATTTGTATTAGCCTAAAAGCTGTTTTTTCAATTAAGTGCTTTTTTGGGCCCTTGAAAATGCAGATAAAAACCTGCTGTTTAATCAGCAATACTGTACTGTTGATAGGTGTGGGTGGTTAGCAATTCACCAAGTGCTTTACTTTAATTTGTGTAAGAAGCATTGTTGGTGTTGGGTTCGAAGCGGCAGTGTGTTTCTCGTGGGCGGGCACAAAGGATTGGGTTTGAAGGAGGAGGCAATTATGATGATTGGGGACGATTGTGACATTGGAGGAAAGCGGGATTGTTTCTGCCACAACGGGGGAATGAGGTGATTTCACTACAGGATGTCCGACAAATCAATATACAGGTAAATGGGATGTGTTTTTTCGGGTTTTTTAAAATTATGACTCATTTGACTCAGCTAAGCACACACGTACCAGCGACGGTTAGGCATCTCTCTCCTGTAGCTTCTTCTGGAGTACGCTGGTATTTGGCTTGCTAAGTGCAGCACAAACTGGTAATTCAGCATGCATAAGGACTGCACCCCATACTCATATACTGTCAATTGGAGTAGCAAAACAGCAGTGGTTTCATATCACAAGTCATATTTACCATAATAAGCATTATAGATGCACCCTAAAACACCCAGGGTTACAAAATACTCTAATATAGTATTCTGTGGCGCATGATTTGATATACAAAATGAACTATCATTCGGAATGTTGTGATGAATGAGCATAGCTGCTAGCGTCCACCAGTTACTGCCATTTGCATGGTTACAAGCTCTTACAATGATTGAATTGCCCCGAGCATATCCATCATGTAGTGTTTAACGCCCGGCCTATATGATGAGAGTATGCCTTTTATATTGCGCAATACAAGGAAGTTCGTTAATTGTTGCGGATGCCAATGAGCATCTGTCTGAGTACATAACGCTTAGTCACATCGGCGCGGTATTTTTTGAATGGTAATAATAAAGCTTTCTGAAAGGTCACGGCAATGCATTATATACATGGATCGTATGTGGGCAAAATGCCTGGATTAATGCGAATCTTCATGCTAATGACACAATATAGACTAATCTTTGTTTCCACCTCTGTAAATACCGTGTCATTCTCAAACAGACACTCTCTTTCAGTCCCAACATTTTATCGACCTGATCACTATTTTCGCCCAATTACAATGAAGATAATAAAATCCTGCTGGTCCCCATCCAGAATTCGACGAATATTACGCATCAAAAGTCGCTTTTGGCACAAAATACAACTTGCTCTCAGGAAATTGGCTAATTTTGTTGCCAGCCATGTATTGTCTTCGCTGGCAATTGACCGACAATCCATGCATGATGAATAGAGCACGCCTCAACATCTTACTTTCATCGTAAAAATCATCTGACTCTTCTTATATGTTTTTAATTTATCCAATAAAGTTTCGAAATGATATCTGAACGACAGAAAATATCATTGGGGAACGTCCTGTCCTTCAGCCATCGCTTCGTCTGAATCATCTTCATTGGGCATCATTGAAAGACCAGTTACTTTGGATGTGATTGTTTATTTTCATTGTCAATTATAAGAATAATAAGTGCAGTCAGTAACAATCAATAATACTAATCAATTATAGTTCTAATTACATGATAGATACATCTACGCTTATTTACTCATGTTAATCCTCAAATCATAAACACAATATAACAATCAAACCCGGTTCTGTTCAAATAGTATCCCTCCCATGTACACGTATATTACGCTTTTATGCATCCACTCTGCACTATTGTCAGTGACCTCGGGCGATATCCTTCGAGAATATTTCTATCTAGTTCGCTAATGTCTTTGTATAAGAAGCACAATGGAATTGACATGCTGTATTAACTGCCAGCCGTCATTACAATAACGGTATCCTATGGGGAATTTCACACGATACCCTCTGTGACAGCCTAGAATCCTTTTTTATCTCTTTCAATACAACATTCAACGGCAAATATTCGTACAGCTTGCCTGGGCACTAGGTTTATATCTTGTGGTTGGTGAAAGAAACGGCCGTCATTTCTGTTGATCATGTATACCCGAATTCACAAAGCCTTACCGTGTAAATCGCCTGCATCAGGCTAAGGCTACGAGAAGATGAAGCTTTGATGAAGAGAATGTGATCTATTGATGGCAAGACCTTCAAACATAGTAATCACCAGGGTACCCAGATTGCCCTTAATCACTAAGGAGCCTATATTGCCTTTAATCACCAAGGAACCAATATTGCCCTTAATCAGTAGGGAGCCCATATTGTCCATAGTTACCTATCCATAGCAAACATTGTGCTTTACTGCTTGTTCGTATCCTCAAAGAGTTAACAGCTATGATAAGAGCGCTCACTAAAGCCGTCCGCGTGAGAAAATATGTGAAGACGCCACCTGTGAATCGTTGCGCTTTGTAATAGCGCCTTATCATAGCGTCTCTTAAAACCACGTGGAATTCTCTGCTTAATCGGATGACTCCTTATTTGTAACATACGCCGAGCCCCAATGCGTTGAATCAACAGTCCGATGTGCTTTTGTTGATTTCATGGTGTCGTCGACTGATGACGCGGTATATTTCGTGTCATATCATAATCACCAAACTGCTTAGTGTCGTTATAAAACTCTTTGCTCGAGACTTTCACATGTCCCTGACAAGCCATCAAATGTTGATGTCTACCCCAGGCCAGTCCCCTCGTTCCAGACAATTATTGACAATCTAAAACCACCATCTACAGCACGGACATGAAAGATCGAGGATCGTAAACTGAGCGGATAGGTGTACGCCCTAAAAAGTGTACTTGTTATTTTCTGTAAGCCTATTGTACGAAGAGTTTTGGTTGTGGAACGGCTGTGCAAAACGGCAAAACGACATTTTTCGATCAATCGCAATGACGTCAGCTCAGTATTCCCATGTGCTATCGTTTGTGTCACGGTAGCGCCATCTTACGATTGCAGTGTATCGTAATAAGGGAAACGATCACCGCAGATCTACTCGAAGTGAGCCCTCTAAGCGTAGCTATACACTCTTTGGTATTCTGGTGAAGTATGCTGCTTAATTAAGGTAGGATCGAATACCTTAAGTGATGATATTCACAGGTGATGCGGTCCTTGCTCTCAATCGATCCAGTAATTTCATGACAGGCAGATATAGCATATAGCTGTAAATGATTATTTAACGTCGACAATAAGAAAACAAACTTCAATTCCTTCGGTGATCAACTGTATTCGTTCAAATTCATTGACAACCTGTTCAATGTTCAATGTACAATTACATTGAAGGCAAGGTGCAGTTGCCGTGCTCTGAAGATGATTATTCTGCCTCGAACACATGATTCACTGTGATTCCACGGATTGTGTTGCTAAGATGATCATAGAACGAAGTCGCTGCATAAAGTGCAAATAAAGTAATGAACATGAAGTAGAATCCATCACTACAGCATGATAACATCTTTTGCACAATACACGACAGTACAGCTGTTGTGCTGAGAATGATTAACCAAGCGCCTAGGTAGCGAGATACTCCTATAGTGGACCCATTTAAGAGGCTGAACAGCGGTTCGTACATAACGTAAAGTAGCTGACGCAGAATACATCTTACCAGGACATTGATAGCGAGTTGTTAACGACTACTATTAGTGACAAACCTCGAATTATCAATCTCTTGCAACATAATTCTTGTGCACTGTATACAGAAATGGTAGGATCAATTATCATCTTAATTTTTCTGTAAATTCCCTTTCAGCCCACGATGGGATCAGCCCATAATGGGATCAGTCCATGATGGGATCAGTCCATGATGGGATCAGCCCTTGATGGGGTCAGTCCATGATGGGATCAGCCCATGATGTGATCAGTCTATAATGGGATCAGTTCATGATAGGATAAGCCCATGATGATATCAGCCCGTGATGGGATCATCCAATCAAGATATGAATTCCTACAGTGGTGTAATTAAGAAGCACACGACATAGAAACCAAACTCGTTTGAACCGCTTCGCCGTTTAGAGACTCATACGTGTTATTTCCCGACTTTGTTTACAGGAATTATAACCACAATAAAGCAAATATGTGTGCTTCTTGACCTAAGCCCAGCGTTTGACACTGTCTATCACGAAATCCTGTTATGGCGCCTGTCCGACATTTTCGGCCTAAATGAAAAAAGCCTCCATGGCTCAAGTCACCCCTCTCAAACCGAGTTGGTCACCCCTCTCAAACGAGTCCGTGTTGGAGGCAGGTATTCTGAAACACACCAACTAACACAATCAGTCCTAGGGCCATTTTTATTTACTGCCTACATATCACCACTTGGGAATCTTTTAAATGAACAAGGTCTGCAATACCACCAATAATGGTGAAGATACCCAAATCTATTTTACATTTACTCCCACGCTTAAATATGCGGATGATGAACAAACCGAATTAGAAGAATGTATCCGACATATAAGGTCATTGATGGCAATCAATTTTCTAAAACTGAATGAGGATTCTATTTTTTGCATCTCGGTACAAATGCCAGCCGTCGTTTGGTTCAAATGATACTGTATCTACATCAGAAACAGCCAGAAACCTCGGTGTTCTGATACTTGAAAACCCCATGTTATGAAGTCAACTCAATCTCTCTTTTATCAGATTAGAAGATGAGGCAGCATAAGAAAGTACCTGATCCAATCTTGTCACCGCATTTATATCGTCTCGGCTTGATTAGGGCCATTCGCTGCTGTATGGAGCCTATTCGTACCTTATCGCAA
Organism: Urechis unicinctus; assembly: GCA_034190875.2. Lineage (NCBI taxonomy): Eukaryota > Metazoa > Annelida > Polychaeta > Xenopneusta > Urechidae > Urechis > Urechis unicinctus. Next base: position 42,356,047 of record CM067354.1, on the reverse strand, counting down.
AGCTGCACCACACCCAAAATACTGCCGCCCGCCTTGTTGCAAAAGCAAAGCACGGGGATAACATTCAGCACATCATGCGTACCCTTCATTTGCTTCCTGTGGAAAAACGCATTGTATACAAAATTCTTCTACTCACCTTCAAGGCTGTTATTAGAACCGCTCCAAGCTACCTACATTAAATTACTGCTCAATACAAACCTGCAAGGTATCTTGGACAAGTATCTGCTTCAAGTATCTGCTTCAAGTCCCAAAATCTCCAAATATGTCTTCATAGGTGCCAGAGCTTTAGTTATGCCGCACCAAGTTTGTGGAACACACTTCCTATCGCCATTACAAACATGCATACATACATACATATGCATGCATGTATGCATGCATATATACATATATAAATACATATATAAATACATACATGCATTCATCCATATATGCATTTATCCATACATACATGTTTACATACATATATATATATATATATATATATATATATATATATATATATATATATATATATATATATATATATATATATATATATATATATATATATATATATATATATATATATATATATATATATATACATCCATACACACATACATACATACATGCGTACATACATACATACATCCATCCATCCATACGTACGTACATTCACACATACATACATACATATATGCATACATGCATGCATACATACATACATACATACATACATACATACATACATACATACATACATACATACATACATACATACATACATACATACATACATACATACATACATACATACATACATACATACATACATACATACATACATACATACATACATACATACATACATACATACATACATACATACATACATACATAAATACATACATTCATGAATATATACATGCATGCATACTCACATACATATGTACACACATACATTCATACATACATACATGCATACATACATACGTACATACATACATACATACATACATGCATACATACACACATACATTAATACAAACATTCATACATGCATACATGCATGCATACTTGCATACATGTGTACATACATACATACATACATACATACATACATACATACATACATACATACATACATACATACATACATACATACATACATACATACATACATACATACATACATACATACATACATACATACATACATACATACATACATACATACATACATACATACATGCATACATACATACATACATACATACATACATACATACATACATACATACATACATACATACATACATACATACCTACGCACGTATGAATGAATTGTTGCTGCATAAATAAACGATACAGGGTGCAATGAGCCAATCGATAGCGGCGTTGTGCTTGAAGCGAGACGGAGCCATGCAGCAACATATTGAGCATTTTAGGAATTCATTTCCTCGGTGAGTAAATGTAGTATATTACTGCGTGTTGAAACTGACCCTAGCGCCATTGGTGTCTGTCATTTTATTGAAAACACTAGCAAACTCTATGAAGTGTTTACATCCCATATTGTTCGTTTTCTGATGTACAGTTTGCCATATCATGACATGATGTCATGACAAATGAATGTTAATTCGTCTGATGAATGCATTCATTCGTCGGTCCATTATATTTGTCAATATTGCACTATACGGATTGTTTTGTTGAGTATAACAGCATATTACTTAATAAATGTTGATAGACATATCATCGTTACATTTTTTTATTTACATTAATATAGCTGTGACATCAATATCTGACGTAAGCCATAGAGAAAAAGTCACACTGGATGGTGTTTATGTAGGACTTATAACCTCTGTTGGCGTTTAGCCGTGATAGTATTGGCTTGTTTTTGGTGAGCATGGTGCGTGCATGTGCGTGTATGTGTGAATGCGTGTGTGTGTGTTTGTGCGGTGCTGCTGCTTATAAGTACATTTAAAAGCATGCCCCTGGACCTACGAGGTCGCACAGCCGGGATATTTGCTGCTGCCTATACCTCATTAGTAAGGTCGGTTCGTGCTTGGAATAAAGAAACTTGAGCACTTGGCGCTTGAGTCAACAGATCTCTTTGATCTCCCCCCCTTTGGGTAAATCGTACCAAGATGAGCAAAGCAATGAACCTGTCCTTATCTATCTGCCCATTATTTTATAGATATATGCAAGCCAATATTAGCCACCTCATAGAATAAACTCTGGACAACTTGGCCATTCTAGAATTCCTAGACTTCGAAGTGTGCAGTATAATGTGGGTTGGACGAGGATATTAATTGGTTGGTCACACGTTAGTGTATACATCTTGTCAGGGAAATCTTATAAATAGTACTGCATTCTTCGTATACAATTTGCATTCTCTTGAAATTGGGAAAGCGTGATAATAACATGAATGGGGAATTTTATTGGTTGTTTTCTTACATTTGAAGCAGTTTACCTAAGCCCCGAGTGTAGTGATAAAGCCTCTATTTGTAACAATGACATATTTATGCACGCTTAAGCATTGCTAGCAAGGCACAATATATAAGATTGAAATGGAATAAGTCCATTGTGTAATGCGTACATATCATAATAACGTCAAGCATACAAACGTGTACATCCGCCAAGTAAGGTTTTTGGGAGTCATGTACATACTTTTTGAAATGGGATTGTATGTGTAGTAAATGGATCCGATTCTTCTCTATTACATATTTTACGTTATATACAATCAACACATATTTGTATGTAAAACCATGAAATACTATTGTACCTTCTAACTACATCTCATCAGATGCGCCTGTAGCTAGTTGCTTATTCTTACCAACTTGGCGTCATTGAAGCGTTCGCGAGTCACTACTAGTATTCTTGAGTAACCTCTTTTGTTCGGAGTTCAGAGAATCAAACAATGGCTGTCCGATGTTGGTTATAATTGCTCTTCCTAATCGTGATGGATCTGCTGGTAAGCTGACCTTTGTATTGCCGTAGCACTGAGGCACCCTTCATGTTTCAGTAGTGAATAACAATCCTTCCTTTCACACTCGACCATATTGATTGAAATCGTTAGAAGTTGATAATTCATCCGAATGTTGCATAAACTGTTCATAACAGGCTATTCCCCAATTTCGTGCTGACAACATTATCTTCTATTCGGCTGCCCACATTTAATTATTGTTGTACACGAGGCCTTACTCGATTACCCCTAGGTATAAAATGAGAAGATCGGAAGTACCCTATAAAGAAGTAACAAAGTGTACTGTATGACCCTTATTGAACGGACATGCTGCCTGTCCTGCCATGACGTAATCATACATGTAACAGTGGATAGATGCGTCGGTAAATATTCAGAATGGCCGATATTTATCACAAGTACTTAAGTAATCATAGTAATAAACGACACTCATTTTGGACGCGTTTGCAAGATGCAAGGCGAATGCATGTGATCGCTTAACAAACCTTAATCACTCAAGAATGCGAATGATGTTAGTGATGACGAGTTATCAGACAATTTTGCCGGTGTCCCTTTCATGTTGGAATATGATATAAACGGAAAAACGGGATTTCACACATTTGCCGATACCAAGAGGAATGCTGCAGATAAGATGAAAATTACTATAATGATTTTAAGAGTTTCATCATTGAAGTGTTCATCTTCATACAGCAACTGATGTGTCTTACATACGTGGCAGTATAGGTCAGCAGATGTTTGAAGGGTCTGTGTGTCTTCGCTTTGCGACAAAAACTGTGCACACAGAATGCAGGTAGAAACGTTTTCGCGGAATGTGTTATTGGCAGATACCTCCAAGTTCTTGTTGATCTCATACACGCCAATCACAGAGCATTCATTACAATCTGTCATCTGTTCGTTGCACATGTAAAAAGCACTTTCAGGTATATCCGGAGCCGAGTGAGCTCGCGTTTCCCGTCCGGAACGAGGAATATCCAGAAAGTGACTTGCTTCCATTTGGGTAGATTGTAAGTTTATAAGCAGCCAATGGAATCGTTTTTCGTTCTTATCGACTGTAGCAGAATAGTTTTAACGTCAGCATGTTAATTTTGTTTGCTTCTCTATCTCCATACAGCGCGATGAATATCTGGACGTAAGCTGATACGCATTTGGTTAATGCGGAACTGAAAGGCGGCTTAAGACTTGCTTTTCAACCCCCTGTCATCTGCAGCACCACAACACGTTGCAAAAGGTGGTCTCGCAGCGATCAATACCCCTATATGCCTGACACATCATATCTCTTATATTACCTGCATTTAAAGCACTGGATCTACTGTGTGAGAATGACGCTAATTAATCACACAGGTAATTAACGTGAAGACCCTTAGACGATGGCTTTGTAAGCTTTTGAGAAGTTTTAGGGAATGGATAGGGGCTAAATCCCTAGAACAGATATCAATTATGATGCTTGTCAACTTGCTGGTTGTTGAATACAATACACATCTCCTTATCACCCTTTGTTTGATAACCGATTTGATCCAAAGACCGGCAGGTATGACATATGTAAGATTTGTACATTGTATTTATGCTTAGTATTTGTGAAAAGTACATTCGAGGCAATAATTCTGTATATAGGGATATATTTATATAGGGACATATATATAGGGATATAGATAGATATAATATATAGATAGAATATATAGATATATATAATATAGGGATATAGATACATTTATAAAGATATATATATGTAGAGATATACATAGAGATATATATGTAGAGAGATATACACATCTCCTATATATATAGATGTAGAGAAAGATATACAGAGAGAGGTATATATATTATACAATATATATATTTATACAGATATATAGATATACATATATACATTTATATATATATATATATATGTATATCTAATATATATATATATATGTATATATATATGTATATATGTATATATATATGTATATATATATATATATATAGATATATATATATACATATATATATATATAAATAAATATATATATATATCTATCTATATATATATTTATCTATATATCTATATCTCTATATATATATATATATATATATATATTTACATATACATATAAAACAGAGCTTTATCTCGAACTCTGATTGGCTGAGAGTGGGGTGCCATGGGATAAATTATCAATATCAGCTGCACGTCTCTCAGCCTATTTTGGTCGTAAGCTATTGACTATTATGCAACACTGTTACATTACATGTCAAAGAATGCTCCACACAGTCGTACCTTACCGCAATCAACCAGGCAATGCCAGCACGGGCATACAAACGTAGCATTCATGAGAGACAAGGATTTTAAAGCAAATTGAAATCAATGCGTATGAACAATCATACTATAACTTGAGCTTGTATGGAATGATAATCAATTTAACATAAATGAGTAAGAGATGAAATTTCAAAACGGCCTGTGCTAGCCATGTCTTTCGATTCCATTCATTAAGTGATCAGTCAGTGTTTTTATTCTGCATGGAAAGGAACCGCCAGTTGCGCATTCAAATATCACTTGATCATTTGGATTGCTCATGGTAGACTCGTATAATTGCACGTGCGCAAGAGCTTAATCACCCGCAAAGGTACTGCGTCATTCACGCAGGGCTTCTTGTGGACAACCCTTTACCTGTTGCGGGTATTTGGCTTCCCTTTTAATAAATGGCAGTCTTTTCCCGCAAGTTGTACCATACGCAGCATCTGTGCGTCACCCTATATCTATTGGATGACAGCGGCATAATCAAAGAGGCTTCACTTAATGGGCAATCTTGTGTATCGTGATGTAATGCCAATATGCTTCGTACTTACGTCATAAATACTGGGCAAGTATCCACAAGCCTAATGACAATGTTTAGTGCAATATAAACATTGGGCGCTGCAAGTCCATCGATATATGAATTATGACGCGTATAACTCACCCGAAACAAAACTACAACACCGGCACAGTCATTCAGATCAAAATAAATACATCTAAAGCAACCTACTTGGAGCGGTTTATTTTCTATTTTATGGCAATTACAACGTCCACAGCTTGCATGCTGGTAACCCATGTTGGACAGTACAGTATAAACATCAGTGGTTAATGGTTACCAGCCAATCGAGACAGGCAATTTATCAATTGCGCAGTTTGGGCAGATATTTGCCGACAAGCATGGCGTGGCAGGCTGATGAAATGTGACGTGCACGTTTGACTTAATAAACGAAGCTAACATAAAGTAACGTTTGGTTTCAATAATTGAGGCTGATGTTACTATGGATGACTCTGAGGATGACAAACATTCGCCAGGTAATTGTACTATCCTCCGGCATCACCTGACGTAAAACCGTAATGTTTCATTTTGCTCATTTAACATGGCAAATGGTTTCTCAGTAGGCGTTTATTCCATTTAGCGCATGTGCGTTCAAATAATGGATGGCTGGCACGCGTCAGCCTTAGTTGTCATATGGGTCTCAATTCGCCCGTGGCCATGAATATGGTTAGACATAAAATACGTTTGAAAGGAGAAATGTTTACCACTCAGTCATTATAAACATTGACCCGGTATGGCCGAGTTGGGCAGATATATACATCTCCACCTTCGTTTAGATGTAAGTGGGAATGACAATCGTTACACACGTTCGTATGGGCGAACATAGAAATCAGTCAAATTTGGAGTCAACGTGATCGTTTCAAAAGGATTAATATGGACCCCAGGGATGATGAAGTAAAGATCAATTCACGTATCATACTCGGCAACTCGTGTTAAAATATCACTTAGATATAGAAATGTAAGTGACACGGATGTGCTGAGCTCTGGAACAAACCTCACTGCCCATCTAAGTGCAATGTAGACGGCGAATCCTTTACCAATGAGGCAAGTCACATGCAAGTGAAATGCTCATACGTCTGACGAACGGGACTGTTTTATTATATACATCATGCATTTGTACGACGATCTGAAACGGTTTACTTTATTCATTACATTTTACACTGACTATGTATGCTTCTTGTTGCACCATTACCTCTTGGTGAAAATATTCTAACAGACAATATGTTACGATGCATGGATTAAATTATGATTTACCTCCACGAGAGATGCTGTCAAAATGAACGTTCACGTTGAGTTACTGCACTACCCCGAGACTCAAAGCTTTAGGGATAATTGAATTTACCCCTAGCATATCCTAACGTTTTTACCACTTTATAGTGATATATGGTCCATTTATTGCAACATGCTCATGATATAAAAGGAAATTTAAGATCTCCTATCTTCCGGGTTACCTTACGTGTATCCGCCTTTCCTAAACCTCAGCCATTTAGGCACGGTTTTATGGATGGTCTCTATAAACCCCAGGGTAAGATGTTATGATCTCATTAACGAAAACGGGAAAGGTCATAGCAATATATTACAAGCCTGGGTCTTTCCGTGATAACACAATGTTACAATGTAGATCTTATAATCATATCCTGAAAATGCTTAATATTTAAGGAAGCACTATCTTGTTAAAGCTATCTTACTGTTAATGTAATCCCTCCTAACACCCAAAAGCGTAGCCTTGATTGTTGTGTACATAATCGCGTTAAGTCATATACAGTCTTATGGAACATCCATTTTCCATATTAATTGTTGTACAAATGCTCTCTACCTATCTACTTACATGGATATGAATGTTGCGTATAATGTAACATAAGTAGCTAAGTATGCGGCTTAGCAAAATAACAGAATAATTTGCCGTTTTTTGTGCAATGGTGTCCGTTCCATTTATTGCCCTCTCTAACACATGCGTCTCTCTTATATGTTTCATGCATAACGTCGTCAAACAGCTACCGAGAGAAAATATAAATGAATTCTTCGCCAGCAATTGTACTCTGATTGATGCGCATTCTAGCAATTGCTACTGAGATGTCATGTCATTTCACATGGAAAAGGACTTCTTGGAAGGCAATTTTGCTGTAAAGTGACACAATGAAACGAGATGACTGCAATCTATTAATTAATGTACGAATATATTACCATTTAACAGTGGTGTGGATCGTGCCGTCACGTAACCCTTGATTACCCTAGAATGAAGATACACAATACTCGCATGTTTGCAAACAGCGCCACTAGAGATGGAACAATATTCTCATCAGCGAATATAAATAGCTTAATGAGTCAGGCAATGTGCTAACGAAAGGTCTCTGGGTAGCTCTGGGCAATTCGATAACTCTTGTTAACTCTATGTGTCACGTAGCGGCCTGGTAAAACCGATGAAGTGCGCGCTAAACTGCGCTGTGCCAGGTAATATACATGAGTGAATAGACTCTCACACGAAGCAATAAATGAAGGCTAAGGTAATGATACTGTATCTAGAGTACTTTATTTCATTCACATTTCCGAACATCTAAGACTATAAATATTTGATTGATAAAGTCTATTGACTGATCCCTGTATAGGTGCATGCAACCTGTTGATATTTTCGCTTTTTACATTGTCCATTTACTGTTTGACTGTTATTTGCGAGGTAAATGTACAATTCCCACCATTTCCCAGACCACCATACAGCAGTGTATGCTGAGGAACCGAGGGTTCTAAAACTGTTTCGATAAATGTTGCATTAAATATTTGATATGCAAGACCCGATCGATTTTTACTTATGGCTCACACAACCTATTATTCAATTGACGTGCTCACCTACTATATTGTACTGGTAGTGGACACTGATTGTTCATTATTCTACCGATGCCATCATCAAAATTGTGCGTAGAAGTTTGTATACTAAACATGCTTACAGTAATTTGGTTGAGTCACGCTATAAAAAAAAGTTTCGATAACTTACCCTATTACCAAGACATATGCTAAACCTCACGTAATAATACAGAGTTCTGCCATACTGGTTATTACTTGTTGAGGGGCTTATATGAAATGGCAAGTAGGCCATGTCTGACGTATTTCATCGCAAAGCCAGCCAATATATGAAATTACAGGTATTGTAATAATGCACAATGTAGCAGTAAAACAGAATAAAGCATTCTTCCGGCCAGTTTTTTTCTAATGTGTTTTATCGGGTCCCCTGATATTTAGGTGCCATGTAATACTGTCGCAAATTATGGATGGTCTTATACAGAAATCACTCACGACTGTCGATCGCAGCCGTCCTATTTATAGATGAGTTTCAATAATTTGTCTTTAACAATTTGTCGGTTGGTCATCAGATGAATAACCAAACTCCGGGCATTGTGGCCTCCACAGCAAGACACAGGGGACCCGGGCAGATTTAGATCGTAGTTAAGAGTGCAGCGATCAGGCACTGCCAAGAGAAAGAGTCTTATTGTTGGACTTCAGCACCATAGTTAGCTTCAGTAAGCCTCGCTCCTGTCAAATTGCTGTCTAATGTTACATTCGACCATAACTCTTGGCTTTAAGGACGCGTCCAAAATCACCAAATAAAATGGGGTTTGCTAAACATATTTCATGGTTGCATTCGGTGTCAGCATTGATTATTCAATACTGAAATATCTAACTGCAACATGTTAACAGCCAGTATATGCAACAACTAGACATATACAAAAACACTATTATGACATGTTGCGCAATGTTACATGGTTGTATAGTTAACAATAGCTCATGATGTACCATACGTGAGAGGATGATAACTGAAGTCGATCCTTTATAAAATGTACAGCTTGCACAGTTAGAGAGGATACATTATGTTGTCAGGTAGAATAAGACGACTATAAACATGAAGGTTTGCATGAACGTAAACCACAACTGTACGATCTCGACATCGCATCATTTGTGAACCAATGCGATTCGATTGTGACATTGTCATATCGTGCACCACCGAATACTTTAATATCCATTGACTTGGGCGGTGCTGAATTGATGGATTAGCTACCGAAGATGCAGGGGTAGTCTATGATATCACACTATTAGCAGAGCGAGCAGAAAAGTAAGTGAATATCGTCCAACAAACGCATTTAAGTATGCTAGCTGAATGTATTGAAAATTATCGTCCTCTAATTCACCTGGAAATCAACAACAAGATTCATTTTATGTGGAAAAGGCAGATGTCACACAAAGCTGGAATGAACAAGGACGATTTCACCCAGGCTTTCATAAAAGCCTATAAAGACGACACAGTAATCTGCTCGCTGCAAAAGGCAATATGTGGAGAACTACTGGCGGAGATTAGTGAGCTTCGCGATGCTTTTGAAAGCACGAGAATCGACGAGTTGGCCAGTAAAATAAAAGAAGCAAATAATTAAAAATAGGAACAATACAGTTTGGCAATTCCATACGAATCACTAGCGTCACCCCAATGGGCATTGCATACTGGTTTATCAGATCATTTTCCAATATTAGCAATTGCACAGATAAGTAATGTGAGACCGATGAATTTTCATGAGATGCTTTAAAGAAGCCAATATGAGGACATTTACATCGAAACTGAGCGATATAGACGGGAATGAGTGTTGATGCATAGTGATACACAATTGGCGTATTCATCATTTCACCATACTGTTATAAATGCGTATGATGAATATTTTCCCGCTTAAAGAGTACATGCAAGGCAAAAGTCAGCAAAACCCTGGATTGCCCCTGTTATAAAAATATCTATTAACATACAAAATAGTTATAGATTATGTTTAGAAATAAGGTAACTGTGTATAATGAGTTATGATATAAATTGTACAGAAATAAAATACATCATACAATAAAAGCAACAAAAACAATGGACATTACCAAGGATTATTGGATGAAAATAATTCAAACCTAAAAGAATATTATAAGAACCAATGGTACTAAAGTATTGATTATGTTGTTAACGGCCCTAATATTATAACTAATGCTTTAACGATATTTTTATGAACATTGGCTCGTCACTCGCAAAAAATATTCCTTCTGTGAATAAGCAGCCAAAAGATTAGCTCAATGGCTCATATGTAAACAGCTTCTCTATTGACCCAGCATCAGAGCAGGAAGTTCAATTAGTAATCAATTAGTTATGTAACAGCAATGGAATGGGAGACAACTTGAAACCTCAAATTATTAATATACTACGCCCCCTAACTTACATACTAAATATGTCTTTATAGCGAGGGTGTATTCCCAACAGGGCTAAAGCTGGCTATTGTAACACCAGTGCATAACGGTGTTAATTCTATGTTTGTCAATAATTACAGACCTATCTCAGTGTTATCAATGTTTTCTACGGTGTTTGAAATATGTATAATAGGTGAATTAAATATATTAAAAATAACAATATTCTTTATGCATATCAGTTTGGTTTCAGAAAATCAAATTCTACATACATTGCCATGATAGCATTAATTGATAAAATTGTAAATGCCTTAGATAAGGATGAACATGTGATTAGTCTGTACTTAGATTTATCTCAGGTACTAGACACATTGCAAAAATCTAGGCGATGGACGTTAGGTTGAAACATATCAGTTAAAAACTTGCATTGTGTTATAATAATGGAAATTTATTTGCACTAAGTATTCCCTCAGATATACTGTACTCATTTAATTCTTTGCCATATTTTCCTTTTAATATTTGTGTTGGAATTCCAGCCTCTATCGTTTACGACTCTATGCGGGCATTCAATCATGGCAAACATATATATATACGTATATATATACAAATATATAAATATATATATATATATATATAAATATATATATAAACATATATATATATATATAGATATATATATACGTGTATATATATATATATATATATACATATATATAAATTGCTACAGATAGTTTGGACGTAATATACATCGATCTGTATATATACATATATGTACATATATGTATATATATATATATATATATATACATATATATATGATATATATATAATATATATATATATATATTTATATCTATATATATATATATATATATATATACCTATATATATATGTACCTATATATATACCTATATATGCTACAGAAAGTTTGGACGTAATTAATCATCGATCTGTAAATAGTCATTATAATTATCTGGCTATTATATATGTATATATATATATATGTACTATATATATATACATATATATATATAATATATATATATATATATACTATATATATATATATATATATATATATATATATATATATATATATATATATATATATATACATATATATATATATATATATATATATATATATATTGCTACAGAAAGTTTGGACGTAGGATTAATCATCGATCTGTAAATAGTCATTAGGGCTATTATATATATATTATACTATATATTTATATATATAGATTAATATATATATATACATACATACTATATATATATACATATATATATACGTATATACATATAAATATATATATATATAGTATATATATAAATATATGAAAACATATATATATATATATATATATATACATATACGTGTATATAATATATACATATATATCTATATATATATATATATCTATATATATGTATATTTATATATACATATATGTACATATATATTATATGTATTTATATATATGAATATATATATGTATATATATATACATATATATATATGTATATACGTATGCATGATAATATATATATATATATATTATATATATCTATACGATATATATATATATATATATATATATATATATATATCGTATATACGAAACGTTGCATGATAAGTACAAACGATTATAATAATGGGTTGGTTCGTATGTACGAAAATTGTTAAAGAATAAAAATTAATCGTGGGAATGTCTCAAAATGTAGCCGTAACCCAGAAGCTAATCCGGAACTCCACCAAGCGCCATATACACTGCTAATTAGCTGCCGACATGAAGTGAGAACATCGCGATACCGGCAATACAATTGTTAGCCATGAGAATGTAAAGCTAACCCCGCAACCAGGCTAGATGTGTTTGAGTGCGCTTTGCATGCGTGCGAATCATGTTGTCTACCTATTTCAGTTCCGGTGTGGCAAGACATTAAAACACAAAGAGGTTTGAAAGCGGTTTCAATGCGAATGGGATAGCAGTTCCCTGTCCAGACTCATGATCGAGTTAAAATCGAATTCATCCGAGAGCTCTGAAAATCACGATTGCGCAAGCGCGGAAGTGACTATTCGTCTTCCTGGAGGGAAACACGCACAGTGTGAAAACGTTTGTTAATCTATTTTACCTCACTGCTTATGGTATCCCGTCCTTATTATGTCTCCTAAATGTAGGTGTGACGAAGAAATTAGAAATATAATTGAAATATGGTCGGACAAATGCATTCAAGCAGGACTGGGTGGGTCCCACCGAAATCAGGTTGCTTATAGGTGTGTTTTGAGATCTATTTCAATATTATTTATACGGGCAGCGCCACTTTGCACACCACGTGACCATTGTTTTTTCACACGAGGTAAGCAATTGAAAGGAATCGGTTTATTGAGATCGGAATACTTGCCCAGTCGTAAGCGAGAATGTGGATGTTTGGAATCGGTTTCATGCGTCCGATTTCAAAGCGATCTACAGCGACCGTGTGGACAAGCAAAGCGATTGTAGTGCGCATTGGTTGCGATCTGAAATGCTCGTCTTGACAGGGGCTTAGTGCTTTGTGGACAACTAACATCACCTCCAACATCTGACATTTGACACGACTCAAATATGATGGTGCAATGGGCCACAGCGACAAGAGTAATTGGAAGGGCATGACAACGTTAATTTGTTTTCGACAGAATTATGTATAATAGAACGAACCCACAAGCCCACTTCTGTTGCAGTTCGGAATAGGATGAACCCGGTGTTGATGAGTTTCCAGAGAAGAAGATTGTCAGACGGCAGTGGGTGCAGTTTGTGACAGTGAAACCAGGCAAGGCATTAAGTGAAAAGTGTGTCACTAGGCTGCACAAACATGATATGTATATGTGGGCAAATGTCTCTAATGAATCATTCTCAAATGACATTATTTGGGAGGCCACGACAGGTCCATAATAGCAAATAGATCAGGTTCATGAATGTCATTATTTATTTCAGGTCAAGGGAAGAAAAGTAACAAATGAATTCAAATTTTACTGATAGAAGTGATGCTGGTGATCCCTCAAAGCACTGGATATACTACAAGATATAGAATCGAGCATTTCACAAAATGAATACAAGCTATTAAAAAGTTTTTGGGTGCCTACTGATTAATAATATGATACTATTAGATGCAATTTTCTTTCCAAATATTGCAAAGGCCTTACAAAATGCGACCACTTTTGCTATAACCTTTCATGAACACGTCGCTATGTTTTCGGGTTGTGATCCAGAACTGACGTCACGAACAGGTTGGTAACGATCGGCGAGTGGTCGGTTGTTTCCCTAAATGAACACGATTTATTGATTTTTCAGATATTAAGCTATCGATTTCAGAAAACAAAAATATTGTATTTGTTATCTTTGGGCAATAGCTTATCCCTAAAAATCGATATATAGGGTTGACATGCCCTTTAATGACTTAATCCACGAAACGTTCTGATGTCGGATTAAGTCGCATCTGCAAAAACCGGTTCGATATATCACACCGAGTGAGCTCGAGGCGAAACTACGGTAACCCATGAAACACATGAAAGGGTTCTTGGGAAATGTATGCAACGAATTGCCATAGCAGCGTCGAATGTTGGTATGATATTTGGATTTAATCTATGCTACTGTTTACCTTACTCGCTCAATACCGTCCACCCTATCACTCACAACACTCTCTACAACGTCTGCAGAAGCCCATATCATTGAATCAACATCATTGACAACCCCAGAACAACCACATTTCGCTGCTCCTACACACCCATTAAATCAACACCAGACCCCTTGACATGCTCTTCCTTCGGGAAGAAATGTTAACCTGAGAAGACAGACAAAGGTGTTTATGTGCCTGATGAGCGGAAAAGCCTTCAAGAACTCTACTTTCCGGTCGGATCAATATATATAAATATTTAGATTTTCATTGCGTTATGCACTATATGGTTGACCTTTTAGAAGAATAAGATCATTGGTTGGTGAGAAAAATTGTCAATACTGTTTGTTGCTGTCCATGGTTTTTTATGTCCATTTACGATGCCCTGATGGACGAACACGACGGTAAACATCCGGCGTAATTGAATGCAATATGAAGGTCTTGCAGCATTAGCAATAATTGAACTAGCCACTAGCATCTACGTTTCTGTTTATGCATCATTAAATGGGCGGAATCTTGTTTCAAGAAATGCGTGCTGTACATGTTACGCAGTCAAAGCATGGCTATAGCAATCAAGCAAGGGCTCATTATGCTCGTCTCGTGTGTACGGTCGCTTTGAGTTATCACATCTTTATATGCTCCTGCCAAATCATATAGTAAGATGACGTTGACTATTGAATGTGCGTTGCATAAGGTAATGTATGTGCATCAGGTAATACTTAGTGTTGTGCAGCCATCAGATAATTCACCCATGAGACATCTCTACTGTAAACAAACGTCACTCGAGTCTTGAAACTACCCAAGTGTGCTGTTGCTTATATCGAGGGACGTTGTAATAATTAGAAGGCTAGCTGAAGACAATTTGTCTTCAAGATACGCCAAAAGGTTTTGTCATGAGAATAGGTTAGTAAAACTATCTTCTTATTTAGCCTATTGTGAGCTCACCTGGCGGGAGGGTTTTGATGATTTTGTAGGCAATATGGGGAAACAGACTACTGATGGATATTACCGACGGTAATTAACAGCGACTTTATCACTGGCATCAGCCATAGGCTAGCTAGGGACCCCGAGTTCTGGTAACTTATAATCGCTTCCGGGATTGTTTATTATAACATGCCCTTTGTTCTCATTGAACCTCTGCAGATTGATAATGTGCATGTGAAGCATCATTGTTCTAAACATTTGATATATCACATGCACTATTTAAACTCTACTTATGCAACCTGACGTCATTATATTCTAATGGCAACGCTTCCGGGAAGATTGCAGTTTATAACGTCGTACAGGATATGCTGCATAATTCCTGGCCTGCCAAGTGTCAGGATATAATGATGACGCTTATGTAAACGTCCAAAATGTATAATATCACATATATTTACTGCTGCTGAATATCAGGCAACGACACAAGTGATTGGATAATTCATCTGCTGCTCGAAACATACAAAATTCACCGACATCGTTGTTCTTGTCTTTTCAGTATTTTATGATGATTTACTTTCATCGAGTTCGACGGAACAAATAGAATTCCAGCTAAAGTTCAAAATCTCTAACTGACAACCCTCGATGACGCACTCGCGTCTGACGAGTAGTTCTCTGGCCCATCTCTGGAGTAGTTCTCTGGGCCGTCTCTGGAGTAGTTCTCTGGGCTGCCTCTGGAGTAGTACTCCGGGTCGTCTCTGGAGTAGTTCTCCGGGCCGTCTCTAGAGTAGTTCTCTGGGCCATCTCTGGAGTATTACTCTGTGCCGACTCTGGAGAAGGTCTCCGGGCCGTCTCTAGAGTAGTTCTCTGGGCCATCTCTGGAGTTGTTCTCTGGGCCATCTCTGGGGTAGTCCTCTGGGCCGTCTCTGACGAAGGGAGCCGCGAGTGAGAATGGGCGCTGTGTTTAACACTATCAAAAATGGGTCGGGTTTAATCAGATTTTGGTTACGTTAGTTAGATGCCATCGGTCAAACACGGTCAAATATGTAAGGGTTGTTTTTACTCTCGGGTAGCATCAGAGAAGCTCAAGGATTTTAATCCATTGTAAGTGCTTTACATCCTATGAATATTTTAATTCCCAAGTGATAACGGCTACTGGGTGACTGCCCATTATTTATATTGCCATCCTACAACTTGAATAGCATACGATTACCTACATTGACAATTGTAGAAACAAAATGAATGGATGAGGTCAAAGTGCTTAGCAAATTAATGAACATATTTTGCAATTTTATGGTTACACTATCGTCCAAACATTTTTGACACACCATGTTGCTTTGTTTTACCCGGTTGATTTCGTTGTAATAAATTCCTGTAAAATCAACATTCATTATATTGTCATAGGCGGGTAGCAGGGTAACACACAGGCTTCTGCTCATAATAGCAGCCCTTTCCTTCCAGTTGCAGATATATTGTGAAGCAAGAAACAATGATGCTTGATGGTACAAATCAGAAAACGTCTTGCAGGGAAATACTACTGTTTAATGCGTGGAACATCTCTAATATTTAGGATTCATGAGAAATGGCGATACGTTCAGTGTACCAATGTCATTAGCAGCAGGCGGAAAACAATGTGCATGATATAACGGAAACACTACACCAATTCACACTTCGTCTCATGTAGATTTTCGTTATTCATTACATATCACTATATTGTTAGCCATTGCCAACGTGAAATATTAAGTTGACAAAATGCAACTCCATTCCGATTTCAGCTGATTTGCGGTGTTCTGGGGGTTTTGGTTCATGTGCTTGTTTGATATGTTCCATCAAAATTAAGTTTTGCTTGAATAGATGTCTTTTTGTGCTTCCTAGGTTGCGTATTTACTTTCGACGTTTACTTAAGACTTTCTAATGTGGCGTTGTATAATAATTTGATCACATCATTTCCATATTTGTTTATCTGCATGACGTCGTGAAAAATATGGTGGACGTTTCATATGCACTTTGACCACAGATTATCAATTATCTCATTTATTTATTCATGTATCCACAGGAAGTGAAGACAATTGTGTCTTGTGAAGGAGTTACACGATGATTGTGACAATAGTAATTGACAAAGTCCGTCTTGAATGGAACATTCGAACACCATAACCACTGCATGAGTATGACCTCATAATGCATACCTAAACAACATAGTCATCTAATCACATATACGCAGATATCACCAGAAATGCTGCTGCCAAGATAAACAGAAGGGCGATTTTTCTAAGTGCGTCATCACTGAAGTGTTTATCCTCGTACAGTGGCTGGTGCGTCTTACATGCGTCACAGTATAAATCGTTGAATTCATGTAATTCTTTTGTATAAACCATTTTGGTCACGGGTTGTTCGCAAAACATACATGCGGAAACTTCACCTTCAGCCGACTGATCGATGGATAATGCGATTCCGTTGCTGAGGGGCGATTCAGTGACTGAACATCCATTGCAATCTGTCGTTTGTCCGTTGCTAACATAAAAGACACTTTGAGGGATATCTGGAGCCGAGTAAGCTCTCACCTCCCGTCCGGAACGAGGAATATCCAGAAAGCGATTTGATTCCATTTGTGTCAATTCTTTTTATAAACCGTTCATCAGCCGAACCACGCATAGACTTGACTTGATCTTTACCTCTAAGTCCACACCGCGTAAAGCGTTATAAGCCTTGGTTGAGTTGCAGGTGCTCAGCGAATGGAGGCCAAGAGCTCACTAAACACACTGACTGCTCCTTCTGTGATAGCATCCACATCGTGGCGCCACCAAGTGCTGGAGCGGCTGCCTACCAGCGATCAATACTCATGTAATACAACTATCCAGGAGTAGAAAGAACTATGTTGATTTATGTGCATTTACTGTTTCCAGTGTCAGACAGTCATGGGCGTGTGTCGCTGTGTGTAATATGGTGCACATATATATAAATATATTTACTTTCGCTCGAGCATATTGGTTGTCTACTCACAACTTATTGTCCCTGATTGCAATATATATGGGTAGATCCGCTTTAAATAACTGGTTACATGAATATGAGACGCCATATATTGACAGCCATCGTCTGCAGTCAAATGTCAGTGTTATTGCATACCAAAGATGAGTTAATGTGCTTCGGCCATGTGGATCCTACTTTCACTTTGCACAATATAACATGTACAATGGTCATGGTGTAAACTAGTTGTTAACAAGTGGTTTTTACCCCGTATCTAAGATTACTTTATCGCATTTTTCGGAAGCTTTTTCCATCACATAGTGGAATGGATGACCGTTTGCGTGGTTTGTCCAGCTGTAGAGAAGGGAAGAATAAAGTAACAATGAGCTGGACTGTGCAAGGGAAGCCTACCATTGACAAGTGCATTTACACTTTCCTGGTGAGATCAGCGATCGCAGCTGTGAGGGGCGTTGTGTATTGATACTTGTGATGGCAATAATTGCATCTCGGTTTATTCCATGGGGATAAACAATATCATCCAGCGTTTATGATACCAAAAGAGGAGATTTCAGTCGTCTATTCCATGGTCATATCATCATGTCTTGTATTAACCTCGCCTGACTATGGTAACCTCTGTCGCATGGACGAATATGTACTATCATCTTGTAAGCCTGGTGTAATATATCACAACTAAAATAACTACGCGTGCCAATTGACTTTCATATCATATTTACGTGACCCCGAGCAGTTTTCTGCCTATAGCAATTCGATAACGTTGTACCTATTCCGTCGACCCATCCATCATCACATTGTGTTGATTGTGTCCTCACCTGTCTGAATGCAATCAAATGAGGTGATGGAGTTCAGATGCTACACGTAGATAAAAAAAAGCTGTGAAGCAGTCTGCAGTTGGAGCGTATACGTCTTTTGCTATGCAACATGGTTTGGAGATCAAATGGTTGGTAGAAGTCTCTCTGCTTTACATCACATGGGTGATCAGTGTAGGTGTTGATAGTATGTCTCAATACAATACAATGTTCTGTGGTGCACGACGGCAGATGCAACTATTACACCACAGTTACAAAGCTATGTAGCAGTATGCTGCTTGAGTATGTAGGTCAGAGTCTGCGGGTAGGCTACATAAGTTTATGGGGAAATGGCTTTACACCACAAGGCTGATCAGTGCTGGTGTTGACAGCACATTATAATGCCCTCTGTTCTGCGGTGTATGACTGCAGATGAAAGCACTAGTGGCGCGTTTTTTGGAGTACTTCCCAATGGATAATAAAGGCAGTGTTTGATATAGCGACAAGGAGTTTGGAGATTCGTTGTCAGTTGTTTGGACGTCCATACGCATACTTGAATAAGAACCACATCAGCATGAACAAAAGTATACTGCAATTGCAAAAAAATACATACCTTAAAATTGCCTATTATTATTATTGACATTACCAGAACTCTTAGCGTCAGAAGAAAGCAATTTCCTTGGCTATACTCCATATGCATGTTTGACCAATTATCGGTAATTATTCTGAAATTGAAATACATGCGCCGAAAAACTGCCTACTTGAATAGACTACCAGAACTGCCCATCAGATGCACTAATAGGCCCTGCTGTATTTATTAACAACTCTATTTTGGTCGACCTAAAGCAGAATGATACATCTTTCCGCTAACTACAATTGCCTATATCCATTTATTCATCATGTTCGTGTATTAAGATGCAGACGAGGCACCGTGTGCTTATGCTTTATTTTCGTCAAACTTATGACTTATTGCAGGTCAATTTAAGAATGGACAGCACACAGTTCTCTAAACAATCCCAATTTCTCTTAATAACACCAGAACTTTAGCCAATCATTTGATAAAATAATTTTATTGCGGTTTAGGTGATTTAAACCAAAAACACCACGAAATGAACCTATCAATAATGAGGGGGTTTAGTGGCCTATTTTAATCGCACAACAGGATCGCTCCACCTTTACAAGCTGCCGCCTAGAATAATACATGAAAAGCAAATAAAATTACCTTCGTCTTTACACGTGTTGCATTGATGTCTACCTCATCACCAATATAAAATAAGTCCTAAATAATGTATAGAACACTAGAATTCCTTCGTTGTCTTCACTATTCGATGATTTGGTAATAAAGCGATTTTTCAACTGAATTCATTATTTGAAACATTGCAGCCTCCGTGATGCGTATATTACCTTCTACCACTTCCAATACAACCCTTCCTCTCTGGTAGCGTCAGCTAATTGAATGTTGCTGCATGATTCCCGAAATTCCAAATTACGACAAAACACACGTTATGGTCATTTTAGTTATGATATGTTATGATATTTCCTAGTAATAGCTTTTAAAATAAATAATTATTTGTTTTTGCGAAATATTGAAATAAGAAATAACTTACTGTGTGTAACCATCCCTGCCTTTAGATAATTGTTGGGTGAATAAGTTGCTAACTTGGTAATTGAGAACGCTTTGACGTTCGTTTTTCTAATAAGAGCAATCAGAGTGGTTTCACACAGCGGCAGCGATTTTATGGAACATCTACTATCTATTTGAATATCCTGACCAGGTATGTGCTTCTGAGACTTTGGTTGACATAATTGTGCCTATAATTACGTTTGGTATGGGAAATGTAACACCAAGCAGATTTTATTAAAAGAACACTAAATTCTACATGAATAAATGTTCGTGAGTGATAATGATAACATCAACATATATTTCTCTTGTAGACAACATATTACAATTTACACTAAACGAATGGATAATTCGATCAACGAGTGCCATGATTTGCATGGTTGCATTGTAGCCTATAACTCACCTTTCTACTGAAGTCTAACGCATGAATAGAAAAATACAGACATAGAACCATATATTAAATCTAGTATTGGTCATACAAATGATTTAATGACTAAATAAAGTCAGCACAGAAATCCTTCATTGATAGGTATTGTACCCACTGCTGAGATGCAGAAAAGACATTGTGATCTTCCATGATTAAACATAAAGTTGACGTGGCGTTCATCGTTTGGACTAAATAAAGTCAGCACAAGAGCTTGTCCTATGGAAACATCAACTTTCGGTGGACTAAGGCTCAAATGCATGCTGAGTTGAATGTTGATTTTGCTTGTTACCAAACCAATAAATGAGCATCGTCGCATTCCCTGTCCAGACTGTGAATATAAACTAGATAAATATGACACTAGTGTACAGGGGAGCTGACGGACACAGGAAGTACTGCCAACAATGGCCGAGATATCCTTTAAATACGAATAGAATGTTGGCTGTTCACCTAAAGCTCACATTCAATACCAACAGTTCAATTAATAAAGATTGATAGCGAAAGAAAGGCAGCCGATGAGAGCAGAATCGATGCAATGAAGAGACCTGTCACGTAATTCTTGATTATCGTAAAGCGCCCGCTGTCAACATTGTCGGCATTTAAAATCGTAAAATTGTACATGGTTTCTCCTAACTTGCCCGTATGACAAACATTTTCGGCTTTCGGAGATCCAATCCACCACATAGGTTTTCTAACAGTCATTTTAGATGAGGAGGCATTCATCTTGTATAATTGCCTATTCTGCCGCACGAATCTCCCGGCCAGTGCGGGGAATGTAAAGGAATAACCTGGATTCCATTGTTTGCATGTCGCCATTAAAGTCCTCGCATGGCATAGCATTCACGTTCGATCAAATTGGTATATGAATGGCGACAAAACCAATAGGCTCCGCAGTTTTCAGAAAACAACACTCTATTATCACAGCAATCTGCTCTTATCCGCTAATTAGTTTTTAAGCCACTCCTTCGACATCTTACATTGGCTGCTAGTCGTGCCAAGCTACTGCTTCATCAAATGGGTAGTTACCGCGGGTCTCCCGAGCTACAATAGAGACAGAACAGCTGGAAACCTAAACTATTTTCAGTGACATTACGGCCAGCAAAAACACGCCATGAACTTATGCCATGATATACGACTACCCTGGACTTTGCTATCGTTCATTATGTGGCGTTGTCAGGGTCGTTATTATCGAATACGTCGTGATGTTGCATCACCGACTACCTTCGTAATTTGTGCTTATGACAAAACAAAGAAATAAAATGCAGCACAACCTCTGTTATATTCAGTCACCGTTAAAGTGTACTGGCTGCTCAAATGTGACAAATATAATTTTTTTTCTGCTGTAATTGTATAGTTCACCATACTAAGATATCTAATACACTAGCTAATTTTTCAAGCAGACAGCTTCCTGCCATAGCGTGCGAATTAAACTATATGCAATGATGCTTGTGCAGCTGAATACATTTTAATCCAGCTGTCAAACTGACCCATGCAAATGGATCGACGGTTGTGTTCATAAACAAAAATGACTTACATCTCAGTTCAATTGTTAAGACGCGTTCCTAATGTCGTCTTGGTGACTGGGTTACGATTGCAATACAGCTCGTACACAAACCAGGCGTACAGAAACCATCCGATCCTATAAACTCCAATTTCAGCACATTTTCTCAAACTCCAATGAGTTTTGCGATGACATCACGATGTTTTCTTTAGAATGATGGGTTCAGCTGCCCTGTTTTAATCTTACTCGCCTGGAGTGGTTTGATTCATCATTGTTAGCTGCACTAGGGCTGTTAATTGCACGATGAGAATGTAGTGTTTTCTCAAGGCTGTTTATTGCATGGTTCGTATTCTGTTGAGTCACGGAAGCTGCTCAATCAGTCACTGTAACTGAACCAGCTAGGTGTCATATTTGCAAACTTACTCTCCAATGTTGATGCATTGTAACACCAGCTGTCATTATGAAATATGTCCCTGTTAATTTGTTGTTTATTTTCTCTTACAGTCAAAGATGAAAACTAAATGGAACCGATAATTAAATGTTAACATCAAACCTTTGTCAGTTAATATATAACGTCAAGATTACTACTAGGCAACCTTCGGACTCCGCTCATTCAAGGCTAAGAAATTCTATTAACGCGTCAACCAGTCAGGCCGTTTATCGCCGATCGCTGTTGTGAAGCAGCCCTGTCAGCTGTACGTTTCCTGTAAACTAGTGCTTGTCAGTATCAACATGGATTATTCACAGGCGACATAAATCTGTTGCACGGGCGATTTAAGGAAACAATACTTTTATACAGAGCCCATGTGGTATAACACGTTGAACTACATATTTTGTTTGCATGGGATTGTTGCATACCTGATCATTTTCCCTTATCAATTCAAACATCAATCACTTCGAAATTTACCTATCAGCGCATTGCGTTGCTAGCGGGCTTCGTAACACTCACATGAGCCACTCGTTGACAATAAACTGATTGACATATCGAAACCTTCAGCTGTCATGTCTGCTCTGTGTGCAAAATATTGAAGTTGCGTAATTAAGTATACACAATCACAAATGATACCGCAATCAATCAATATATGATATATGAATGTCCGGTCTTAATGATTAGCTTTCGCGTGAGGCTAGACCAGGAATACACGTTATGCTTGTCACGGCATGCGCTGTTGTTTTCAGTCATGCCCAGTGTTGAACAGTGCTCTTATACATTTAGTGATTATATACAATAGGACTAGCGGCACTGTGAAGCTACACAGGCGCTCTGGGCGTGTGTTCGGTTATATTGTCACACACAAAATATATAGCCCAATATATGGACGAGATTACAACGGGATAACCACGGATTGTTAAGATGTAAGCTACGAGACCACCAATGAAATTTCCTTAAGAGGACAAAATAAGAGCTGTATTTTCAGCACATCATAACTGTACACAACCAATGAACGCGACTTAATATTAGTCGCTTCACAATCAATAGTTTACAATGAAAGACTGGGCGAAACAACTCAATCAATAGAAATACGGCGGATATGATTAAGACGAAAGCGACGGATATGATTAAGACGAAAGCAACGAACTTAAGCTTGCCGTTGGTGAAGTCCGACTCCGCCCCCAATTGTTATGACCCCGCCCCCTCCAGATACGGCCGAGCTGAGCGTTACCGTACCATCTCACCGGAGACTGGGAGCAACGAGTACTTTTCTGGTGAGGCTGGCATCCATTCTTCTTCCTTAAAGATGCATCGGCGATTTTGTTGGGTTCCTGTAAGTTCTATCCCAAGCCTTGTGTGTTAGCCATGTTACAGGATTCCTGTAAGTTCTATCCCAAGCCTTGTGTGTTAGCCATGCTACAGGATTCCTGTAAGTTCTATCCCAAGCCTTGTGTGTTAGCCATGTTACAGGGTTTCCCTAACGAGCGCTACTCGTTAATACTTAGTCAAGACTGAGTCACAAGCGACGACTTAATCCTATCTTGCAAATGCAGGACAAAATGAGACTGCTACTGGGTGTATTGAAACATGTTCCAAGTATATTTGCCAAGACTCTCACTGGCCAATTATATGATTGGCCCTTCATAACGGCGTCAACAGCAGACTCAGTAGGACCGCAGGCTCCCCAAGTCAGGCGTCTGGATGCTGAGAATTTAGACAGTGACTGTGGGTTGGTATATTTGCCGCGACTCTCACTGGCCAATTATATGATTCGCCCTTCATAACGGCGTCAACAGCAGACTCAGTAGGACCGCAGGCTCCCCATGTCAGGCTTCTGGATGCTGAGAATCTAGACAGTGGCTGTGGGTTGGTCAAAAAGTACTCGAGTCATAAAAGGTCCCTCCTCTCTGGCTACTCTAAAGACATGGAGAAGGGGCAGTGTGAATAGGCTCGATCGGGCATCTGGGAGGTGACTCGATCTAAACCAGGGATATGATTACAGGTGAGGTAACCGGATGTTTTATAATCATGACAACTTGCGTCCCTCAGCAGGTCAACACGCGCCATGAGGGCAGAGGAGACATCACCGCCAGCAGTGACTCGCCGTCAGGTGGCGCCACTCACCTGCTCTGTCACCGCGTCGATCACTACACACACCACGTCAGCTTCACGCTAGATGAAAAATGTAAACAGATCCAACAATGATTATCATATGATAGGTGTGTTAGTGCTCAAGGGGGTAACAAAGCGATGACACGTACAGACACAAAGGGTTCCACTGGTCCAAACAGAAGAGCTGAAAATATGACGACATTAACAACATCAACACCAGCGACATCAACATCAGTGGAACTCAGCTCAACCCTGAACCAAACAACAAACCCGCCATTGCCTCAAAATTATTGTAGTGTGTTTATTGGCATATGCGACTGAACTGTACCCCACGTTTCATTTTAACAATATTCGACCGACAACACTTCTTTCAGCGTCACCAAGTTATGGAAACAGTAACCACATGGCCGATAATGTGCTCATCTCACCACAACAGATCACCAAATAATGCCACACACAAACAATTTAGTATCAATATGGATTGTTCAGAGGTGACATAAATGTGTTACAAGAGCGATATAAGGAAACAATACGGTGCACTTTTAGAGAAAGCTATTGTGATATAACACGTTTAAGATGCACTTCATATTTTGTTTGCATGGGATTGATTGTTATGTGTCTGCCCAAACGAATGCTGTTGGTGATTTACCTAGCCTTAACTGGCTTCTCACTGTTGTATACTGCAGGAAAGTTTCTTCAGTTGCACAATTGTTTAGCATGATCCTTAATACACTGGGTGGCAAAGCTCACTTCGTAGCCATCGGTAGCTCACTGCAACTCAGCAATATTCCATAGAGGTACGGCTGAACTGAACAAAAAGCATGCATTGGAAGACTTGCCCAAAGTAGCTTCGACAATACGAATTGTGTTTGCTACTTCAGCATTGGAATGTGGGTAGACATACCCGATGTTCGTGCAATCATCCACTACGGCTGGAACGATCCATGGAGTCGTACATTCAGCAGAATAATAGATAAAAAGGGACCTTCAAAGCAAATAGTCTCTATCATCTACTTTCAACCACAGACCACGCCAATAAGAACCACCTCCAAAGCCCTTCTATATCTTCTTAAAGGACATGAATGTCGCAGAAAATCATATAAAAAGTGTATGTAAAGTAAAAGAAATAGCCCGGGCCTTCGAGAAACTGTCAAAATTTCACACAATTGTCATAGGAAATAGTGTTTGCATCACTACCGTACTTAGTTCGGATGATCTAGACTGCCTTTACCGAGACCATACATATATATATATATATATATATATATATATATATATATATATATATATATATATATATATATATATATATATATATATATATATATATATATATATATATATATATATCTCTATATATATATATATATATATATATATATATATATATATCTCTCTCTCTATATATATATATCTCTATCTCTATATATATATATATATCTATATATAGGTATGTATGTACCTGTATACATATATATGTATCTAAGCTATATATATATATATATATATATCTATATATATATATATATATATATATATATATTATATATATATATATATATATATATATATATATATATATATATATATATATATATATAGTATACTATACTGATATATATATATATGGATATATATATGCTTGATA
The DNA here is from genome assembly GCA_034190875.2 of Urechis unicinctus. Taxonomy (NCBI): domain Eukaryota; kingdom Metazoa; phylum Annelida; class Polychaeta; order Xenopneusta; family Urechidae; genus Urechis; species Urechis unicinctus. The sequence goes on along the minus strand of CM067354.1, from coordinate 42,328,985 downwards.
TTTATATATATTAGCATATATATACATATATATATATATACATATATATATATATATATATATATATATAAAGACTTTCATATATATATATATATATAGTCTCAGTATATATATATATATATACCTCTATATATCTCAGAATATATGAACATATTGCTTCATGAATTGAATCAATTTATCCTCTTGAATATTTATTGCTTGAAATACAGAGACATTCATAACGTGTCATAACATAATTAAAGACATATCCTTATGGTTATAAGTCTCAATTATTTGAATATTTATTCCATACAGAGCATTCATAACGTGTCAACTAATCAAGGGCTAAGGTAGTAAACGTGTAAAATCCCGCGAAAAGGCGTACATGTGGGCCATTGTGCAAACGGCTTGATATACATCCAGACGACGTAAGTACACAGAAACATTAGGGAATCCACTGTTGAGGCGTAATCAATTGATTGACTGTTTTCACATCTCCTTTACAGTCAACAAAATGATCCTTCCCAAGAAATGCAATGAATAAGCCCTAATATGAATATAATTTATTATTGAATACATCACCAGACAGATGTGAACGCTGAACAGACAAATCACTTCATCCAAGCTTGATACTAGTATACAACACGGGTAAGAGTAAACAACGGGCTAGAGTAAACTACAGGGGTTACAGTAAACAACAGATTCTAGATTAAACTACCGGGGTAAGAGTAAACATGAGTTTAATGGCTCATTTTATCTGAAAGTATTGCAGAATTTTCAATGGCTGATGTGATGTTTGTTGTGACCCTTGAAAATGCAGATAAACACCTGCTGTTTAACCAGCAATAATGTACTGTTGATGGGTGTGGGTGGTTAGCAATTCACCGGGTGCTTTACTTTAATTTGTGTAAGAAGCATTGTTGGTGTTGGGTTTGAAGTGGCGGTGTGATGCTCGTGGGCAGGCACCAAAGATTGCGTTTGATTGAGGAGGCAAGAATGATGATTGGGACCGATTGTGCCATTGGAGGAAAGAGGGATTGCCTCTGCCACAACGGGGCATGAGGTGAATTCACGACAGGATGTCCGACAAATCTATATACAGGTAAATAGGATGTGTTTTTTCGGGTTTTTTAAATTATGACTCATTTGACTCAGCTAAACACGAGCCAGGAACACATACAGCATCACAATTGTCATTGCCTCAGGGAGATTCGTGTGCCCGCTCGTGCTAAGCACACACGTACCAGCGACGGTTAGGCGTCTCTCTCCTGCGGCTTCTTCTGGAGTACCCTTTAGTTACCGCTTTGCGCAGCACAAACCGGTAATTCAACATGCATAAGGACTGCACCCCATACTCTTATACTGTAAGTAGCAAAAAACAGTGGTTTCATATCATTTGTCGTGCATGCCATTAGGTGAGATGCTGGTTTGAAGTCAGGCAATATACAGGCACGCGATGTAATTGAGACGCAAAACCCCACAGCGATGACAGTCAAATAGGTAGGTAGTACAACTGCATTCTGACGTGACATACCTACTCACAAGTCATATTTACCACAATAAGCTTTATAGATGCACCCTAAAACATTCTGCGGCGCATGATTTGATATACAAAATGAACTTCAATTCGGAATGTTGTGATAAATGAGCATAGCTGCTAGCGTCCATCAGTTGCTGCCATTTGCAAGGCTCCAAGCTTTTATGATGATTGAATTGCCCCGAGCATATCCAACATGTGGTGTTTTAAGCCCAGCCTATATGATGAGAGTATGCAGTGTATATCGCGCGATACGACGAAGTTCGTTATTGGTTGCGGATGCCATTGATCATCTGTCTGAGTACATAAAGCTCAGTCACATCGGCGCGGTGTTTTTTGAATGGTAATAATAAAGCTACCTGAAAGGTCACAGCAATGCATTATTTACGTGGATCGTATGTGGGCGAAATGTCTGGATTAATGCGAATCTTTATGCTAATGACACAATATAGACTAATCTTCGTTTCCGCTTCTGTAAATGCCGTGTCATTCTCAAACAGACACTCTCTTTCTCTTTCGTAAAAATCATCTGACTCTTCTTATATGTTTTGAATTCATCCAACAAAGTTTCGAAATGATATCTGAACGACAGAAAATATCAATGGGGAACGTCCTGTCCTTCAGCAATCGCTTCGTCTGAATCATCTTCATTGGGCATCATTGAAAGACCAGTTACTTTGGATGTGATTGTTTATTTGCATTGTCAATTATAAGAATAATAAGTGCAGTCAGTAACAATCAATAATACTAACCAATTATAGTTCTAATTACATGATAGATACATCTACGCTTATTTACTCATGTTAATCCTCAAATCATAAACACAATATAACAATCAAACCCGGTTCTGTTCAAATAGTATATATCATGTACATGTATATTACGCTTCTATGCATCCACTCTGCACTATGAAGGCGCAAGTGTATTTAATGTCAGTGACTTAGGGCGATATCCTTCGATAATATTTCTATCTAGTTCACTAATGTCTTTGTATAAGAAGCACAATGAAATTGACATGCTGTATTAACTGCCAGCCGGCATTACAATAACGTATCCTATGGGGAATTTCACACGATACTACGAGAAGATGAAGCTTTGATGAAGAGAATATGATCTATTGATGGCAAGACCTTCAAACATAGTAACCACCAGGGAACCCAGATTGCCTTTAATCACTAAGGAGCCTATATTGCCTTTAATCACCAGGGAACCAATATTGCCCTTAATCAGTAGGGAGCCCATATTGCCCATAATTACCTATCCATAGCAAACATTGTGCTTTACTGCTTGGTCGTATCCTCAAAGAGTTAATAGCTACGATAAGAGCGCTCACTAAAGCCGTCCGCGTGAGAAAATATGTGAAGACGCCACCTGTGAACCTTTGCGTTTTGTAATAGCGCCTTGTCATAGCGTTTCTTAAAACCACTTTGAATTCTCTGTTTAATCGGATGACTCCTTATTTGTAACATACGCCGAGCCCCAATGCGTTGAATCAACAGTCCGATGTGCTTTTGTTTATTTAATGGTATCGTCGACTGATGACGCGGTGTATTTCGTGTCATTTCATAATCACCAAACAGCTTAGTGTAGCTATAAACTCTTTGTTCGAGACCTTCACATCTCCCTGACAAGCCATCAAATGTTGATGTCTACCCCAGGCCAGTCTCCTCGATCCACACAATTATTGACAATCTAAAACCACCATCTACAGCGCGGACATGAAAGGTCGAGGATCGTAAACCGAGCGGATAGGTGTACGCCATGAAAAGTGTACTTGTTATTTTCGCCATCTGTAAGCCTATTGTACGAAGTGTTTGTTGTGGAACGGCTCTGCAAAACGACATTTTCCGATCAATCGCAATGACGTCAGCTCAGTATTCCCGTGTGCCTTTGTTTGTGTCACGGTAGCGCCACCTTACGATTGCAGTGTATCATAATAAGGGAAACGATCACCGCAGAGATACTCGAAGTGAGCCCTCTAAGCGTAGCTATACACTCTTTGGTATCCTGGTGAAGTATGCTGCTTAATTAAGGTAGGATCGAATACCTGAAGGGATGATATTCACAGGTGATGCGGTCCTTGCTCTTAATCGATCCAGTAATTTCATGACAAACAGATATAGCATACAGCTGTAAATGATTATTTAACGTCGACAATAAGATAACAAACTTCAATTCCTTCGGTGATCAACTGTATTCGTTCAAATTCCATTGACAAAACTGTCAATATGTTCAATGTACAATTACATTGAAGGCAAGGTGCAGTTGCCGTGCTCTGGAGATGATTATTCTGCCTTGAACACATGATTCACTGTGATTCCACGGATTGTGTTGCTAAGATGATCATAGAACGAAGTCGCTGATAAAGTGCAAATAAAGTAATGAACATGAAGTAGAATCCATCACTACAGCATGATAACATCTTTTGCACAATACACGACAGTACAGCTGTTGTGCTGAGAATGATTAACGAAGCGCCTAGGTAGCGAGATACTCCTATAGTGGACCCATTTAAGAGGCTGAACAGCGGTTCGTATTTAACGTAAAGTAGCTGACGCAGAATATATCTTACCAGGACATTGATAGCGAGTTGTTAACGACTACTATTAGTGACAAACCTCGAATTATCAATCTCTTGCAACATAATTCTTGTGCAATGTATGCAGAAATGTTAGGATCAATTATCATCTTAAATGATGTGTAAATTCCCTTTCAGCCCACGATGGGATCAGCCCATAATGGGATCAGTCTATGATGGGATCACCCCATGATGGGATCAGCCCTTGATGGGATCAGTCGATGATGGGATCAGCCCATGATGTGATCAGTCAATGATGGGATCAATTCATGATGGGATAAGTCCATGATGTTATCAGCCAGCCATGGAATCATCCGAACCAGATATGAATTCCTACAGCGGTGTAATTAAGAAGCACACGACATAGAAACTCGTTTGAACCGATTCGCCGTTTAGACACTCATACGTGTTATTTCCCAACTTTGTTTACAGGAATTATAACCACAATAAAGCAAATATGTGTGCTTCTTGACCTAAGCCCAGCGTTTGACACTGTCTATCACAAAATCCTGTTATGGCGCCTGTCCGACATTTTCGGCCTAAATGAAAAATGCCTCCATGGCTCAAGTCACCCCTCTCAAACCGCTTACAACGAGTCCGTGTTGAAGGCAGGTATTCTGAAACACACCAACTAACACAATCAGTCCTAGGGCCATTATTATTTACTGCCTACATATCACCACTTGGGAATTCTTTTAAATGAACAAGGTCTGCAATACCACCAATATTGGTGAAGATACCCAAATCTATTTTACATTTACTCCCACGCTTGAATATGCGGATGATGAACAAACCAAATTAGAAGAATGCATCCGACATATAAGATCATTGATGGCAATCAATTTTCTAAAACTGAATGCGGATAAAACTGAAATTCTATTTTTTTTGCATCTCGGTACAAATGCCAGCCGTCGTTTGGTCCAAATGATACTGTATCTACATTAGAAACAGCCAGAAACCCCGGTGTTCTGATACTTGAAAACCCCATGTTATGAAGTCAACTTAATCTCTCTTTTATCAGATTAGAAGATGAGACAGCATAAGAAAGTACCTGATCCAATCTTGTCACCGCATTTATATCGTCTCGGCTTGATTAGGGCCATTCGCTGCTGTATGGAGCCCATTCGTACCATATTGCAAAACTGCAACACGCCCAAAATACTGCCGCCCGCCTTGTTGCAAAAGGAAAGCACGGGGATAACATTCAACACATCATGCGTACCCTTCATTTGCTTCCTGTGGAAAAACGCATTGTATACAAAATTCTTCTACTCACCTTCAAGGCTGTTATTAGAACCGCTCCAAGCTACCTACAGGAACTTACTGCTCAATACCAACCTGCAAGGGATCTTCGATCTATGGACAAGTATCTGCTTCAAGTCCCAAAATCTCCAAATATGTCATCATACGGTGCCAGAGCGTTTAGTAATGCCGCACTAAGTTTGTGGAACGCACTTCCTATCGCCATAACATACATACATACATACATACATACATACATACATACATACATACATACATACATACATACATACATACATACATACACATACATACATACATACATACATACATACATACATACATACATACATACATACATACATACATACATACATACATACATACATACATACATACATACATACATACATACATACATACATACATACATACATACATACATACATACATACATACATACATACATACATACATACATACATACATACATACATACATAAATGCATGCATGTATGCATGCATACGTATATACATATATAAATACATACATATATAAATATATACATGCATTCATCCATATATGCATTTATCCATACATACATTTTAACATACATACATACATACATACATACATACATACATCATACACATACATACATACATACATACATACATACATACATACATACATACATACATACATACATACATACATACATACATACATACATACATACATACACATACATACATACATACATACATACATACATACATACATACATACATACATACATACATACATACATACATACATAAATGCATGCATGTATGCATGCATACGTAAATACATATATAAATACATACATATATAAATATATACATGCATTCATCCTTATATGCATTTATCCATACATACATGTTTACATACATACATACATACATACATACATACATACATACATACATACATACATACATACATACATACATACATACAGACATACATACATACATACATACATACATACATACATACATACACACATACATAGAAACATATATACATACATACATACATACATACATACATACATACATACATACATACATACATACATACATACATACATACATACATACATACATACATACATACATACATACATACATACATACATACATACATACATACATACATACATACATTCATACATACATACATTCATGAATACATACGCACATTCATACATACATACATACATACATGTACACATACATACATACATACATACATACATACATACATACATACATACATACATACATACATACATACATACATACATACATACATACATACATACATACATACATACATACATACATACATACATACATACATACATACATACATACATACATACATACATACATGCATACATACATACGTACGTACGTACGTACGCACGTATGAATGAATTGTTGCTGTATGAATAAACCATACAGGGTGCAATGAACCATTCGGTGGCACTGTTGTGCTTGAAGCGAGACGGAGCCATGCAGCAACATATTTAGCATTTTAGGAATTCATTCCCTCGGTGAGTAAATGTAGTATATTACTGCGTGTTGAAACCGACCCTAGCGCCATTGGGTCTGGAAAAAACTGGGGTCAGTCATTTTATTGAAAACACTAGCAAACTCTATGAAGTGTTTACATCCCATATTGTCCGTTTTCTGATGTACAGTTTGCCATATCATGACATGATGTGATGACAAATGAATGTTAATCCGTCTGATGAATGCATTTATTCGTCGGTCCATTATATTTGTCAATATTGCACTGTGCAAGTGATTCTACAATTCAAGAACACAATGGAAGCTATATCGGATTGTTTGTTGAGTAAAACAGCATATTACTTGATAAATGATGATAGACATATCATCGATACATTGTTTTATATACATTAATATAGCTGTGACATCGATATCTGACGTAAGCCATAAAGAAAAAGTCACACTGGATGGTGTTTATGTTGGACGCCTCTGTTGGCGTTTAGCCGTGATAGTATTGGCTTGTTTCTGGTGAGCATGGTGAGTGCATGTGCGTGTATGTGTGAGTGCGTGTGTGTGTGTGTTTGTGCGGTGCTGCTGCTTATAAGTTCATTTAAAAGCATGCCCCTGGACCGCCTTCTATGTTTGCATGAGTAGACAGAATAACAAGGCACACGAGGTTGCACAGCCGGGATATTTGCTGCTGCCTATACCTCATTAGTAAGGTCGGTTCGTGCTTGGAATAAAGAAACTAGAGCACTCGGCGCTTGAGTCAACAGATCTCTTTGATCTCATCCCTTTGGGTAAATCGTACCAATATGAGCAAAGCAATTGACCTGTCCTTATCTATCTGCCCATTATTTTATAGATATATGCAAGCCAATATTAGCCAGGGCATAGAGTAAACTCTGGACAACTTGGCCATTCTAATTGCTTGGTCTCCCGTTAGTGTATACATAGTACTGCATTCTTCGTATACAATTTGCATTCTCCTGAAATTGGGAAAGCGTGATAATAACATGAATGGGGAATTTTATTGGTTGTTTTCTTACATTTGCAGCAGTTTACCTAAGCCCCGAGCGTAGTGATCAAGCCTCTATTTGTAACAATGACATATTTATGCACGCTTAAGCATTGCTAGCAGGGCACAATATATAAGATGGAAATGGAATAAGCCCGACAGCATTGAGTCCATCGTGTAATGCGTACATATCATAATGGCGTCAAGCATACAAACGTGTACATCCGCCCAAGTAAGGTCTTTGGTAGTCAAGTACATACTTTTTGAAAGGGGATTGTATGTGTAAGAAATGGATCCGATTCTTCTCTATTACATATTTTACGTCATATACAATCAACACAGATTTGTACGTAAAACCATGAAATACTATGGTACCTTCTAACTACGTCTCATCAGATGCGCCTGTAGCTAGTTGCTAATTCTTACCAACTTGGCGTCATTGAAGCGTTCGCGAGTCACGACTAGTATTCTTGAGTAACCTCTTTTGTTCGGAGTTCAGAGAATCAGACAATGGCTGTCCGATGTTGGTTATAATTGCTCTTCCTAATCGTGATGGATCTGCTGGTAAGCTGACCTTTGTATTGCCCTAGCACTGAGGCACCCTTCATGTTTCAGTAGTGAATAACAATCCTTCCTTTCACACTCGACCATATTGATTGAAATCGTTAGAAGTTGATAATTCATCCGAATGTTGCATAAACTGTTCATAACAGGCCATTCACCAATTTCGTGCTGACAACATTATCTGCTGTTCGGCTGCCCACATTTAATTATTGTTGTACACGAGGCCTTACTCTATTACCCCTAGGTATAAAATGAGAAGATCGGAAGTACCCTATAAAGAAGTAACAAAGTGTACTGTATGACCCTTATTGAACGGGCATGCTGCCTGTCCTGCCATGACGTAATCATACATGTAACAGTGGATAGATGCGTCGGTAAATATTCAGAATAGCCGATATTTATCACAAGTACGTAAGTAATCATAGTAATAAACGACACTCAATGTTGGACGCGTTTGCAAGATGCAACGCGAATGCATGCTGATCGCTTAACAAACCTTAATCACTGAAGAATGCGAATGATGTTAGTGATGACGAGTTATCAGACAATTTTGCCGGTGTCCTTTTCATGTTGGAATATGATATAAACGGAAAAACGGGATTTCACACATTTGCCGATACCAAGAGGAATACTGCAGATAAGATGAAAATTACTATAATGATTTTGAGAGTTTCATCATTGAAGTGTTCATCTTCATACAGCAACTGATGTGTCTTACATACGTGGCAGTATAGGTCAGCAGATGTTTGAAGGGTCTGTGTGTCATCGCTTTGCGACAAAGACTGTGCACACAGAATGCAGATAGAAACGTTTTCGCGGAATGTGTTATTGGCAGATACCTCTAAGTTCTTGTTGATTTCATATACGCCAATCACCGAGCATTCATTACAATCTGTCATCTGTCCGTTGCACATGTAAAAAGCACTTTCAGGTATATCCGGAGCCGAGTGAGCTCGCGTTTCCCGTCCGGAACGAGGAATATCCAGAAAGTGACTTGCTTCCATTTGGGTAGTTTGTAAGTTTATAAGCAGCCAATGGAATCGTTTTTCGTTCTTATCGACTGTAGCAGAATGTTAATTTAGTTTGCTTCTCTATCTCCATACAGCGCGATGAATACCTGGACGTAAGCTGATACGCATTTGGTTAATGCGGAACTGAAAGGCGGCTTTAGCCTTGCTTTTCAACCCCCTGTCATCTGCAGCGCCACCACACGTCGCAAAATGTGGTCTCGCAGCGATCAATACCCCTATATGCCAGACACATGAAATCTCTTATATTATCTGCATTTAAAGCACTGGATCTACCGTGTGAGAATGACGCTAATTATTAACATTACCACCAACACCACACCAGTAATTAACGTGAAGACCCTTAGACGATGGCTTTGTAAGCTTTTGAGAAGTTTTAGGGAATGGATAGGGGCTAAATCCCTTGAACAGATATCAATTATGATGCTTGTCAACTTGCTGGTTGCTTAATACAATACATATCTCCTTATCACTCCTTGTTAGATAACCGATTTGATTCAAAGACCGTTAGGCATGTCATATGTAAGATTTGTACATTGTATTTATTCTTAGTATTTGTGAAAATACTGAATTATTATTCAGTACATTCGAGGCATTCCTAAATAATCTTAATTCTGTTGAATTTTTGACCGATACAAGTATATATAAATATATATATATATATATATATAGATATATATATATATATATATATATATATAGATATATGCATATATATATATAACATAGATATATATAGGGATATATCTAGAGAGAAGAGGGAGAGAGAAAAAGAGAGAGAGAAAGAGAGGGGATAGAGAGATAGAGAAATAGAGAGAGATCTCTGGGTCTCTTTAGACCTCTCTCTCTCTCTCTCTGTCTATCTCTCTCCAAATCTCTCTCTCTCTCTCTCCCTCTCTCTGTCTCTAATCTCTCTCTCTCCTCTATCTTTATCCCCTCTCTCTTTAGGGAGACAAGAGAGAGAGGGACAGAAAGATAGACAGAGAGATCTCTCTCCCTTTCTCTCTCTCTCTCTCTCTCTCTCTCTGTCTCTCCCTCTATCTCTCTCTCTCTCTCTATCTCTCTCTCCCTCCCTCTATCTCTCTCTATCTCTCCCTCTATCTCTCTCTCTCTCTCCTCTCTCCTCTCTCTCTCTCTCTCTCTCTCCTCTCTCTCTCTCTCTAGAGAGAGAGAGATCTCTCTCCCTCTCTTTCTCTCTCTCTCTCCCTCTCTCTCTCTGTGTCAGAGGGAGATCCCTCTGTCTCTCTGTCTCTCTCTGTCCCCCTCTCTCTCTCTCTCTCTCCCTCTCTCTGTCTCTCTCTCCCTCAAGAGAGAGAGGGACAGAAAGAGAGACAGAGAGAGAGAGAGACAGAGAGACCTCTCTCCCTTTCTCTCTCTCTATAGACATAGAGAGATATATGTATATATATCTCTGTCTCTCTCTATCTCTCTCTCTCTTTCTATAAAGAGAGAGATCTCTATCCCTATCTATATCTATACATATCTCTCTATATCTATATCTCTATATATATATATATCTCTCTATATATATCTATATATATATATCTATCTATATATATATATATATATATATATATATCTATATATGCGTGTGTGTTATCCCTTGGGTATTGCAAAGGATGACGCCATGACAATTATATTATCTGTATAGATTTCCGCCCGACAGATGCCGCTCTTCAACAAGTAGATGTCAATAAGCCGAACTTTGAATCTTGGGCGGTTGTATATATTTCGTTGCGTATTTCTTTACCCTTATTCAATGGTGTTGTGAAGTGTCTGAATAATAGTTGCACGCAACTGCAGAAGCATAGACGCGGTATCATTATGATCACAGTCATAATGAGTGAAGGTCGCTTTTGGCTAAACTTGCATCAAACTAGTAAACGAGACTCGAAGTGAGAAGAAATTACCTTATATTTATTGGTTTTCATGAGTCCATAGCATTTTCATTCTGCGTAAGAAATGATGCGTTGCATGTCCGTTATGTTTAATACGTGTTGGTTATCGCAAGGTCACGTGGGTGAAATGGGGAAAGAACGCGAGGACGCGGCGCGATGGCACCTACAAGCGATAATCAAGCGCACGACGCTGTCTCATAATAATAATAATAATAATAAGTGTAAACCTATGTTATGTAAGGTATCTGCCTGGGAGCTATGAATATGGAAGGTGTTCCCTTAATCCCCGACTCGGCCTCAGCTGCCTGTGATGATGGTTTCAACTATAGGAGATCTCGGAGATTTTTCTTTTTTCGACGCAAGTGATTTTAAGACCTTAGAGATCTTTACTGATAAATTGACGCTATATAAATTTGGTATAATTATAATAATAGTGTTCCTGATGGTGCGTTTGTTGCTCACTTGGATCCAGATATAGATACCAAATGGGAAGTTAGAGGTGCTTCTTGTGCTGGTCGGTTCAGCACCAACACTGTAGCGCAGTAGACACGGCTCGGCAGTTGTTACAATTTCGCGCTTCAGCATGATTCCGGGGAGATAATACCGTGACTTCCCGATGAGCGCTACGCAACCATATAAGCTGCTGACAAGCAAATTCCTCTTGAGAAAACCTATGCTATAAGACTTACACGGTGTGCGTGATATTAAGACCCTACGTAGTGTAGCCATGTGAGAGCAGTGGTGCTCTGTGAGGGACCTTCTGAAATCTGGTTGCTGCTTGGTGATATATCGACACGGTCGTAGTTATCGCACGGCAAACTGTGCGTTTGAGGCGATATTGGAAAAAAACAGAGCTTTATCTCGAACTCTGATTGGCTGAGAGTGGGGTGCCATGGGATAAATTATCAATATCAGCTGCACGTCTCTCAGCCTATTTTGGTCGTAAGCCATTGACTATTATGCAACACTGTTACATTACTTGTCATTGAATGCTCCACACAGTCGTACCTTACCGCAATCAACCAGGCAATGCCAGCACAGGCATACAAACGTGGCATTCATGAGAGACAAGGATTTTAAAGCAAATTGAAATCAATGCGGAATGAACAATCATACTATAACTTGAGCTTGTATGGAATGATAATCAATTTAACATAAATGAGTAAGAGATGAAATTTCAAAACGGCCTGTGCTAGCCATGCCTTTCGATTTCATTCATTAAGTGATCAGTCTGTCTTTTTAGTCTGCATGGAAAGGAACCGCCAGTTGCGCATTCAAATGTCACATGATCATTTGTATTGCTAATTGCACGTGCGCAAGAGCTTACTCACCAGCAAAGGTACTGCGTCATTCACGCAGGGCTTCTTGTGGACAACCCTTTACCTGTTGCGGGTATTTGGCTTCCCTTTTAAGAAATGGCAGCCTTTCCCGCAAGTTGTACCATACGCAGCACCTGTGCGTCACCCTATATCTATTGGATGACAGCGGCATAATCAAAGAGGCTTCACTTAATGGGCAATCTTGTGTATCGTGATGTAATGCCAATATGCTTCGTACTTACGTCATAAATACTGGACAAGAATCCACAAGCCTAATGACAATTTTTAGTGCAATATAAACATTGGCGCTGCGAGTCCATCGATATATGAATTATGACGCGTATGACTCACCCGAAACAAAACTACAACACCGACACAGTCATTCAGATCAAAATAAATACATCTAAAGCAACCTACTTGGAGCGGTTTATTTTCTATTTTATGGCAATTACAACGTCCACAGCTTGCATGCTGGCAACCCATGTTGGACAGTACAGTATAAACATCAGTGGTTAATGGTTACCAGCCAATCGAGACAGGCAATTTATCAATTGCGCAGTTTGGGCAGATATTTGCCGACAAGCATGGCGTGGCAGGCTGATGAAATGTGACGTGCACGTTTGACTTAATAAACGAAGCTAACATAAAGTAATGTTTGGTTTCAATAATTGAGGCTGATCTTTCTATGGATGACAAATATTCGCCAGGTAATTGTACTATCCTCCGGCATCACCTGACGTAAAACCGTAATGTTTTATTTTGCTCATTTAACATGGCAAATGGTTTCTCAGTAGGCGTTTATGCCATTTAGCGCATGTGCGTTCAAACAATGGATGGCTCGCGCGCGACAGCCTTAGTTGTCATATGGGTCTCAATTCGCCTGTGGCCATGAATATGGTTAGACATAAAATGCGGAGAAATGTTTACCACTCATTATAAACATTGACCAGGTATGGCCGAGTTGGGCAGATATATACATCTCCACCTTCGTTCGTATGGGCGAACATAGAAATCTGTCAAATTTGGAGTCAACGTAATCGTTTCAAAAGGATTAATATGGAACCCAGGAATGATGAAGTAATGATCAATTCACGTTTCACACCCGGCAACTCGTGTAAAAATATCACTTAGATATAGAAATGTAAGTGACACGGATGTGCTGAGCTCTGGAACAAACCTCACTGCCCATCTAAGTGCAATGGAGACGGCGAATCCTTTACCAATGAGGCAAGTCAAATGCCCGTCAAATGCAAGTGAAATGATCATACGACAGACGAACGGGACTGTTTTATTACATACATCATGCATTTGTACGACGATCTGAAACGGTTTACTTTATTCATTACATATAACACTGACTATGCATGCTTCTTGTTGCACCATTATTTCTTGGTGAAAATATTCTAACAGACAATATGTTACGATGCATGGATTAAATTATGATTTACCTCCACGAGAGATGCTGTCAAAATGAACGTAATGGCAAACGTTCACATTGAGTTACTGCACTACCCGAGACTCAAAGCTTTAGGGATAATTGAATTTACCCCTAGCATATCCTAACGCTTTTACCACTTTATAGTGATATATGGTCCATTTATTGCAACATGTTCATGATATAAAAGGAAATTTAAGATTGCCTATCTTCCGGGTTACCTTACGTGTATCCGCCTTTCCTAAACCTCAGCCATTTAGGCACGGTTTTATGGATGGTCTCTATAAGCCGCAGGGTAAGATGTTATAATCTCATTAACGAAAACGGGAAAGGTCATAGCAATATATTACAAGCCTGGGTCTTTCCGTGATAACACAATGTTACAATGTAGATCTTATAATCATATCCTGAAAATGCTTAATATTTAAGGAAGCACTATCTTGTTCAAGCTATCTTACTGTTAATGTAATCCCTTCTAACACCCAAAAGCGTAGCCCTGATTGTTGAGTACATAATAGCGTAAAGTCATATATAGTCTTATGGAACATCGATTTTCCATATTAATTGTTGTACAAATGCTCTACTTATGAGACTAACTTTACATGGATATGAATGTTGCGTATAATGTAACATAAGTAACTAAGTATGCGGCTTAGCAAAATAACAGAATAATTTGCCGTTTTTGTGTAATGGTGTTCGTTCCATTTATTGCCCTCTCTAACGCATGCGTCTCTCTTATATGTTCCATGCATAACGTCGTCAAACAGCTACCGAGAGAAAATATAAATCGATTCTTCGCCAGCAATTGTACTCTGATTGATGTGCATTCTAGCAATGCTACTGAGACGTCATGTATGCATATTCATATTTTGCTGTAAAGTCACACAATGAAACGAGATGACTGCAATCTATTAACTAATGTACGAATATATTACCATTCAACAGTGGTGTGGATCGTGCCGTCACGTAACCCTTGATTACCCTAGAATGAAGATACACAATACTCGCATGTTTGCAAACAGCGCCACTAGAGATGGAACAATATTCTCATCAGCGAATATAAATAGCTTAATGAGTCAGGCAATGTGCTAACGAAAGGTCTCTGGGTAGCTCTGGGCAATTCGATAACTCTTGTTAACTCTATGTGTCACGTAGCGGCCAGGTAAAACCGATTAAGTGCGCGCCAAACTGCGCTGTGCCAGGTAATATACATGAGTGAATAGATTCTCACACGAAGCAATAAATGAAGGCTAAGGTAATGATACTGTATCTAGAGTACTTTATTTCATTCACATTTCCGAACATCTAAGACTAGAAATATTTGATTGATAAAGTCTATTGACTGATCCCTGTATAGGTGCATGCAACCTGTTGATATTTTCGCTTTTTACATTGTCCATTTACTGTTTGACTCTTATTTGCGAGGTAAATGTACAATTCCCACCATTTCCCAGACCACCATACAGCAGTGTATGCTGAGGAACCGAGGGTTCTAAAACTGTTTCGATAAATGTTGCATTAAATATTTGATATGCAAGACCCGATCGATTTTTACTTATGGCTCACACAACCTATTATTCAATTGACGTGCTCACCTACTATATTGTACTGGTAGTGGACACTGATTGTTCATTATTCTACCGATGCCATCATCAAAATTGTGCGTAGAAGTTTGTATACTAAACATGCATACAGTAATTTGGTTGAGTCACGCTATAAAAAAAATGTTTTGATAACTTACCCTATTACCAAGACATATGCTAAACCTCACGTAATAATACAGAGTTCTGCCATACTGGTTATTACTTGTTGAGGGGCTTATATGAAATGGCAAGTAGGCCATGTCTGACGTATTTCATCGCAAAGCCAGCCAATATATGAAATTACAGGCATTGTAATAATGTACAGCATAGCAGTGAAACAGAATAAAGCATTCTTCCGACCAGTTTTTTTCCAATGTGTTTTGTCGGGTCCCCTGATATTTAGGTGCCATATAATACTGTCGCAAATTATGGATGGTCTTATACAGAAATCACTCACGACTGTCGATCGCAGCCGTCCTATTTAAAAATGAGTTTCAATGATTTGTCTTTACCAATTTGTCGGTTGGTCATCAGATGAATAACCAAACTCCGGGCATTGTGGCCTCCACAGCAAGACACAGGGGACCCGGGCAGATTTAGATCGTAGTTAAGAGTGCAGCGATCAGGCACTGCCAAGAGAAAGAGTCGTATTGTTGGACTTCAGCACCATAGTTAGCTTCACTAAGCCTCGCTCCTGTCAAATTGCTGTCTAATGTTACATTCGACTATAACTCTTGGCTTTAAGGACGCGTCCAAAATCACCAAATAAAATGGGGTTTGCTAAATATATTTCATGGTTGCATTCGTTGTCATCATTGATTATTCAATACTGATATGTCTAACTGCAACATGTAAACAGCCAGTATATGCAACAACTAGACATATACAAAAACATTATTATGACATGTTGCGCAATGTTACATGGTTGTATAGTTAACAATAGCTCATGATGTACCATACATGAGAGGATGATAACTGAGGTCGATCCTTTATAAAATGTACAGCTTGTACAGTTAGAGAGGATACATTATGTTGTCAGGTAGAATAAGACTACTATAAACATGAAGGTTTGCATGAACGTGAACCACAACTGTACGATCTCCACATCGCATCATTTGTGAACCAATGCGATTCGATTGTGACATTGTCATATCGTGCACCACCGAATACTTTAATATCCATTGACTTGGGCGGTGCTGAATTGATGGATTAGCTACAGAAGATGCAGGGGTAGTCTATGATATCACACTATTAGCAGAGCGAACAGAAAAGTAAGTGAATATCGTCCAACAAACGCATTTAAGTATGCTAGCTGAATGTGTTGAAAAATTATCGTCCTCTAATTCACCTGGAAATCAACAACAAGATTCATTTTATGTGGAAAAGGCAGATGTCACACAAAGCTGGAATGAACAAGGACGATTTCACCAAGGCTTTCATAAAAGCCTATAAAGACGACACAGTAATCTGCTTGCTGCAAAAGGCAATATGTGGAGAACTACTGGCGGAGATTAGTGAGCTTCGCGATGCTTTGAAAGCACGAGAATCGACGAGTCGGCCAGTAAAATAAAAGAAGCAAATAATGAAAAACAGGAACAATACAGCCGAGGCAATTCCATACGAATCACTAGCGTTACCCCAATGGGCATTGCATACTGGTTTATCAGATCATTTTCCAATATTAGCAATTGCACAGATAAGTAATGTGAGACCGATGAATTTTCATGAGATGCTTTAAAGAAGCCAATATGAGGACATTTACATCGAAACTGAGCGATATAGACGGGAATGAGTGTTGATGCATAGTGATACACAATTGGCGTATTCATCATTTCACCATACTGTTGCAAATGCGTATGATGAATATTTTCCCGCTTAAAGAGTACATGCAAGCAAAAGTCAGCAAAACCCTGGATTGCCGCTGTTATAAAAATATCTATTAACATACAAAATAGTTGTAGATTATGTTTAGAAATAAGGTAACTGTGTATAATGTGTTACGATATAAATTGTACAGAAATAAAATACATCATACAATAAAAGCAACAAAAACAATGGACATTACCAAGGATTATTGGATGAAAATAATTCAAACCTAAAAGAAATATGGAAAATATTGAAGGATATTATAAGAACCAATGGTACTAAAGTATTAATGATAGTGTTAACGGCCCTAATATTATAACTAATGCTTTAACGATATTTTTATGAACATTGGCTCGTCACTCGCAAAAAATATTCCTTCTGTGAATAAGCAGCCAACAGATTAGCTCAATGGCTCATATGTAAACAGCTTCTCTATTGACCCAGCATCAGAGCAGGAAGTTCAATTAGTAATCAATTAGTTATGTAACAGCAATGGAATGGGAGACAACTTGAAACCTCAAATTATTAATATACTACGCCCCCTAACTTACATACTAAATATGTCTTTATAGCGAGGGTGTATTCCCAACAGGGCTAAAGCTGGCTATTGTAACACCAATGCATAAAGGTGTTAATTCTATGTTTGTCAATAATTACAGACCTATCTCAGTGTTATCAATGTTTTCTACGGTGTTTGAAATATGTATAATAGGTGAATTAAATATATTAGAAATAACAATATTCTTTATGCATATCAGTTTGGTTTCAGAAAATCAAATTTTACATACATTGCCATGATAGCATTAATTGATAAAATTGTAAATGCCTTAGATAAGGATGAACATGTGATTAGTTTGTACTTAGATTTTTCAAAAGCGTTTGATACTGTGACTCATCAAATCTTGTTGTCGAAACTTAACTTTTATGGAATACGAAGTACTCCACTTCAATGGTTTAAAAATTACTTAGAAAATAGGGCTCAAGTTGTTACTTTTAACAATGTTACATCATAACCTAGATCTGTAGAATGTGGTGTGACTATTTTAGGACCATTGTTGTTCCTCTAAACATGCCATTCTAATACTCTCTTATGTCGTAGGTTTTGAGAATAACATCTAATCTAGGTTGTGCTCTGCATTTGCTCGATAATACAAAGGTAACAGGTCGACGTAATCGCCATTTCGGGGGACATTAGTGCATCTACGGCTGGGGTGAAACTTTGACTAGGCACCAATGAACCAAACTGTCTTTTGGCCCTGGCCACCCAACACTGTAAGGTCTTGGGTGACCATCTTTGTATATCTCAGGTACTAGACACATTGCAAAAATCTAGGCGATGGACGTTAGGTTGAAACATATCAGTTAAAAACTTGCATTGTGTTACAATAATGGAAATTTATTTGCTGCGGATGCCATTGATCATCTGTCTGAGTACATAAAGCTCAGTCACATCGGCGCGGTGTTTTTTGAATGGTAATAATAAAGCTACCTGAAAGGTCACAGCAATGCATTATTTACGTGGATCGTATGTGGGCGAAATGTCTGGATTAATGCGAATCTTTATGCTAATGACACAATATAGACTAATCTTCGTTTCCGCTTCTGTAAATGCCGTGTCATTCTCAAACAGACACTCTCTTTCTCTTTCGTAAAAATCATCATCTGACTCTTCTTATATGTTTTGAATTCATCCAACAAAGTTTCGAAATGATATCTGAACGACAGAAAATATCAATGGGGAACGTCCTGTCCTTCAGCAATCGCTTCGTCTGAATCATCTTCATTGGGCATCATTGAAAGACCAGTTACTTTGGATGTGATTGTTTATTTGCATTGTCAATTATAAGAATAATAAGTGCAGTCAGTAACAATCAATAATACTAACCAATTATAGTTCTAATTACATGATAGATACATCTACGCTTATTTACTCATGTTAATCCTCAAATCATAAACACAATATAACAATCAAACCCGGTTCTGTTCAAATAGTATATATCATGTACATGTATATTACGCTTCTATGCATCCACTCTGCACTATGAAGGCGCAAGTGTATTTAATGTCAGTGACTTAGGGCGATATCCTTCGATAATATTTCTATCTAGTTCACTAATGTCTTTGTATAAGAAGCACAATGAAATTGACATGCTGTATTAACTGCCAGCCGGCATTACAATAACGTATCCTATGGGGAATTTCACACGATACTACGAGAAGATGAAGCTTTGATGAAGAGAATATGATCTATTGATGGCAAGACCTTCAAACATAGTAACCACCAGGGAATCCAGATTGCCTTTAATCACTAAGGAGCCTATATTGCCTTTAATCACCAGGGAACCAATATTGCCCTTAATCAGTAGGGAGCCCATATTGCCCATAATTACCTATCCATAGCAAACATTGTGCTTTACTGCTTGGTCGTATCCTCAAAGAGTTAATAGCTACGATAAGAGCGCTCACTAAAGCCGTCCGCGTGAGAAAATATGTGAAGACGCCACCTGTGAACCTTTGCGTTTTGTAATAGCGCCTTGTCATAGCGTTTCTTAAAACCACTTTGAATTCTCTGTTTAATCGGATGACTCCTTATTTGTAACATACGCCGAGCCCCAATGCGTTGAATCAACAGTCCGATGTGCTTTTGTTTATTTAATGGTATCGTCGACTGATGACGCGGTGTATTTCGTGTCATTTCATAATCACCAAACAGCTTAGTGTAGCTATAAACTCTTTGTTCGAGACCTTCACATCTCCCTGACAAGCCATCAAATGTTGATGTCTACCCCAGGCCAGTCTCCTCGATCCACACAATTATTGACAATCTAAAACCACCATCTACAGCGCGGACATGAAAGGTCGAGGATCGTAAACCGAGCGGATAGGTGTACGCCATGAAAAGTGTACTTGTTATTTTCGCCATCTGTAAGCCTATTGTACGAAGTGTTTTGGTTGTGGAACGGCTCTGCAAAACGACATTTTCCGATCAATCGCAATGACGTCAGCTCAGTATTCCCGTGTGCCTTTGTTTGTGTCACGGTAGCGCCACCTTACGATTGCAGTGTATCATAATAAGGGAAACGATCACCGCAGAGATACTCGAAGTGAGCCCTCTAAGCGTAGCTATACACTCTTTGGTATCCTGGTGAAGTATGCTGCTTAATTAAGGTAGGATCGAAAACCTTAAGTGATGATATTCACAGGTGATGCGGTCCTTGCTCTTAATCGATCCAGTAATTTCATGACAAACAGATATAGCATACAGCTGTAAATGATTATTTAACGTCGACAATAAGATAACAAACTTCAATTCCTTCGGTGATCAACTGTATTCGTTCAAATTCCATTGACAAAACTGTCAATATGTTCAATGTACAATTACATTGAAGGCAAGGTGCAGTTGCCGTGCTCTGGAGATGATTATTCTGCCTTGAACACATGATTCACTGTGATTCCACGGATTGTGTTGCTAAGATGATCATAGAACGAAGTCGCTGATAAAGTGCAAATAAAGTAATGAACATGAAGTAGAATCCATCACTACAGCATGATAACATCTTTTGCACAATACACGACAGCACAGCTTTTGTGCTGAGAATGATTAACGAAGCGCCTAGGTAGCGCGATACTCCTATAGTGGACCCATTTAAGAGGCTGAACAGCGGTTCGTATTTAACGTAAAGTAGCTGACGCAGAATATAACTTACCAGGACATTGATAGCAAGTTGTTAACGACTACTATTAGTGACAAACCTCTAATTATCAATCTCTTGCAACATAATTCTTGTGCACTGTATACAGAAATGTTAGGATCAATTATCATCTTAAATGATGTGTAAATTCCCTTTCAGCCCACGATGGGATCAGCCCATAATGGGATCAGTCTATGATGGGATCACCCCATGATGGGATCAGCCCTTGATGGGATCAGTCGATGATGGGATCAGCCCATGATGTGATCAGTCAATGATGGGATCAGTTCATGATGGGATAAGTCCATGATGTTATCAGCCAGCCATGGAATCATCCGAACCAGATATGAATTCCTACAGCGGTGTAATTAAGAAGCACACGACATAGAAACTCGTTTGAACCGATTCGCCGTTTAGAGACTCATACGTGTTATTTCCCAACTTTGTTTACAGGAATTATAACCACAATAAAGCAAATATGTGTGCTTCTTGACCTAAGCGCAGCGTTTGACACTGTCTATCACAAAATCCTGTTATGGCGCCTGTCCGACATTTTCGGCCTAAATGAAAAATGCCTCCATGGCTCAAGTCACCCCTCTCAAACCGCTTACAACGAGTCCGTGTTGAAGGCAGGTACTCTGAAACACACCAACTAACACAATCAGTCCTAGGGCCATTATTATTTACTGCCTACATATCACCACTTGGGAATTCTTTTAAATGAACAAGGTCTGCAATACCACCAATATTGGTGAAGATACCCAAATCTATTTTACATTTACTCCCACGCTTAAATATGCGGATGATGAACAAACCAAATTAGAAGAATGCATCCGACATATAAGATCATTGATGGCAATCAATTTTCTAAAACTGAATGCGGATAAAACTGAAATTCTATTTTTTTTGCATCTCGGTACAAATGCCAGCCGTCGTTTGGTCCAAACGATACTGTATCTACATTAGAAACAGCCAGAAACCCCGGTGTTCTGATACTTGAAAACCCCATGTTATGAAGTCAACTTAATCTCTCTGTTATCAGATTAGAAGATGAGACAGCATAAGAAAGTACCTGATCCAATCTTGTCACCGCATTTATATCGTCTCGGCTTGATTAGGGCCATTCGCTGCTGTATGGAGCCCATTCGTACCATATTGCAAAACTGCAACACGCCCAAAATACTGCCACCCGCCTTGTTGCAAAAGGAAAGCACGGGGATAACATTCAGCACATCATGCGTACCCTTCATTTGCTTCCTGTGGAAATACGCATTGTATACAAAATTCTTCTACTCACCTTCAAGGCTGTTATTAGAACCGCTCCAAACTACCTACAGGAACTTACTGCTCAATACCAACCTGCAAGGGATCTTCGATCTATGGACAAGTATCTGCTTCAAGACTCAAAATCTCCAAATATGTCATCATACGGTGCCAGAGCGTTTAGAAATGCCGCACCAAGTTTGTGTGGAACGCACTTCCTATCGCCACATAACATACAACACATACATACATACATACATACATACATACATACATACATACATACATACATACATACATACAGACATACATACATACATACATACATACATACATACATACATACATACATACATACATACATACATACATACATACATACATACATACATACATACACATACATACATACATACATACATACATACATACATACATACATACATACATACATACATACATACATACATACATACATACATACATACATACATACATACATACATACATACATACATACATACATACATACATACATACATACATACATACATACATACATACATACATACATACATACGCACGTATGAATGAATTGTTGCTGTATAAATAAACCATACAGGGTGCAATGAACCAATCGGTAGCACCGTTGTGCTTGAAGCGAGACGGAGCCATGCAGCAATATATTTAGCGTTTTAGGAATGTATTCACTCGGTGAGTAAATGTAGTATATTACTGCTTGTTGAAACCGACCCTAGCGCCATTGGGTCTGAAAAAAACTGGGGTCTGTCATTTTATTGAAAACACTAGCAAACTCTATGAAGTGTTTACATCCCATATTGTCCGTTTTCTGATGTACAGTTTGCCATATCATGACATGATGTGATGACAAATAAATGTTAATCCGTCTGATGAATGCATTCATTCGTCGGTCTATTATATTTGTCAATATTGCACTGTGCAAGTGATTCTACAATTCAAGAAGACAATGGAAGCTATATCGGATTGTTTTGTTGAGTAAAACAGCATATTACTTAATAAATGATGATAGACATATTATCGATACATTTTTTTATATACATTAATATAGCTGTGACATCGATATCTGACGTAAGCCATAAACAAAAAGTCACACTGGATGGTGTTTATGTTGGACGCATCTGTTGGCGTTTAGCCGTGATAGTATTGGCTTGTTTCTGGTGAGCATGGTGCGTGCATGTGCGTGTATGTGTGAGTGTGTGTGTGTGTGTGTGTTTGTGCGGTGCTGCTGCTTATAAGTTCATTTAAAAGCATGCCCCTGGACCGCCTTCTATGTTTGCATGAGTAGACAGAATAACAAGGCACACGAGGTTGCACAGCAGGGATATTTGCTGCTGCCTATACCTCATTAGTAAGGTCGGTTCGTGCTTGGAATAAAGTAACTAGAGCACTCGGCGCTTGAGTCAACAGATCTCTTTGATCTCCCCCCTTTGGGTAAATCGTACCAATATGAGCAAAGCAATTGACCTGTCCTTATCTATCTGCCCATTATTTTATAGATATATGCAAGCCAATATTAGCCATCGCATAGAGTAAACTCTGGACAACTTGGCCATTCTAGAATTCCTAGACTTCTAAGTGTGCAGTATAATGTGGGTTGGACGAGGATATTAATTGGTTGGTCTCCCGTTAGTGTATACATCTTGTCAGGGAAATTTTATAAATAGTACTGCATTCTTCGTATACAATTTGCATTCTCTTTAAATTAGGAAAGCGTGATAATAACATGAATGGGGAATTTTATTGGTTGTTTTCTTACATTTGAAGCAGTTTACCTAAGCCCCGAGCGTAGTGATCAAGCCTCTATTTGTAACAATGACATATTTATGCACGCTTAAGCATTGCTAGCAGGGCACAATATATAAGATTGAAATGGAATAAGCCCGACAGTATTGAGTCCATCGTGTAATGCGTACATATCATAATAACGTCAAGCATACAAACGTGTACATCCGCCAAGGTAAGGTTTTTGGGAGTCATGTACATACTTTTTGAAATGGGATTGTATGTGTAGTAAATGGATCCGATTCTTCTCTATTACATATTTTACGTTATATACAATCAACACATATTTGTACGTAAAACCATGAAATACTATGGTACCTTCTAACTAAGTCTCATCAGATGCGCCTGTAGCTAGTTGCTTATTCTTACCAAATTGGCGTCATTGAAGCGTTCGCGAGTCACGACTAGTATTCTTGAGTAACCTCTTTTGTTCGGAGTTCAGAGAATCAAACAATGGCTGTCCGATGTTGGTTATAATTGCTCTTCCTAATCGTGATGGATCTGCTGTTAAGCTGACCTTTGTATTGCCGTAGCACTGAGGCACCCTTCATGTTTCAGTAGTGAATAACAATCCTTCCTTTCACACTCGACCATATTGATTGAAATCGTTAGAAGTTGATAATTCATCCGAATGTTGCATAAACTGTTCATAACAGGCTATTCCCCAATTTCGTGCTGACAACATTATCTGCTGTTCGGCTGCCCACATTTAATTATTGTTGTACACGATGCCTTACTCTATTACCCCTAGGTATAAAATGTGAGGATCAGAAGTACCATATATAGAAGTAACAAAGTGTACTGTATGACCCTTATTGAACGGGCATGCTGCCTGTCCTGCCATGACGTTATCATACATGTAACAGTGGATAGATGCGTCGGTAAATATTCAGAATGGCCGATATTTATCACAAGTACTTAAGTAATCATAGTAATAAACGACACTCAATTTTGGACGCGTTTGCAAGATGCTACGCGAATGCATGCTGATCGCTTAACAAACCTTAATCACTCAAGAATGCAAATGATGTTAGTGATGACGAGTTATCAGACAATTTTGCCGGTGTCCCTTTCATGTTGGAATATGATATAAACGGAAAAACGGGATTTCACACATTTGCCGATACCAAGAGGAATGCTGCAGATAAGATGAAAATTACTATAATGATTTTGAGAGTTTCATCATTGAAGTGTTCATCTTCATACAGCAACTGATGTGTCTTACATACGTGGCAGTATATGTCAGCAGATGTTTGAAGGGTCTGTGTGTCTTCCCTTTGCGACAAAGACTGTGCACACAGAATGCAGGTAGAAACGTTTTCGCGGAATGTGTTATTGGCAGATACCTCAAAGTTCTTGTTGATCTCATACACGCCAATCACAGAGCATTCATTACAATCTGTCATCTGTTCGTTGCACATGTAAAAAGCACTTTCAGGTATATCCGGAGCCGAGTGAGCTCGCGTTTCCCGTCCGGAACGAGGAATATCCAGAAAGTGACTTGCTTCCATTTGGGTAGATTGTAAGTTTATAAGCAGCCAATGGAATCGTTTTTCGTTCTTATCGACTGTAGCAGAATAGTTTTAACGTCAGCATGTTAATTTTGTTTGCATCTCTATCTCCATACAGCGCGATGAATATCTGGACGTAAGCTGATACGCATTTGGTTAATGCGGAACAGAAAGGCGGCTTAAGCCTTGCTTTTCAACCCCCTGTCATCTGCAGCGCCACCACACGTCGCAAAAGGTGGTCTCGCAGCGATCAATACCCCCATATGCCTGACACATGAAATCTCTTATATTACCTGCATTTAAAGCACAGGATCTACTGTGTGAGAATGACGCTAATTAATAAACATTACCACCAACACCACACAGGTAATTAACGTGAAGACCCTTAGACGATGGCTTTGTAAGCTTTTGAGAAGTTTTAGGGAATGGATAGGGGCTAAATCCCTAGAACAGATATCAATTATGATGCTTGTCAACTTGCTAGTTGTCGAATACAATACACATCTCCTTATCACCCCTTGTTAGATAACCGATTTGATTCAAAGACCGTCAGGCATGACATATGTAAGATTTGTACATTGTATTTATGCTTAGTATTTGTGAAAATACTGAATTATTATTCAGTACATTCGAGGCATTCCTAAAAAATCTTAATTCTGTTAATAGTATATATAAATATAAATATATATATGTGTGTGATATATATATATAGATATATATAGATAGATAGGGATATATATATATATATATATATATGTAGGGAGATAGAGATACAGAGATATATATATTTATATATATGTTTTTATATAGAGAGATATTTAAGATATATATATAACCCCTAGAGAGATAGAAAGATAGAGAGATCTAAAGAGAGAAAGAGAGAGATCTCTGTAGAGAGAGAGAGAAGAGATCTACAGACCTCCTCTCTATAGAGAGAGGATAGATACTAGGAGACACAAGAGAAAGAGAGAGAGAAAGAGAGAGGAGAGAGAGAGATATTTATACAATAGATCTCTAATAAGATAGAGAGGGACCTATAGATATATATATATATATATATATATATATAGAGAGATATATCTAGAGAGAGATATAGATACATTCATGATATATATATATATATATATCTCAGATATATATATATCTATATATCTATATATATCTCTATCTCTCTATATATCTCCTCTAGTATATCTATATATATATCTCTCTATCTATATCTATATATATATATATCCTCATATATCTACATATATATAATATATATATATATATATATATATATATATATATATATATATATATATATATATCTATATATATATATATATATATATGTGTGTGTGTGTGTGTGTGTTATCACTTGGGTATTGCAAAGGATGACGCCACGACAAACATATTATCTGTATAGATTTCCGCCCGGCAGCTGCCGCTCTTCAACAAGTAGATGTCAATAAGCCGAACTTTGAATCTTGGGCGGTTGTATATATTTCGTTGCGTATTTCTTTACCCTTATTCAATGGTGTTGGGAAGTGTCTGCATAATAGTTGCACGCAACTGCAGAAGCGTAGACCTGGTATCATTATGATCACAGTCATAATGAGTGAAGGTCGCTTTTGGCTAAACTTGCATCAAACAAGTAAACGAGACTCGAAGTGAGAAGAAATTACCTGATATTTATTGGTTTTCATGAGTCCATACCGTTTTCATTCTGCGGTAAGAAATGATGCGTTGCGTGTCCGTTATGTTTAATTCGTGTTGGTTATCGTAAGGTCACGTGGGTGATATGGGGAAAGAACGTGAGGACGCGGCGCGATGGCACCTACAAGCGATAATCAAGCGCACGACGCTGTCTCTAGTTAAATTTGGTATAATTATAATAATAGTGTTCCTGATGGTGCGTTTGTTGCTCGCTTGGGTCCAGATATAGATACCAAATGGGAAGTTAGAGGTGTTTCGGTGCTGGTCGGTTCAGCACCAACACTATAGCGCAAGTAGACACGGCTCGGCAGGTGTTACAATTTCGCGCCTCAGCATGATTCCGGGGAGATAATACCATGACTTCCCGATGAGCGCTACTCAACCATATTAGCCGCTGACGAGCAAATGCCTCTTGAGAAAACCTATGTTATAAGACTTACACGGTGTGCGTGATATTAAGACCCTACGTAGTGTAGCCATGTGAGAGCAGTGGTGCTCTGTGAGGGACCTTCTGAAATCTGGTTGCTGCTTGGTGATATATCGACACGGTCGTAGTTATCGCACGGCAAACTGTGCGTTTGAGGCGATATTGGAAAAAAACAGAGCTTTATCTCGAACTCTGATTGGCTGAGAGTGGGGTGCCATGGGATAAATTATCAATATCAGCTGCACGTCTCTCAGCCTATTTTGGTCGTAAGCCATTGACTATTATGCAACACTGTTACATTACATGTCATAGAATGCTCCACACAGTCGTACCTTACCGCAATCAACCAGGCAATGCCAGCACGGGCATACAAACGTAGCATTCATGAGAGACAAGGATTTTAAAGCAAATTGAAATCAATGCGGAATGAACAGTCATACTATAACTTGAGCTTGTATGGAATGATAATCAATTTAACATAAATGAGTAAGAGATGAAATTTCAAAACGGCCTGTGCTAGCCATGCCTTTCGATTCCATTCATTAAGTGATCAGTCTGTGTTTTTAATTCTGCATGGAAAGGAACCGCCAGTTGCACATTCAAATATCACATGATCATTTGTATTGCTCATGGGCGACTCGTATAATTGCACGTGCGCGAGAGCTTACTCACCAGCAAAGGTACTGCGTCATTCACGCAGGGCTTCTTGTGGACAACCCTTTACCTGTTGCGGGTATTTGGCTTCCCTTTTAATAAATGGCAGTCTTTTCCCGCAAGTTGTACCATACGCAGCATCTGTGCGTCACCCTATATCTATTGGATGACAGCGGCATAATCAAAGAGGCTTCACTTAATGGGCAATCTTGTGTATCGTGATGTAATGCCAATATGCTTCGTATTTACGTCATAAATACTGGACAAGTATCCACAAGCCTAATGACAATGTTTAGTGCAATATAAACATTGGGCGCTGCGAGTCCATCGATATATGAATTATGACGCGTATAACTCACCCGAAACAAAACTACAACACCGGCATAGTCATTCAGATAAAAATAAATACATCTAAAGCAACCTACTTGGAGCGGTTTATTTTCTATTTTAATGGCAATTACAACGTCCACAGCTTGCATGCTGGCAACCCATGTTGGACAGTACAGTATAAACATCAGTGGTTAATGGTTACCAGCCAATCGAGACAGGCAATTTATCAATTGCGCAGTTTGGGCAGATATTTGCCGACAAGCATGGCGTGGCATGCTGATGAAATGTGACGTGCACGTCTGACTTAATAAACGAAGCTAACATAAAGTAACGTTTGGTTTCAATAATTGAGGCTGATGTTTCTATGGATGACTCTGAGGATGACAAACATTCCCCGGGTAATTGTACTATCCTCCGGCATCACCTGACGTAAAACCGGAATGTTTGATTTTGCTCATTTAACATGGCAAATGGTTTCTCAGTAGGCGCTTATGCCATTTAGCGCATGTGCGTTCAAACAATGGATGGCTGGCACGCGTCAGCCTCAGTTGTCATATGGGTCTCAATTCGCCTGTGGCCATGAATATGGTTAGACATAAAATGCGGAGAAATGTTTACCACTCATTATAAACATTGACCAGGTATGGCCGAGTTGGGCAGATAGATACATCTCCACCTTCGTTCGTATGGGCGAACATAGAAATCTGTCAAATTTGGAGTCAACGTAATCGTTTCAAAAGGATTAATATGGAACCCAGGAATGATGAAGTAAAGATCAATTCACGTATCACACTCGGCAACTCGTGTAAAAATATCACTTAGTTATAGAAATGTTAGTGACACGGATGTGCTGAGCTCTGGAACAAACCTCACTGCCCATCTAAGTGCAATGGAGACGACGAATCTTTTACCAATGATGCAAGTCACATGCAAGTGAAATGATCATACGACAGACGAACGGGACTGTTTTATTACATACATCATGTATTTGTACGACGATCTGAAACGGTTTACTTTATTCATTACATTTTACACTGACTATGCATGCTTCTTGTTGCACCATTATTTCTTGGTGAAAATATTCTAACAGACAATATGTTACGATGCATGGATTAAATTATGATTTACCTCCACGAGAGATGCTGTCAAAATGAACGTAATGGAAAACGTTCACATTGAGTTACTGCACTTCCCGAGACTCAAAGCTTTAGGGATAATTGAATTTACCCCTAGCATATCCTAACACTTTTACCACTTTATAGTGATATATGGTCCATTTATTGCAACATGCTCATGATATAAAAGGAAATTTAAGATCGCCTCTTCCGGGTTACCTTACGTGTATCCGCCTTTCCTAAACCTCAGCCATTTAGGCACAGTTTTATGGATGGTCCCTATAAGCCGCAGGGTAAGATGTTATAATCTCATTAACGAAAACGGGAAAGGTCATAGCAATATATTACAAGCCTGGGTCTTTCCGTGATAACACAATGTTACAATGTAGATCTTATAATCATATCCTGAAAATGCTTAATATTTAAGGAAGCACTATCTTGTTCAAGCTATCTTACTGTTAATGTAATCCCTCCTAACACCCAACAGCGTAGCCCTGATTGTTGAGTACATAATCGCGTAAAGTCATATACAGTCTTATGGAACATCGATTTGCCATATTAATTGTTGTACAAATGCTCTACCTATGAGACTAACTTTACATGGATATGAATGTTGCGTATAATGTAACATAAGTAACTAAGTATGCGGCTTAGCAAAATAACAGAATAATTTGCCGTTTTTGTGTAATGGTGTCCGTTCCATTTATTGCCCTCTCTAACGCATGCGTCTCTCTTATATGTTCCATGCATAACGTCTTCAAACAGCTACCGAGAGAAAATATAAATCGATTCTTCGCCAGCAATTGTACTCTGATTGATGTGCATTCTAGCAATGCTACTGAGACGTCATGTATGCATATTCACAAGGAAAAGGACCTTTTGGAAGGAAATTTTCTGTAAAGTCACACAATGAAACGAGATGACTGTAATCTATTTAATAATGTACGAATATATTACCATTCAACAGTGGTGTGGATCGTGCCGTCAAATAAATAGCTTAATGAATCAGGCAATGTGCTAACGAAGGGTCTCTGGGTAGCTCTGGGCAATTCAATAACTCTTGTTAACTCTATGTGTCACGTAGCGGCCTGGTAAAACCGATGAAGTGCGCGATAAACTGCGCTGTGCCAGGTAATATACATGAGTGAATAGACTCTCACACGAAGCAATAAATGAAGGCTAAGGTAATGATTCTGTATCTAGAGTGCTTTATATCATTCACATTTCCGCACATCTAAGACTAGAAATATTTGATTGACAAAGTCTATTGACTGATCCCTGTATAGGTGCATGCAACCTATTGATATTGTCGCTTTTTACATTGTCCATGTCCTGTTTGACTGTTATTTGCGAGGTAAATGTACAATTCGCACCATTTCCCAGGCCACCAAACAGCAGTGTATGCTGAGAAACCGAGGGTTCTAAAACTGATTCGACAAATGTTGCATTAAATATTTGATATGCAAGACCCGATCGATTTTTACTTATGGCTCACACAACCCATTATTCAATTGACGTGCTCACCTACTATATTGTACTGGTAGTGGACACTGATTGTTCATTATTGCACCGATGCCATCATCAAAATTGTGCGAAGAAGTTTGTATACTAAACATGCATACAGTAATTTGGTTGAGTCACGCTATAAAAAACAGTTTTCGATAACTTACCCTATTACCAAGACATATGCTAAACCTCACGTAATAATACAGAGTTCTGCCATACTGGTTATTACTTGTTGAGGGGCTTATATGAAATGGCAAGTAGGCCATGTCTGACGTATTTCATCGCAAAGCCAGCCAATATATGAAATTACTGGCATTGTAATAATGTACAGCGTAGCAGTAAAACAGAATAAAGCATTCTTCCGACCAGTTTTTTTTCCAATGTGTTTTATCGGGTCCCTTGATATTTAGGTGCCATATAATACTGTCACAAATCATGGATGGTCTTATACAGAAATCACTCACGACTGTCGATCGCAGCCGTCCTATTTATAGATGAGTTTCAATAATTTGAGTCTTTACCAATTTGTCGGTTGGTCATCAGATGAATAACCAAACTCCGGGCATTGTGGCCTCCACAGCAAGACACAGGGGACCCGGGCAGATTTAGATCGTAGTTAAGAGTGCAGCGATCAGGCACTGCCAAGAGAAAGAGTCTTATTGTTGGACTTCAGCACCATAGTTAGCTTCACTAAGCCTCGCTCCTGTCAAATTGCTGTCTAATGTAACATTCGACCATAATTCTTGGCTTCAAGGACGCGTCTAAAATCACCAAATAAAATGGGGTTTGCTAAATATATTTCATGGTTGCATTCGGTGTCAGCATTGATTATTCAATATTGAAATATCTAACTGCAACATGTTAACAGCCAGTATATGCAACAACTAGACATACACAAAAACACTATTATGACATGTTGCGCAATGTTACAGGGTTGTATTGTTCACAAAAGCTCATGATGTACAATACTTGTAAGGATGATAACTGAAGTCGATCCTTTATAAAATGTATAGCTTACACGGTTAAAGAGGATACATTATGTTGTCAGGTAGAATAAGACTACTTTAAACATGTAGGTTTGCATGAACGTAAACCACAACTGTACGATCTCGACATCGCATCATTTGTGAACCAATGCGATTCGATTGTGACATTGTCATATCGTGCACCACCGAATACTTTAATATCCATTGACTTGGGCGGTGCTGAATTGATGGATTAGCTACCGAAGATGCAGGGGTAGTCTATGATATCACACTATTAGCAGAGCGAGCAGAAAAGTAAGTGAATATCGTCCAGCAAACGCATTTAATTGTGCTAGCTGAATGTATTGAAAATTATCGTCCACTAATTCACCTGGAAATCAACAACAAGATTCATTTTATGTAGAAAAGGCAGATGTCACACAAAGCTGGAATGAACAAGGAAGATTTCACCAAGGCTTTCATAAAAGCCTTTAAAGACGGCACAGTAATCTGCTCGCTGCAAAAGGGAATATGTGGAGAATTACTGGCGGTGATTAGTGAGCTTCGCGATGCTTTGAAAGCACGAGAATCGACGAGTTGGCCAGTAAAATAAAAGAAGCAAATAATGAAAAACAGGAACAATACAGCCGACGCAATTCCATACGAATCACTAGCGTCACCCCAATGGGTATTGCATACTGGTTTATCAGATCATTTTCCAATATTAGCAATTGCACAGATAAGTAATGTGAGACCGATGAATTTTCATGAAATGAGATGCTTTAAAGAAGCCAATATAAGGACATTTACATCGAAACTGAGAGATATAGACGGGAATAAGTGTGGATGCATAGTGATACACAATTGGCGTATTCATCATTTCACCATACTGTTGCAAATGCGTATAATGAATATTTTCCCGCTTAAAGAGTACATGCAAGGCAAAAGTCAGCAAAACCATGGATTGCCCCTGTTATAAAAATATCTATTAACATACAAAATAGATTATGTTTAGAAATAAGGTAACGGTGTATAATGTGTTACGATATAAATTGTACAGAAATAAAATACATCATACAATAAAAGCAACAAAAACAATGGACATTACCAAGGATTATTGGATGAAAATAATTCAAACCTAAAAGAAATATGGAAAATATTGAAGGATATTATAAGAACCAATGGTACTAAAGTATTAGACGGTAAATTCATAACAAATAATGATATTGTTAATGACCCTAATATTATAACTAATGCTTTTAACGATATTATTATGAACATTGGCTTGTCACTCGCAAAAAATATTCCTTCTGTGAATAAGCAGCCAACAGATTAGCTCAATGGATCATATGTAAACAGCTTCTTTATTGACCCAGCATCCGCGCAGGAAGTTCAATTAGTAATCAATAAGTAATGTAAAAGCAATGGAATGGGAGACAATTTAAAACCTCAAATTATTATTATACTACGCCCCCTAACTTACATACTAAATATGTCTTTATAGCGAGGGTGTATTCCCAACAGGGCTTAAGCTGGCTATTGTAACACCAGTACATAAAAGTGCAAACTTTTCAAAACTATTATGAGTAATACAAGACAATATCAAATGTATCATTTGACATTTTTGGACGGAAAAAAAGAAAATAGTATTTGCTTTAGAGGGTCATTTATTTGGAATCACTGTATCATGCCGTATGTTGATAAAATTTTGAGAAACAACCAATTTTCTTTTCAAAATTTCTTGAAAGACTTTTATTTGAAAAAATGTTATTAAATTTACTTGGTTGATAATGATATGTTGTTCTCACGTTTATATGTATTATCTCAAGTTGCGTTAACTTATGCCAACCCGTGGTATGCTACCACAAAAATATCATGTGATGTTTATTTGCACTAAGTATTCCCTCAGATATACTGTACTCATTTTATTCTTTGCCATATTTTCCTTTCAATATTTGTGTTGCATTCCAGCCTCTATCGTTTACGACTCTATGCGGGTAATGAGTTGATATAAATTATTGCATTCAATCATGGCAAACATTCTCTTCAATGTATATCATGTCCGGGAACACATCGGGGGCTCCGGGGGAAATGTCTGCAAGGAATTTGCAACCACATGTAGCAATATAAAAGTGCGAATTAGGAACCCAATCCCAATTGTATCGAGAACAGCTCGGTTACTAAAGTAACGCATTTTGTGTCGTACTTTATATGATATCTATGACACCATGAGCACATTAGATTTCCGAGTAATCTTTCATTTGTAAATTTTTAATGCTTTTTGCGATTTCAAATCTTGAAAGGTATTGCTACAGAAAGTTTGGACGTAATTAGACATCGATCTGTAAGTAGTCATTATAATTATCTGGCTATGCGCCAGGGAGTCGGCATGGAACAGTTACAAATTCTTTCCTGCACAAATATTCGTTCCCGCAGTCCTATCAGTATATCTAAATCTTAATTATTAAACTGATGTGCGAGGCTTTGGTGACTTCCGCTACTTATTTCAAACAAGCCACCAGGGGGCACATTGTAATATAATGAAGCACTTAGTGGTTAAATAATCAGCATCCCTCACATAGCACGTATTGTGGAGTTACTCGTGCTTATTTCAGCATTTGGTGATTCCGTCACGGCACAGGAGATGCATCGTAGCAATCACGCGTGTAATATGATTACCATTATTAATGACACACGAGCGGAGCATGACAGACTGCAGTTATACAGCAGCCATGTATCACGATACCATATTAGTTTGCTGAAATCGTGTCATGTCGTGTCATCGCTCTACAACGGGCAGTCACATTGTGCTATTTGTGCACAGGCCTGTGTACTTAAGACTGAATCAGACTTATTCATCTTAGACTAGTCTGCTAAATAATACGAATATTCAATGAAGTCTCAACCACATGGCACATTCATGGTGTATGGATTGATATTTATTATGTTAACGTTGAATAATACATAAAATTGTATGAACCCAATGATAATTAAAGAAGGGCAATGATTAAGACAACCTGTATGAATATATATATATATATATATAAACAATATATATATATATATATATATATATACATAAATATATATATATATATATATATATATATATATATATATATATATATATATCCATACATACGCAAACAAATTAAAGAAGGGCAATGATTAAGACAACCTGTATGAATATAAATATATATATATATATATATATATATATATATATAAATACATATATATATATATATACATATATATATTTATATATATATACATGTTTATAATTATATATGTAAATATATATATATATAAATATATACATAGTATGAACATCTATAAACATACATATATATTATATAGATATGAATACATATATATTATATATTTATATATATACTATATATTAATATATATATATATTAATATATATACATACCATATATATATACATATACATATATATACGTATATACATATAAATATATATACATATATATACATATATGTATATATATACACACATATATATACATAAACATATATATATATATATGTATATATGTATATATATTTATATCTATATATATACATATGTATATACCTATATATATATATATATATATATGAACCTATATATGTACATATATATATACCTATATATATACATATGTATATATATATATGTATTTATATATATGTATATATATATGTATATATATGTATATATATATACTATATATATATATATATATATATATATATATATATATATATATATATATATATATATATATATATATGTATATGTATAAATATATAGATTTTATATATCTATACATCACCGTCCTTCAGTGCATGATAAGTACAAACGATGGTAACAATGGGTTGGTTCGTATGTACGAAAATTGTTAAAGAATAAAAATTAATATTGGGAATGTCTCAAAATGTAGCCGTAATCCAGAAGCTTATCCGGAACTCCACCAAGCGCCATATACACTGCTAATTAGCTTCCGACTTGAAGTGGGAACATCGCTATACCGGCAATACAATTGTTAGCTATGAGAATGTAAAGCTAACCCCGCAACCAGGCTAGATGAAATCAACCAACCCGAAGCCCTGTCTAAACAGCAATCTGTGCGCTTTGCATGCATGCGAATCATATTTTCTACCGATTTCAGTTCGGGTGTGGCCAGACATTAAAACACAAATCTATACTACTGTTTACCTTACTCATATATATATACATATATTTTAATCCATTGTACGTGCTTCACATCCTATGAATATTTTTATGAGCTTCAATAGATCTTAACTCTTTCAGCACAAATGTGAGGGGCCCAGAGACAATAAGACAAATATATATGTCAGTCGCCCGCTTACATTAAGCAGTTTACCATGGAAACCTCTTCCCAAGTGATGACGGCTACTGGGTGACTGCCCATTATTTATATTGCCATCCTACAACTTGAATAGCATATGATTACCTACATTAACAATTGTAGAAACAAAATGAATGGATGAGGTCAAAGTGCTTAGCAAATTAATGAACATATTTTGCAATTTTATAGTTACACTATCGTCCAAACATTTTTGTTACACCATGTTGCTTTGTTTTACCCGGTTGATTTCGTTGTAATAAATTCCTGTAAAATTAACATTCATTATATTGTCATAGGCGGGTAGCAGGGTAACACACAGGCTTCTGCTCATAATAGCAGCCTTTCCCTTCCAGTTGCAGATATATTGTGAAGCAAGAAACAATGATGCTTGATGGTACAAATCAGAAAACGTCTTGCAGGGAAATACTGCATAAAGTGTTTATGCGTGGAACATCTCTGATATTTAGGATTCATGAGAAATGGCGATACGTTCAGTGCTTGTTTGATATGTTCCATCAATATTAAGTTTTGCTTGAATAGATGTCGTTTTGTGCTTTCTAGGTTGCGTATTTACTTTCGACGTTTACTTAAGACCTTCTAATGTGGCGTTGCATAATAATTTGATCACATCATTTCCATATTTGTTTATCTGCATGACGTCGTGAAAAATATGGTGGACGTTTCATATGCACTTTGACCACAGATTATCAATTATCTCATTTATTTATTCATGTATCCACAGGAAGTGAAGACAATTGTGTTTTGTGAAGGAGTTACACGATGATTGTGACAATAGTAATTGACAAAGTCCGTCTTGAATGGAACATTCGAACACCATAACCACAGCATAAGTATGACCTCATAATACATACCTAAACAACATAGTTATCTAATCACATATACGCAGATATCACTAGAAATGCTGCTGACAAGATAAACAGAAGGGCGATTTTTCTAAGTGCGTCATCACTGAAGTGTTTATCCTCGTACAGTGGCTGGTGCGTCTTACATGCGTCACAGTATAAATCGTTGAATTCAAGTAATTCTTTTGTATAAACCATTATGGTCACGGGTTGTTCGCAAAACATACATGCGGAAACTTCACCTTCAGCCGACTGATCGATGGATAATGCGATTCCGTTGCTGAGGGGCGATTCAGTGACTGAACATCCGTTGCACTCTGTCGTTTGTCCGTTGCCAACATAGAAGACACTTTGAGGGATATCTGGAGCCGAGT
>CM067354.1:42280558-42283207 GCA_034190875.2 Urechis unicinctus | reverse complement strand
TGAGTTTCGATAATTTGAGTCTTTACCAATTTGTCGGTTGGTCATCAGATGAATAACCAAACTCCGGGCATTGTGGTTCCACAGCAAGACACAGGAGACCCGGGCAGATTTAGATCGTAGTTAAGAGTGCAGCGATCAGGCACTGCCAA
The DNA here is from genome assembly GCA_034190875.2 of Urechis unicinctus. NCBI lineage: Eukaryota > Metazoa > Annelida > Polychaeta > Xenopneusta > Urechidae > Urechis > Urechis unicinctus. Next base: position 42,283,058 of record CM067354.1, on the reverse strand, counting down.
GAGTCTTATTGTTGGACTTCAGCACCATCGTTAGCTTCACTAAGCCTCGCTCCTGTCAAATTGCTGTCTAATGTAACATTCGACCATAACTCTTGGCTTTAAGGACGCGTCCAAAATCACCAAATAAAATGGGGTTTGCTAAACATATTTCATGGTTGCATTCGGTGTCAGCATTGATTATTCAATACTGAAATATCTAACTGCAACATGTTAACAGCCAGTATATGCAACAACTAGACAAACACAAAAACACCATTATGACATGTTGCGCAATGTCACAGGGTTGTATGGTTAACAATAGCTCATGATGTACCATACGTGAGAGGATGATAACTGAAGTCGATCCCTTATAAAATGTACAGCTTGCACGGTTAGAGAGGATACATTATGTTGTCAGGTAGAATAAGACGACTATAAACATGCAGGTTTGCATGAACGTAAACCACAACTGTACGATCTCGACATCGCATCATTTGTGAACCAATGCGATTCGATTGTGACATTGTCATATCGTGCACCACCGAATACTTTAATATCCATTGACTTGGGCGGTGCTGAATTGATGGATTAGCTACCGAAGATGCAGGGGTAGTCTATGATATCACACTATTAGCAGAGCGAGCAGAAAAGTAAGTGAATATCTTCCAGCAAACGCATTTAATTATGCTAGCTGAATGTATTGAAAATTATCGTCCACTAATTCACCTGGAAATCAACAACAAGATTCATTTTATGTAGAAAAGGCAGATGTCACACAAAGCTGGAATGAACAAGGACGATTTCACCAAGGCTTTCATAAAAGCCTATAAAGACGACACAATAATCTGCTCGCTGCAAAAGGCAATATGTGGAGAACTACTGGCGGAGATTAGTGAGCTTCGCGATGCTTTGAAAACACGAGAATCGACGAGTTGGCCAGTAAAATAAAAGAAGCAAATAATGAAAAACAGGAACAATACAGCCGACGCAATTCCATACGAATCACTAGCGTTACCCCAATGGGTATTGCATACTGGTTTATCAGATCATTTTCCAATATTAGCAATTGCACAGATAAGTAATGTGAGACCGATGAATTTTCATGAAATGAGATGCTTTAAAGAAGCCAATATGAGGACATTTATATCGAAACTGAGCGATATAGACGGGAATGAGTGTTGATGCATAGTGATACACAATTGGCGTATTCATCATTTCACCATACTGTTGCAAATGCGTATAATGAATATTTTCCCGCTTAAAGAGTACATGCAAGGCAAAAGTCAGCAAAACCCTGGATTGCCCCTGTTATAAAAATATCTATTAACATAGAAAATAGTTATAGATTATGTTTAGAAATAAGGTAACTGTGTATAATGTGTTACGATATAAATTGTACAGAAATAAAATACATCATACAATAAAAGCAACAAAAACAATGGACATTACCAAGGATTATTGGATGAAAATAATTCAAACCTAAAAGAAATATGGAAAATATTGAAGGATATTATAAGAACCAATGGTACTAAAGTATTAGACGGTAAATTCATAACAAATAATGATATTGTTAATGACCCTAATATTATAACTAATGCTTTTAACGATATTTTTATGAACATTGGCTTGTCACTCGCAAAAACTATTCCTTCTGTGAATAAGCAGCCAACAGATTAGCTCAATGGATCATATGTAAACAGCTTCTTTATTGACCCAGCATCCGCGCAGGAAGTTCAATTAGTAATCAATTAGTTATGTAAAAGCAATGGAATGGGAGACAACTTAAAACCTCAAATTATTATTATACTACTCCCCCTAACTTACATACTAAATATGTCTTTATAGCGAGGGTGTATTCCCAACAGGGCTTAAGCTGGCTATTGTAACACCAGTAAATAAAAGTGCAAACTTTTCAAAACTATTATGAGTAATACAAGACAATATCAAATGTATCATTTGACATTTTTGGACGGAAAAAAAGAAAATAGTATTTGCTTTAGAGGGTCATTTATTTGGAATCACTGTATCATGCCGTATGTTGATAAAATTTCGAGAAACAACCAATTTTGTTTTCACAATTTCTTGAAAGACTTTTATTTGAAAAAATGTTATTAAATTTACTTGGTTGATAATGATATGTTGTTCTCACGTTTATATGTATTATCTCAATTGCACACTATTATGTATTTATTTTTACTCTGCATGTTATTAAAGTATATATCGGATGAAAATATTATGATATTCAACTCCCATTTGTCTTCACGTATATACCATGTGGCTTTATAGATGCGAGGATGCAATTGGCTGAAGACAGTAAACTTGTCTTTATCTTTATTGATAAAGGCCTCACAAAATAAGTACAAAGCATCAAATCCACATGAATTGGGTTATGCTATCTTTAATCCTCTTTAATTTGGATATGCTATCTTTAATCCTCTGTGATTTGGTTATGCTATCTTTAATCCTCTTTAATTTGGTTATGCTATCCTCTTTTATTGGGTCATGTTGTTTTTAACTAAAC
>CM067354.1:42235558-42278058 GCA_034190875.2 Urechis unicinctus | reverse complement strand
CGCCATATACACTGCTAATTAGCTTCCGACTTGAAGTGGGAACATCGCCATACCGGCAATACAATTGTTAGCTATGAGAATGTAAAGCTAACCCCGCAACCAGGCTAGATGTAATCAACCAACCCGAAGCCCTGTCTAAACGGCAATCTGTGCGCTTTGCATGCATGCGAATCATATTTTCTACCGATTTCAGTTCGGGTGTGGCCAGACATTAAAACACAAATCTATATTGCTGTTTACCTTACTCATATATATATACATATATTTTAATCCATTGTGCGTGCTTCACATCCTATGAATATTAATAAGACAAATATATATGTCAGTCGCCCGCTTACATTAAGCAGTTTACCATGGAAACCTCTTCCCAAGAGATGACGGCTACTGGGTGACTGCCCATTATTTATATTGCCATATATATCACACCGAGAGAAAGCAGGCACTGAGCTTGAGGCGAAACTACGGTAACCCATGAAACACATGAAAGGGTTCTTGTGAAATGTATGCAACAAATTGCCATAGCAGCGTCGAATGTGGGTATGATATTTGGATTTAATCTTTACTACTGTTTACCTTACTCGCTCAATACCGTCCACCCTATCACTCACAGCACTCCCTACAACAATGTCAGCAGAAGCCAATATCATTGAATTAACATCATTGACAACCCAAGAACAACCACATTTCGCTGCCCCTTCACTCCCATTAAATCAACACCAGACCCCTTGACATGCTTTTCCTTCGGGAAGAAGTGTTAACCTGAGAAGACAGGCAAAGGTTACCAATGATGTTTATGTGTCTTATGAGCGGAAAAGCCAACGAGAACTCTACTTTCCGGTCGGATAAATATATATATATATATATATATATATATATAGATATATATATATATAGAGAGAGATAGATAGATATATATATATATAGATATATATAGATATATATATAGATATATCTATCGATTAGAGAGAGATAAGATATAGAGATCTATATATTATATAGATATATATAGAGCTCTATCTCTATATAAGATCGATACCTATATATATATGTATATATACTTATATATATATACATATATATGTATATATATATACACATGTGTATATATATATATATATATATATATATGTATATGTATACATATATTTATGCATATGCATATACATATGTATGTGTACATATATATCTATATAAACATGTACATAGGAATATATATATATTAATATATATATTTATATATATATACATATATATATATATATATATATATACATATATGCATCAACATATATAAATATGTGCGTAATATATATATATAAATATATACACAATATGTATACATATACTTATGTCTATATATGTATAATATATAAGTATGTATATATATGTATGTATACATATAAATATAAATAACCATGAATATACATAAATATGAGTGTAAATATTTACATTTTCATTGCGTTATGCACTATATGGTTGACCCTTTAGAAAAATAATATCATTGGTCGGTGAGAAAAAGTGTCAATAAACTGTTTGTTGCTATCCATGGTTTTTTATGTCCATTTACGATGCCCTGATAGACGAACACGACGGTAAACATCCGGCGTAATTGAATGCAATATGAAGGTCTTGCATCATTAGTAATAATTGAACTAGCCACTAGCATCTACGTTTCTGTTTATGCATCATTAAATGGGCGGAAACTTGTCCCAATAAATGCGCGCTGTACATGTTACGCAGTCAAAGCATGGCTATTGCAATCAAGCAAGGGCTCATTATGCTCGTCTCATGTGTACGGTTGCTTTGAGTTATCACATCTTTATATGCTCCTGCCAAATCATATGGTAAGATGATGTTGACTATTGAATGTGCGTTGCATAAGGCAATGTATGTGCATCAGGTAATACATAGTGTTGTGCAGCCATCAGATAATTCACCCATGAGACATCTCTACTGTAAACAAACGTCACTCGAGTCTTGAAACTACCCAAGTGTGCTGTTACTTATATCGAGGGACGTTGTAATAATTAGAAGGCTTGCTGAAGACGATTTGTCTTCAAGATACGCCAAAAAGTTTTGTCATGAGAGTAAGTTAGTAAAACTATCTTCTTATTTAGCCTATTGTGAGCTCACCTGGCGGGAGGGTTTTGATGATTTTGAAGGCAATATGGGGAAACAGACTACTGATGGATATTACCGACGGTAATTAACAGCGACTTTATCACTGGCATCAGCCATAGGCTAGCTTGGGACCCCGAGTTCTGGTAACTTATAATCGCTGCCGGGATTGTTTATTATAACATGCCCTTTGTTCTCATTGAACCTCTGCAGATTGATAATGTGCATGTGAAGCATCATTGTTCTAAACATTTGATATATCACATGCACTATTTAAAATCTACTTATGCAATCTGACGTCATTATATTCTAATGGCAACGCTTCCGGGATGATGCAGTTTATAACGTCGTACAGAATATGCTGCATAATTCCTGGCCTGCCAAGTGTCAGGATATAATGATGACGCTTATGTAAACGTCCAAAATGTATAATATCACATATATTTACTGCTGCTGAATATCAGGCAACGACACAAGTGATTGGATAATTCATCTGCTGCTCGAAACATACAAAATTCACCGACATCGTTGTTCTTGTCTTTTCAGTATTTTATGATGATTTACTTTCATCGAGTTCGACGGAACAAATAGAATTCCAGCTAAAGTTCAAAATCTCTAACTGACAACCCTCGATGACGCACTCGCGTCTGACGAGTAGTTCTCTGGCCCATCTCTGGAGTAGTTCTCTGGGCAGTCTCTGGAGTAGTTCTCTGGGCTGCCTCTGGAGTAGTACTCCGGGTCGTCTCTAGATTAGTTCTCTGGGCCATCTCTGGAGTATTACTCTGTGCCGACTCTGGAGAAGGTCTCCGAGCCGTCTCTAGAGTAGTTCTCTGGGCCATCTCTGGAGTATTACTCTGTGCCGACTCTTGAGATGGTCTCCGGGCGTCTCTAGAGTAGTTCTCTGGGCCATCTCTGGAGTTGTTCTCCGGGCCATCTCTGGGGTAGTTCTCTGGGCCGTCATGACGGAGTGAGCCGCGAGTGAGAATGGGCGCTGTGTTTAACACTATCAAAACTGGGTCGGGTTTAATCGGATTTTGGTTACGTTAGTTAGATGCCATCGGTCAAACACGGTCAAATATGTAAGGGTTGTTTTTACTCTCGGGTAGCATCAAAGAAGCTCAAGGATTTTAATCCATTGTAAGTGCTTCACATCCTTTGAATATTTTTAAGTGCTTCAATAGATCTTAACTCTTTCAGCACAATTGAAGTCACATCAAATGTGAGGGGCCCAGAGACAATAAGACAAATATATATGTCAGTCGCCCGCTTACATTAAGCAGTTTACCATGGAAACCTCTTCCCAAGTGATAACGGCTACTGGGTGACTGCCCATTATTTATATTGCCATCCTACAACTTGAATAGCATATGATTACCTACATTGACAATTGTAGAAACAAAATGAATGGATGAGGTCAAAGTGCTTAGCAAATTAATGAACATATTTTGCAATTTTATGGTTACACTATCGTCCAAACATTTTTGACACACCATGTTGCTTTGTTTTACCCGGTTGATTTCGTTGTAATAAATTCCTGTAAAATCAACATTCATTATATTGTCATAGGCGGGTAGCAGGGTAACACACAGGCTTCTGCTCATAATAGCAGCCTTTCCCTTCCAGTTGCAGATATATTGTGAAGCAAGAAACAATGATGCTTGATGGTACAAATCAGAAAATGTCTTGCAGGGAAATACTGCATAATGTGGAACTTCTCTAATATTTAGGATTCATGAGAAATGGCGATACGTTCAGTGTACCAATGTCATTAGGACCAGGCGGAAAACAATGTGCATGATATAACGGAAACACTACACCAATGCACACTTAGTGTCATGTAGATTTTCGTTATTCATTACATATCACTATATTGTTAGCCATTGCCAACGTGAAATATTAAGTTGACAAAATGCAACTCCATTCCGATTTCAGCTGATTTGCGGTGTTCTGGGGGTTTTGGTTCATGTGCTTGTTTGATATGTTCCATCAAAATTAAGTTTTGCTTGAATAGATGTCGTTTTGTGCTTTCTAGGATGCGTATTTACTTTCGACGTTCACTTAAGACTTTCTAATGTGGCGTTGTATAATAATTTGATCACATCATTTCCATATTTGTTTATCTGCATGACGTCGTGAAAAATATGGTGGACGTTTCATATGCACTTTGACCACAGATTATCAATTATCTCATTTATTTATTCATGTATCCACAGGAAGTGAAGACGATTGTGTCTTGTGAAGGAGTTACACGATGATTGTGACAATAGTAATTGACAAAGTCCGTCTTGAATGGAACATTCGAACACCATAACCACAGCATAAGTATGACCTCATAATACATACCTAAACAACATAGTTATCTAATCACATATACGCAGATATCACTAGAAATGCTGCTGACAAGATAAACAGAAGGGCGATTTTTCTAAGTGCGTCATCACTGAAGTGTTTATCCTCGTACAGTGGCTGGTGCGTCTTACATGCGTCACAGTATAAATCGTTGAATTCATGTAATTCTTTTGTATAAACCATTTTGGTCAAGGGTTTCGCAAAAACATATACATGCGGAAACTTCACCTTCAGCCGACTGATCGATGGATAATGCGATTCCGTTGCTGATGGGCGATTCAGTGACTGAACATCCATTGCTATCTGTCGTTTGTCCGTTGCCAACATAAAAGACACTTTCAGGGATATCCGGAGCCGAGTGAGCTCGCGCCTCCCGTCCGGAACGAGGAATATCCAGAAAGCGACTTGATTCCATTTGCGTCAATTCTTTTTATAAACCGTCCATGAGCCGAACCATGCATATACTTGACTTGATCTTTACCTGTAAGTCTTGTTTAACTCACAGAATGCACTCGGTGAGCCAATTGCAATGCTTCTCTCTTTCACTACCTTCTTCAGTGGTCCAGATTAGTCCACACCGCGTAAAGCGTTATAAGCCTTGGTAGAGTTGCAGGTGCTCAGCGAATGGAGGCCAAGAGCTCACTAAACACACTGACTGCTCCGTTCTGTGATAGCATCCACATCGTGGCGCCACCAAGTGCTGGAGCGGCTGCCTACCAGCGATCAATACTCATGTAATACAATTATCCAGGAGTAAGAAGAACTATGTTGATTTATGTGTATTTACTGTTTCCAGTGTCAGGCAGTCATGGGCGTGTGTCGCTGTGTGTAATATGGTGCACATATATATATATATATATATATATATATATATATATATATATATATATATATATATATATATATATATATATATATATATATATATATATATATATATATATATATATATATATATATATATATATATATATATATATTTACTTTCGCTCGAGAATATTGGTTGTCTACCCACAACTTATTGCCCCTGATTGCAATATACATGGGTAGATCCGCTTTAAATAACTGGTTACATGAATATGAGACGCCATATATTGACAGCCATCGTCTGCAGTCAAATGTCAGTGTTATTGCATACCAAAGATGAGTTAATGTGCTTCGGCCATGTGGATCCTACTTTCACTTTGCACAATATAACATGCACAATGGTCATGGTGTAAACTAGTTGTTAACAAGTAGTTTTTACCCCGTAACTAAGATTACTTTATCGCATTTTTCGGAAGCTTTTTCTATCACATAGTGGAATGGATGACGTATGCGTGGTTTGTCCAGCTGTAGAGAAGGGAAGAATAAAGAAACAATGAGATGGACTGTGCAAGGGAAGCCTACCATTGACAAGTGCATTTACACTTTCCTGGTACGATCAGCGATCACAGTTGTGAGGGGTGTTGTGTATTGATAATTGAAATGGCAATAATTGCATCTCGGTTTATTCCATGGGGATGAACAATATCAACCAGTGTTTATGATACCTAAAGAGGAGATTTCAGTCGTCTATTCCATGGTCATATCATCATGTCTTGTATTACACCTCGCCTGACTATGGTAACCTCTGTCGCATCGACGAATATGTACTATCATCTTGTAAGCCTGGTGTAATATACCACAACTAAAATAACTACGCGTGCCAATTGACTTGCATATCGTATTTACGTGACCCCGAGCAGTTTTCTGCCTATAGCAATTCGATAACGTTGTACCTATTCCGTCGACCCATCCATCATCACATTGTGTTGATTGTGTCCTCACCTGACTGGATGCAATCAAAGGAGGTGATGGAGTTCAGATGCTACACCGTAGATAAAAAAAGCTGTGAAGCAGTCTGTAGTTGGAGCGTATACGTCTTTTGCTATGCAACATGGTTTGGAGGTCAAATGGTTGGTAGAAGTCTCTCTGCTTTACATCACATGGGCGATCAGTGTAGGTGTTGATAGTATGTCTCAATACAATACAATGTTCTGTGGTGCACGACGGCAGATGCAACTATTACACCACAGTTACAAAGCTATATAGCAGTATGCTGCTTGAGTATGTAGGTCAGAGTCAAATACGAATGGAATGTTGGCTGTTCACCTAAAGCTCACATTCAATACCAACAGTTCAATTAATAAAGATTGATAGCGAAAGAAAGGCAGCCGATGAGAGCAGAATCAATGCAATGAAGAGACCTGTCACGTAATTCTTGATTATCGTAAAGCGCCCGCTGTCAACATTGTCGGCATTTAAAATCGTAAAATTGTACATGGTTTCTCCTAACTTGCCCGTATGACAAACATTTTTGGCTTTCGGAGATCCAATCCACCACATAAGTTTTCTAACAGTCATTTTAGATGAGGAGGCATTCATCTTGTATAATTGCCTATTCTGCCGCACGAATCTCCCGGCCAGTGCGGGGAATGTAAAGGAATAACCTGGATTCCATTGTTTGCATGTCGCCACATGGCATAGCATTCACGTTCGATCAAATTGGTATATGAATGGCGACAAAACCAATAGGCTCCGCAGTTTTCAGAAAACAACACTCTATTATCGCAGCAATCTGCTCTTATCCACTAATTAGTTTTTAAGCCACTCCTTCGACATCTTACATTAGCTGCTAGTTGTGCCAAGCTACTGCTTCATCAGATGGGTAGTAAGCGCGGATCTCCCGAGCTACAATAGAGACAGAACAGCTGGAAACCTAAACGACTATTTTCAGTGACATTACGGCCAGCAAAAACACGCCAAGAACTTATGCCATGATATACGACTACCCTGGACTTTGCTATCGTTCATTATGTGGCGTTGTCAGGGTCGTTATTTTCAGATACGTCGTGATGTTGCATCACCGACTACCTTCGTAATTTGTGCTTATGACAAAACAAAGAAATAAAATGCAGCACAACCTCTGTTATATTCAGTCACCGTTAAAGTGTACTGGCGGCTCAAATGTGACAAATATAATCTTTTGTGCTGTAATTGTATAGTTCACCATACTAAGATATCTAATACACTAGCTCATTTTTCAAGCAGACAGCTTCCTGCCATAGCGTGCGAATTAAACTATATGCAATGATGCTTGTGTAGCTGAATACATTTTAATCCAGCTGTCAAACTGACCCATGCAAATGGATCGACGGTTGTCTTCATAAACAAAAATGACTTACATCTCAGTTCAATTGTTAAGACGCGTTCCTAATGTCGTCTTGGTGACTGGGTTACGATTGCAATACAGCTCGTACACAAACCAGGCGTACAGAAACCATCCGATCCTATAAACTCCACTTTCAGCACATTTTCTCAAACTCCAATGAGTTTTGCGATGACATCACGATGTTTTCTTTAGAATGATGGGTTCAGCTGCCCTGTTTTAATCTTACTCGCCTGGAGTGGTTTGATTCATCATTGTTAGCTGCACTAGGGCTGTTAATTGCACGATGAGAATGTAGTGTTTTCTCAAGGCTGTTTATTGCATGGTTCGTATTCTGTTGAGTCACGGAAGCTGCTCAATCAGTCACTGTAACTGAACCAGCTAGGTGTCATATTTGCAAACTTACTCTCCAATGTTGATGCATTGTAACACCAGCTGTCATTATGAAATATGTCCCTGTTAATTTGTTGTTTATTTTCTCTTACAGTCAAAGATGAAAACTAAATGGAACCGATAATTAAATGTTAACATCAAACCTTTGTCTGTTAATATATAACGTCAAGATTACTACTAGGCAACCTTCGGACTCTCGCTCATTCATAGCTAAGAAATTCTATTAACGCGTCAACCAGTCAGGCCGTTTATCGCCGATCGCTGTTGTGAAGCAGCCCTGTCAGCTGTACGTTTCCTGTAAACTAGTGCTTGTCAGTATCAACATGGATTATTCACAGGCGACATAAATCTGTTGCACGGGCGATTTAAGGAAACAATACTTTTATACAGAGCCCATGTGGTATAACACGTTGAACTACATATTTTGTTTGCATGGGATTGTTGCATACCTGATCATTTTCCCTCATCTATTCAAACATCAATCACTTCGAAATTTACCTATCAGCGCATTGCGTTGCTAGCGGGCTTCGTAACACTCACATGAGCCACTCGTTGACAATAAACTGATTGACATATCGAAACCTTCTGCTGTCATGTCTGCTCTGTGTGCAAAATATTGAAGTTGCGTAATTAAGTATACACAATCACAAATGATACCGCAATCAATCAATATATGATATATGAATGTCCGGTCTTAATGATTAGCTTTCGCGTGATGCTAGACCAGGAATACACGTTATGCTTGTCACGGCATGCGCTGTTGTTTTCAGTCATGCCTGGTGTTGAACAGTGCTCTTATACATTTAGTGATTATATACAATATGACTAGCGGCACTGTGAAGCTACACAGGCGCTCTGGGCGTGTGTTCGGTTATATTGTCACACACAAAATATATAGCCCAATATATGGACGAGATTACAACGGGATAACCACGGATTGTTAAGAAGTAAGCTACGACACCACCAATGAAATGTCCTTAAGAGGACAAAATAAGAGCTGAATTTTCAGCACATCTTAACTGTACACAACCAATGAACGCGACTTAATATTAGTCGCTTCACAATCAATAGTTTACAATGAAAGACTGGGCGAAACAACTCAATCAATAGAAATACGGCGGATATGATTAAGACGAAAGCGACGGATATGATTAAGACGAAAGCATCGAACTTAAGCTTGCCGTTGGTGAAGTCCGACTCCGCCCCCAATTGTTATGACCCCGCCCCCTCCAGATACGGCCGAGCTGAGCGTTACCGTACCATCTCACCGGAGACTGGGAGCAACGAGTACTTTTCTGGTGAGGCTGGCATCCATTCTTCTTCCTTAAAGATGCATCGGCGATTTTGTTGGTTTCCTGTAAGTTCTATCCCAAGCCTTGTGTCTTAGCCATGTTACAGGGTTTCCCTAACGAACGCTACTCGTTAATACTTAGTCAAGACTGAGTCACAAGCGACGACTTAATCCAATCTTGCAAATGCAGGACAAAATGAGACTGCTACTGGGTGTATTGAAAAATGTTCCAAGTATATTTGCCGCGACTCTCACTGGCCAATTATATGATTCGCCCTTCATAACGGCGTCAACAGCAGACTCAGTAGGACCGCAGGCTCCCCAAGTCAGGCTTCTGGATGCTGAGAATCTAGACAGTGACTGTGGGTTGGTCAAAAAGTACTCGAGTCATAAAAGGTCCCTCCTCTCTGGCTACTCTACAGACATGGAGAAGGGGCATTTTATGACTCGAGTGCCTGTGGGTCTAGCAAGCAGTGTGAATAGGCTCGATCGGACATCAGGGAGGTGACTCGATCTAAACCAGGCATATGATTACAGGTGAAGTAACCGGATGTTTTATAATCATGACAACTTGCGTCCCTCAGCAGGTCAACACGCGCCATGAGGGCAGAGGAGACATCACCGCTAGCAGTGACTCGCCGTCAGGTGGCGCCACTCACCTGCTCTGTCACCGCGTCGATCACTACACACACCACGTCAGCTTCACGCTAGATGAAAAATGTAAACAGATCCAACAATGATTATCATATGATAGGTGTGTTAGTGCTCAAGGGGGTAACAAAGCGATGACACGTACAGACACAAAGGGCTCCACTGGTCCAAACAGAAGAGCTGAAAATATGACGACATTAACAACATCAACACCAGCGACATCAACATCAGTGGAACTCAGCTCAACCCTGAACCAAACAACAAACCCGCCATTGCCTCAAAATTATTGTAGTGTGTTTATTGGCATATGCGACTGCACCGTACCCCACGTTTCATTTATACAATATTCGACCGACACCACTTCTTTCAGCGCCACCAAGTTATGGAAACACTAACCACATGGCCGATAATGTGCTCATCTCACCACAACAGATCACCAAATAATGCCACACACAAACAATTTAATATCAATATGGATTGTACAGAGGTGACATAAATGTGTTACAAGAGCGATATAAGGAAACAATACGGTGCACTTTTAGAGAAAGCTATTGTGATATAACACGTTTAAGATGCACTTCATATTTTGTTTGCATGGGATTGATTGTTATGTGTCTGCCCAAACGAATGCTGTTGGTGATTTACCTTGCCTTAACTGGCTTCTCAACGAATCGTGCATTATGGAGGCAATATGCCGAAAACTGATGTATACTGCAGGAAAGTTTCTTCAGTTACACAATTGTTTAGCATGTTCCTTAACACACTGGGTGGCAAAGCTCACTTCGTAACCCTCGGTAGCTCACTGCAACTCAGCGATATTCCATAGAGGTTCGGCTGAACTGAACAAAAAGCATGCATTGGAAGACTTGCTCAAAGTAGCTTCGACAATACGAATTGTGTTTGCTACTTCAGCATTGGAATGTGGGTAGACATACCCGATGTTCGTGCAATCATCCACTAGGGCTGTCCACGATCCATGGAGTCGTACATTCAGCAGAGTAGGAGCGCAGGGAGGGATGCCAAGCAAATAGTCTCATTTACTATCAACCACAGACCACGCCAATGAGAACCACCTCCAAAGCCCTTTTTTTTCTTTTCAAAGGACATGGATGTCGCAGAAAATCATATAAAAAGTGTATGTATAGTAGGTTGTAGGTCTATATTTTTCCTCATCAACTCAACGTTTTGTTTTAACAAGGCTACAAAGAGATTGAATTTGAATTACAAGTTACGAGTTGTACGGCAATCTTAAATCTTGGTTGTAACGTGAATATAACAGAAACACAAGCCTATGAAGTATTTCTGCTGTACATTTTTTGATATACATTTATATATATATATATATATATATATATATATATATATATATATATATATATATATATATATATATATATATATATATATATATATATATATATATATATATATATATATGTATATATATATATATATATATATATGTATAAATATCCCTATATGTATTTATATATATATATATATATATATATATATATGTGTACTGTGTATGTGTATATATATATATTTGTATAAAAGTATATATATATATATATTTATAAATGAATATATATTTATATGCATGTATTTTATACATAATTATATTTGTTTACATATTAACATATATTCATATAATATATACATATATATATATATATATATATATATATATATATATATATATATATATATATATATATATATATATATATATATATATATATATATATATATATATATACGGAACATATTGCTTTATGAATTGAATCAATTCTATCCTCTCAGGTGTCTTGGCCACTCTTTATCCATGAATATATGGACAACCGGAACTGCTTGAGAATTGTGCTAGCAGATTGCCGGGCATTGCTTTGACTGATGTGTACCTATATGGACCAGAAGTGTTGAAAATAAAGGCATATTCAGCATAATTAGAGACTTTCATATCCTTATGGTTATAAGCCTCAATTATTTGAAAATGTATTGTATACAGAGCGTTCATAACGTGTCAACTAATCATGGGCTAAGTAATCATAACGTGTAAAATCCCGCGAAAAAGCGTACAGGTGGGCCATTGTGCAAACGGCTTGATATACATCCAGACGACGTAAGTACACAGAAACATTAGGGAATCCACTGGTGAGGCGCAATCAATTGATTGACTGTTTTCACATCTCCTTTACAGTCAACAAAATGATCCTTCCCAAGAAATGCAATGAATAAGTCCTAATATGAATATAATTTATTATTGAATACATCACCAGATACATGTGAACGCTGGACAGAGAAACTCTTCATCCAAGCTTGGTACTAGTATACAACACGGGTAACAGTAAACAACGGGGGTAAGAGTAAACAACAGGTCTAGAGTAAACTACAGGGGTTACAGTAAACAACTGATTCTTGATTAAACTACTGGGGTTACAGTAAACAACAGATTCTAGATTAAACTACAGGGGTTACAGTAAACAACGGGGGCTAGATTAAACTCCTGGGGTTAGAGTAAACAAGTTAATGGCTCATTTTATCTGAAAGTATTGCAGAATTTTCAATGGCTGATGTTTGTTGTGACCCTTGAAAATGCAGATAAACACCTGCTGTTTAACCAGCAATAATGTACTGTTGATGGGTGTGGGTGGTTAGCAATTCACCGGGTGCTTTACTTTAATTTGTGTAAGAAGCATTGTTGGTGTTGGGTTTGAAGTGGCTGTGTGATGCTCGTGGGCAGGCACCAAAGATTGCGTTTGATGGAGGAGGCAAGAATGACGATTGGGATCGATTGTGCCATTGGAGGAAAGCGGGATTGCCTCTGCCACAACGGGGGCATGAGGTAATTTCACGACAGGATGTCCGACAAATCAATAAACAGGTAAATGGGAGGTGTTTATTCGGGTTTTTTCTTAAATTATGACTCATTTGACTCAGCTAAACACGAGCCAGGAACACAGAAAGCATAAAAGCGTAATATACGTGTACATGGGAGGGATACTATTTGAACAATCCACTCTGCACTATTGTCACTGACCTCGGGCGATATCCTTCGAGAATATTTATATCTAGTTCGCTATGTCTTTGTATAAGAAGCACAATGAAATTGACATGCTGTATTAACTGACAGCCGACATTACAATAACGATATCCTATGGGGAATTTCTGCCTCGAACACATGATTCACTGTGATTCCACGGATTGTGTTGCTAAGATGATCATAGAACGAAGTCGCTGCATAAAGTGCAAATAAAGTAATGAACATGAAGTAGAATCCATCACTACAGCATGATAACATCTTTTGCACAATACACGACAGTACAGCTGTTGTGCTGAGAATGATTAACGAAGCGCCTAGGTAGCGAGATACTCCTATAGTGGACCCATTTAAGAGGCTGAACAGCGGTTCGTACATAACGTAAAGTAGCTGACGCAGATTATATCTTACCAGGACATTGATAGGAAGTTGTTAACGACTACTATTAGTGACAAACCTTGAATTACCAATCTCTTGCAACATAATTCTTGTGCACTGTATACAGAAATGGTAGGATCAATTATCATCTTAATTTTTCTGTAAATTCCCTTTCAGCCTACGGTGGGATCAGCCCATAAAGGGATAAGTCCATGATGGGATCACCCCATGATGGGATCAGCCCTTGATGGGATCAGTCCATGATGGGATCACCCCATGATGGGATCAGTTCATGATGGGATCAGTTCATGATAGGATAAGCCCATGATGGGATAAGCCAATGATGATGGATCATCCAATCAAGATATGAATTCCTACAGCGGTGTAATTAAGAAGCACACGACATAGAAACCTAACTCGTTTGAACCGCTTCGCCGTTTAGAGACTCATACGTGTTATTTCCCGACTTTGTTTACAGGAATTATAACCACAATAAAACAAATATGTGTGCTTCTTCACCTAAGCGCAGCGTTTGACACTGTCTATCACGAAATCCTGTTATGGCGCCTGTCCGACATTTTCGGCCTAAATGAAAAATGCCTCCATGGCTCAAGCCACCCCTCTCAAACCGCTTACAACGAGTCCGTGTTGAAGGCAGGTACTCTAAAACACACCAACTAACACAATCAGTCCTAGGGCCATTTTTATTTACTGCCTACATATCACCACTTGGGAATTCTTTTAAATGAACAAGGTCTGCAATACCACCAATAATAGTGAAGATACCCAAATCTATTTTACATTTACTCCCACGCTTGAATATGCGGATGATGAACAAACCAAATTAGAAGAATGCATCCGACATATAAGATCATTGATGGCAATCAATTTTCTAAAACTGAATGCGGATTCTATTTTTTGCATCTCGGTACAAATGCCAGCCGTCGTTTGGTCCAAATGATACTGTATCTACATCAGAAACAGTCAGATACTTGAAATCCCCATGTTATGAAGTCAACTTAATCTCTCTTTTATCAGATTAGAAGATGAGGCAGCATAAGAAAGTACCTGATCCAATCTTGTTATCGCATTTATATCGTCTCGGCTTGATTAGGGCCATTCGCTGCTGTATGGAGCCCATTCGTACCTTATCACGAAACTGCAACACGCCCAAAATACTGCCGCCCGCCTTGTTGCAAAAGGAAAGCACGGGGATAACATTCAACACATCATGCGTACCCTTCATTGGCTTCCTGTGGAAAAACGCATTGTATACAAAATTCTTCTACTCACCTTCAAGGCTGTTATAAGAACCGATCCAAGCTACCTACAGGAACTTACTGCTCAATACCAACCTGCAAGGGATCTTCGATCTATGGACAAGTATCTGCTTCAAGACTCAAAATCTCCAAATATATCTTCATACGGTGCCAGACCGTTTAGTAATGCCGCACCAAGTTTGTGGAACCCACTTCCTATCGCCATAACATACATACATACATTCATATATATATACATACATAAATGCATGCATGTATGCATGCATGCATATATACATATATAAATACATATATAAATACATACATGCATTCATCCATATATGCATTTATCCATACATACATACATACATACATACATACATACATACATACATACATACATACATACATACATACATACATACATACATACATACATACATACATACATACATACATACATACATACATACATACATACATACATACATACATACATACATACATACATACATACATACATACATACATACATACATACATACATACATACATACATACATACATACATACATACATACATACATACATACATACATACATACATACATACATACATACATACATACATACATACATACATACATACAGTTGAAACTGACCCTAGCGCCATTGGGTCTGAAAAAAACTAGGGTCTGTCATTTTATTGAAATCACTAGCAAACTCTATGAAGTGTTTGCATACAATATTGACCGATTTCTGATGTACAGTTTGCCATATCATGACATGATTTGATGACAAATGAATGTTAATCCGTCTGATGAATGCATTCATTCGTCGTTCCATTATATTTGTCAATATTGCACTGTGCAAGTGATTCTACAATTCAAGAAGACAATGGAAGCTATATCGGATTGTTTTGTTGAGTAAAACAGCATATTACTTAATAAATGATGATAGACATATCATCGATACATTTTTTTATTTACATTAATATAGCTGTGACATCGACATCTGACATAAGCCATAAAGAAAAAGTCACACTGGATGGTGTTTAGCCGTGATAGTATTGGCTTGTTTTTGGTGAGGATGGTGAGTGCATGTGCGTGTATGTGTGAGTGCGTGTGTGTGTGTGTGTGTTTGTGTGGTGCTGCTGCTTATAAGTTCATTTAAATGCATGCCCCTGGACCGCCTTCTATGTTTGCATGCGTAGACAGAATAACAAGGCACACGAGGTTGCACAGCCGGGATATTTGCTGCTGCCTATACCTCATTAGTAAGGTCGGTTCGTGCTTGGAATAAAGACACTAGAGCACTCGGCGCTTGAGTCAACAGATCTCTTTGATCTCCCCCCCCCCCCCCCTTTGGGTAGATAGTACCAAGATGAGCAAAGCAATTAACCTGTCCTTATCTATCTGTCCATTATTTTATAGATATATGCAAGCCAATATTAGCCACCGCATAGAGTAAACTCTGGACAACTTGGCCATTCTAGAATTCCTAGACTTCGAAGTGTGCAGTATAATGTGGGTTGGACGAGGATATTAATTGGTTGGTCTCCCGTTAGTGTATACATCTTGTCAGGGAAATTTTATAATTGGGAAAGCGTGATAATAACATGAATGGGGAATTTTATTGGTTGTTTTCTTACATTTGAAGCAGTTTACCTAAGCCCCGAGTGTAGTGATAAAGCCTCTATTTGTAACAATGACATATTTATGCACGCTTAAGCATTGCTAGCAGAGCACAATATATAAGATTGAAATGGAATAAGCCCGACAGCATTGAGTCCATCGTGTAATGCGTACATATCATAATAACGTCAAGCATACAAACGTGTACATCCGCCAAGTAAGGTTTTTGGGAGTCATGTACATACTTTTAGAAATGGGATTGTATGTGAAGTAAATGGATCCGATTCTTAAAACCATGATCCGTAAAACCATGAAATACTATTGTAACTTCTAACTACATCTCATCAGATGCGCCTGTAGCTAGTTGCTTATTCTTACCAACTTGGCGTCATTGAAGCGTTCGCGAGTCACTACTAGTATTCTTGAGTAACCTCTTTTGTTCGGAGTTCAGAGAATCAAACAATGGCTGTCCGATGTTGGTTATAATTGCTCTTCCTAATCGTGATGGATCTGCTGTTAAGCTGACCTTTGTATTGCCGTAGCACTGAGGCACCCTTCATGTTTCAGTAGTGAATAACAATCCTTCCTTTCACACTCGACCATATTGATTGAAATCGTTAGAAGTTGATAATTCATCCGAATGTTGCATAAACTGTTCATAACAGGCCATTCCCCAATTTCGTGCTGACAACATTATCTGCTGTTCAGCTGCCCACATTTAATTATTGTTGTACACGAGGCCTTACTCGATTACCCCTAGGTATAAAATGTAAAGATCAGAAGTACCATATATAGAAGCAACAAAGTGTACTAGATGACCCTTATTGAACGGACATGCTGCCTGTCCTGCCATGACGTAATCATACATGTAACAGTGGATAGATGCGTCGGTAAATATTCAGAATGGCCGATATTTATCACAAGTACTTAAGTAATCATAGTAATAAACGACACTCAATGTTGGACGCGTTTGCAAGATGCAACGCGAATGCATGCTGATCGCTTAACAAACCTTAATCACTCAAGAATGCAAATGATGTTAGTGATGACGAGTTATCAGACAATTTTGCCGGTGTCCCTTTCATGTTGGAATATGATATAAACGGAAAAACGGGATTTCACACATTTGCCGATACCAAGAGGAATGCTGCAGATAAGATGAAAATTACTATAATGATTTTGAGAGTTTCATCATTGAAGTGTTCATCTTCATACAGCAACTGATGTGTCTTACATACGTGGCAGTATAGGTCAGCAGATGTTTGAAGGGTCTGTGTGTCTTCGCTTTGCGACAAAAACTGTGCACACAGAATGCAGGTAGAAACGTTTTCGCGGAATGTGTTATTGGCAGATACCTCCAAGTTCTTGTTGATCTCATACACGCCAATCACCGAGCATTCATTACAATCTGTCATCTGTCCGTTGCACATGTAAAAAGCACTTTCAGGTATATCCGGAGCCGAGTGAGCTCGCGTTTCCCGTCCGGAACGAGGAATATCCAGAAAGAGACTTGCTTCCATTTGGGTAGATTGTAAGTTTATAAGCAGTCAATGGAATCGTTTTTCGTTCTTATCGACTGTAGCAGAATAGTTTTAACGTCAGCATGTTAGTTTTGTTTGCTTCTCTATCTCCATACAGCGCGATGAATATCTGGACGTAAGCTGATACGCATTTGGTTAATGCGGAACTGAAAGGCGGCTTAAGCCTTGCTTTTCAACCCCCTGTCATCTGCAGCGCCACCACACGTCGCAAAAGGTGGTCTCGCAGCGATCAATACCCCTATATGCCTGACACATCATATCTCTTATATTACCTGCATTTAAAGCACTGGATCTACTTTGTGAGAATGACGCTAATTAATGAACATTACCACCAACACCACTCCGGTAATTAACGTGAAGACCCTTAGACTATGGCTTTGTAAGCTTTTGAGAAGTTTTAGGGAATGGATAGGGGCTAAAACGTTGGAACAGTCCATATCTTTATGTGCAGTTGACACGTAGTGTGAACCTTAATGAAAGTTTGTTTTTAATTAATGAGATATCAATTATGATGCTTGTCAACTCGCTGGTTGTTGAATACAACACACATGTATATATATACATATATTTATGCTAGTATTTATAAAATATATATATATATATATATATATATATATATATATATATATATATATATAGATATATATATATATATAGACATATATATATATATAGATATTTATATAGACTATATATCTATATATATATACAATATATATATTACATCAATATATACATATATACATTTATATATATATATATATATATATATATACATATATATATATGTATATATATATGCATATATATGTATATATATATATATATATATATATATATATATATATATAATATATATATATATATATATATATATATATATATATATATATATAATATATGTACATATATATATATATATATATATATATATATATATATATATTTATGTATATATGTATAATATATATGTGTGTGTTATCGCTTGGGTATTGCAAAGGATGACGCCATGACAAACATATTATCTGTATAGAATTCCGCCCGGCAGATGCCGCTCTTCAACAAGTAGATGTCAATAAGCCCAACTTTGAATCTTGGGCGTTGTATATATTTCGTTGAGTATTTCTTTACCCTTATTCAATGGTGTTGGGAAGTGTCTGCATAATAGTTGCACGCAACTGCAGAAGCATAGACGCGGTATCATTATGATCACAGTCATAATGAGTGAAGGTCGCTTTTGGCTAAACTTGCATCAAACAAGTAAACGAAACTCGAAGTGAGAAGAAATTACCTGATATTTATTGGTTTTCATGAGTCCATACCGTTTTCATTCTGCGTAAGAAATGATGCGTTGCATGTCCGTTATGCTTAATACGTGTTGATTATCGCATGGTCACGTGGGTGATATGGGGAAAGAACACGAGGACGCGGCGCGATGGCACCTACACGCGATAATCAAGCGCACGACGCTGTCTCATAATAATAATAATAAGTGTAAACCTATGTTATGTAAGGTATCTGCCTGGGAGCTGTGAATGTGGAAGGTATTCCCTTAATCCCCGACTCGGCCTCAGCTGCCTGTGATGATGGTTTCAACTATAGGAGATCTCGGAGATTTTTCTTTTTTCGACGCAAGTGATTTTGAGACTGATTTTAGCGCCTTAGAGAACTTTACTGATAAATTGACGCTATATAAATTCGGTATAATTATAATAATAGTGTTCCTGATGGTGCGTTTGTTGCTCACTTGGATCCAGATATAGATACCAAATGGGAAGTTGAAGGTGCTTCTTGAGCTGGTCGGTTCAGCACCAACACTGTAGCGCAGTAGACACGGCTCGGCAGCTGTTACAATCTCGCGCCTCAGCATGATTCCGGGGAGGTAATACCATGACTTCCCGATGAGCGCTACGCAACCATATTAGCTGCTGACAAGCAAATTCCTCTTGAGAAAACCGATGTTATAAGACTTACACGGTGTGCGTGACATTAAGATCCTCCGTAGTGTAGCCATGTGAGAGCAGTGGTGCTCTGTGAGGGACCTTCTCAAATCTGGTTGATGCTTGATGATATATCGACACGGTCGTAGTTATCGCACGGCAAACTGTGCGTTTGAGGCGATATGGGAAAAAAAACAGAGCTTTATCTCGAACTCTGATTGGCTGAGAGTAGGGTGCCATGGGATAAATTATCAATATCAGCTGCACGTCTCTCAGCCTATTTTGGTCGTAAGCCATTGACTATTATGCAACACTGTTACATTACATGTCAAAGAATGCTCCACACAGTCGTACCTTACCGCAATCAACCAGGCAATGCCAGCACGGGCATACAAACGTAGCATTCATGAGAGACAAGGATTTTAAAGCAAATTGAAATCAATGCGTATGAACAATCATACTATAACTTGAGCTTGTATGGAATGATAATCAATTTAACATAAATGAGTAAGAGATGAAATTTCAAAACGGCCTGTGCTAGCCATGTCTTTCGATTCCATTCATTAAGTGATCAGTCTGTGTTTTTATTCTGCATGGAAAGGAACCGCCAGTTGCACATTCAAATATCACATGATCATTTGTATTGCTCATGGTAGACTCGTATAATTGCACGTGCGCGAGAGCTTACTCACCCGCAAAGGTACTGCGTCATTCACGTAGGGCTTCTTGTGGACAACCCTTTACCTGTTGCGGGTATTTGGCTTCCCTTTTAATAAATGGCAGTCTTTTCCCGCAAGTTGTACCATACGCAGCATCTGTGCGTCACCCTATATCTATTGGATGACAGCGGCATAATCAAAGAGGTTTCACTTAATGGGCAATCTTGTGTATCGTGAAGTAATGCCAATATGCTTCGTATTTACGTCATAAATACTGGACAAGTATCCACAAGCCTAATGACAATGTTTAGTGCAATATAAACATTGGGCGCTGCAAGTCCATCGATATATGAATTATGACGCGTATGACTCACCCGAAACAAAACTACAACACCGGCATAGTCATTCAGATCAAAATAAATACATCTAAAGCAACCTACTTGGAGCGGTTTATTTTCTATTTAACGGCAATTACAACGTCCACAGATTGCATGCTGGCAACCCATGTTGGACAGTACAGAATAAACATCATTGGTTAATGGTTGCCAACCAATCGAGACAGGCAATTTATGAATTGCGCAGTTTGGGCAGATATTTGCCGACAAGCATGGCGTGGCAGGCTGATGAAATGTGACGTGCACGTTTGACTTAATAAACGAAGCTAACATAAAGTAACGTTTGGTTTCAATAATTGAGGCTGATTTTACTATGGATGACTCTGAGGATGACAAACATTCGCCAGGTAATTGTACTATCTTCCGGCATCACCTGACGTAAAACCGTAATGTTTCATTTTGCTCATTTAACATGGCAAATGGTTTCTCAGTAGGCGTTTATTCCATTTAGCGCATGCGCGTTCAAACAATGGATGGCTCGCACGCGTCAGCTTTAGTTGTCATATGGGTCTCAATTCGCCCGTGGCCATGAATATGGTTAGACATAAAATGCGTTTGAAAGGAGAAATGTTTACCACTCAGTCGTCATAAACATTGACCCGGTATGGCCGATTTGGGCAGATATATACATCTCCACCTTCGTTTAGATGTAAGTGGGAATGACAATCGTTACACACGTTCGTATGGGCGAACATAGAAATCAAATTTGGAGTCAACGTGATCGGTTCAGAAGGATTAATATGGACCCAAGGAATGAAGAAGTAAAGATCAATTCACGTATCATACTCGGCAACTCGTGTTAAAATATCACTTAGATATAGAAATGTAAGACACGGATGTGCTGAGTCTGGAACAAACCTCACTGCCCACACATTACCATTTTTACCTCTTGATGAAAATATTCTAACAGACACCATATGTTATTCTACGACAATGCGATGCATGGATTAAATTATGATTTACCTCCACGAGAGATGCTGTCAAAATGAACGTTCACGTTGAGTTACTGCACTACCCGAGACTCAAAGCTTTAGGGATAATTGAATTTACCCCTAGCATATCCTAACGCTTTTACCACTTTATAGTGATATATGGTCCATTTATTGCAACATGCTCATGATATAAAAGGAAATTTAAGATCTCCTATCTTCCGGGTTACCTTACGTGTATCCGCCTTTCCTTAACCTCAGCCATTTAGGCACGGTTTTATGGATGGTCTCTATAAACCCCAGGGTAAGATGTTATATTCTCATTAACGAAAACGGGAAAGGTCATAGCAATATATTAAAAGCCTGGGTCTTTCCGTGATAACACAATGTTACAATGTAGATATTATAATCATATCCTGAAAATGCTTAATATTTAAGGAAGCACTATCTTGTTAAAGCTATCTTACTTTTTTGTAATCCCTCCTAACACCAAAAAGCGTAGCCCTGATTGTTGTGTACATAATCGCGTAAAGTCATATACAGTCTTATGGAACATCCATTTTCCATATTAATTGTTGTACAAATGTTCTACTTACATGGATATGAATGTTGCGTATAATGTAACATAAGTAGCTAAGTATGCGGCTTAGCAAAATAACAGAATAATTTGCCGTTTTTGTGCAATGGTGTCCGTTCCATTTATTGCCCTCTCTAACACATGCGTCTCTCTTATATGTTTCATGCATAACGTCGTCAAACAGCTACCGAGAGAAAATATAAATGAATTCTTCGCCAGCAATTGTACTCTGATTGATGCGCATTCTATAAATGCTACTGAGATGTCATATATGCATTTTCACATGGAAAAGGACTTCTTGGAAGGCAATTTGCTGTAAAGTGACATAAATGAAACGAGATGACTGCAACCTATTAATTAATGCAAGAATATATTACCCTTCAACAGTCGTGTGGATCGCGCCGTCACATAACCCTTGATTACCCTAGAATGAAGATACACAATACTCGCATGTTTGCAAACAGCGCCACTAGAGATGGAACAATATTCTCATCAGCGAATATAAATAGCTTAATGAGTCAGGCAATCTGCTAACGAAAGGTCTCGGGGTAGCTCTGGGCAATTCGATAACTCTTGTTAACTCTATGTGTCACGTAGCGGCCTGGTAAAACCGATGAAGTGCGCGCTAAACTGCGCTGTGCCAGGTAATATACATGAGTGAATAGATTCTCACACGAAGCAATAAATGAAGGCTTAGGTAATGATTCTGTATCTAGAGTGCTTTATTTCATTCACATTTCCGCACATCTAAAGTCTATTGACTGATCCCTGTATAGGTGCATGCAACCTATTGATATTTTCGCTTTTTACATTGTCCATTTACTGTTTGACTGTTATTTGCGAGGTAAATGTACAATTCGCACCATTTCCCAGACCACCATACAGCAGTGTATGCTGAGGAACCGAGGGTTCTAAAACTGTTTTGATAAATGTTGCATTAAATATTTGATATGCAAGACCCGATCGATTTTTACTTATGGCTCACACAACCCATTATTCAATTGACGTGCTCATCTACTATATTGTACTGGTAGTGGACACTGATTGTTCATTATTCTACCGATGCCATCATCAAAATTGTGCGTAAAAGTTTGTATACTAAACATGCATACAGTATTTGGTTGAGTCACGCTATAAAAAACAGTTTCGATAACTTACCCTTTTACCAAGACATATGCTAAACCTCACGTAATAATACAGAGTTCTGCCATACTGGTTATCACTTGTTGAAGGGCTTATATGAAATGGCAAGTAGGCCATGTCTGACGTATTTCATTACAAAGCCAGCCAATATATGAAATTACAGGCATTGTAATAATGTACAGCGTAGCAGTGAAACAGAATAAAGCATTCTTCCGACCAGTTTTTTTTCCAATGTGTTTTATCGGGTCCCCTGATATTTAGGTGCCATATAATACTGTCGCAAATTATGGATGGTCTTATACAGAAATCACTCACGACTGTCGATCGCAGCCGTCCTATTTATAGATGAGTTTCGATAATTTGAGTCTTTACCAATTTGTCGGTTGGTCATCAGATGAATAACCAAACTCCGGGCATTGTGGTTCCACAGCAAGACACAGGAGACCCGGGCAGATTTAGATCGTAGTTAAGAGTGCAGCGATCAGGCACTGCCAAGAGTCTTATTGTTGGACTTCAGCACCATCGTTAGCTTCACTAAGCCTCGCTCCTGTCAAATTGCTGTCTAATGTAACATTCGACCATAACTCTTGGCTTTAAGGACGCGTCCAAAATCACCAAATAAAATGGGGTTTGCTAAACATATTTCATGGTTGCATTCGGTGTCAGCATTGATTATTCAATACTGAAATATCTAACTGCAACATGTTAACAGCCAGTATATGCAACAACTAGACAACACACAAAAACACCATTATGACATGTTGCGCAATGTCACAGGGTTGTATGGTTAACAATAGCTCATGATGTACCATACGTGAGAGGATGATAACTGAAGTCGATCCCTTATAAAATGTACAGCTTGCACGGTTAGAGAGGGTACATTATGTTGTCAGGTAGAATAAGACGACTATAAACATGCAGGTTTGCATGAACGTAAACCACAACTGTACGATCTCGACATCGCATCATTTGTGAACCAATGCGATTCGATTGTGACATTGTCATATCGTGCACCACCGAATACTTTAATATCCATTGACTTGGGCGGTGCTGAATTGATGGATTAGCTACCGAAGATGCAGGGGTAGTCTATGATATCACACTATTAGCAGAGCGAGCAGAAAAGTAAGTGAATATCTTCCAGCAAACGCATTTAATTATGCTAGCTGAATGTATTGAAAATTATCGTCCACTAATTCACCTGGAAATCAACAACAAGATTCATTTTATGTAGAAAAGGCAGATGTCACACAAAGCTGGAATGAACAAGGACGATTTCACCAAGGCTTTCATAAAAGCCTATAAAGACGACACAATAATCTGCTCGCTGCAAAAGGCAATATGTGGAGAACTACTGGCGGAGATTAGTGAGCTTCGCGATGCTTTGAAAACACGAGAATCGACGAGTTGGCCAGTAAAATAAAAGAAGCAAATAATGAAAAACAGGAACAATACAGCCGACGCAATTCCATACGAATCACTAGCGTTACCCCAATGGGTATTGCATACTGGTTTATCAGATCATTTTCCAATATTAGCAATTGCACAGATAAGTAATGTGAGACCGATGAATTTTCATGAAATGAGATGCTTTAAAGAAGCCAATATGAGGACATTTATATCGAAACTGAGCGATATAGACGGGAATGAGTGTTGATGCATAGTGATACACAATTGGCGTATTCATCATTTCACCATACTGTTGCAAATGCGTATAATGAATATTTTCCCGCTTAAAGAGTACATGCAAGGCAAAAGTCAGCAAAACCCTGGATTGCCCCTGTTATAAAAATATCTATTAACATACAAAATAGTTATAGATTATGTTTAGAAATAAGGTAACTGTGTATAATGTGTTACGATATAAATTGTACAGAAATAAAATACATCATACAATAAAAGCAACAAAAACAATGGACATTACCAAGGATTATTGGATGAAAATAATTCAAACCTAAAAGAAATATGGAAAATATTGAAGGATATTATAAGAACCAATGGTACTAAAGTATTAGACGGTAAATTCATAACAAATAATGATATTGTTAATGACCCTAATATTATAACTAATGCTTTTAACGATATTTTTATGAACATTGGCTTGTCACTCGCAAAAAATATTCCTTCTGTGAATAAGCAGCCAACAGATTAGCTCAATGGATCATATGTAAACAGCTTCTTTATTGACCCAGCATCCGCGCAGGAAGTTCAATTAGTAATCAATTAGTTATGTAAAAGCAATGGAATGGGAGACAACTTAAAACCTCAAATTATTATTATACTACGCCCCCTAACTTACATACTAAATATGTCTTTATAGCGAGGGTGTATTCCCAACAGGGCTTAAGCTGGCTATTGTAACACCAGTACATAAAAGTGCAAACTTTTCAAAACTATTATGAGTAATACAAGACAATATCAAATGTATCATTTGACATTTTTTAGCGGAAAAAAAGAAAATAGTATTTGCTTTAGAGGGTCATTTATTTGGAATCACTGTATCATGCCGGATGTTGATAAAATTTCGAGAAACAACCAATTTTCTTTTCACAATTTCTTGAAAGACTTTTATTTGAAAAAATGTTATTAAATTTACTTGGTTGATAATGATATGTTGTTCTCACGTTTATATGTATTATCTCAATTGCACACTATTATGTATTTATTTTTACTCTGCATGTTATTAAAGTATATATCGGATGAAAATATTATGATATTCAACTCCCATTTGACTTCACGTATATACCATGTGGCTTTATAGATGCGAGGATGCAATTGGCTGAAGACAGTAAACTTGTCTTTATCTTTATTGATAAAGGCCTCACAAAATAAGTACAAAGCATCAAATCCACATGAATTGGGTTATGCTATCTTTAATCCTCTTTAATTTGGATATGCTATCTTTAATCCTCTGTGATTTGGTTATGCTATCTTTAATCCTCTTTAATTTGGTTATGCTATCCTCTTTTATTGGGTCATGTTGTTTTTAACTAAACATGCCATTCTACTACTCTCTATTATCGTAGGTTTTGAGAATAACATCTAATCTAGGTTGTGCTTTGCATTCGCTCGACAATACAAAGGTAACAGGTCGACGTCATTGCCATTTGGGGGGACATTAGTGCATCTACGACTGGGGTGAAACTTTGACTAGGCACCAATGAACCAAACTGTCTTTTGGCCCTGGCCACCCAACACTTTAAGATCTTGGGTGACCATCTTTGTATATCTCAGGTACTAGACACATTGAAAAAACCTAGGCGATAGACGTTAGGTTGAAACATATCAGTTAAAAACTTGCATTGTGTTACAATAATGGAAATTTTCAATATAAGTTGCGTTAACTTATGCCAACCCGTGGTATGCTACCACAAAAATATCATGTGATGTTTATTTGCACTAAGTATTCCCTCAGATATACTGTACTCATTTTATTCTTTGCCATATTTTCCTTTCAATATTTGTGTTGCATTCCAGCCTCTAGCGTTTACGACTCTATGCGGGCAATGAGTTGATATAAATTATTGCATTCAATCATGGCAAACATTCTCTTCAATGTATATCATGTCCGGGAACACATCGGGGGCTCCGGGGGAAATGTCTGCAAGGAATTTGCAACCACATGTAGCAATATAAAAGTGCGAATTAGGAACCTAATCCCATTTGTACGAGAACAGCTCGGTTACTATAGTAACGCATTTTGTGTCGTACTTTATATGATATCTATGACACCATGAGCACATTAGATTTCCGAGTAATCTTTCATTTGTAAATTTATAATGCTTTTTGCGATTTCAAATTTTGAAAGGTATTGCTACAGAAAGTTTGGACGTAATTAATCATCGTTCTGTAAATAGTCATTATAATTATCTGGCTATGCACCAGGGAGTCTGCATGGAACAGTTATAAATTCTTTCCTGCACAAATATTCGTTCCCGCAGTCCCATCAGTATATCTAAATCTTAATTATTAAACTGATGTGCGAGGCGTTGGCGGCTTCCGCTACTTATTTCAAACAAGCCACCAGGGGGCACATTGTAATATAATGAAGCACTTAGTGGTTAAATAACAAGCGTCCCTCACATAGCACGTGTTGTGGAGTGACTCGTGCTTAATTCAGCATTTGGTGATTCCGTCTCGGCACAGGAGATGCATCGTAGCAATCACGCGTGTAATATGATTACCGTTGACACACGAGCGGAGCATGACAGACTGCAGTTATACAGCAGCCATGTACCACGATACCATATTAGTTTGCTGAAATCGTGTCATGTCGTGTCTTCGCTCCACAACGGGCCGTCACATTGTGCTATTTGTACACAGGCCTGTGTACTAAAGACTGAATCCGGTTTATTCATCTTAGCCTAGTCTGCTAAATAATACGAACATTCAATGAAGTCTCAACCACATGACACATTCATGGTGTATGGATTGATATATAGACAACCGGGAAGAGGAGATAAGAGAGAATAATACCAAGAGAGAGATAAATAAGGGAGGAGAGAGGGAGATTTATATAAGAGACCGAGAGAGAGACAATATATATATACCGGGAGATATAGACGAGAGAGAGAGGCAGAGAGATAAGAGATAGATATAAATATATTATATATATATATATATATATATATATATATATATATATATATATATATATATATATATATAATATATATATATATCTATATATATTATATATATATATATATATATATATATACATCACCGTCCTACGGTGCATACAAACGATTATATACAGTTGGTTGGTTCGTATGTACGAAAATTGTTAAGAATAAAAATGAATCGTGGGAATGTCTCAAAATGTAGCCGTAACCCAGAACTCCACCAAGCGCCATATACACTGTTAATTAGCTGCCGACTTGAAGTGGGAACATCGCGATACCGGCAATACAATTCTTAGCCATGAGAATGTAACGCTAACTCTGCAACCGGGCTGGATGAAATCAACTAACCCGAAGCCCTGTCTAGACAGCAATCTGTTTGAGTGCGCTTTGCATGCGTAGGAATCATGTTTTCTACCGATTTCTTTTCGGGTGTGGCCAGACATTAAAACACAAAGAGGTTTGAAAGCAGTTTCAATGCGAATGCGATAGCGGTTCCCTGTCCAGACGCATGATCGAGTTAATCGAATTCATCCGAGTGCTCTGAAAATCACGATTGCGCAAGTGCGAAAGTGACTATTCTTCTTCCTGGAGGGAAACACGCACGTGTGAAAACGTTTGTTTATCTATTTGACCTCACTGCTTATGGTATCCCGTCCTTATTATGCCTCCTAACTGTGGGTGTGACGAAGAAATTAGAAATATAATTGAAATATGGTCGGACAAATGCATTCAAGCAGGACTGGGTGGGTCCCACCGAAATCTGGATGTTTATAGGTGAGTTTTGAGATCTATTTCAATATTATTTATACGGGCAGAGCCACTTTGTACACCACGTCACCATTGTTTTTTTCACGTGAGGATAGCGATTGAAAGGGATAGGTTTATTGAGATCGGAATACTTGTCCAGACGTAAGCGAGAATGTGGATGTTTGGAATCGGTTTCATGCGTCCGATTTCAAAGCGATCTACAGCGACCGTGTGGACAAGCAAGGCGATTGTAGTGCGCATTGAGTGCGATCTAAAATGCTCGTCTCGACAGGGGCTTAGTGGTTTGTGGACAACTAACATCGCCTCCAACATCTGACATTTGACACGACTCAAATATGATCGTGAAATAGGCCACAGCGACAAGAGTAATTGGAAGGGCATGACAACCGTAAATTTGTTTTCGACAGAATTATGTATAATAGAACGAACCCACAAGCCCACTTCTGCGGCAATTCAGAATAGACTGGACCCGGTGTTGATGAGTTTCCAGAGAAGAAGGTTGTCAGACGGCAGTGGGTGCAGTTTGTGACAGTGAAACCAGGCAAGGCATTAAGTGAAAAGTGGGTCACTATGCTGCACAAACATGATATCTATATTTTATTGATTTTTCAGATAGTAAGCTATCGATTTCAGAAACAAAAATATTGTATTTGTTGTCTTTGGGCAATAGCTAATCCCTAAAATCGATATATAGGGTTGACATGCCCTTTAAAGACTTAATCCACTTAATAAACGTTCTGATGTCGGATTAAGTCGCATCTACAAAAACCGGTTCGTACTACATGATATATCACACCGAGTGAAAGCAGGCACTGAGCTCGAGGCGAAACTACGGTAACCCATGAAACACATGAAAGGGTTCTTGGGAAATGTATGCAACAAATTGCCATAGCAGCGTCGAATGTGGGTATGATATTTGGATTTAATCTTTACTACTGTTTACCTAACTAGCTCAATACCGTCCACCCTATCACTCACAGCACTCTCTACAACAACGTCAGCAGAAGCCCATATAATTGAATTAACATCATTGACAACCCCAGAACAACCACATTTCGCTGCCACTTCACACCCATTAAATCAACACCAGACCCCTTGACATGCTCTTCCTTTGGGAAGAAGTGTTAACCTAAGAAGACAGACAAAGGTTACCATTGATGTTTATGTGCCTGATGAGCGGAAAAGCCGTCAAGAACTCTA
Source organism: Urechis unicinctus (assembly GCA_034190875.2). Lineage (NCBI taxonomy): Eukaryota > Metazoa > Annelida > Polychaeta > Xenopneusta > Urechidae > Urechis > Urechis unicinctus. The sequence continues at coordinate 42,247,978 of CM067354.1, read as the reverse complement.
CTTTCCGGTCGGATCAATATATATAAATATGTATATATATATATATCTATATATAGAGAGAGAGATATATATAGATATATATATATATATAGATAGATATATATAGATATAGATATATAGATATATATATATATACATATATATATATATATATATATATATATATATCTATATATATGTATATATATATATATATATATATATATATCCCTGTCTATATATGTATGGATATATATATATATTTATCCGATGCTCTATATATCAAATTGCATATGCCCTCCCTATGTGTACATATATATCTATATAAATATATGTACATGTGTATATATATATAATATTGTATATATATATATATTATATATATACATATATATATATAAATATGTGTGTAATACATATATAATATATATAAAAATAATATATATATATATATCAATCATATATAGATATGTCCTACATACATATATATATATAATATGTGATATATATAACTGTATATATATATGTATATATGATATAAGTATATATGTAACCATATAATATGTACAATACGATGTTTATATGTATATATACATAAATACGTATATATGTATGAATACGTGTATAAATATGAAAATATGTCGGCATATATATAAATATTTAGATTTTCATTGCGTTATGCACTATATGGTTGACCTTTTAGAAAAATAAGAACATTGGTTGGTGAGAAAGATTGTCAATACTGTTTGTTGCTATCCATGTTTTTTTATGTCCATTTACGATGCCCTGATGGACGAACACGACGGTAAACATCCGGCGTAATTGAATGCAATATGAAGGTCTTGCAGCATTAGCAATAATTGAACTAGCCACTAGCATCTACGTTTCTGTTTAAGCATCATTAAATGGGCGGTAACTTGTTCCAAGAAATGCGCACTGTACATTTTACGCAGTCAAAGCATGGCTATTGCAATCAAGCAAGGGCTGATTATGCTTGTCTCGTGTGTACGGTCGCTTTAGGTTATCACATCTTTATATGCTCCTGCCAAATCATATGGTAAGATGAGGTTGACTATTGAATGTGCGTTGCATAAGGTAATGCATGCGCATCAGGTAATACATAGTGTTGTGCAGCCATCAGATAATTCACCCATGAGACATCTCTACTGTAAACAAACGTCACTCGAGTCTTGAAACTACCCAAGTGTGCTGTTACTTATATCAAGGGACGTTGTAATAATTAGAAGGCTTGCTGAAGACGATTTGTCTTCAAGATACGCCAAAAGGTTTTGTCAGGAGAGTAGGTTAGTAAAACTATCTTCTTATTTAGCCTATTGTGAGCTCACCTGGCGGGAGGGTTTTGATGATTTTGAAGGCAATATGGGGAAACAGACTACTGATGGATATTACCGACGGTAATTAACAGCGACTTTATCACTGGCATCAGCCATAGGCTAGCTAGGGACCCCGAGTTCTGGTAACTTATAATCGCTTCTGGGATTGTTTATTATAACATGCCCTTTGTTCTCATTGAACCTCTGCAGATTGATAATGTGCATGTGAAGCATCATTGTTCTAAACATTTGATATATCACATGCACTATTTAAACTCTACTTATGCAATCTGACGTCATTATATTCTAATGGCAACGCTTCCGGGATGATGCAGTTTATAACGTCGTACAGAATATGCTGCATAATTCCTGGCCTGCCAAGTGTCAGGATATAATGATGACGCTTATGTAACGTCCAAAATGTATAATATCACATATATTTACTGCTGCTGAATATCAGGCAACGACACAAGTGATTGGATAATTCATCTGCTGCTCGAAACATACAAAATTCACCGACATCGTTGTTCTTGTCTTTTCAGTATTTTATGATGATTTACTTTCATCGAGTTCGACGGAACAAATAGAATTCCAGCTAAAGTTCAAAATCTCTAACTGACAACCCTCGATGACGCACTCGCGTCTGACGAGTAGTTCTCTGGCCCATCTCTGGAGTAGTTCTCTGGGCAGTCTCTGGAGTTCTCTGGGCTTCTCTGGGCGGCCGTCTCTAGAGTAGTTCTCCGGGCCGTCTCTAGAGTAGTTCTCTGGGCCATCTCTGGAGTATTACTCTGTGCCGACTCTGGAGAAGGTCTCCGGGCCGTCTCTAGAGTAGTTCTCTGGGCCATCTCTGGAGTTGTTCTCCGGGCCATCTCTGGGGTAGTTCTCTGGGCCGTCATGACGGAGTGAGCCGCGAGTGAGAATAGGCGCTGTGTTTAACACTATCAAAACTGGGTCGGGTTTAATCGGATTTTGGTTACGTTAGTTAGATGCCATCGGTCAAACACGGTCAAATATGTAAGGGTTGTTTTTACTCTCGGGTAGCATAAAAGAAGCTCAAGGATTTTAATCCATTGTAAGTGCTTCACATCCTTTGAATATTTTTAAGTGCTTCAATAGATCTTAACTCTTTCAGCACAATTGAAGTCACATCAAATGTGAGGGGCCCAGAGACAATAAGACAAAGATATATGTCAGTCGCCCGCTTACATTAAGCAGTTTACCATGGAAACCTCTTCCCAAGTGATAACGGCTACTGGGTGACTGCCCATTATTTATATTTGCCATCCTACAACTTGAATAGCATATGATTACCTACATTGACAATTGTAGAAACAAAATGAATGGATGAGGTCAAAGTGCTTAGCAAATTAATGAACATATTTTGCAATTTTATGGTTACACTATCGTCCAAACATTTTTGACACACCATGTTGCTTTGTTTTACCCGGTTGATTTCGTTGTAATAAATTCCTGTAAAATCAACATTCATTATATTGTCATAGGCGGGTAGCAGGGTAACACACAGGCTTCTGCTCATAATAGCAGCCTTTCCCTTCCAGTTGCAGATATATTGTGAAGCAAGAAACAATGATGCTTGATGGTACAAATCAGAAAACGTCTTGCAGGGAAATACTACATAAAGTGTTTATGCGTGGAACATCTCTAATATTTAGGATTCATGAGAAATGGCGATACGTTCAGTGTACCAATGTCATTAGCACCAGGCGGAAAACAATGTGCATGATATAACGGAAACACTACACCAATTCACACTTCGTGTCATGTGGATTTTCGTTATTCATTACATATCACTATATTGTTAGCCATTGCCAACGTGAAATATTAAGTTGACAAAATGCAACTCCATTCCGATTTCAGCTGATTTGCGGTGTTCTTGGGGTTTTGGTTCATGTGCTTGTTTGATATGTTCCATCAAAATTAAGTTGTGCTTTCTAGGATGCGTATTTACTTTCGACGTTCACTTAAGACTTTCTAATGTGGCGTTGTATAATAATTTGATCACATCATTTCCATATTTGTTTATCTGCATGACGTCGTGAAAAATATGGTGGACGTTTTATATGCACTTTGACCACAGATTATCAATTATCTCATTTATTTATTCATGTATCCACAGGAAGTGAAGACTATTGTGTCTTGTGAAGGAGTTACACGATGATTGTGACAATAGTAATTGACAAATTCCGTCTTGAATGGAACATTCGAACACCATAACCACAGCATAAGTATGACCTCATAATACATACCTAAACAACATAGTTATCTAATCACATATACGCAGATATCACTAGAAATGCTGCTGACAAGATAAACAGAAGGGCGATTTTTCTAAGTGCGTCATCACTGAAGTGTTTATCCTCGTACAGTGGCTGGTGCGTCTTACATGCGTCACAGTATAAATCGTTGAATTCATGTAATTCTTTTGTATAAACCATTTTGGTCAAGGGTTGTTCGCAAAACATACATGCGGAAACTTCACCTTCAGCCGACTGATCGATGGATAATATATGCGATTCCGTTGCTGATGGGCGATTCAGTGACTGAACATCCATTGCAATCTGTCGTTTGTCCGTTGCCAACATAAAAGACACTTTGAGGGATATCTGGAGCCGAGTAAGCTCGCGCCTCCCGTCCGGAACGAGGAATATCCAGAAAGCGACTTGATTCCATTTGTGTCAATTCTTTTTATAAACCGTCCATGAGCCGAACCACGCATATACTTGACTTGATCTTTACCTCTAAGTCTTGTTTGACTCACAAATGCACTCGGTGAGCCAATTGCAATGCGTCCCTCTTTCACTACCTACCTCAGTGGTCTAGATTAGTCCACACCGCGTAAAGCGTTATAAGCTTTGGTCGAGTTGCAGGTGCTCAGCGAATGAAGGCCAAGAGCTCAGTAAACACACTGACTGCTCCGCCTTGTGATAGCATCCACATCGTGGCGCCACCAAGTGCTGGAGCGGCTGCCTACCAGCGATCAATACTCATGTAATACAACTATCCAGGAGTAAGAAGAACTATGTTGATTTATGTGTATTTACTGTTTCCAGTGTCAGGCAGTCATGGGCGTGTGTTGCTGTGTGTAATATGGTGCACATATATATAGATATATTTACTTTCGCTCGAGAATATTGGTTGTCTACTCACAACATATTGCCCCTGATTGCAATATACATGGGTAGATCCGCTTTAAATAACTGATTACATGAATATGAGACGCCAAATATTGACTGCCATCGTCTGCAGTCAAATGTCAGTGTTATTGCATACCAAAGATGAGTTAATGTCCTTCGGCCATGTGGAGCCTACTTTCACCGTGCACACTATAACATACAAAATGGTCATGGTGTATACAAGTTGTTAACAAATGGTTTTTACCCCGTAACATATTTCACATCACTAGCATCCACACAGGCATTGTTGATATCACAACAAAACGCATACTTGAATAAGCAGCCACATCAGCAAGCGTACAAAAGTATACTGCGATTGTAAAAACCCACCAATACCTTATTATCATTATTATTGATATTCAACCATTTCTTAGCGACAGGAGAAAGGAGATTCCTTGTCTATACGTCCATATGCATATGTTTGACCAATTATCGGTAATTATTCTGAAATTGAAATACATGCGCCGAAAAACTGCCTACTTGACTAGACTACCAGAACTGCCCGTCAGTTGCAGCAATAGGCCCTGCTGTATTTATTAACAACTCAGTACGCATCTTCGGTCGAGTCATTTTCTGTTTGTTAGTCATATATATGTTATCATGGTTAAGGTTAAAGTGTGATAATAATTCTATTTCTATTTTGGTCGACCTAAAGCAAAATTTCTTTCCGCTAAATACAATTGGCTAGATCCATTTATTGGTCATGTACGTGCATTAAGATGCAGACGAGGCACCATGTGCTTATGCTTTATTTTCGTTAAATTTATGACTTATTGCAGGTCAATTTAAGAACGGACGACACACAGTTCTCTAAACATTCCCAATTTCTCTTAATAACACCAGACTTTTAGCTAATCATTTGATAAAATAATGTTTATTGCGTTTTAGGTGATTTTAACCAAAAACACCACGAAATGAACCTATCAATAATGAGGGGGTTTAGTGGCTTATTTTAATCGCACAACAGGATCGCTCCACCTTTACAAGCTGCCGCCTAGAATAATACATGAAAAGCAAATAAAATTACCTTCGTCTTTACACGTGGTGCATTGATGTCTACCTCATCACCAATATAAAATAAGTCCTAAATAATGTATAGAACACTAGAATTCCTTCGTTGTCTTCACTGTTCGATGATTTGGTAATAAAGCAATTTTTCAACTTAATTCATTATTTGAAACATTGCAGCCTCCGTGATGCGTATATTACCTTACACCACTTCCAATATTACCCTTCTGCTCTTGTAGCTTCAGCTAATTGAATGCTGCTGCATGATTCCCGGAATTCCAAATTACGACAAAACACACGTTATGGGCATTTTAGTTATGATATGTTATGATATTTCCTAGTAATAGCTTTTAAAATAAATAATTATTTTTTTTGCGAAATATTGAAATAAGAAATAACTTACTGTGTGTAACCATCCCTGCCTTTAGATAATTGTTGGGTGAATAAGTTGCTGACTTGGTCATTGAGAACGCTTTGACGTTCGTTTTTCTAATAAGAGCAATCAGAGTGGGTTCACACAGAGGCACGATTTTATGGAACATCTACTATCTATTTGAATATCCTGACCAGGTATGTGCTTCTGAGACTTTGGTTGACATAATTGTGCCTATAATTGCGTTTGGTATGGAAAATGTAACACAAAGCAGATTTTATTAAAAGAACACTAAATTCTACATGAATAAATGTTCGTGAGTGATAATGATAACATCAACATATATTTCTCTTGTAGACAACATATTACAATTTACACTAATCGAATGGATAATTCGATCAACGTGTGCCATGATTTGCATGGTTGCATTGTAGCCTATAACTCACCTTTCTACTGAAGTCTAACGCATGAATAGAAAAATACAGACATAGAACCATATATTAAATCTAGTATTGGTCATACAAATGATTTAATGACAGAATCCTTCATTGATAGGTATTGTACCCACTGCTGAGATGCAGAAAAGACATTGTGATCTTCCATGATTAAACATAAAGTTGACGTGGCGTTCATCGTTTGGACTAAATAAGTTCAGCACGAGAGCTTGTCCTATGGAAACATCAACTTTCGGTGGACTGAGCCTCAAATGCATGCTGAGTTGAATGTCGATTTTGCTTGTTACCAAATCAATAAATGAGCATCGTCGCATTCCCTGTCCAGACTGTGATATAAACTAGATAAATATGACACTAGTGTACAGGGGAGCTGACGGACACAGGAAGTACTGCCAACAATGGCCGAGATATCCTTTAAATGCAAATAGAATGTTGGCTGTTCACCTAAAGCTCACATTCAATAACAACTGTTCAATTAATAAAGATTGATAGCAAAAGAAAGGCAGCCGATGAGAGCAGAATCAATGCAATGAAGAGAGCTGTCACTTATTTCTTGATTATCGTAAAGCGCCCGCTGTCGACATTGTTGGCATCGTAAAATTGTACTTGGTTTCTCCTTACTTGCCCGTATGACAAACATTTACCGCTTTCGGAGATCCAATCCAGCCCATTAGATTCCCAACAGTCATTTGTAAATGAGGAGTCATTCATCTCATGGAATTGTACGTCCGAGTTGAACATATTCGAAGTGAGAATAGATTGAATGTGGATATCGTGCCTGCAATGGGCAAGTAACTCCCGGTGAGTGCGGAGAATGTAAAGGAATAACCTGGATTCCATTGTTTCCATGTCGCCATTTAAGTCCTCACATGGCATAGCATTCACGTTCGTTCTATTGGGTATATGAATGACGACAATACCAATAGGCTGCACAGTATTCAGAAAGCTACACTCTATTGTCGCAGCAATCCGCTATTATCCACTAGTTAGTCTTTAAGCCGCTCCTTTGACATCTTCCATTGGCTGCTACTCGTGCCATGGTCACAACACAAATCAATATGCAGACGTTGCGTGTCAGTGTAGGCTGATTCACAAGTTAGTTTTATGCCCTTTCTTTCAGCTCCTATATCTCATTACCCTCCTACCTAACTGCCTTTCAATGCGCCTACTTCCATAGTCGAATTTATGCCATGATGGACGACTACCCTGGGCTTTGTTATCTGTTATGATGTACCGTTGTCAGGGTCGTTATTATCGGATACGTCGTGATGATGCCTCACAACTTCCTTCATAATTTATCCTTGTGGCAAAACACAGAAATTAAATGTAGCACAATTTCCATTATCTTCAATCACAGAGTAAAGTGTACTGGCGGCTCAAATACAAAAGTCTCGTGGTTTTGTGACAAATGTAATCTTTTGTGCTGTAATTGTATAATTCTCTACATTTAGATATCTAATACACAAGCTCATTTTGCAAAGCAGACAGCTTCCCGCCATTGCATCCGAATTAAACTCTAGGCATTGTTGCTTGTGTAGCTGAAAAAAAATAGAATCCAGCTGTCACACTGAACTATTCGGGAGTTCGCGTAGTCGCGCGCGCCGCCCTGGTGAGCTTTATGGAACTAACTTCTGTTGACTTCCGGTTTCTGCCTCGTCTTCACCTGGCTGTGTTGTTATGGAAATCGTTGGATTACACACGTTAGAAAAAGTGAAATAATAACACTAACTGGACGGATTCTGTGGATTTATGTGCGCGTGGTTGTTTATGATTGTTCATTGAATATCAGGACGGATTAATTTCGTGGCGATTTACCATATTTTGTAGTGAAAAGCTTGGGAAAGAAATGCCTGCCAGACCCAAACCTGTGCCTGTGGTGGTATCTCTACCCGCTCTCGAGGTTTATTTTTCCTTTCAATCTTGGCATTGTGTTGGATATTGTGAAACATAGTAGACAAAATAAGTTGTCTCTAACGCCACTGGCCAATAACATTAAGTAAGCAATATTGTGGAAAATGCAACTAAGTGTATATAGAATGTATACATTATTTTAATTATATACAGCCAGATACATAAATGATTACCGTGTATTGTTTAGTAATGCATCGTATTGTGATATTTAGTGTATTGACTATAGTTGCTTGCAGTTTATATATTTATTTCTTTTATATATTTTCAGAGTGCCAAAGATGTACATCAGCTCAATGACAAGCAGCTCAACATTGCACTGAAGCAGCATGATCAGTGTCCTAATGGGGAAAAGTTTTCTGCAGTGCATTGGGCTTTAGCACCTGTCCAGGCTCATTGCAGACTATTCTTATATCTGTGAGGAGCACCACTCAAGGGTGGACCAAGGATATCAGGAAATCTCCATGTATTTCACTCTCAGATGTTACAGACTACTTTCTTCGTGCTCATGACACAATCACTCACACTCATTGGTGGTATAGAGGAGTTCAACAGCAAGAATAACATGTGTAAGGGACTCATTCCAGATGCAAGTATCATTCAGGATAATCAGGAAGCTAGTGTTATGTGTGAAAGCAACTGTGGATGTGGTGTGTTGTACCACTGGAGGTGCTAAAATTTCAAAAGCATTGAATTGGAAGAGTTGCCAGAGTGGTATTGTGTGAGGGCATGTGACATATGCTACTGGACAATTGTTCTGGTGTGACAAGTTTATTGAAATGTGTTTTGATGTGATGAGATTGTTATCAAAATGTATTTTGGTGTGATGTGTAGTGTATAATATTAGTATGAGATCTGTTGTGGCACTGGTAGTTTGAATGAAGTGGTATGACACAGGTTAATGCACTAAACATGTATAAATAGTGTGCTGTAAGACTGTCATGTGTTAGTATCTCTGTCAGAATAAAATTTAAGCTAAATTATATTGGCTTGCATTACCTATCACAAGGAGTTCACAAGGAGTGCACATGCTTTAAAAATGTTTTCGTAATTGTTAAGCATTGCAACTTTCACTTCAGTTTCTAAAATCCTAAATTTCTTAATTGCCCGCACAGCACGCTCAACAGGATACGAGCCACAGAGATCTTTTCTGAATGTTCTGCAGTAAATTGCCGTAACTGCAGTAAATTGCATTTTCTGCAGTAAATTGGCCTGTTAATTTGTTTTTAAATGGGGCATGAGCAGTTTGACTCCTGGAGGCCAATCTCCTGCAATGGTAAAACCTCTGTCCACCAGTATTTGATCACCAGCATCAAGTGTCTGCATCAAAACTTGCATTCCGCAGATAAACTACTGTGGGCGCAACCCACCGCACAGCAGTGGTTACCAGCTGACTTGAATCCCAAAGACATAACGATATAGGAATATACACTTGATTCACCTTGCACGTTACGCGCAAATATGAATTTTGATTCGCTTCCATGTTGACGAGGTATTTAAATCTTGGCACACACAACGTAACGCACAATTTCTACTCATGTTCGTTCGTTTTACTTTTCATCAAAAGTCGCATTGCGCACCGAGCAGATCTGTCAGAATGCAGACAGCCTGACAGCTGGGTTGTGAGATAGAGCGCGTCAAACCGGAAGTCAACAGAAGTTAGTTCCAAAAAGCTCACCAGGCTGGCGCGCGCGACTACGCGAACAAACGAATGCCAATGAATCGACAGCCGTCTTCATAAACAAAAATGACTTACAACTCCATATAATTGTTAAGGCGCGTTCCTAATGTCATATTTGTTGCTGTTATTAATGTAGCTCGTACACAAACCAACCGTACATAAACCAGCAGATCCAATAAACTCTACTTTCGGCTGTTTTTTCCACCTACTGTGAGTAGTATAGAGATTTGTGATGACGTCACGATGTTTTCTTTAGAATGACGGGTTCAACTGCCCTGTATTATTCTTACTCGCCTGAAGTAGTTTGATACAGCGTCGTCAGTGTAGTTAACCTCACGATGAGAATAGAGTGTTTGATCACAGTTTTTATTGCATGATTTGTATTTTGTTGTGTCATGGAAGCTGCTCAATCAGTCACTGTAACTGGACCAGCTTGGTGTCATATTGGCAAACTTGCTCTCCAATGCTGATCTGATAGATTCATTGGAACACCAGCTGTCATTATCACGTATGTCCCTGTGAATTTGTTATTTATTTTTCCATTCATTCAAAGATCAAAAGGGACAGAACATCTGAAGCCTTAACTAAACGGAGCGGATAGCTAAATGTTTACATCAAACCTTTGACTGTTAAGATATATCGTCAAGACAACTACTAGCCAACCAACTAGACTCCCACTCATGCATAGCTACGAAATTCTATTAACACTTCAAACACTCTTGCCCTTTATCTCATTCCTCATACTTAGTAAAGGCTATGTGGCTAGGGGCGATATAGTCTCCATGGAGACTGTCGATCGCTGTTGCTAAGCAGCCCTGTCAGCTGTACGTTCCCGGTTGTACTAGACCATAGGTGACGTAAATGTGTTACAGCGGCGATATAAGGAAACAAAACGGTGCACTTTTAAAGAAAGCCCATGTGATATAATACGTTTAAGAGGCACTACATATTTTGTTTGCATGGGATTGTCTATTATTTGTCAAATAAAGTGTTCCAACCGCCGGGTCTTAATAATTAGCTTTCGCTTGATGCAAGACAAGGAATACACGCTATGCATTTCACAGCATGCTCTGTTGTTTTCATTCATGCCCTGTTTTGAACAGTGCTCTTATACTTTAGTGATTATATACGACATGACTAGCTGCACTGTTAGTTAAACAAGCACTCGAGGCGTGTGTTCGGTTATATTGTCAAACAAAAACTAAATAGCCCAATATATGGACGAGATAACATCGGGATTACAACGGATTACTAAGTAGTTAGCCACGAGATTACCAACGAAACTACCTTAGGAGGCCAAAATACGTGCTGTATTTTCAACATCACAACTGTACACGACCAATGAACGTGACTTAATATTAGTCGCTTCACAATCAGCACGGTCTGTTTTCAACAGTAGTTTAAGGCGAAGGACTGGGCGAAACAACTCAACCTATAAAGAAAGCGAAATCAATTGAAATGCGACGGAGACGAACTCCGACTCCGCCCCCAATTGTTATGACCCCGCCCCCTCCAGATACGGCCGAGCTGAGCGTTACCGTACCATCTCACCGGAGACTGGGAGCAACAAGTACTTTTCTGGTGAGGCTGGCATCCATCCTTCTTCCTTAAAGATGCATCGGCGATTTTGTTGGTTTCCTGTAAGTTCTATCCCAAGCCTTGTGTGTTAACCATGTTACAGGTTTCCTGTTAGTTCTATCCCAAGCCTTTTGTGTTAGCCATGTTACAGGTTTCCTGTAAGTTCTGTCCCAAGCCTTGTGTGTTAACCATGTTACAGGGTTTCCCTAACGAGCGCTACTCGTTAATACTTGTCAAGACTGTCAAGACTGAGTCACAAGCGACGACTTAATCCAATCTTGCAAATGCAGGACAAAATAAGACTGCTACTGGGTGTATTGAAACATATTCCAAGTATATTTGCGCGACTCTCACTGGCCAATTATATGATTCGCCCTTCATAACGCCGTCAACAGCAGACTCAGTAGGACCACAGGCTCCCCAAGTCTGCTTCTGGATGCTGAGAATCTAGACAGTGACTGTGGGTTGGTCAACAAGCATTCGAGTCATAAAAGGTCCCTCCTCTCTGGCTACTCTAAAGACATGGAGAAGGGGCATTTTATGACTCGAGTGCCTGTGGGTCTAGCAAGCAGTGTGAATAGGCTCGATCGGGCATCAGGGAGATGACTCGATCTAAACCAGGGATATGATTACAGGTGAGGTAACCGGATGCATTGTAATCATGACAACTTGCGTCCCTCAGCAGGTCAACACGCGCCATGAGGGCAGAGGAGTGACTCGCCGTCAGGTGGCGCCACTCACCTGCTCTGTCACCGCGTCGATCACAACACACACCACGTCAGCTTCACGCTAGATGAAAAATGTAAACAGATCCAACAATGATTATCATATGATAGGTGTGTTAGTGTTCAAGGGGGTAACAAAGCGATGACACGTACAGACACAAAGGGCTCCACTGGTCCAAACATAA